>JAHTLZ010003526.1:15873867-15925852 GCA_023846285.1 Phrynocephalus versicolor | reverse complement strand
ATAATAATAATAATAATAATAATAATAATAATAATAATAATAATAATAATAATAATAATAATAATAATAATAATAATAATGATGATGATGATGATGATGATGATGATGATGATGATGATGATGATGATGATGATGATGATGATGATGCCATGTTTTAGTTGCCTTGTAAAGGAGTCCAAAGAAATGGCAAGTCAATATCTCAGGCATCAGGTCATTCCAAGGATTTGAGGCAACAACCGAGAGGGTGTATGACCTTGTCTTATCTTTCTTGCCTTCCTCGGAGTTGTCTATCTTAACCACCTGGTTTGAAAAGACTGTGTGCTATGGGCAGAATCTGATGGCCAAAGGTGTTCTGTCAGGTAGGAAGGTCCCAAACTATTTAGGTCTTTATATGCAAGAGTCATAATCTTGAACCTGGCATGGAAGTGTACAGGCCACCAGTGCAGCATGGCCAGAGTGGGGGGAGAGATGATTGTTTCATCAAAATCTGGTCACGCTGCTGCATTCTGGACCTGCTGGAGCTTCTGCACCAGGCTCAAAAGTGGTCCCATGTAGAGGCCAATACAGTAGTCAAGTCTTGAGACTACCAGAACATGAACCAAGGTGATGAGACCCCTGGTGACCAGGAATGTTAGCCTGTGAATTAGTGATCTTCAAAAGGATTTCAAGCCAAGAATCCCTTGCACAAACCACTCTGAATTGATCAGCCAAAGTTTCTCTAATTAAAAGTCCCTATTGACGTCTTCCTTGTCCAAATCCGATACCAAGCTTTGGCACTGGACATTGAAAAGAGGGAATTCCACTTTCCCCCTCCCCTTGCCCACTTTCCCCTAGTTCCTTCCCATGTAAACCAACAGGAAGAGCTATATCTGTGCCACATCCAGGTCGGGTAGAAAACTTGGACAGATTTGGGAGTGTGCTTGGAGACCAGGAGAGCCTTTTGTTAAAAGCCTTTTTTTTTTTTTTGGGCTATAATTACAGAGAAGCTCCTGGCATGACTTCCTCCTCCTCCTCCTGATGTTGCTAGTGGGCCATCAGAGAGGCAGCCCCCAGAGGTGGTAGGGCACGGAAGCTGGGGCACAGCCTCTGAGTGGGTGCCTGACCGAGGAGGCAAAGCTGGGCACTGCCAAACCCCTGTTCGTCCAAAGGATGGACCGGCCCAAACTGCCGTACTCATGGTTCTTCCTCCTCACTGTCATTTATTGTTCCATCTTCAAACAGAATGTCTAGATTACTGGCAAGGCTATCGTAGTAGGAAACTGGACTATAAATATTTGGAAATCATGAATAAAAATAGCTGAACTGGTGACTTAATGTAATGCAGCTCAGCCTGTTTATGCGGAGAGCAAAAGCCACTTGGCTGAATGCTCCTTATAATTTTTCAGACTGTCTTCTCGCGATAAGCGCTAGAAACTAGTTTCAAAGAAAATAAGTGGAGATAAATGTATTTCAGGAAATACAAGCTCTAGATCTAGAAACAGGCTTGCATAAGCGAGGATCTGATATATATTTTTTAAAATACTCAGTTAAGATAAATAGGACTTCATTGTACAAGGAAGAAAATTCCCATGTTTCTAGAAAGCCCTTTTTTACCTGCCATTTTCCTTCCTTTGTTTTTCCTCATTACACATTGCCAAAAGCTACAGCCTTGTGACAAGGGCATATTATTAAATTTGGAATAGTTGGAGCAAAGGCTTTAATCAGACTCAAGAGAATAAGTCATCTCACAGATTGTGTCTGGCTGCAGCAAGAATTCTGCTCATACTAACAAGATCAAAGTATGCCTTTTAATAAAGTCAACTCTGATTAAAGAGCCCTGCACTGTATTAGAGCTTTAATGTTGATTTACCTTTCCTAGTTGATCCTCCGGTCCATTAGCAGGATAATATCATTTGCCCAAGGCCATCCAGCTGCTAATATCATTAAAACCTTCATGAACTACCAGGCCTTGATTTTGTTCCACCCCCACCACGTGCCTACTGCCTACAGCCAAATGCATTTTTGAAAAGCAAGTGTAATCCCTTGCAGGCTCACCCCCCCCCCAAAAAAAAACCAAGAGACCTGCTAAAAAGAGACACTGGCGATGCCCAAACATGTAATTTGCACCTTTCAGAGCCCAAGGGAAACCCCTGTGAGAAAGGGAGCCACTCTACCATTTTCTCCTTAGCTGTGCAGAGAAAACCACCTGGGCAACCATTATCTAAGGCTTAAAATAGCACCAGCAACTGTAGATTAGAAGAACATGTTCTGAAGTCAGCCCGCATGTCAAAAGGGCAGTGCTCGGTAGCTAAAAATATCACCCGTATAACAGTGGTGTGGTAAGAACCTACAAGAAAGCCATGGTTTCTTACTACATTGGGGGTGAGAATCGGGCACCCTTCAAGCTATTCTTTGCAACCCCAGACCTTTCCATGAGTGTAAAACAACAACAACCCACAATTGCCCAACTCAGGGGAACAGTTCTGCTGTCAAGCACGATATGTCTGCCCCCATAACGTCTGTTGGCAGAAGGGATCAAAATCACTCTCACTTGACTCTGAAGGTCTACTCGAGCTCCTGGGAGGCCTTGGGGCCATAAGAAATGGCCTGCAGAGCCCTGGACTTCGCCCAGACCAGCCCTGCCCAAACCGCACTGGGGGACCTTCTCCAGATGCTTTCACCTATTGTGCACCAACAGGAGATCATAAGCAGCTGTCTCTGGTTTTCAACAGGCCACCGTTCCCCATCACATATGAGCTCAGAAAGATGGTCTCTTTGATCTCTGGGGGCATCTGGATCAATGCTTCCTGTTTCTTCCCTGCCCTACCCCCTCGAGTTCTGATGTTTCCAGATGAAGAAGATTCCCGCAGGGTTTCAAGGCTCATCTGTTTTGGTATTTCTATGGCCTTCTCTATCCTTGATGTTTGATTCTAAGCAGCATCCACACTGCTTCCTGCCTCCCACTGGCTGAAATCCTGTTGTGTAGTGTGGTCAGTCTCACTAGAGCAGGCCCATTGAATTAATGGGGCTTTGGTGAGTCAACCTCTCTGTCCGTTTCTTCAGATTGGCCAACTTGAGTAATCCCATTTGGAGCTTAGGTAGAAATGGATTCACTAGTTTCCCAGAGCCAGTGGGGCTACTCTAGTGTGACTCATTAGTCTTAAGCAATGGAATTTCAGGCACTGTGTGTGTTTGTGTATATGCATGTAGATGTATCCTCCACCTGGAGAAACATGGAATCTGGCTAGCAGGGACTTTTGAGTCGCCCACATTTCCCTTTCTCTGTAAGCTACGAGAGATGGGTAGGGAAAAGAATCATCATTGATGGGACCAAGCCAGCAGCAAACAGTATCTCAGATGATTACATTTTTCCTTCTCATTCTGAAGAAGGAGAAAGAGCAAAGGAGCTAAGTTCTAGGAGAAACATCAGGTGAGAATGTTCCGTCCGTCACTCCAGCTGAGATGGGTTGGGTTGAGATGTATTTCCACACACCCCTGCTTTCTGTACAGTTCCCCAGCTGTGCCTGAAACACTAAACTTGAGAAAGGGTGGAATTTCTGAAAGTGCAAAGGGAGAAGCCCTTTGTCTCCTCCTGACAAAGGAGAGTAAGCAATAGACGGAACAACTGCTAAGTTGAACCCCCATTACTCCCACCTGAGAGGAGGAAGGGAGATAGAGAGCCTGTTCTCTAGATCTTAATTTTCCACAAGAGCTAATAAGCAAATCAGTGGTTTAGGTCTCTGACTGCGGAGTCAGATGTTGGGAGTTCAATTCCCCACTGTGCTTCTTCGACAGGCACTGGACTCAGTGATCCCCGATTTCCCTTCCACCTTTGCAGTTCTAAGATTATTTTTAAAACAGAGGCCACATAAAAGTTAGCTGACAACTGAGGCTTTCCTCTGAATGGTAACAGTTTCCAAAAACCTCAGACAAATGCTAGCAGTCAGCCAGGCAAGCCACAGCCAAGACTGAGCCGGGCACCCTTTCCTTTTGTTGGCCTTTTACTAGAATCATAGAATCATAGAGTTGGAAGAGACCTCAAGGGCCATCCAGTCCAACCCCCTGCCATGCAGGAACCCTCATCAAAGTACCCCCGACAGATGGCCATTTAGCCTCGGCTTAAAAACCTCCAAAGAAGGAGACTCCACCACCCTCCATGGCAGCATATTCCACTGCCAAATAGCTCTAACCACCAGGAAGTTCTTCCTAATGTTCAAATGGAATCTCTTTTCCTGTAGTTTGAAACCATTTGCCCGTGTCTTAGTCTCTGAAGCCATGGAAAACAAACCGGTCCCTTCTTCAATATGACATCCTTTCAAGTATTTATAGCCATCATATTCTCCCTCAGCCTTCTTTTTGAAAGGCTAAACATTCCCAGCTCCCTGAGCCATTCCTCATAAGACAGTTATTCCACACCTTCAACCAGCTTCTTTCCCATCTACTCAGCAGGCTGCTGGAGAAGAAACAGGTTACTTTTGTCAAAGGTTTAGTCCAGGATTTGAAGTCGTTTCGAGACTACTCTTTTGAAAATTCCTTTCCAAACTTGGCCAAGGACAGCTCTGAAGCTAGAGTGTCCAGCTATGTTTGAACTGGAAAGACCAGAATTTGGAAGGTGCTCCTTCTATCCTGCCTGAAGAAAAGCAAGACACCCACTGCAAGTCTTCCATGTGGTGCTTGGCCCTTAGAATCATAGAATAATTGAGTTGGAAGGGGCTTATAAGGTCATGGAGTCCAACGCCAACACCACCTGCTCCATGTAGGAATTGAAATCAAAGCAGATCTGACAGATAATTGTCCAATTTTCTCTTGAATGCTTCCAGCATTGCAGCACTCACCACATCCCAAAGTAAATGATTCCACTGTCATACTGCTCTAACAGATAAGAAGTTTTTTTCTGATTTTCAGCTTAAATCTGGCCTCTTGTCAAAAGGTAAAGGTCCCCCCCCCACATGCGTGCTAGTCGTGTCCGACTCTAGGGGCGGTGCTCATCTCCGTATTCAAGCCAAAGAGCCAGTGTTGTGCAAGTCCATGGCCACGTGGCCGGTGTGGCTGCAAGGAAACACTGTTTTACCTTCCCACTTTTTACGGCGGTACCTATTTATGTACTTGCACTGACATACTTTCAAACTGCTAGGTTGGCAGGAGCTGGGGTTATCAGCAGGAACTCGCTCCATTGCCTGGCACCCGGGATTCGAACCGCCGAGCTGCTGATTTTGCAGCCGACAGTTTTCGGAGGCCTTAGTCCACTGAGCCACCACGCCTATTATAATAATAGGCTTCAGCCTATTATTATGTGTCCTGTATTCTGGGATGTTTGAGAACAGATCCTGGCTCTCCCCTGTTTTTCAAGTATTTTAGAAAGTGCTACCAGATCTTTCCTTTCTTCTCAAGGCTAAACATGCCAGGTTCTTTGAGCCTTTCCTCATATGGCTTGGCCTCCAGTCCCCTGATCATCCTTGTTGCCCTCCTCTGAACTTGCTCCAGTTTATTGCCATCCTTCTTAAGGTGCAGTGTAGAGAACTGAAACCAGTACTCTAGATGAGGCTTAACAGCCAATAGAGGGAGACTAGTATGTCACAGTATGTATTACTATGTGGAGAAGTCTGTGAAGATTCTCAGTCATCCAGGTGAGTTTATCTGGAAGTTGAGTCATGGCAATTGGACTTCCATTTTCTTGAGAGATAGAAACGTTTTGCTGCTCATCCAAACAGCTTCATCAGTCTGAAGAAAGCTAGTGCAAGTCCTCCATCTTATAGTCCGCTTTGACCTCTTGTCACCCTGGTCTGAAACAGGCTTATCAGATGAATAGGCTCGTTAGGTAGACAACAGTATCAATAGCCTTTAAGTGAACAATGGTCTAAGGTGCTGAAACCCATAAAAAGTATGGGTTGTTAACTATGGCCTTGGTGGTGAAGGCTTATTTGTCTGGGTATTGTTGAAAGCACAGCCTGATAAGTAGCAGACAGACTGTGCCTGAGCCCCCCACCTCTGTTGAGAGAGGGATTTTCAATGGTCACATGAATGGCTTCCCTGACCCCTGTCTCAACCACCTATCTTCTCTGTCTAATATGTGTACATCCTCATCTTTGAATGAGTGCCCTTGTCCTTGAAGTGGAGATGTGCTGCTGATTCTGGTCCTGAGCTGTTGCCCCTCCTATGTTGGGCCATCCTTCTGTTTAATGGTTGTTTAGTTTCTCCAATGTAGAGGTCTGCACACTCCTCACTGCATTGGACCGCATATACTATATTCCTCCTTTTTTGTTTGGGTATCATGTTCTTTGGTTAGACAAGTCTCTGCCTTAGTGTTTTTGTGGGTTTGAAATAAACAGGGATGTGGTGTTTGTCAAAAATCCTTTAAAGCTTCTCAGACACTCCAGCCATGTAGGGAATGACCAGGTTCTTCCATCGGGCCTGGGTCTCATGCTGATCCCTTGTTCTTCTGGGTCGGCACACTGCTTTGTTGAAGGCCCACTTTGGATATCTGCAGGCCTTAAGTGCTGTCTTTAGGTGCCTGTCTTCCTTCTCCTTAGCTTCTGTGGAGGTGGGGATGCTCCCTGCTCTGTGGTTTAGGGTCCTGATGACTCCTAATTTTGTTGTAATGGATGGTGGGAATCAAACAGTAAGTATTGATCTGTGTGAGTGGGTTTCCTGTAACCTTCTATTCCCAGGCCACAGTTGGGTCTGATGAAGACTGCACATTCCAGGAAAGCCAGCCCGTTGTCTTGGCTGTCTTCCCTAGTGAATTTAATATTGGGGTCCACAGCATTGATGTGGTCTGTAGAGGCCTGTACTTCCTGAGTCTTGATTTTCACCCAGGTATCCTCTACATACTTGAACCAGTGGGGTGGTGTTTTTCCCTGGGAAGGTGTTAAGTGCCTTCTTCTCCACTTCTTCCATGTATAGGTTCACAAAAATTGCTGACACCAGGGAACCCATGGCACAACCATGCTTCTGTCTGCAGAAGTCAGTACATGAAATATGTGGTGTTCAGACACAGGTCCAGGAGCAGACATATCTGGTCTGGGTTGAGGCTGCTTCTGGAGGTGAGGGTGCTGTTTTCTCTTAGTCTTCTCTTTACATTTGTTAGAGCATGGTGGTGGGAATGCTGATAAAGAGTGATGTAACATCAAAGGATACCATGGTTTCGTCTGTATCCAGTTTCAGCTCCCTGACTTTAGAAACAAACTCCTGTGAATTTTCTTGGGTTGAGTTTTTGGACAAATTGTTTATATTGACAACTTCTTGTACAGTGCCCAGAGTTCCTGTGGAAAAATTGGGCAGTTAACACATACAAAAATAAATAAAATAAATAAATTGTGCACATGGTGGTCCATGAGTCCAATCAGTGGGGCTAGGATTGTCGCCAGGTATTTTGCAATGTTGTAAGTCACTGAATTTATACTACTGATGATGGGTCTGAGGGGGATTCCTTGCTTGTGGATCTTGGGAAGTCTGTAAAAGCAGGGGACGGTCTCTCCGGGATATAACTGGTGGTAGGTCACCCTGTCAATTGTGTTATCTTTCCCCAAGAGTTTTAAACATTCTATTACTTTTTTCTTGTAATTGCTGGTGGTGTCTCTTTTTAGTTTTTCATATGTGTGTTCGTCATCTAAAGGTGTGATAACCTTTTCATTTCAGTCCACGGTATTGAGGACGACTGTGCGTCTCCCTTTGCGCACAGGCAGAATGGTGATGCTCTCATCCCTGCTGAGGGATGTCAGAACACATCTCTCCTGGCTGGTGAGGTTGGATGGTGGTGGTTGAACACTGGAGAGTGTGGCAGAGACTTTCATCCTGAGTAGTTCTGCTTCTGCTGCTGGCAGATTGTTGTTGTGAATGGCCAATCCTGTAGCTGTGATAAAATCCACAACAGGAACCTCCTTGGGTGTGATGGTAAAATTTAAGTCTTTGGATAGGACCGCTCTCTCTGTCTGGGTGAGTTCCCTGTTTGAGAGGTTCTCCTCACCCATTTATCCTTTACATCTTCTGTCATGGTCCCATCATCCCTCTGCCTCCTGCCATTTTTTTTTTTTTACTGAGTGTTTCCGGGAGAGGAGAAGATCAAACGTCTTCATTTGTCTCTCTTTGCCTTTGCAATGCTGAGCCAGTTGTGCTTTCTGGACAAATTCTATGACTGCATCCAGTGCTGGTTTAGATAGGGTGGAGAGTAGTTCTTGGTGAATGTGGTCTTTTCTGTGTTCCAAAGTGTCTAAGGTGAAGTGGACTTGTTCGATCCTTTCACTAAGCAGTTGTTCTTGAGCTCTCTGAAGGTTATTGTTAGCCCTATGACTTCTTACTCTAGATTGTAGGTGAAGGCTTGTTGGCACGAGGCTCTGTTGTCTGCATCTCAAGTTGAAACACAAGTGGCTCTTGTAGTCTGCTACTTTTCTTGCCGTTCTTTCATATTTTCGCACCAACTTCAGGGCATCTGCCCCAAACTGCACAGCAATATGTCTATGAAGATTCTCAGTCATCCAGGTGAGTTTACCTGGAAGTTGAGTCACGGCAACTGGACTTCTTTTTTTTTCGAGACAGAGAAACACTTCACTGCTCATCCAAACAGTTTCATCAGTCTGAAGAAAGCTAGTGCAAATCCGCTTTGACCTCTTGTCACCCTGGGCTTATGTGGAGACTAGGTGGAGACTGTACCTCTGTTAATGCAACCTAAAATAGCCTCTCTTTTTTGCAGCCACATCACATTGTGGGCTGATATTCAGCTTGTGATCTACACCAGTTCCAAGATCCTTCTCACATGTACTATTATTACTAACCCAAGTACCTTCCCATCTTATAACTGTACCTTTGGTTTCCTCCTCCCCTACAGAAGTTTAGAACCTTCCAATAATCCCTGCTCAATCTATTATGCTGCTTTCAGCCTGCTCCTCCCCACCCACCTTTTTTTCATCACACCCCCATTGCACATGCCTGGCTTACCTGTAAAGGCCGTAGAAACGAAGCTTCCTCATGAGGCCATAGTAGACGTTGTGGGGTGGATACCAATCATAAATTTCCTTCCGTTTTGCATAGGGCGGTTCACTTAGCAGTTTTACTACTTTCATTGATGATGCATCCGTTGGCCGAGCAACTTCTCCAAATATGCGAGCACTGAGGCGGGCCATCCGGATGGCATAGTTGGAAAGGCTGGATGACATCTTTAAACACAGACTGACCACATGTGCCTAAGCAAGAGTTCTCTTCCCTAAAAGCAAGAAAAATTGCAGCATTAATGCATGCAACTCAAATAAAAACAAAAACAACTATCGGTACTTCCTCTTTAAATATTCTCCTTTTAAACATGCCGAGTGCTCTTTACAAGTTATCTTTTCTTCCTCACTAACATGTCAGAAAGCTGAAGACTTCTTAATAACTCTCTTCAGATCCCTCGAAGTCTTTGCTGTGAGCCAGGCATTAAGACTACTCAGGTACTCTTAATGCCTGGAGATGAACTGCAACTCCATCTGAGATAGTCTGGAAATTTTGGTGTTGTTGTTGTTCAGTCGTTCAGTCATGTCCGACTCTTCGTGACCCCATGGACCAGAGCTCGCCAGGCCTTCCTGTCTTCCACTGCCTCCCGGAGTTTGGTCAAATCCATATTGGTTGTATCAATGACACCGTCCAACCATCTCATTCTCTGTTGTCCTCTTTTCCTTTTGCCTTCAATCTTTCCCAACATCAGGGACTTTTCCAAGGACTTCTCTCTCATGAGGTGGCCAAAGTACTGGAGCCTCAGCTTCAAAATCTGTCCTTCCAGTGAATGGAATTTTTTTTTGGAAATTTTGGTATTAAAGACACAAAACGCAACACCACTTGGGATCGCAAATACCTGGCCACAAGCATTCCACCCGACCATCCTCCCTTATTACCAAAGTTTTCTGAGGAGATACACTTGGTGATTCCACACAGGTCTGAGACCCACATAAAGTCCAAGAGAAGCAGAGCTTTTAGTGTACCTGCTCCCATCCTGTGCAATGTCCTTCCAAGGGAAAAAAACAGTCTTAAGCAGAAACAACATTCTGGGTTAAATAATACCTTCACTGTATCATTCAAAATAAATACCAATAAAGCTATGAATTTAACCACAATTTTGTTTCCAATTCAGAATAGACACATACTTACCCTTTTTTGTTTTCAAACCTTGTTGACCATTTTTCTGTCCAGGTAAATTTTTCCTAACTATTGCACTCCAGTCATCGTTTCATGGAGACATTTGGTGTGTGTGTGTGTGTGTGTGTGTGTGTGTGTGTGTGTGTGTGTGTGTGCGCGCGCGCGCGCGCACGCATGCACACACACACACGAGGATGTGTGTGCATGCATGCATGCGTGTGTTTGTTTCAATCTACTGTACATCACTTTCAAATATTTTGATATGGCATGGTTTGTAAACTCTATGGATAAATAAAGGAGGTACCCATGAACCTGCACTACTGTCAGGGATGGATGGGAAATGAAGTCCATCAACACCCAAAGGGGCCACAAGTTACCCCATCTGTTGAGCTACCCAAGCCAGATTAAAATAAGCCTACCTGTCTGCAACTATCTCCTTTTCTCCCAATTATTCCTTTTGCCACATTGTCTGTCATGGTTATTTTCCCTTTTCACTGGAATATAAATGGCAAACTCCTCAGCTTAACAACTTTTTGCTTATATTCTCCATTATCCTTCTCCAACCTGGTGCTTTTCAAATGGGTTATACCTATCATTTGTGTCAAGTGTGGCACACCACATGAAGAATCTTCAGCCTGCCTGATGTTTGAGCCAGTCCCAAAACTCTTTACCACTACTCATGAATTTCTTGTGGGGTTCAAACAAGATATCTTTCTAATTAACCCCATTAGAGTTAGACATGAGGTTTTGGGATTGCAGACATGAAGTCCCCAACTTTTCCATAGCTGTTTCCAGATTGTGGAACCAAATGATGCTGAGTTCATGCCTTCTCTTGTTCTCCCACCAACAGCAAGTTTTACTCAAGCAACCCTTTAACAAGTGATCTGATATGCAGATGAGGGGGTCGAATTAGTCTGTTTTGATTGGTGTATTTTTATTTTCTGTAAATGATGTCTTCGGTTTCTGAAATTGTTTCTCATACACATTTAATTGTTTGCTCTATTTTGAGTGTATTTTACACTCAAGATAAACCAGAAAGCTGCTTTACAGGTTAGAGTACTATATTACGCTATGACACTCAAGATGGCTTTTCTAATCCTTTAGTGAGGTGTATGAGGTTTGGAGTTATTCAAAAATACTGGAGGACCAGCGATGAACCCACCTTAATTTATACTTTGTATAAATACAAACAGAGAATGACACAATCTGTCAGCTATTCATCACAATGCTATATTCAAGCAGTAGTGAATAGGACACAAAAAGTACAGCAACCTAAGAGTGCCAAAGGAAAATAAAGATTATAAATTATGGTTTCAAAGAGAGAACAATAATTGGGTATGGAAGAAGTAAAAGAAACACGAAGCTTGAGGTGCAGAAGTTTGAAGCACAGCATAAGAGGAAACTAACAGAAAGAATTAAAGACTAAAATAGGTATTTAAGGATTGATGCCCAAAAGAAGATCAATGGCTGAAGGTTTCCCCGCATTTACAGGACGGGTCTAGAAGGAGGAAGCTACTGAAGATTCCCACCCACCATAACTGCAAAGTAACTTACTGCTCTCACTTAGCAGTCATCCCTAATGCTTTTGAGCTATGGCGGGGGTTTAATTGTAGGGAAGCATACACCTATCAGTCTGCCATCTTATATTCATTTCTTAAGAATGGGTCCAAACAGCTTGATTTAAGTCTCCCATAAAAAGCTTGCAGTCTGCTCAGGAGAGAAAAAAAGTCATCTACACACATCTCATAACAAAGCATGCAAGAGACAGAAGCCAAATCACTCGAGAGACGAAGGCAGGAGAGCAACTGCTGATCTTAGTAACGGCGCCACAAATCCACCCTCTGAAGTATAATCACAACTCGTGTTTTGATTTATTACAATAGACAGCTTCGCCTCCGTCAACCCGGAAAAAAAAATCTCTTGAGAAAACTCACCTCGCAACGCTTCAGCCCATGCGATTCTCCCCCGGCAGGAAACGTCTTTCCTCCTAAAACTTCCGGGTAAGTCTATGGGTGATGTCTGAAGAGGGAAGGAAAGCTATCGGGCAGCTAAGCGCAGGCGCGTTATCCCCTCTGGGTGCCGCCATCTTGAGAGGGACTGGGCGTGACATCATCGTACGGAACCGCCGCTGACTCCGCTGCTGCCCACGGGGCGCTGTTCTGCCCAATGGAACGTAGATCGTGGTCGGGGCTGTCGGGCTTGGGGTGGGGGGCTTTGTACGATCCTCCTACAGAGACGTTCACAGACCAGTGAATCCAAAAGAGATCATTCACATATAAGGGGGATGGACTTACGGTATATCGAAGTTTTAGACCTGCCTACATTTCCACGAGACCGGGCTTGTCATTCTGCTTTGTAAATGCACACACCAGCCACAGATTCGTAAAGACGGATGGAGCTGTCTTGTTTGTTTATTTATTTATTTATTTTAGGGTATTTTTACCCCGCCCTTTTCCTTGAAAAAGGACCCAAGGCGGCTTACAGTAATGAGGGATAATATACCGTCCAGTACAATTAAGACATCTGGAAGTTGAGTCACGGCTACTGGACTTCTTTTTTGAGAGATAGAAACGTTTAAGCTGTTTGGATGAACAGCGAAACGTTTCTATCTCTCAAAAAAGAAGTCCAGTAGCCATGACTCAACTTCCTGATAAACTCACCTGGATGAGTGAAAATCTTCACAGACAATTAAGACATGTTCAAGTATTTGAGAACAAGTAATTGAGGGACATCATACTTACAGCATTAATAGACAGCACGTGTTGTTTTATTGTGATTTACTTCTCAGTAAACAAGCAGAGGATCAGGATTGCAATGTTCATTTCATTGTAGACTCTTGACAATTTTTACAACATGATTTTTAGAGGTTTTATTTTTTCATTTCATTTTAGTTTTATACTGCACCATCTAGCCCGAAGGCTACTCTGGGTGATTTACAATACGGAAAAAAATTAGAAATTATAACGAGCAGACAGTAACAAATGAAATACAAAACTGATCTGAAATTATATAAAATGTAAAGCAAAAAGTAATAACTATAATGAAAAATAATAAAGTTACAATTCATAAAAGTAAAATTAAACTAACAAAAATGAACCAACAAAATCAAAGAAATCATGTCAGCATAACAAGAGGTGGAGAAACAAATTTCCAGGCATTATAAATTATAAATGTCAACATTCCAGGAAAGCTACCTTATAGAGCTATGATTTTAGTTGGCATTTGAGAATTCTGAGTGTAGGGGAGGGGGTTGACTGTAGCGCATTGGAGTGAGGGTGGCATATGAAAGGAACACTCCCCGGTGTAATATACCATGGTAGGACCCAGGGAAAAGGATCTTGGAGTTCTAGTAGACAGTTAAGACAAAAAAGATTACCTACCCATTGGTTGGCTAATGTCTTAAAAGCATACTCTGTGGTGGGCATGGGATTCCCTGTGTGGTATGATGGCCAAAACGATGGACCAGGTCTCTGGAGAACAGAGTTTGGATTCATGGAAACTCACTGGGGGAGTAGAACTGGTAAAAACCACACCTTAAATATCTCTCTTACCTTGAAATACTGTAGACCTGGAAAAGGGGTGGTGCAGAGCAACCAAAGTGGCCAAGGTGTTGGAGCATGGGGAAAGGTCTTGGGAGGGCAGCAATAAAAGAATTAGAAAAGACCATCAAGGACATGTCACTGGAGATGAACACCAAGATTGCTATGTGATCACTGTGTTTGGGTATGAAAGATGGACAGCAGTAAGAGCTGGCAGAGGAAAAAAACTGATTCATTCAAAACCTAGACTGCCATACAATTATCCATGGTGTACAGAAAGTGGATGAGGAGAGGGCTGATTCCTCCATACGGTATAACCTCTGTAGATCAGTTGGTTGGGAACAAGACTGTAAGATAAATGTGTCAAGGATCCCCGTGTTACCAAACCCATGTAAGATGGTTGTGAGAACTTACTCGTTGTAGGGTGAGGTGAGCGAGACCGGTGGAGAACCTCCATGGAAAATGGAGCTCTTCTTCTTTACACTCATTGTCCTATGCTAGTAGGAGAGTGATGGAACTGGAAATGCATTTGTGACAAAACTAGGAAGCTCCTCTCCACCAGTGCAGAATATATTCAGAATTCATAATGCAGCAGGACCCTGGTATCTGCTGGGGATTGGTTCCAGGTCTTCCTGTGGGTAATGAAAATCGTGGATAAGAGAGAACACCCCCAAATCCCCAAAACTGATGTTTTGTGACAGTAGCTTGCTTTATGGCTGCTGTTTTGTGAGAGTAGTTTGCTTTACCGCTGCTGAATTATTTAACTTTTTTCCTTTGCCAACCATGGATAACTGAATCAGTGGATAATGAATAAGTGGATACAGAGGTCCCACTGTACCTGAATAGAACCTTTGTCAGACTATATGTCCCATCATCACCATTATCCTGGTTGGGGCCTGATGGGATATGAATTCTGATGACCAACTATTTTTGATGTTACATTGACACCTAGCCATTCAGCCTGAAAGAACTTGATAGGCAACTCAAATTCGCATCAAACCACCGATTAAATCCAGATTTCTTCGCGCTGTAGCATTTTGGCCCTATCTTGCACCACCAAATCCTGCCCTAGGGTTTCCTAGTTTTTTTCTTGTTTCCTAGGTTGGAACAGCCAAGTGATTTTCCATCCTTGGGAGGCATTTGGGGATATATCACAGATGGTCACTGAAGCACTGTGTCCATGTTATCCCTTGCTAAAAGTTTTAATTTGCATTGCATTTAACCTGCTTGCCCTCTATCTCAGAAAGGCCTATTGCTTCCTTTGACTTTCAGAATGAGACAAATGTTCTGATTCAAATATAGATGTCTTTTTAAAGAAGACAGCACACCCCCTCGAGGAGCTTATCTCACTTGCCTTGATGCTACAAGCCACAAATGTCTTCTGCACATGGATGGCTATACTGAGATTAATGTGACTTTCACCCTACCCGCAAAATAAAACTAGCACATACTAGAAAAAGATTAGTTTTCTTTTTTTTTAAAAAACCCACTCTGCAGGCACCAGCGGACAATTTTTTATTTTCCACATAGATGCCAATAAAATATAAATTTAAAACTTTATTTAGAGTGATAAAAAGCAAAGAGCTCTTTGTGACTGGAATGCATTTTGCATCGGTGGGATTATTTGTTGGCCTTGATTATATTAGATGGCACAGTAGCTCCCAAAGGCAGCAGCTGGCTAGGCACTTTACAAGCCTGGGCCCAGAGAGCCACAACAGTAAACAACAAGCTAATATCATTGGCAAAGGTGCTTGTTTATTTCTCAGTAGAATAGGGGATGTCTTGTATAATTTATAAGGCCATAAATAGTTGGGTGGCCCATTGGCTCTCAGTTCGTTTTCTTAGTTTCTGTCACAAAATGGCAAAATGTGTCCCTTCTCAGAATGGCAGCCCAGTGCGACTAATAGGTTAGTTGGGATCTGTTCCTTCAGTCTCAATGGCTGGAATTCATGGCATATTTCTCCAGAGGGTATATTAAGAGCATAAGATGGCACCCAAAAGCTCATGATGCATCAGTTACTCTCTGTAAAGATATCTCTCTCAATGCTTTGGATCTAAAACCGAGAGATGTTCTTAGGTGGGGAGTGTTCATGCTTAGAATTAAGTGCAAAAGATAAGAGGCATAATGGGAATATCTAGCCCGATAATACATTTGGGGAATAGTTACTGTTTACAGAGCCCCCTGGGAACATGCCCATACATTTTCTGTGTCTAAATGTGTTTGTCTGAGTGTTAGAAATGAAGAAATTCAGATCTGTCATAGAAGGTATGCATTTCTCAAAATTATTTTTAATTTTTGCAGTGTTAGTGATATTAAGTGGCATGCTCAATTTCTGACTTGAGGGAAAATCTGCCTGTAAAATCAAGGTTGTTTTGCCATTCTAAGCATACACTCTGTTTCCTGTTTCTGAAATTTTTTTTTCACAGCGATCTTGTGTGAGAGTGATAAGGAAAGCTCAAAGGAGGTGCCAGAGGAATCTGGACACAGAGAAAGCTTGCATACATTTGTAATACTTTGAAATAACTGTAGCCCAGTCACAGAGGTTTTATATTTCAGAAAGCTGAGGTTTACAAATACAGATATAAACTGTTACACACCTTCTGGACCAATCCATGAATTGGGATGTAATTAACCAGTATAAATCCTGAAATATTTTACGCAAGTCTCTTTTTTGAATGTATTGGATTACATGTTCAAGTCCATTTTTGAAAGAAAAAGAATTGAGAGAGGAGTTATTTGAGAAAAATGTTGTGCACTGGAGGAAGAATTATGGGGGTGGGGTGGGAAATCACAGCAGATCAGGACCAGATAAATTTATTGATGTAACTAGACTGATTTGTCTACCCCTAGGTGGAGTTGCGTTTTCCATGTGGAAGGTGCTAAGTTTTATCTTCATGTAGGTCTGGGAAGGACTCTGCCTTAACTAGAACAGATAACCAGAAGAAGAAGCTTATAGCACAATCCTACATTTGTCCAGTACGGTGAGGGTTAGATGACGTAAGGAATAGCCACACTTGGTAAAGTCAGGTCCATTAGAGGAAGGAGGTCCAAGCAAGGAAAGATCAGCACCCTGGACAGCTCATTGAAAAGAACATTGCCTAGCAGGGATTTACCAGTTGTAGCATTCCAGATCTTGCTAAATTTCAGTTTCCACATTACTCAAGGTTTGCTGAGCTAGCAATGGTTGCTGAGAGCTGCAGTCCAACAGCTGGATGCCCACTCTTTACCCACTCCTGTGCAAGTGCATTCCTGAGAGAGAGAGAGAGAGAGAGAGAGATTTATAGCAGATGTGGGTCAGTGTGACCCTCTGCTTCTCCATTTTGGATCCCCAGATGTTCTTAGACTAAAACTCCCAGGAGCTTTCACCACTAGCTGTGCAGGCCGGAGTTGCAGTCCAAGGATATCTGGTGACCCAAAATTGGGAACCACCGCAGCAGCCGTAGTGAATAGTCACTGCTGAAAAACTGGAGACTGTGATTGGAAAACATCTGGAAAGCTGCAGTGGCTCACCTTTGATGTAGAGGGTGAGATTTCCACCTTATCTCTGAATTTGTTGTGGAAAGCAGGGAATGTTCTCATGCCCGAAAAAGGTCTCCTTTTGAAGCTATGAAAGAAGGAACTACATAGCACTGCAGTTCAGCTTCTCACTCCTGGATGAGTCTTCCTATTCTGAACATGACTGCTTACCAAATTGTAAGGCTATGCAGTGTGCACTGTATGGAGATGACAAATGCCTGGATACTTCAGCTGGTCCAGAGGGGAAGGCAAACAACAGGAGCTGCATACAAAGATCATGTGACTCCTTTGTTAAATCAGAGGTGCTATCGATTTCTCCACTAGTTCTATGTTCTCATTATAGCCTATATATTCTGCAGCAGCCTAGCACCCAGATATTGAGAAGGATTTTAATATCAATTTTTGCTTGGGCCTGATGTCACTATATGTATACATGTTAGTTTTATAGCCACCAGCATAGTAGTAAATACAGAAGTGAAAATGCTTATATTAACAGTTCCCATGCTCGCTTCACCTCATAAAGAGAGTCCAAAAATGGAAGCACATGAATCAACCCATGACAACAATTATGGAGCAGGTGGTTTGCAGAGTGTCTGTGAAGATTCTCAGTCATCCAGGTGAGTTTATCTGGAAGTTGAGTCATGGCTACTGGACTTCTTTTTTGAGCGATAGAAATGTTTCGCTGTTCATCCAAATTGGCCCTAAACTGCCCATTCATGACCACACTCAAATACAGTATTTTACATTGCTGCAGGGATAGCTTGCAACAATACTACAGAAAACCCATTTCTCTCCCTACTAGCACAAGGAATGCAGCTAAGCTCAGAGGAAATGGTGAAGCCTAATGGTTTGATCGATGATGCCACCAGTGGTGAAACTCTGAAAGTCCCAGAATGTTGTACTTGACCACTGTTTATATCCCACATGTCCTCTAGTGGCTCTAATGTTGCCTTTTAATGTTCTAAGAGACCTCTTCTAATTCCCTGTTCTTAATTTGAATAGGTTTCAAATGTTCTGGACTGTATATTGTCCCTCATTATTGTAAGCCACCTTGGGTCCTTTTCCAAGGAGAAAGTTGGGGTTAAAATGTTCATAAATAAATAAATAAATAAATAACCTTGAGCTGGCATAGCGCAGCTTTTTTCTGCTTTATATTATTCTCAAAACAACCCTGTGAGGTGGGCCAGAGAGTAACTAGCTATGTCCGTCTAGTGAGTTTCCAGACTCTTACTGGGGACTTGATCTTGGGTCTCCCAAGCCTTAGCCCCCCAGTGTTATAAACCCTGCAACCACCCCAGGCTCTTTGATAAAACTGTAAACATTTCTTTCTACACCCTCCCCAGTCAGCTGCTGGAGTCCTAGTGTCCCAGTAGTAACTTCTGTACTGGATGCCTCCTACCATTTAAATACTTTATCATCCACTCGACATTACACCTCATTAGGACATTTAGGGAGACGAAAATAGTTCCCATTGCTGTCTGATGGAGCAACATTGATAGGCATGTGTGAAATGGGAGACCGGATATATTCGTTGATGAAGGGTCCCACTAGACAAGCCCTATATGCCAAAGTTTGCCTGCAGCCAGCCCTCTTGCAGGCATGGATGTATTGATTCATATTCTGTCTAGGGAAGAGCAATGTGTCTCTTACCCAGCTGTAGCTGGAAGACAGGGGTGGGCAGCACATGTCCCGTAGGATGTAGGCAGATTAGACTGCCTTTGTGGGGTGTTGCCTGGTTCTACAAACCATATGACCCACAATGGGTCATTTTAAGGGATGTTTCACACTTGGGTGGAGAAATTCGGGGCAAACTTGGAAACAGCCCATCACATTTGATGGCTTCTTCTGGTCTGACATTGAATTGTGGCAGTTCTGTTTTACCCTCAAGTTGACAGTGAGAGGAAGGGCTGTCATGGCTCCATACCTGTCCACACCTGTTCTAGGAGAAGGCCAACTTAGGCAACATTTATTTGCCTACTCCATGGATGGGGGATCATGGTCTCCAGGTGTGTTTTGACTGCACCTTCCATTGGTGCTAGCCAGGATATCTAACGGTGGTTGCAGTCCAACAACTTGGATCTGTCCATGGATCTGTCCATGTTGCCCATCTGTATCTATTGTTCTGCTCAAGGAAGCAAGAGTTTGGGAAAGGGGTGAGGGGGTGTAGCTCTCTCCCTTCCCTCTACAAATCCAAGATGTGACAAATGGAGTAATTGCTCTCATTTGTCATCCAGCCCCCTGGTGACCTCGAAGGAAAATAAATCATTAAGTGGAGGCAGCCAATGATCTAGAAAGTGTTTATATATTAACAATATAATGTATGTGAACTGCTGGATAGCTCAGGGGGTTAAGCCATCTGGCTGTGTAGCCTGAGGTTGGAATTTCCCATTGTATCTTCTTGACACTGGCTGGACTCAGTGATCCATAGGGTCCCTTCCTGCTATGCATTTCTAATATGGTGGTGGTGGTGGTGGTGGTGATCACTTTGAACTCATGAAATGCACTCATACTGAAGGCTAGATGTTATTTCAAAATTGAGAGATTGTTGGGATAACTTTACTCCCCTTCCCTTTGAGTTTTCA
Source organism: Phrynocephalus versicolor (assembly GCA_023846285.1). Taxonomy (NCBI): domain Eukaryota; kingdom Metazoa; phylum Chordata; class Lepidosauria; order Squamata; family Agamidae; genus Phrynocephalus; species Phrynocephalus versicolor. Next base: position 15,906,131 of record JAHTLZ010003526.1, on the reverse strand, counting down.
ATTATTCCAAAAAACACCAAATTAAAGCAAAAAAGCAAAGCAAAGTGTTCTGCTTAAATACCACCCCATACCACTTCAAGTAGTCTCTGGGCGGTTTACAGTTTTAATTACAGTATGCAGGTTACACATTGCCCCCCCCCCAGCAAATTGGGTACTCATTTTACCAACCTCGGAAGGATGGAAGGCTGAGTCAACCATGAGCTGGCTACCTGGGATTGAACCTCAGGTCGTGAGCGCAGTTTTACCTGCAGTACAGGCATTTAACCACTGCGCCACGGGGCTCCTGTGGTATTTGTAAGTACTCCTTAAGCCAGGGGTGTCGAAACATTTTGCAAGGCGAGCCAGATGTGGTGAGGTGAAAATGTGCGGGGGCCAACAATTCAGCTGCATTTGACCCCCAGGCTGGACTTTGGGCAAGCCTCCAGGACATGCCAGGAGGCGGGGAGGATGCTGCAGCAATGGAGCCAGGTGCGGGTAGGTTGGGTGAGTGGCTGGGGTGGTGGACAGAGACAGGGAGGGCAAGGAAACCATAAAACTGCAAGCTGACATCTCCATCTGGCAAGGGGTAGTAGCAGCTGGTGGGGATGTGTGACAGGCTGAGGCTGCGGGCCACTCGAAATTTAAAAATAGGCTGCATTTGACCCCTGGGCCCGACTTTGGACATGCCTGCCTTAAGCTGCTCTGTCTAATATATAGAATAAATGCACTTTGTGTCAGTAAACACCTCATGCTGCATGGATCTGTCCATCTCCTACTCAAACAGATTCAGATGGAATGCTGCAAACAGATATTAGACAAAATCACAAAATTAGCACATCAAACCAACATGTAAATCACTCATACTTTGTTGAAATACATACCGATCTGAAGTTAGTTGTAGCGGTATCTCATTCATTGCCATAAAGATGTGAAATCTTCAGTCTCCAGATCTGCCTCCTGGATTTGAGTTCCTGCTCTTCCAAGCCAGGAGGTTGGGGATGATGTGAATTGTAGTCCAAGACTGAGGCTCTCTTATGAAAAAGGGATGGGGGACGTTTACCATCTTTTAGAATTCTTTTCTCCTTCCTGTGCACTTTCAGCCGCCTCAATTTATAATCCTCTCTTGGTCGTCTAATCATTCCTACAGCAACCCGTTATAATAAAGCAAACTGTGTTTTAGGATTTCAGGTGAGAAAATATAAGCTGCAGGCACAGCTGAGCTCAGAACAACCAAAAGAGTGCATTTCCATGCAAATGATATCATAATAAAGAATGAGAGGAGAACGATATAAAACTTTGTAGGACAGCCCCATAGACTTGTTTCTAAATAGCACCCACACTCCTTACAGACACCCATGCTTGGCACCAGCTGCCGTTATAGATATTTTAGTGCTATTGAGTCACGCAACTCAACTGGGATGATGTGCCAGAAAATGTACAAAAGAATAGCATTTTTCTTCTCTCTCCTTCTACAAATGTAAAGATCTTTGGAACAGCATGCCTCCTTGGATTCTTCTCCCCCCCGCCCCCACTCCTCTTGTGACAATTTTATAACATTCAGAAATGTTGACTAAAAATAATCCTTTGCTTTTTATGTTATTGTGTGCCAAGAGTTAGCAGGAAAACCTGCCACCAGCTGTGGCTGCCACTGCAGAATCTTTCTTGATACCCTGTATTCATATGTCAGAGCCAGCATTAAGGTCTAGTTCTCTTTCTCAGTAAGCCCATGGGTGCAGCTGGCATTGGCCAATGCCAACCCCTCCCCACCCACCTCACCCCTATGAATGATGCCATCCCACTGCTATGACCAGGGTGGAAATGTCTTTATGTCTTTTGTTTCCTGTACTTTCGTGAGCACCTGTTTCATTTCCATGTACAGTATTCCATGTACCAGTGCTTTGCTTTAACATGAAAAGCCTCCTGGAAAATGTGGGTTTCCCTCCCATGTTTTGTGGCTTTCCACCAGCCTTAGAGAACTTATTAAAACTACTTCTAAAGCAGAGGGGCAAAGCAACAGAGAATTAATCTACTTTCAAAAGCAGGCAACAGTACCCAAGAAAGAATCATCATCACCGGACCCACAGTATGTAGGAACCAATTTATAAAGAGAACCTTTAGCAGTGGCCACTTGTCCACACAACATGCCACCACCAGAAGCCCTCTTTTTCATGTGGTCACCCAAGGAATACCACGTGGAAGAATAGGGCAATCCAAGATTACCAGCTACTGTTTCTTAATGCTAGCCTCACATGTGACACATATTACAGAGCACTGTAATCATGTTATACACTAGGATAGTGTTGGCGAACCTATGGCACGGGTGCCAAAGGTGGCACTCAGACCCCTTTCTGTGGGCACCCGACATCGCCCCTTCACAGCCACCTGTATTCAGGTTAAATTGGTATGCTGGAACTTTCCGAAGAATTAGAGGGTTTTGAATCACAGTTTGGGCACTCGGTCTCTAAAAGGTTTGCCATCACTGCACTAGGATATAATATACAGTACGGTACTCTGTCTTAATTTGTGAATTATTGGCTGGAATCCAGTAACAGCTTGCAGCTAGGGTAAGCCCATTTGATCAGTTGATCTTAGTGAGGAGTTAGTTCACCAGATCTGTATTGATTCAATGGGACTGCTCTACTTCTTAACCCTATAAGTGCCAAATGGGATATAAAGCTGTGGTGTGGCTCTACCACAAGCCTGAACAGGTGGTCTGTGCTTCACCCCATAGTTATCCTGTTACAGCACAGATATCCCTGATTTGGTCTTTTTGCAGACACACTCATGCTACATAGGACAGGTTTTAGAGGGGAGGGGGCTCCTCTCCTGTTCGATCCTGCCCATAGTTTTCTAATGCCCGCAAAAAAGACTGGCAAAGCCATTGTTCTGTGTTCCATATTTAGGCAAGGATGAGAGGAAAAGTAAATGCCGTCTTCGGTTTTTACAACCCCCTGTCCCACTAGATGGCACTGAACCCTTTTTCTTTCGAAGGAAATTAAAAAGATGAACTAATAAACTGAAAATCATTTTGCTGTAAAAGAGAAGAAAATAAATGAATGGAAATAAGCTTAGTTTTACAATGATTTCCCCCCTCAAAAATGTATGCCACAATCCTATATTTCTCTAAAACAAGAACATACTCATATCAATGGAGTCAGCTGTCAAGCTGATGGCTGAAATCCAAACATCACTGATCATAACCTTATTTATTCTGGAGTAAATCCCATTGAACCAGCCTAGATGCCCTAAGCACATCCAATCTCGCCTGATTTTGGAAGCTAAGCAGAGTTGGCCCTGGTTAGTACTTGGATGGGAGACCACCAGGGAATACCGGTGCCATAGGCGCCTGGAGTACGAACTGGCAAACCACTCCAGTATTCCTGCCAAGAAAATTCCATGGACATGGAGTCACCACACACACACACACACTCATTGATTTCAACAGGTCATGCTTCTGGGATATGTTTTGCTTATGCTGTTAACCAGATATATCTTCAGTGGCAATCCATTACATACATGCACAGCTGCTCCCAATCCAATGGGATGGATGATATAGTGCCCTCCTCCCTCAGTCTGCCCCTTTAAGGGATCCCCTTTGTTTATAGCAAGGTGATACAGGGACAGCTACTTTTAGGGGCCACAAATCTCAAACTACCAAAGCCATCATGGGCGTTGCCTCCTCAAGCTCCTGAATGTGGTTTGGGAATCATCAACTGCTGATACTTAGTAAAGGCAAAAGCCTACCAGGACCTCACCCACCTGCATGGTATAGTGGTTAGTGTGCTAGAGAGACCCAGCCTTAAAAGTCCTGCTCAGCCGTGAATGTCAACAAGCAGCCTTGGGACACCTTGGGACAATCATGCTTTCTCTCAACTCAGCTTAGTTCTGATAAACCCACTTACCCCTTCTGGCAACCCGAAGAGGGCTTTTGCTCAAATCGTCTCCTTGCATGACAGTCCTTTCCAGCAAATAGTGTCTTCTCAAGATATGTCCAAAGAATGAGAGCCTCACTTATACCACTTTTGCTTTAAGAAAAAAAAAAAAAAAACCAGGGTCCCAGACCCACTTGCTTGATTTCTGGTGGACCACTACATCTGCAAAGCCTTCCTCATCACTCAGTGTTCACATTGGTACATAATAATGGAAAATCCAATAGTCTGGATAGTGTTGACATTGGTCTTCAGTGACCCACCTGTGCAGCTACAGTAGTATCTTGGTTTATGAGTATGAGTGTTTTGCAAGACAAACATTTCTTCTAAAATTTGCCTTGATCAACAAGCAGTGTCTTGCAATATGAGCACCGCGGTAGGTCACATTATCAGAAGTGAGACAATGCTCTCTTTCTCCCCCCTCCCCTTTAATTGTGGGTGATTGTCTGTACCAGCCCTTGTACCAGCCACAAAAGTTTTCAAAGGAGAGTGTAGGTTAGGGGTTTGTTTTTTATCATTATTTTTAAATTTACTTTGTTTTCATCATCCTTTGATATTTTTCAAACCCTTTCTAGTCATGGGGCAACTAGTCAATTGTGTATATGTCACATTAAAAACATAGTCAAATCCAGTTGTTAGTCCCAAGTAGAGGAGATTCCGCAGTCAGGTACCTAAACCATGGCATGGATATGGGCTTCTAGCCAACTTCCTTTGTGAGTTTTGGCATTTTGTGTGTACAGTATGTGGTCTATGGGGCCCCAGAGGGAATAATCTGAGTTTCCATTAATTCTTATGGGGAAATTTACCTGTACTTTGATATACAGTACTGTACAAGTGCTTTCGTTTACAAGCATGTTTTCAGAACAGATTGTGCCGGTAAACCGAGGTATATTACTGTACTGTACATAATTTCTCAACTACAAGGAACCCATTAAGAAAAGGAAAGCAGGCTTGGGGGTTCGATAAACCCTTCTTTATTGAATTGCTTCTGGCTTTCCTGCCTTCAGGTCACTTGTACAGATTCTGCTCTCTGAGGCATAATAATAAAATACCGCCCCAGAGCCTGGGGCGGGCACCCTCTGAAATTTTGTCACCAGGTGCCCACCGCTTGGTCAGGGGGAGGCCTTTCTTGCGCCTTGAACTGATGCAGAGGAGGAAATGTCAGCAGGTGCGGCTGCCGTTGGAAAGCTCCACAGCCCGACATGGCCTGTCCGGGGTATCTTTCCAAGGTTGAGGTCAGCCCTGCCTTCCTCTGGTCCCATTCGCCCTCCGCTTGGAGCCCCACAAAGCCGACTCGCAAGCCAGCCCCTGGCGTCACTCTCACGTAAGAAAAGGACCGCCACCACCTAGAATCTGGGGTTGGGTGGGAGAATCAATGAAGAGAGATCGAGAAAGAACAGCTTCGCCCCCGCCCGCCCCCGCTGACATTTCCTCGCCGATGGGCGCCCGCCCAACTCGCCGCGACAGAGCAGGGTGGGTGGGAAAAATCATTTAATAATGATATGTTCCTTATTAACAGACCAGACTGGGCCACTCTTTCAAGAAAGAAAAAAAATTGTTTACCCCTCCCCAACAACAAATCCCCAAAAGAGACACGGTTCAATCTAGGGCTGGAAAGGAAACAAAGGCATCGCTTCCCGCATATTTACTCGTAAGGAGACCCCATTGCATCCCCCCCCCGCCCCCGCGGGCTTGATTTCTATAAACCTAGGAGGAATGCACGAGATCGGGACGGGCGGCCTGCCTCGGCACCTCTACTCAGTTTGAAGCCACGCCGAATCCGCTTGCTCAAGAGTAGAGCGTGCGCGCACACAACCCGCCTCCGCGGAAGGTGTTTTCTTTCGTGGGGATCCTGGGGTGGAGCCTCTCCTGGGACTCCACTCCAGCGATTGCTTTTGGGTGGATCAGGAACCGCCCATGGGAAGGCAGCTCGACTGGAGGGGCGAACGAAAGACGCGCCCCCTTCCAGAGCCCCCCCCCAACAAAGCAAAATCCGGACCAGCCGCCACGCAGCAGAATTTTTTGGCCCTGGGCCCCACCATTGCATCACCAAAATAAAGGCGTCGGGCTCCTCCCCCTTGGGAGGTGCGGCTGCGAACTCCCCTGTGCAGTTCTGGCCAAGGAGCAGAGCGAAAACCCGGAGCCGGATCCCCCCCCCCAAAAAAAAATATGGATTCAGCCGCAGTTATAGAGTTGGCTGCTTTTTCGGTTTCTCGTGTAGTAGCAAAGCGCCAGTTGGCTGCAATGGACTAAATGCGGCTATTATTTTGGCGTGTGATTTTTTTTCTTCAATAGGTAGGCATGTCGCACATTCTCTAGCGATAAAATGTCCTAAAAGAAATATCCAGGGTCTTTAGGGTTCTACATACACGGTTTCTCCACCTCCTGCATGCGGAAGGAAAACGGGCAGGGGAAGAAAAATATCTGGCCAGAGAAAAGGTAACAGGGGGGTTGATTGCTCGCATCAATGCTTTACACTCTTGTGTTCCTTTAAGAGATGCCTGTTTGCAAGAAACTCATCAGGCATCAACCCTGACCCCCATGCAGAGTCATATAGGGAAAGTTAATTAGTTATGTACCATCAAGTTGGAACCCACTTATAGTGACCACTAATTAGGGTTTTCAAGGTAAATGGGAGATTTCAGGAGTGGTTTAACCAGCCCCTCAGTCAGTTTCCATAGCTGAGCATGGATTCAAACCCTAGTCCTAGTGTACATCACTAACCACTTCACCACACTGTGCACATTGCATCTGTCCAATATCTGTGCCCTACATAGATCTTCAAGACATGCTTCCAAGCTTGACTTCTGGTGGATAAGGTGGCCGGTTCAAACCTCTTTCTAAAACACAGTGAAGTACCCTATGGACCATTATAAGCTGCCTAGATGCCCTAAGCACATCCGATCTTGCTTGATTTCGGAAGCTAAGCAGGGTCGGCCCTGGTTAGTACTTGGATGGGTGACCACTAGGGAATACCAGGTGCTGTAGGCGCCTGGAGTAGGAACTGGCAAACCACCCCAGTACTCCTTCCAAGAAAACTCCATGGACATGGAGTCACGAAGAGTCGGTAACGACTGTAGCAACACGACACACACACATGGACAACTATGTCCTGTGATAATGCGGCCCTCATACTGCTGCCTCGATAGATGTGGTGTCCAGAGACATCCTCTGAGAGTAAAGATGCATTATCACAGAGTTCCCCTCTGCATTCCTGGAGCTTTCCAGCATAATTTTGGGGAGTCCACGAATCACCAAAAACTCCAAAATAAAAAGTAGAAGTGAATGGCCAACTACGTCTGGTTTGTGTGCATGTGTATTTTGGGGTATAATTGGGGGGAGGGTGTGATAGTGGTTATTTAAGCATGCTGTAATCCATCATCATTGCTTGCAGTTGATATTTGCCCCTTTTCCCTGCTTGCTAAAGTCACCCACTCTAGTACACATTGTCATCGCAGCAGATGTCACCATTCAATCCATCCTTTTTCTTGAGTGACTCCACAAATATCCCTGCAGTTGTTTAAAGATCTGCTGTGGCTGTCAAGTGTCTTGCGTGAGCTATGAACCATAAATTGAGTTTCTCACCATCCTTGTGGCATGATGCTGAATGCAGCCACAAGTCAAGGAACCATAGGTGTGCTGGACTGGGCCAACAAATGAATGCTTTGGGACTGTGGTTCTCCAGATGTTACTGGGTTGCTACTCCAATCATCCAGTGTTGGCTACTCTAGTTAAGATTAATGTTCAACAACATCTGGAAGGCCAAGGACTTACTTATCCTGGGAATATCAGCATATATTTTGGAATATCACATTGCTTAAGGACATGTCAAGAGGACAGAAATGCAACAAGTCACCAAAACATTTGTCATTTATCTCTTTTGCAGCTCTCAGTTTTGGCCATGAGAGATGGCTTATGCACAGTGACACTGGAAACTGCCCAATCATCAAGTCAGGCTATTGATCCATATATACTATGTTTTCGATGTTAGTTTCCATCACTCATAACTTTTACATGGAATTTTACTCTTTTTAACTGTGCGTGTTTTCTTGTAGCTTTAATGTGATGTTGTCTTTTAATGCTGTAAGATGTCTCTCAATTCCCTGTTCTCAGTTCCTGAACACGTCTTACTTGTACTGGACTGTATATTATCCCTCATTACTGTAAGCCACCTTGGGTCCTTTGCCAAGGAGAAAGGTAGGGTAAAAATACTCTTAAATAGATAAATGAATAACCTAGGATTGTCAACAGTCTGCCAGCAGCATTCTAGGGCATCATGCACAATTCTCTCTTAGCCATTCCCTGGAATCCATGTACTAATACATCTTGCACTAACCAGTGTTTATGCTGCTTAAGCTTTCAAAAATCAAACAATATCAGGTGTCTTCAAGGTGGTTCTGTGCCACATAATTTAGGTTTTAAGCCTGTGAAACACACTATTAATGGAAGTCATTCATTCTGGATGGAAGTCAGTTTTAATGTATTGACTTCACAATGTTTATGAATTTCACTGCAACAACAACAACAACAACAACACAAAATCCAGCATAGTTATCTTGTCTGGTGTGGGATAATTTATTAATAATAATAATTACAGTTTAGTTGCAAAAGCTGTGACCCTTGGGGGTTTGTGTGTTGTTTCATGTGTTGGGGGGTACCTACTGTTGTTTCATGTGAGTTCAGATCGCTATCCCAAATCTGATTTTGTTTTCATTGCATCACCTTACGAGTTCAAGCTATCTTTCATTTGTCACTAAGGGTGATAAATACAGAGGATCTGTACATCACTTTTTGGATTTTGGAAATCAATGTTGCCTATTCTTCATCATCAGAGGGCTATCTTCTAAAATTAAACATTTGAAAGGTGGATATCTGAAATGTCAGTTTTCATACATTAGTGTACAACTAGGCTGAGTCACAGCGAGAGATGAGTCATAGCTAAGAAATATAGATGGAGTTGGCTGGCCCAATCTTCAGCCTACGATACTGGCTGGAAGACGCTTCATGTCTGCTATAAATCCTGCTTCTGCACATCAATGAAAGATTCAGGAGCCCTTCCCCTTTTTGCATCCGGCTACCCTCGCTTACCTTGAAAATCCTATTAGCATCAATATAAGTCCCTTTGGGCTTGGCAGCACACAACAAAAGCTACCCTCATCATATTAGTCCAACAACATGAAGGGGTACTTTGCAACCAATCCCTTACCTCTGTGTCTTTAACCGCAGTAAGTAGTAGAGTATCAATGCTTCTCACTGCCTCAGACTGCATTTAGCAGCCTATTGGCAAAGGTCAGCTGGGATAACTGACTGTGTAATGCAGAGCTGAGCAAAGTAGGCGCCCCTAGATTTTACAGGACTACAATTCCCATCATCTCCTGCCAACACAGATAGTGGGGAGCAAAGTTGGAGATTGCAGTCCAACAATATTTGTAGGGCGACAGTTTCCCCACCCCACCATGAAGGCTATTCTAAAATCTTTCTTTTCCATTTGTTTTATGGCCCAAAAGAGAGAAGGGCAACTTGGAGGGTCATTCAACTGAGAGACGGTCCCAATATGTTTCAAAGCCTTGTATTGTGAAGGTCTCCACATTCAGTCTGTAGCATACCAAGTTAAAAGAATTAATCAGGTGAGCAAAAGTCCTTTGCTTTTGGACAAGAGTGACCACAGTGGGCTGAAGTAGACAACAGAGGGTTGAGTCAACATGGCAAGTTCGGGCAGATGTGGTCTAGAAAAATGACTTTTCCAAGCCTCTTTTTAATTTCCAAGTCCTTGTTATATAGCGGGTCAGATGAAACCAGGCGACACCCAAGTAAAATTCAGCTCTTTATTCATAGTAAAAGCACATGTTGCAAAGGGATAAAAAGCACTGCTAAAAAGGCCCCAAGAACCAGTTTATATACACATCCCGTGGCAGGCCATTGGATTGTTCAAACAGCCTGCTGGCCTCCAATTGGACAAGCCAGAATCCTGCCTTTCAGTTATTCTCCAGCCTCCAGCTCCCACATCCCACACCTTGAAAGCTTGATCAGGCCCCGCCTGGGCTAGAGGTTGGTTGGAGCTAAGGTAAGTTTGGAGCCTTCCTTTCTATTTATTAACATATTCCAAACTCAGGCAGTTCACGGGTTACACTAAGAACACAACAGTCCTCAAAAGTGCCATGTCCATCTCCTGTGCAACACTGAAAGTGAATAAGGCAAGAGGATCAATCTGGTTCGAAGGTGATGCGCTAGCATTGGATTGCATTGTGTAACCTTCAGATGCAAGTAGCTGGATGCTAAGTTCCTGCCAAACAATCACAAATGGGTGAAAATGTCACGAGGCATATGTAGTCAAATGTTCATTGCCATGTGTGGCTACATTTAAAATGTATTGGCCTGATGATCGTATAATCTTTTTACCCTTCATTTTGATGGTTAGACCTAAAAATCTCCCCTGTTTGGGGCTGTAGTAGGAACCACTGAGTCTTGACCTAAATTTGCACCACATTTCTGCTTTCTGGATGTTGTGGTTGCTTCACAGCCCATCACTGATGGATTTCGTTCCAGTAAGGAAAAATATCTATTCCTTCTGCTAAGGAAAAATGAGTATTCTGTCTGCAGGTTTTTGTGGTACATCAGGATAACCTTGAATTTATATCTCCCAGATCTCCGCTTTCCATCTCCTCAGTAGCCTCTCTACTGAGATACTTCCTATCTGTCTTGAGGTAGTATATGGATGTTTATCTAACACATTCCAGGAGTCTGGACTATGTGAAAAATACCCCAAATATTTTAATACGCCCATGAGTTAGCAGATGAGTTTGTGAGGCCCAAATATCTTTTTCCAAACACACATTTTGTCTCACAAATGCAATGGAACTTGCAGGCCTGCTTATTCACTCATGGTTCTAATTGGCACAGTAGTTCAACACCAGGAAGTAAAGGGAGGCCTCTAGTTAATGTGTGATCTAAAGTGTGCTGGAGGCTTGGCCTGACTTTGTCTCTAAAAAAACAGGAGCCAGTGTAATGCTTATTTCATGAATATGCTGGTGGCAGTACTAGAACCATCCGAGGCTGAGTAACTTTTGTTCCAAGAAAAGCCAATGAATTTTTTTTCAAGGAGATGAGTTTCATATAGGTTTTCCCTGCTAAAGGGTGCTATCAGAATCAATAAAAGTACAGCCGTAGACTTTATTACCTTATTGAAACATGACTTGGTCTTGTTAGACATGTGCACATTGATGTACCATCTCTAAGATAAGACAAGATCTTATCTACTCAAGAAAATTAGTACAAGTAGATCCCCTATATATGTGGGTGATTGGCTCTAAGCCCCCACCCATGAGCCCTAAAACGTACAGTTTTAGGTCTCCATGGGTGTGGTGCAGTGGTGGCGAATCTTTGGGACTCCAGATGATTTGGACACCAGTCCTTTGTGATTGACAATCTAGACTCAGAATTCTGGGGGTTGTGGTCCAAACGTCAATATTCATATGGCATTGTTCCTGGCTACCTCTGGTGGCCAGTTCTGGTAATTACATCTTAGAAATATGTAAATTTCTGTTCTGCTTTTAATATTTTTTAATATTTTCAGATCACAGAAAAGTAAAACCATGGATACTGATCCTGCTATATACTACTGTTTATCTTGCCATTCCTGTTATTTTATAGCTGCACCTGGGATGATGGGCATGCCTTCTCTCTCTCTCTCTCTCTCTCTCTCCCCCCTCCCCCACTCACATCCACAGGTTTTCTCCCAAGCTCAAGCTTCTGCTCTCCCCCAATGATTCTGGACCAGCTCTTTTTCTAACTCTCTTGTCATGCCTACCCTGTTCTCCTCAAACTCCTGTCTTTTCTGCTCTCTTTTTGTCTTCTTTCTCCTATTCCTCTCTTAACCTCTGCTCTGCTCTTTCATTTTCAGTGCTTCCAAATCCCCTTGGTACTTTACCAGGTCTCTCTGGCTGGATAGCTCATTGAGTTAGGTATCTGGCTGTGGAGCCAGAGGTTGGGAGTTCAATTCCCCACTGTGACCAACACAAAAGCCAGCCATTGTAGCCTTGGGAAAACTGCACAGTCCCAGGATGACCTCCAGAAGAAGGGAATGGTAAAAAAAAAATTCTAAATACTCTCAGTAAGAGAGGTTACGACATGTCAGAATTGACCTCATGACACTCAGTTACAAGGCCTACGAAATATGCAGTACCTTAGCTATAGAATGCATTGGTGTAACACAAATAATTGCCCTGAGTTAGAGCATCTAGTTCAAGATTCACTGTTTACCTCCATTTTCTGATAGAAATCTTGTGGCCCACTCAATGACCAGGAGAAAAGACTGGATGTTCTAGGACAGTGGTGGCCAAACTTCAGCCCTCCAGATGTTTTGGACCACAGCTCCCAGAATTCCAAGCCTGGATTGCCAATGACAAACGGCCACAGTGCCGGAGGACTGGAGGATAGCAGATGTCACACCGATTTTTAAAAAAGGAAGGAGGGGTGACCCGGGAAACTACAGGCCGGTTAGCCTTACATCTGTCCCAGGGAAGATGGTGGAAAGCCTCATCCAAGAGAAAATCTTAAAACACATAGAAGAACAAACCTTGCTGAGAGAAAATCAGCATGGCTTCTGTAAGGGTAAATCTTGTCTGACAAACCTCTTAGAATTTTTTGAAAAGGTCAACAGGCACGTGGATTTGGGTGAACCGGTGGATATAGTCTATCTGGATTTTCAAAAGGCTTTTGACACAGTCCCTCACCAAAGGCTGCTGAGAAAATTGCACAGTCAGGGGATAAGAGGGCAGGTCCTCTTATGGATTGAGAACTGGTTGAAATCCCGGAAACAAAGAGTAGGTGTCAATGGGAAATTTTCGCAATGGAGAGAAGTGAAAAGCGGTGTGCCCCAGGGCTCTGTCCTGGGACCGGTGCTTTTCAATCTGTTCATAAATGACCTGGAGACAGGGATAAACAGTGAGGTGGCCAAGTTTGCAGATGACACAAAACTTTTCCGTGTGGTAAATACCAGAGAAGATTGTGAAGAGCTCCAGAAGGATCTCTCCAAACTTGGGGAGTGGGCTGAGAAATGGCAAATGCGTTTTAATGTAACCAAATGTAAAGTAATGCATATTGGGGCAAAAAATCCAAACTTCATCTATCAACTCATGGGCTCTGAGTTATCCGTGACGGATCAGGAAAGAGATCTTGGTGTGTTGGTGGACAGCTCCATGAAGGTGTCTCCCCAATGTGTGGCAGCGGTGAAGAAGGCCAATTCCATGCTAGGGATTATCAAAAAGGGGATTGAAAATAAAACAGCCAACATTATAATGCCATTATACAAAACAATAGTAAGGCCCCACCTGGAGTATTGTGTACAATTCTGGTCACCGCATCTCAAGAAAGACATAGTGGAACTGGAAAAGGTGCAGAAGAGAGCGACTAAAATGATTACCGGGCTGGAGCACCTCCCTTATGAAGAAAGGCTAAAACATTTGGGCCTCTTTAGTCTGGAAAAAAGGCGCTTGAGGGGAGATATGATTGAGACGTACAAAATAATGCAGGGTATGAGTAAAGTGGATAGAGGGAAGCTCTTCTCTCTCTCCCAAAATACCAGAACTAGGGGGCATACACTCAAATTGAGGGCTGGGAGAGTAAGAACAGACAAAAGAAAATATTTTTTCACCCAGCGCGTTGTAAGTCTATGGAACTCCCTGCCACAGGATGTGGTGATGGCATCTGGCCTGGATGCCTTCAAAAGGGGATTGGACAGATTCCTGGAGGAAAAGTCCATCACAGGTTACAAACCATGATGGAGAGGTGGAGTCTCCAGGCTTTAAACCGGGTTACTTCAAGGGCCAGATGCAGGGGAGTGGTATCAGGAGACAGATATCTAGTCTCATGCACTCCCAAACGCACCTGGTGGGGCCGCTGTGAGATACAGGAAGCTGGACTAGATGGGCCTTTGGCCTGATCCAGCATGCCTCTTCTTATGTTCTTATGTTCTTATGATTGTGGGAGTTGTGGTCCAGAACATCTGGAGGGCCGAAGTTTGGCCACCACTGTTCTAGGCGGTAGATCTGTGGCTCTGGAAAATAAATTGAAGGCTAGGGTTTGATGGCCTCCCCCTTAAAAACACCTCTCGCCTTGTGTGTTTGTTATTCAGTGGCCTAAGGATTTTGAGAAAATTATCCTCTTTAAATTGGCACACACCAACAATGGAATCGAGCTTTGGCTTATATTTACCCTTCAACTGATGGGCAAATCTTAATTGCAGTTCCATCTTCTAATGGTCCAGTTGGCATTGTTGCATCTCGGATACCCTCTCAAATTGAGCCCTGCTTCCAGATAAGGTGTGTTGTCTAATTTTTTGACATGGTTCTGAAGGGGCATTATCTTAATACAAAGGTCTTGTAAAATGTTTGCCTTCAACACATTAACAACACATGAAGCATTGTTTTTGATATTTCACTCGATAATTCACAGTGTTCCTTAATCTGCATGAGAGATTTGCAAGGAGCAGGTAATTAATTCCTTTCTGTTCTTCCGCGTGGGGATCTGAGATAAGGACATTTGCCCAGGATGATTCACTTGTGGTGAAAGTGGAGGCCAGGCTCGTGCCTGTGTCCATGGGATGGGGAAGGAAGAAAAGTATTATGATGTGGTGATTTGTGAAAACTGTGGCATGATTTGTATGTGATGGAGATCTGAAGAACACATTTGTATCTTGGAAGGCTGGCCAGTTTATATATGTGCCTGTGTAATTATATGTCTGCATGTCCCCCAGTGCAGTAACTTGGCTGAGATATTTAGATACAGTGGACCCTTGTATAACAAACAGTTTGTATAACATAAAACCTGTACAACATAAAAATTCTGGAGATAGGGGACATTTGTTTAACAGAATCGTCTATGGGGCGAATCTGTACAACATAAAAATGGCCGGGATTAGGGATTACTCTGTTTTCAAAGCATTCCTATGGAAAATTTGTATAAAATTTGCTTAACAGAATTTCATTTGGAACAAATTAATTCCTTTATACAAGGTACTACTGTATTACACTGTCTTGATCCTGTCTTGAGGACATGGTGGGATACCATCAGAAAGCCAGTGGCTCCTTCTTTCTGCCTCACATTTGGAAAAGACCAGAAGCAAGGCATTTTCTCAGTAGGCAGGAGTGCAGTTTGTCTTTAAGGAGGCCAGAGAAATAAGAAATGAAGCTCACGTTGCATGGATGACATCACTACCTTTTTGGCACCGCGGCGTTCAGTCTTCTCGGGTAGAGGTTTCAGCCAAGGCTGCCTTGGAGTGTGTGTGTGTGTGTATGTGTCTAGTGCGATGGAAGGAGAAGGCACGGTTCCCCGGTGAATCTAAGCACTCCCAGTCGCTCTTTTGCTCGGGAGATGAAGGATGGGAATCTAAAAGAGGAGCGCGGCAGATCTCCACCGCCTCCCCTCCCAACGCCTCTCTCCCAGGACAGGGCCGGGCCATTCTGAAGGCTACCGGACTCGAGCTCGCCTCCAGGCCTTTTCCGGACGGCGACATGGGTGAGTTTTTCCCTCCAGAGAAGCCAGGGCGGGCTGGACGGGTAGATCAGAAGCGATCCGAGCAGCCAGCAAAATGTCTGAAGCGCCTTTCTGGCTGGTGAAAGCGGGCACCGTGGCCGGCGTAGGAGACACCGAGGTGAGGAAGGTCTCTGGACTCCGGCTGGTGGATCAGGATCAGCCCTTCTTGGGTGAAGGGGCCAAGGAATGGTGCAGACCGCGAGCTGCTATTGACGAGGAGCTCCCCCCCCCCAAACTTCCCCCAAACCTCCGCCCCTCCCCCCTTTTCGCGCAGACCTGAATCGCCGGGCTTGAAATGATTAATTTATCTATCTAGCCCTCCTCCTTCCTGCCCTTCCTCCGATCGCCGGTTGCCATCGCTTTTTCAGACAGGGCGTTGGGGGGGTGTGTGGAAAAAAACAGAAGACAACAATACGAAACGCAACGACGACGCCCGCCCGCCCGCGCCGAACGGTGCCGATCCACGGAGGCGCGCCTCTCGGAAGAGACCGGTGCTGTCAACACACAGACGTCGTCTGGAGGATCTTGCGCAGGAGAGAGAACGGAAGCCCGAATGTAAAGAGGAATCCGCCGGAGAAAGAAAAAGGGGCCGAGGGAGGACGGCGTGACCGGAGCAGGAAGGGGTGGGGAAGAAGCGAAGGCGAGCCCATACAAAAGATTCCGGCGGAGGGGTGGGAACTAAGTGGGGGAAGCTGGCGCTGGCCAGAGGAAACGGCCGCTGTCCGTGGTGCTGAAGCGCCGCGTTCGCCCTTTGCCTGATGCCAACATCTCAACCCTTGCCGCCTGGTGTCCCCACACGGCTCTCCGGGAAAGGCGAGCGAGGCGAGGTGGCCCTTGGGGCGAGGAAAGCGACGCCGCCGCCGCCGCTCTTCCGTCGGTGAAGCTCCCTCCTTTCCCCAAGCCCCCATCCTTCACCGGAGATCCTTGGTTGCCCCGAGCGAGCAGCAGAGGGAACCACAACGAGAGCCCTGTTGGCGGGCTCGGGAAGAAACACAAGCGGCCGGGCGCGGGAGAAAAACCCCTGGGAGGACGAAGCTGGACTGCTGCAAAGCTGCCGGGCTTTGGGGGCGACGAAAGGGCGCCCCGCGGGCTCCCCCGTTGAGAAGCGGAAGCGAAATCGGCGGGTGTTCTCCTGTGCGGTAGGCTGGCGTGGGTGACTGAATTCAGATCAAGACTTCCTTCTCTCCCACGTTCGTCGCCCGGCCCTTTCTTTCCCTCTCTCGCTCTTTCTTGTAAAAAAACAAACAAACAACCGAACCCATCAACCGTGACCAGGATTCGGGTTATAAAAGCATTCAAGAGCCCAAATACCGCAGCTAATCCCAGCTCCTGGAAGGTTCTGGCTGCTTGGAGGCGAGTCGACTGGCAGCTTTAAGCTTTCAAGGGGCCTTTTTGCCCGGTGGTGGTGAAGGAGGACTTTGAATTCCCGAGAGGGTCGTCCTCTTCTCCTCTCATGCATGGCCCCTTGAAGGACTGATAGAGGCGCCTGGACCCATCCACTTCCCAGTGTGTGGCAGTGAGTGAAAAGCTGGGCGTGCTGAATGGGTTAATCCAGATGGCCAGGCACAAGGAAGAACTTGCTTACTGACCACGGATGACTATTTTTGCAAGACATCTTTGCTTGGCCTGCTTGAGCCACCATATTGACTGGGCAGTTGCAGAATTCTAGGTGGTTTTGCCCCACCCCTCCTCACCTTCTTGCCCCCCCCCAGAAGTGAAGGGGAGCCTGGGGATTTATCCCTCTGCCCTCCAAAGGGATCAGAATTTCATTTTCCCATTCCTCCACCCTTCCCTTCGAGTTTGATGCTTCTGCTTCTATGTGACCCTTGAAGGAAGTTGCGGTGGTGGCACCTGCCCAGGAATCGAGGTTCCTCTTGGCGTGCCAGGTCAAAGGGCGTTTGCCTCTGCCTGAAGACGATGCCCATGGTGTTTCTGTGAAGCTCCGGTATGGCTGCTGGAAGGTTACTGCTCTATGCTGGCCTCTCGTTAGCGTTATGCGCTCTCGGCATGCTAGCCGTGGCCATCTGCTCGGACCATTGGTACGAAACGGATGCCAGGAAGCACAGGGAGCGATGCAAAAGCTTCACCACCCGGAGGAATGACCCCGGCTTCATTTACAATTCCAACAATAACCTGCCCCTTCGGGCCAGCCGGTCGAAGCTGGACCGATGGGAAGGGAAACTGCTTTTGGCCAGGAACCGGAGACAGCTCTTTGCCATGAGTGCTGTTGATGAATGCAACCGACAGTACAACTCAACCAACATGGGGCTGTGGAGGAAATGCCATCGGATGGGCTTCGACCCAGATGTGGATGAACTCATTGCTAAAGGTAGGGACCTCTTTTTCAGATCTAACCTGGCTGGTTAACCTTGGGGAGGGGGCATAGCTTAGCAGTTTGGCTACCTTGCATGGAGCAAGTTCCTGGTTCAAGCCCAGCAGGTACTGTTGGGAAAAGCTACTGCCAGCCAGTGTCAGCAATACGGGGCTAGTGGGACAGTTACTCCAGGCGGAGTAGCTGTCTGTTTTCCTAAAGGATTATTTTCCCCTCTCCAAACAATGCAGTGAAATGCTACACATGTCTTAAACACAATATAATCCCACAATGGCTGTTCAGAAATCTATTGAATTTATCTGGCCTCTCTCTTAGGCACAAGGGTGCAGGGTTGCAGCCTATATAGGTTTAAACCAGATTGCATTCCTCTACTCAAAGTTGGGGTTTCTTATGTAAAGTTGCAATGTCCACAAGTTCAGTGTCCCCAAATAATCTCATTGGCCTAACAACTACAGGTGATAATTCAGAAAAGAGAAAAATGCTTGGTGATTGTGCTCCAAATGGTTTGATTTGAACAAATGCACAAAGGGTGACGACATTATATTTGGCTGCGAATTTACTGGCCTTATATAGCAAGGAATCTGTAAGGTCACCAATCTGTTTTTCAGTCTAGTCATTTTTATAAGGCCACACATTACAGAGGCATCTGGAACTCTTCCTTCATGGAGAAATAATGACAAGAATCAACAGAGTCAAACATTCTGAACCGGATTTTGATTAGCCAAATCCAGCTAATTTTTAAAAACTTGTCACTAATCTTACACCAGGAATCTGGATTAGTTCTGAATTAAACTGGTAAGCTTGTTTCAGCATGAAACAAAGAACAAACAATAGGAAATGCTACCTGGAGAGAGAGGGGGGGGGACTCAAAGGCTACAGGTTAGTGAGAGAAAATTCCTTGAGTTGCAGTTGGCAATAACAATACTAAATCAAAGAAATCTCGAGAATGGTACAATTATAAATCCCCAGGGAGATATGCCTGTTGGTCAAATTCATTATTCCCCACCCCTTCCTCAATATGAAGCTTTTTGGCTAATAATTATGGTCAGCATACTTGCATGTTTTTTCTTCCTTGGATCATAAGGAGTACACACAAAAAGCATACACAAGGTTAACATTTAAATAAGTATCAGGGAGGGTGCTGAAAAATATGTATTTATAAGGCATGTATGGTATGAGCAGAATGCTTCTCTAAGGCGGCTGCTTATATTTCATTGTGAAACAAAACAGAAGCTTCTCCAGTGCTCCTTCAGATGCCTTAAAAGGATAAAATCACATGGTTTCTTTGTTTCTTTCTTTTCTTTTCTTTTTTGCACACAGGAAATAAGCTGATTCTTCTTCTGTTTTGCATGGTTTCTGTTTTAGGAAAGGTAAATAGTTGCATCCTTCTTTACCCTCGGTTTCCTGAATTTTGTTCGTTTGTTCGTTGGCTGCTTTTGTTTACCTCTTGCATTGCTTCCAGATGCATTTGCATAAAGGAATATACAGCTTATCAATGTATCCCACTAGCCTTCTGCAAAGGTCAACACCACAACGTAAAACACTCCTTAAAATGAATCATCGGTTTGGGAGCCTGTTGTCTCTTTGTTATGAGTTCAGAGGCAACCTCAGGTTTAGTGGCGGAGAAGTGTTAACAGGCTAGCGGCTGCTCAGTGACTACATCGAATGCATTCTTGGCGCCGTTCCATCTTGTAATGGGTGATTCTCCATGGTCAGAAGTTGCCATCCCAGTGTGATTGGCAGTCTCAGCTGGGAAGGCAAGGATTCTTCCAGGTCAGGGTTTATGGGCGCAGCACGGAAAGGAATGATGGGCACGTACCTTGGATGGACCTCTTCTCTGGATCAAGCAAGCAATTTGAGGTTGTAGTGCTCTTAGGTGCTAGCAGCCATTACCATGTCAGCCTTTGTGCTAAATATAACAAAGGAAATGCACTCCAGTATACAGAGCAGGCTTGCAGCTTAGCTGTATTCAGCAGCTTTCACAAAGCGAATATTGCTGGTTTACCTGCTGATTTGCAGAATGGATAGAGTAGGACACAGTTATTATATGTGCATAATGGTGGATATGTGAACGCTCTCTGAAGAGGTAAAATGAGGCAAGAAGAAAATGAGGAAAGGAAAAGGAAAAGTCAGGTGTTATCCATGAAATAGAAAGTGTACAGAATCAATCTGTTCTTCTTTGCTACTATCCAGTTTTACAAACCCATTCTTCCTGTTGTGGCTAAGGGGGAATCATTTACACAATACTTTCAATTTGCTAAGTGCATTACTGTTTTTGTGTTGTTTCCTGTGGCTTTCAGTTAGACCTGTATCATCAGATTTTAACAGACAGGGAACCGAGGTGGGGAGATCACAAGTTGTTCAAAGCAGAAAAGTGTTTCCCAGGGATAGATGGATGGCGCTGCACATGGGAAGCCCAGGTCTGCATTTCTGCCCAGAGAGGCACTGCTTAAATTGGTACAGCTAAACCATCCCTGGGTCAATTTGCCACTCAGAGTGAGTATAAGACGGCCAAACAATTTGGAGGGAAAGTGGGTTGCAAAAACATAAAACAGATAAATAGCAGAGGTGTGGTTTGGGTTTGGATTGTCCAAACACCATTTTGACTTTGTAGCACCTGTATCACCTTGCTTACATTTCATAATTTTATTAAAGGGTTATGTTTGCTAGGTCAGTGGAGTTTTATCCTCCAGATATTGCTG
Organism: Phrynocephalus versicolor; assembly: GCA_023846285.1. Taxonomy (NCBI): domain Eukaryota; kingdom Metazoa; phylum Chordata; class Lepidosauria; order Squamata; family Agamidae; genus Phrynocephalus; species Phrynocephalus versicolor. The sequence goes on along the minus strand of JAHTLZ010003526.1, from coordinate 15,885,657 downwards.
GAGCCTTGAGGAATGCTGGCAGTTGGGGTCCAGTAATATCTTTGCCCCTCATCGGCTTCAATGTGGTCAAGGTGACACTCGCCTTATTTACAGCAATATGTGATCCCTGGATGGAGGAATGGGGAGCCTAAAAGTTGTCCCTGGACTACAACATCCATCTTACTTCACCATTCATTGCACTAGCTAGGGCTGATGGCAAGTGTAGTCCAACAACATTAGGAAAACCATCCTTTCCCTTGTCTAGTTATGATGAGTGCTACACGAGCCTTCCTTAGAAAGTGCTCAGAAACATCCAGTGGCCTCTAATGCAGGCTTATGATTGGAAGAAGTTATTATCAGCATGCAACTCTCATTTTTGCTAAACATTCATCTCCATCTCCTAGAATGCAATGGTAGTTACTTTCAAAGCATTGGTCAATGAGGACCAGGGTATCTAAAGGATGTGTGCCTCATACAAGCCATTCATTAATATCATCTGGAGATACTGACCTTTCCATCTGTCAAATCTGAATTACATTTAGATGGAATGTGCAAGAGGACCTTTTAAATGGTTATCCTTAGGCTCTGGAGCACCTTCCAACAGAGGCCTGTTCTGGCTCCTTCCTGATGGCACTCAACCTGCTGGTGAAGATATTTCGGCAGGCAACCTCCCAAACTGAGGTTACAAACTCACTGGTATTTGAGGTTCTCTCTCAAATTAATTTCCTTTTGCTCTTTACCTTGTTTTCACTGTGGCAATAGACAACCTGCTGCTCCTAGTCCAGATATTTTGGGTCACAGTTCCTATAGTCCGTGACTCCTGACCATGTTGGTTGCATCTTTCTGGAGTCATTGTCTAAAACAGTGGTTCTCAACCTGTGGGTCTCCAGATGTTCCTGGACTGCAACTCCCAGAAATCCCTTCCAGCACAGCGAACGGTGGAGGCTTCTGGGAGTTGCAGTCCAGGAACATCTGGAGACCCACAGGTTGAGAACCACTGGTCTAAAACATCTGGTAGGTCTCAGCCTGCCTAGAATGAAATGTCAAGAGTATTCAAGTTTTAAATAAGTAAATAATAATGTGTAGGATCATCATGTATAATGTTTAATCTAATTTCAACTGGCAATGTCAATTGAGGTGGAGAAGGCACTTGATCGCTGCAGGACCACCACCACCTCCATGGCTCCTTGACTGGCCTGGCTCATAAAAGCATACAGGCAGGTAACAACTGAGTGGGCCATAGCAGTAATTAATAGATCTCTCCAGGAGGGCAATGATCCCCAAGTTCTCAATGAGACACTCATTAGGCCCATTCAAAAGAAATCTAGCTTGGTGGCGGACGATATAATGAACTACAGACCCATCACCAATGTACCTCTTTTGAGCAAGGCTGTTGAGAGGGTGGTGGCCAACCATCTTCTGGCAATCTTGGATGAGACTGGCACCCTAGATCCTTTGCAGTCCAGGTTTAATCTGCACCATACCTCAGAGACAACATACATCAGCTCGCAAGATGACCTTTTGAGGGAGACCAATGTGTACAAGCTGTCTCTGCTGGTCCTCTTCAATCTCTCAGCAGCCTTTAATCTCTCAGCAGCCACGTTGTAATAGTTTAATTAGGTTGTTTCACTTTCTGCTGTTTTATGTATTAATTTTATCTGCTCTTCACTTACTGTTGCAAATCGCCCAGAGTAGCCTTGCAGCTAGATGGGCAGTATAAAAATACAACCATTCATTCATTCATTCATTCATTCATTCATTCAATCAATCAATCAATCAAAACTTCTCCAGAAAAAGTAGTAATCTAGAATTCTGACAGAAATAAACATATAGTAGATATTTTAGTATGCAAAATGTTGGTCTTTATCGTAAGACCCATGATCCATCAGAATAAAGACCTATTAAGTTCAGTGTTCTGTTCCACAGTGCTGGGATATATACTTACAGAATGGCCATAAACAAAATATCAGTGCAAGTATTTTGTACCATCTTATAGGCCACAGTTATTTTTTAATGGAAGAAACATGAACAGGTCCACAGTTATTTCAGTTTGGACTGTTATCTGGCAATGCAGGCAGTTAATGTCAAATATCATACTGTACGTTGAGCAGCTGTTTGAACTCTTGATATTCTGGATGTTATCATTAGATCCTGAAACAGCATTGCTTTGTACAGGACTGAAAGACCAGCCTTGATTAAATGGATACTAATCCAACATGAGAAATGACAATATTAAAAAAAAAAAAAACAGTAGGAAAGCACTTCAACCTTCCAGGCTGGTCTGTCACTCAACTAAAGGAGGTCATCTTTAAAAAACAACCATAGAAATAAAATTCAAAGACAGATTTCAGGGGGATACAATTGAACAAGGAGTCCTCAATATAAGAAACTCTATCATCTTTTCTTAGAACTGTAGAGCTGGCAGGAACCCTATGGTTAATTGAGTTCTGTGCGTCTTAAGGAACCACAGTGGAGAACCAAACTCCCAACCTCTGCCTAAACCACTGAGCTATCCAGCAGTTCATCTCTCACATCCTGAACCAGAACCAAAGTGTTCCGTTGCATTACATATTATGACAATCAGCACACTGATACTGGGACGTCCTGGTTACAACACACAGTTGATTTCTGAATGCTCACTGCTAAGATACTTATCACTGCCTTTATTTTCTACATTTCCGTGCCCTCTGACATCATTGTTCACACAAACAGACCCCCATGTGCTTATATATACTAAGAATAGCACTCAACTATTTATTGAAATCAGTTGGGTGCACAAAAGCATATGCTATTCCAAATGTCACTCATTGATGTGGTGACTTGGTAATGATTTTCCATGATGGACCCCATCTCTGCCTAATGATAGAGTGTAGGGAGCTTACGTAGAGGCTCTGAACCCCAATAAGCCCTGGCAAAGTGCTGAAGCAAGCCATTAGCCCTGGGGACTGAGGGTCATCAGTCACCCACAAAAAGGGCATGGCCAGGTGTGGAAAGACCAGGCCAGAGTAAACGCTGGATAACCCTGAAGCTGGGCAGAGGTCAGCCTCCAACAGGCAGGACTCGGATATCAGGCTGATCAGGTGACATCTGGGCTGGAGGCATAAATGACCAGCCCAAAGCCCCTTCCTTTCCCCTATCCGTGATTCCCCACTGGCAAGGATTTCCTCTTAGATAAGGATTGCATACGTGTGGAGCCCCAGGTCTGTCCAAGACCCTCATGCCCGCCACCAATGGAATTCAGGTTGTGTGACCACTGTCAGGTAGCCTCTTCTATGTTAATGCTTCACTCCACCCCTATTGTGTTGTATGTGTTATGCTTGTGTACAGTAACCAATAAAAGCCTTGGGTCCCAGGTGAGAGTCATACACACTCACACAAGCAGAGACGCACAGAGAGTTCACGCCTGGGACTCAAGAGATGCTGCACCCCAACAATGTGTCATGTAGTCCATAATGCTACAATAGAGACTGTCCAATCGGAGTCATTCTGCCTCTGTTGCCAACAGAGCCTATCCATTTTCTAGAATGGGGATGGGCAAAAGGAGATGCTTTGTATGGTTGGCATAATATAGGACATGATGCCAAAGGCTTTATGGACAAGTTTTGGGATGAACAGAACATGTCAAGAGTTACCATTATTAAAATGCATGTTACGATACAAATATCTTGGGTATTAGATATGGACTGGTAATATCTCAAAACAATCTATTTCAAGGACGTTACAGGAAATAAAATATCTCTGGATTGGCCACTGTGTTTTAGAAATGCCTGATCAAAAACTGATACTTTAAAACTAGAGAGTTGATTACTAATCTCTTGACAATGGTTAGATTAATTGTAGCTAGGAATTGGAAGGGGAATTATGAACTATGTATGGATGAATGGTATAACGAAGTTTGTAATGTTGCCTTAAAAGATATATATTTGTGATATATGGGGTAGATTTGTTGAATATATGTTTGTAAGAAATAAGGGTAAAGTTCCAGTGCAACAATCAGTTCAGTTCTGGAAGGGAGGGATAATAATTGGGACAATATTGTTTTAAGAGGAGCACTGTTGTTTAGTTTTATTTCAATCTTTAGATAGATACATAGATAGAGATAGATAGATAGATATAGATATAGATATAGATATAGATATAGATAGATAGATAGATAGATAGATAGATAGATAGATAGATAGATAGATAGATAGATAGATAGATAGATAGATAGTACTTGTATTCTGTATTTTGTAATGTTTTATAAAATTTAATAAAAATTGCCTAATTTTCTTTTTCTTTTTTTAAAAAAAACCTGATATTGATAATTTTCTTTCTTTGCTTGATTTCTGGGGTCCTCCCTACGTGAAATATGTCAAGGTAAGGCTAAAGAGTGAAGCTCATCTACAACATGTAGCTCACACTACCACAGTACCAAATTAACAGTGGCCAGATGGTAAACTGAGGACTGCATGAAAGCCATTTATGATATTAGCTACTTCATATGGGCAAAGCCAGCCATACAAATAGGCAGACACAGATAGCAGATGCTTCCACACAGCGCAAGCCCCTGCAAGGGCAAGAGCAAAGAGTTCATACCTATAGTTGCAGCTTGCAGTCAGATATATCTGTTGGGCAACATGTACAGAAACTAAAACAGGTGTCTGTAGCCATTTTATGTTCCTCTTTGCACCCTCTGCCTCCCTTAATCTGATGAATAGGTGAAGTAGAAAACAGAGTGCCTGTTTGATTTAAGTAAGGCCACAATGGGGATATTGATTTCAAACAAAAAGCTATTCTAATGAAAGCAGTCACTGTTGTGATTCTATTGCTTTAAAATGGTCTGTTACTACCAGCTGTATTTATTTCCAGCTATTCCTTCTTCCAAGGGCCTACCATTTCACAATTAAATACTTTAGGCGATGCTTTATAGATTTTTCCATAGAAGAGAACATAAACGAGCCCTTGCTGTAAGAAAACAAGTACAATTTCATGTTCCTGTTGTCTTGTATGATAACTTCATCTGGAGAGCATGCTATTCACTTGAGAGTGCTTCTTTTTGATCTTGTTAATTTCAAAGCGGTCTCCTAACGCATTCCATTGGATTACTGTGAGCTGCGACTTTTGATATACATACACTAAAATCTCCAAGGTGGAACAAATTTCTTGTCTCGTCTCCTTGTCACTTCTCTTCAGGATGAGGATGATTTTTTGGTGAGCTCCCTCTGGATATAGTCCACCAGCTACAAATACATTTAACAGTAACAATTTTGCAGAATATCCTTTGGGAAAACGTTGAAGGACTTATTTGAAATCAAGTTATGCAACAACACACATGAGTTTTTGAGAAGCTCATGCTGGCTCTTAGAAATCATTGTGGTCTTTTCTAAATGCTCACAGATGGGATACTCTAGAACAGGCATCTCCAAACTTCAGCCCTCCAGATGTTTTGGACTACAACTCCCACAGCTCTTTGTCATTGGCAATCTAAGCTTAGAATTATGGGAGTTGTGGTCCAGAACATCAGGAGGGCCGAAGTTTGGGCATGCCTGCTGTAGAACATCTTTTGGTATCACCATTACGTTTACTTGATCCATAGCTGCTCTTATCCTTCCCCTGTGTTTGAAAATAAAGCTGAACTTTGTCTGTGTCAAGCTTTTAAGGACACTGCCTCTTCTCTAATACTCATTTAAGATTATACAATGGTTCTGAGACCACATCTTCATGTTCCTTTAGAATCCTTAGATGGAATTCATCTTGTCTTGGAGGTCTGAGTTCATTTCAAGCAGCTAGGTATCCCTGTAATCAATCTTGTGGTCTCCTTTCTCTATTAGGCTGAGAACGGCTTTCCTTTTGGGAGAAGATGACAGCAGAGTAGTCGTTGAGGAGTCCCGCCACCTCTCTATCATCCACCAGCATTTCTCTATCCTTTCCTCGCTACAGACCCATCAGTTGCTCTTTCTCTCCCTGAAAGAATAACAGAAAACCACTTATTTTGCAAATCTGAGATCTTTATAGAATTTAGTCGTTCTGGTCTTCTCTCTACAAATATTGGTTACTGGTCTGTACTCTTTCCTGTTGATTTTTCTCTCCTTCCATTTTCTACACATGCTACTTTAAAATCTTGGCTTGTCCGAAAGCTCCTTATGTAGTCACTCTGGTTGCTTTTCTGTAGAAACGGTGCTAGTATCTCCCGTTTAAAGAAGCACTCATCTTCATGACCTTCCTTCCTGACAAATATTTCTGAACACAGTGTATCATCCAGTACTCCCTTAAGCTCTAATATCCACATGCTTCAAGTTCAGAGTGCATTTCATACTATATTCAGCTTTCCTTTTCCTCAACGTAATAATGCAAAGTATATTACAATCACATGCAAGGCAGAGCTGATCCAGTAGCAATTCTTGGATGTTAACAAGCCCTCTGTGTTAAATGAGATTATCATTAACATTGACCTTAACAAGAGCCCTTTTGTTATTGATGGCCATTTGGAGGCGATTGTCAAAGTCATGTAGTCATCTAAAGGTTTCCTACAATGAATCACATTATCTTGGTGCCTTTTGAGAGAAAGAATCAGTCAACAGGGAGTTGACATTGTCCCACAGGGTGTCCAAATGTGTTCTTATATTTTTTGCGGAGGCTCCTTCATTCTCTCTCCCCCCATCTGATTTACTGCTCAGTTGGATAGTTTTTGGAGGGTAGTACATCTTTTAACAGATGCATTAGAAGAACCTGATGCAAATAATGCTAGAAACCAACTGAAACTCAACCCTGCTAAGACTCAAATCTGTGCCTTTCAGCTGAGGATTAAACAAGCATCTTGGACACATTACCTGGAGGGGTATCCAACTAGATCATTTGTTTTGTTTTCAAAGACCTAGGTGTTGCTTTGGATCATATGCTGGCCTATCAAGAAACACTGCCAAAATACAAAGCAAAAGGGCTCTGTAAGGAACAATACTGTATTATCTAAAAGCTATCAGGAAACAAATGGGACACACAACTGGAAACACTAAGAACTACAGCCTTGGCCCTATGATAGTACATAGATGAATATGCCAGTGCAGTGTGGCATAGTTCAGGCCATGCAAAACAAGTAGATACAGCATTCAGCAAAAAACCATAGAATTATTATTGCATGCCTAAGGCCAACACCTAATAATAAAATTGATTATCCAGGAAGCATTGCACCCAGTCACCTACACAGAGAAGTAGGTAGCCTCTAATGGTGAAAGACTCAAACACCTACATAAAATACACACCCCATCTTTGGTTACCATTCCACCTCTAACCGATTAAAATCAAGGAATAGTTTTTAGATATGTGAGCATCAAATTCCAGGACTATAATATGAAAGAAAGAACTGGGCACTTCCTACAATAATGAACAGAAACCAAGGAAGCTCCAAAACTCCTGAAGACACCCCCACCCTACCCCGGTAGAAAGTCCAAGAGGTGGACTTCATATTGTCAATTTCTACTGTCTGAAGACAATCCTCCAAGAAGGATCAGAGCCATGTCAAAGTGAGATCACTGACCTCCAACATGGAGAGCCTCCCCAGCCCTTTGAAACGGTGGCCAACAGTATCAAAGACCACTGAGAGATCAAGGAGAATCAACAAGGACATCTTGCCCCATCTACTTCCCACAAGACATCATCTCGCAGGATGACACGGCCTAAACCTGGACTGGAACGGGCATCACTTTCACCCAGAAGAGCCTGAAACTTACTGGCCACCACCCTCTCCATTACTTTGCTCATGGAGGGAACATTGGTGATGGCCCATAGTTGTTGATACTGTCCATTGCCAAGTTTGATTTCTTGTGAATGCGCCTGAGTGTCTACTTGAGGGCCAGGGGAAGCCTGCCCTACCAGATAGAACTGTTTATATGTTGGTTTTGATTGATTAAGTTTGTTTATTTACTATTTTAAGTTGTATCAAATGTTTTATTGTATTTTGTTTATATTTGTAAACCACCCAGAGTAGCTTTCTGCTAGATGGTCTCGGTATATAAATCAAATACATAAATTTATTAATATTGTGCCAAATTGAGTGCACACTCCTTGCTCCCCACAGGGAGAGAGTGCTGCTGTGAGGCTGCAACTTAACAGATGGTGGTCTGACCATGACAAGAGGACCATCCAGAGACTGAGTGATCATCATTGGCCCACTCTCCCCCTGTCGTATAGAAAACACCAAGTTTAATGTGTGGCCAGCCATGTGGGTGGGACCATGTCCAAGGAAGCCATGGTTTCCAGCAACTCAAGAGCTGGTCCTGTGGTCCCAGCTTTGGTATGGATGTTGAGGTCCCCCAGCATCACCACTGAGACAAAAAGCAACCACCTGGAAGGGAGAACACTGGGTCTTAGGTAGTACAGTGAGCCAGGACCATCCTAAGGCTATCCCTGGTCACAATCAGCATATGGAAGGCCTTAAATCTAGAGGCTACACATTTCCACTCCAGGTATACACAATGATACAGAGCTACATAAGTCAACAGTTCTATATAGCATAGGACAGTTTTTTATGTACACTTAGCACTGGGAATCCATTGTCATCTCTTCCAGGTAGAAAGACCATGAATTTTTGATGCTTTCAAGTGCAAGCCACATGTTGTTAACCTTGTCTGTATTTAAGGATAGGCTTTCATACTATTAAAAGGAAAACAACGACAGTATAACAAAAATCTCCTCTGAATAACCAAACATGGCATTGCATTGAGTCTCACTTTGGGGAGAAGATAGGAGAGTGAGTGAACAAGTGACAGATGTTAGACCTATCTCTTCACAAATGATAGGAGAATACCATGGCAATGAGAGACACGTAATAACTTGTATAGGAAGAAAAAGAGAACTCCCACTACTGCCCTTGTTCATACTGCAGGGTTCATAGTTTTAGTTCACCAAAACCAGGTAAAAATTTTTCATGCCCAAAATGGTACCCCGAAAAAGAGCTGAAAGTTCTGTTGATCACCAGGGTACCTGGTGATTTATAGCATGAATCAATTGATAGCATCTGTGGTCTGTTCTCCCTTTTCCTACCTGAGGGGGATTGCCCAGCTGCACTCCTACCTTAATATGGGATCCCTCACCATGGTGATTCATGTACTGGTAGTATTGTAACCAGACTAGCATAAAGCTGCCTAGATGCCCTAAGCACATCTGATCTCGCCTGATTTCGGAAGCTAAGCAGGGTTGGCCCTGGATAGTACTTGGATGGGAGACCACCAGGGAATGCCAGGTGCTGTAGGCGCCTGGAGTAGGAACTGGCAAACCACTCCAGTATTCCTGCCAAGAAAGCTCCATGGACATGGGGTCATGAAGAGTCAGTCATGACCGTAACAACACAACACACAACACAATGCTTTCTACATGGGGCTGCCTATCAGGCTGTTACAGAAATTCCAGCAGGTCTGGAATGCAGCAGGCAAACAACTGAGTGGAGTGAAGCAATACCAGTAGAGATGGGCACGACTTAGCGAAATTTTCGTTTCCGTTTCCGTTTTTTCGTTTTCGTTACGTAACGAAACAAAAACAAAAAACGGTTCAAAAATGGACCGAAAACGGAAACGAAACGACTAATTTTGAGCCAATTTTCATTTTCCGTTACTGGAAAAGCACTTAATGGAGCTAAATGGGAAGAAATGAAAAATTTTTCGTTTTCGTTTTCATTTTTCGTTTTCGTTATGTAACGAAACGAAAACGAAAATTTTTGAAAATTAGCTCACGAAAACGGAAATGAGCCGAAACGGACCCCTGGACAAAAACGAAAACGAAAACGAAAAATTTTTCTGAGTCGTGCCCATCTCTAAATACCAGCATATCTCCCCTACTCTGGCTGCCTTGTACTGGTTACCTGTTTTCATCCATACCAACTTCAAGGTGATGATGCCATATAAAGCCCTAAAATGGTTTGGAACTTTGATACCTGGTAGGACGCCTCCTTCCAGCGAGATCTGCCCATTCCACTTGATCTCCCTAGGCCTGTTGGTTGAAAATCTTGGCCCCAAGAGAGGCCCTGAAAGAGAATACCAGAAACTGGGCCTTCTTGGCCAATGCTCCCCATTTCTGGAATAGTCTCCCCCCTGAAGTCCCCCTGGCCTCTTCACTGGGAAATTTTAAACAGTCTTTGAAAATGTAACTTTTCAGACAGGCCTTTCCAGATCCTATTACAGTGGTGGCAAATCTTCGGCACTCCAGATGCTTTGGACCAAAACTCCCACAGTCCTTTGTCAATGGCAATCTGGGCTTGGAATTCTGGGAGTTGGAGTCCAGAACATCTGGACTGCCAAAGGTTTGCAACCACTGTCTTATAAAGTCTTAACACCAGGGTTTTTTCAGTGTTATATTGCCAATTTGCCATCTTGCTTTTCAAGTATTATTTTTATTTAATTTATGTTGCTTAATTTATGTAGCTTGATGTTTATTTATTTATTTATTTATTTATTTATTTATTTATTTATCTGGTTTTATTTTTATACTGCCCATCTGGCACAGCCAGTCTGGGTGGTTTACAACAAACAATTAGTACAAGACATTCAGTTAAAAATAATAATCATAAGTGATAATTACCTGAACAATTCCATTACATAAAGCTATCTTACAGATTTTTTTAAAAAAACATGAAAATAAGAATAAAAATAAGAATAAGACTATGTTGCTGTGTTCTATATTAAATTGTTATTTTTATGTTGTTGTATACCACCTAAAATGGTCTTGGCAGCCAGGTGGGTGATATAAAATTAAACCAAATCAAATATATAAATAGTTCAGTGGAGGGCACTCTGAAATAGGTATATACAGATGACTGGAAAACTGTGTGGGAATCCAAGAGTGATGTAAAAGACCTGTAGTGTCATTATGATTCACCTCAGGGACAAAGTCAATATGAGCCAGATTGAAGATGAAGTGCTCCTGTCCCTATATTCCCGCCAAGCTCACCAAAGTATTTGGTCCCTGCCCCCTTTGAATCCCCAACCTTACTGATAAGGCAGTATGGAGGACCTGGATCTATGATGCTGCCACCTTTAAAATTAATTAATAATTATTCCCCAATCCAGGCATCCTCCACCAAAATAACACCGTTTTACCAGAGACTTTTATTATGAAGGGTGGACTCCAACACCAATCTTTATATTTTAAAATGAAATGTGTAACTCTTATTGTCGTACAATTAGATGTTCAAAATTGTTATTATGATAGCTTAGCCGATGTACTTAGATGTTTCATTAATAACTTGTTACTAATACAGTTACTATGTTTACTTAAAAACCAAGACCTGACCAATTGTCACTTTAGGCAGACTAATGGACAACTCTACTGCCTCTGCTGGTTAACTCCGTAGAAGACCACCCCTAGAAGACCACACAGGAAAGAGCACATTCCTTTCTTAGGGCACCCCTTTATATCCACTTGCCAGGCCCACCAGCTTGCTGATTGGCTAGGCAAATTCCATTCCTACATATTCATCAACAATATAAATATTCATATGCAAGCCTGTTCACCACAGGCAGTATGAACTAATGGATACTATTTTTCTGTTCCCAAGGATTGGGTGTGCCTATGATGAGACCTGGAATATGATTCTATGGCTTCCTGTTTGACTTGCAGGCAGGTGCACAACTCAGGGCTGTGTCGCCCGGGGCAAACATGGATTCTATGTCTCTCCCCCACCGCCCAGCAGGTGAGGGGGCAAGCAGAATAGTACACAGCACAGATACTATTTTGTCATTTTCCACCCTCCAGCATGGTGCCCGAGGAACATGACGCATGCACGCACGCACGCACGCACACACACACACACACACACACACACACACACACACACACACA
>JAHTLZ010003526.1:15856424-15869000 GCA_023846285.1 Phrynocephalus versicolor | reverse complement strand
TCTATCTATCTATCTATCTATCTATCTATCTATCTATCTATCTATCTATCTGTCTGTCTGTCTGTCTGTCTGTCTGTCTGTCTGTCTGTCTGTCTGTCTGTCTTGTGTTTACATTGTTTACATTGCCTTTATTTGACTTATCTTTTATGTGTAGCTAGCCAACTATAAACTGCTCAGAGTAGTGCATTGCACTAATGCAGTGGTATACAAAACAAACAGACAGAGAGAGACAGACAGACAGACAGGTGGATGGACGAACAGACAGAGAGATGGATGGATAAATAAATAAATAAATAAATAAATCTAATATTAAACTACAGCTCCCAGAAAGCCCACAATGAACAGAAATACTCTGGGTCCAGTTAATTAATTAAAGGAAATGTCCAAATTGATTTACTCCTTGCAGCTACAGCTGAAATGAACAGCTTTGTCTGTGTGGCCTTGACATTACCATTCCTGCTTCCATCTTGAAACTGCTTTCATGAAACAAATGAGGCCCAGAGAAAAGGAAAATGAGCCATCAATAGAAAATTCATGTTATACCCACACCGTGAAAACGATAGTGGTAGCTTGCCTAGGAATGTGTAGCCAAAGTCTTGGAAAATCCAACACTTTTGCTATAGATATTAGAATGGTGGGTGAAGAGAAATTAAGGATTTGCTTCTGTAGAAGTATAGAATATTGTGTCAGTCAGAATCCTGTTGAAACATCCACTTGACCAATGCAAATTTTGCAAGTCGTTTGCACCATTTTGGCGCAGCACCAGGAGCCCTGTTTTATTTTTATTTATATTCTCTCTCTCTCTCTCTCTCTCTCTCTCTCTTTCTCAGCTGTTAGGCAAAAGCTCCTGCTTCCAGTACTTCCTAAATCATCCATCAAGAAGGGATGGAGAACTCTTAAAAGTACAATGGGCATGGTCCTTCTTGAAAGGCTGATACCTAGAAGGCTGCCCTTTTCTACATTTGCTCTTCTTTCTCTCTCTACCCTTCCTCTACCGTGGATCTGAAAGTAGTGCTTTCAGATCCGTGGACTATGACGATTTAATGGATCTCTTTGAACATGAAAGGCAAGAAAGATTCACCTCTAAAGTAAAAAAAAAAAAAAGCCCATAGCCCTTCTTTTGTAACCACCAACAGTGTTTTCTTGAGTTTTCTTTTTCTAGTCACAATTAGTGAGTGCTGGATTTCACAGAAGAGACTTGGGGTGGTGGTGGAGTGTGTTGTTCCACCGTGTTAATGCCCTGGGGCTCTTTACTTTGCCCACTGGAAGCTCTGAAAATGCACCAACAATATTCAGTTTGATAGTTGTTGTGAGTTTTTTGGGCTGTTTGGCCATGTTGTGGAAGTTTTTCTTCCTGATGTTTCGCCAGACTCTGTGGCTGGCATCTTCAGAGGGCAGGGAGCTCAGGGAACTAGGAGTTCTCTCTGTGCTCTGGGTGCTCTTCCTTTTGCTGGAAGTCCATATATGCTTAGTTCAGACTACAGTAGAACCCCAGTATGCGCTGGGGATTGGTTCCAAGCCTTTCTGTGGATGATGAAAACCATGGATAAGAGAGAATGCCAAAATGTCCCCAAAACTGCTGTTTTGTGATAGTAACTTGCTTTACAGCTGCTGTTTTGCAACAGTAGCTTGCTTTACAGCTGCTGTTTGTGATGATAGCTTGCTTCACAGCTGCTGTTTGTTACAGTAGTTTGCTTTGCGGCTGCTGAATTATTTATTTATTTATTTTTTCTTCTGCCAACCGTGGATAACTGAATCAGTGGATAATGAATCAGTGGATACGGGGGTCCTACTGTATTCTGATCTGGCATAAGGAAGTTGTGTTCATGTGGAATACTATGGGGAGGAGGACAGACGAGAAGGATGTTGTCTTATGATTTAGGGTCTCCTGATGATCCTGCATTTGAGCCCGAGACAGACAATAGTTTCTCTGGAGGAAACGGAGGCAGTTTGAAAGAGACATAGCTGCTCAGAGTCTACCTCCTCCCCTTTCTCATCCTCATAGAAGGGAAACATATGGACAGATTTTTGTGTTCCTTGACCAGAGGCAATCATGGGACAAAAGAAATAAATTTTCTCCACAGGAGGCGTTTTTTTCCTCAGCTGCTTTCCCACTTCCTTAAAAGCTGTGCTCTGTCTCCAAGCCAACATGGGATAAAATGGATAGAACTGCTCAGAAAACAGTGAAAGCAGATGTGTTGCTTTTCCATTTCCCCTGTTTAGCCATTTATGGACAGAGATAAGAATTTTTTTAAAGAGAGGGATGTAATGCTGAGTATTAATCTCCTAGAGTAACCATTTACTGTAACAGCACAGAATTGACTGCAGCTAAAATAAAATAAAATAAATAAAAATAAATCCCAACATATTTATAACCCTGTAATTTATGGCTGCCTGTCAGCTACTCTGCTGGTGAGCTGTAGGAAAATCCACATTAAAAGAACATGAGGGGTTCAGGTTTAAGCCCACAAAAGCAAAGAAAATAAGTGCAAATCCAGGCTGATACTCTTGACCTCTGTTCCATACGTTCATGATGTGCTATTATGATGGATTTGTCTTCTTACCTCCCATTTTTATGGCTCCTTTTGTGTTTCATTCAGATATTCTGGAACAGTTGTTTTGTTAGAACCTGGCATGGAAAGGCAGCAGGCTCTCTCTCTGAGTTGCAGAGTTGCAGGCAGATACAGATTTAAAGGTCTAACTCTAGAGAGAGATGAAGGGGAAAAAATAACCCTAAAGAAAACTGTACACCCAAAGCAAGTGGTTTCATTGTTTCCATTTCATTTTTTAAACTTTTTTTTCCAGGCCCAAGCCAGCACGACAGCTGATGGGTGCATGGGGCTCAGCCAAAAATAAAATAAAATAAAATAAAATAAAATAAAAAACCACTCCTTTCTCCCCACCCCATGGGGCTGGCAAAAAAAAAAGTTTAAAAATCGCATGTTTAAGTGTGTGTTCTTATTTATTTATTTATTTATTTATTTATTTATTTATTTATTTATTTTGCTGACCCTCAAGCGCTGTAGTGTGGGCTTGGAGCTGGCAAAAAAAAGTTTAAAAGTGGCTCCTTTCCCCCCCACCCCACAGGGTGGGGGAAAGAACGATTTTTTAAAACTTTTTTTTGCCAGCCCCAAGCCCGCAGTACAGCTGATGGGTGCTTGGGGCTCAGCCAATAAAAAAGTTTAAAAATTGCTCAGGATCAAACTTTAAATGGGGTTTTAGGGACGTGGGAACATTAAGATTCGTTTACTAATACCCCGCTCATGAGTACGCTGTAATTGAATCAGTCACGTGAGGACTTTAGAGTAAAAACACGTCTTTATTAAAAAAAACGTGATAGCACCCTTAGATGTTGATGGTGCCGTTCTTAGGAGCTGGTATGGTTCAGTGCATTGGCGTGCCAGATTTTGGGAGAGGGAATCAATGTCGTGCCTCTCAGGAGAGACGCTAGAAAAATTCACCCAAACCCTTTGCACCTGATGAGGTTACCTGGCCTGCTGTATGCTGGATTCCAAAAGCACTTTTGAGTACTTTCTACTTAGAAAAACCTGCGAGGCTCAGCAGCACCTGGAATTGACTTGGTGGCACATTATTGCCAATTAATGCCTCTACTGCAACACTATAGGTCAGCTGCAACCTAGAAGTAGGTGTCGATCCATTAGTTGAAGACCACTGGTCGGTTGTATGTGGAAGGCAAAGTGTAGCCTCTGGGGCACATGGGCCCCCTCCTCACATGGCCCCAAATGCATCCCTCTTGAGTCCTTTAACCCTTTCACTACTCCAGGGATAGGAAAGTCCCGGTAAACTGATTTCATTTAAATATCTTTGAACATGTTGAGTACTCAAAGGATTAAAGTGCAACAAGTATGCTGTTTCTCCTGCAACGGGAGAACATGACAACAAAAATCTGGAAGTTGAGTCATGGCTACTGGACTTCTTTTTGAGAGATAGAAATGTTTTGCTGCTCATCGAAACAGCTTCATCAGTCGACTGATGAAGCTGTTTGGATGAGTGGTGAAACGTTTCTATCTCTCAAAAAGAAGTCCAGTAGCCATGACTCAACTTCCAGATAAACTCACCTGGATGACTGAGAATCTTCACAGACATGGCAACCCCAACTCAACATTTTTGCACTGTAAAGAAGAGTCTTTATAATTACGCTTAGTAGATCCTATCAGCGTATGAGTGGAGCAGCTCAAATGGAGAGCCTTTAAACATTCATAAGGATAAAGATCAGTTTCCTTTTTACAAAAAAATCATCTGAAATTATCTCCTCTGTAAACACTCTCAGGGTTGAATGTAGGTGAGGCAACAATTAAAATCAGCCCCTTGAACTGCACAATGAATCAACTGAACTGCTCCATGCTCAGATCACCAGGGGACTCTCAAGAGGCGCAGAGCACAGTGGAGGGCTGCTGGAACATCCAACCATCGGCAAAGTGCATGAGGCAGTCACCGCATGGAGGACACTTCAAAGGTACTGCCTGCAGGGAAAGCCTTAATGCAGGGTCAAGTCTTTGTGTGCAGCCACTCACTACTGTCAAGACTTGGTATTCTAGTCCACAGCCATGGCTCCAGGGGCTGCTAGATATAGTCTCAGGGTCATGGCATCCCGAAGCATTCCAAGGGCCTCACCGATTGCCTTTAGGGTTTGCAATGCAACTAGAGATGGGCACAAAGCATAGAAGTTGCATTTCATTTTATTATTAGTGATTTTTTTATTAGTGATTAACATAACAAAATGAAATGATTCATTATACTATATGAATCTGCTCCCCTGGATCCTAGAGGCACCCCAGTTTTGTGGGTAGATCAAGAATCAGGGCAGCAGGTTGGAAATTGCAATTGATATGCAGAGAGATGGGACCTAGGAATGGATGATGTACCAGTAAGGTATTGTGGTCCATCTGGGAAGAAATGGGCCACCAGGTAGATCAGTGCAGGGGATGATTTGATGGTGATTGGGAAAGATCCCATGCAAAAATAAAAAAGATGCAAAAAAGAAGCCGGTTCTTACCATATCTTTTTGATTTCATAAGATTTTTGCATGCTAAAATCATGCAATTTTTACTGGTACTGGCACATCATCCATTCTTAGGTCCCATCTCTCTGCACACAGATTGCAATTTCTAGCCTATTGTTCTGACTCCCTCGGGTGGTATTGGTATGCGTTGACATGGGAGAATGAAACATTTCATTTCCAAAATAGAACGGTTGCTTGCATTTTGTGTTGTTTTGTAATGTTTTGTCACCTGATGAAACAGTGTGTCATTTTTCATTTTGTGCCCATCTCTAAATGCAACCCATAGGCTGAAGGGGTGTTGCATTGTATGCCATAGAAACCTAAGAAGTCAGAAGTGGTGGTGGGCAAATAATTGCTAGGTTTGTGATTTTGGAGGAATACTCCCAGAATAACCTAGACAGCTAGAAAATCTGGGATATGGATTACAAAAGCATACCTGTGGGTGGAACCTCTAGGTAAAGAAGGTGTGAAAACCAAAGAGGAGAAAGATAGTGGAAGATATTGCAGAGTTTTTAATATAGAAGATTGTGGGGAGAATACCAGAATTGGTGAAAAGTCATTTCTTTTTTCAATTGCTTATTCACAAATGAATACATTCTTTGGTAATCTTAGTCACCTATGCATTGGTCCTTTCATATATATTCTGTAAACTGCAATCCAAACAGAAGCATTTTCCTTTGATCAACATTTAGATAGGTTTATCTTATGTATGTTTTCACTTTAAATGACAGCAAGGAACCCACATGGCAATTGCATTTAGGAAACAAGAAGAGGAAAATGACTCTAAATATGCAGTGAAATTATTATTTTAAAATATGTGGACTTCTTTTCCTATTAAGATTTTGATTTTACCTGTTGAATTTGGAATTTTATATCAAAACCTTAACTCCCAATCTTTTAAGACTGCTCGACATTTGCTTTGGGAGGCACCAAACTGTGTAAGTTGTCCGTTAACTATTACTGCGCATCCACTGCTGTGAACTAGTTGATGCTGTTGCATCTCGAACACGAAACGTTGTCAGACTTCATCTACTACGTATGTCATTATCAAAGGCTGTCAAATACCATTGGTAAAGCTGATAGGATGGTACAACAGTGATTAAATGCAGACAAATATAAATGGCTTTATAACTCAAGTATCCCACAGCGAAATCACACATAATTGCATATTGGACATGGGGGAATATTCCAGATCAAAATCAGTAGGAAAAAATGTTAAGTTTTTTGACAGCAATTTTATTTCTGCTTTCGCAAACATCATCCTCATACATAGAAACAACATCTACAGAGGCATTTGAATAAGTTATCCTGCTTCTTGTTTTGTGAGACATTAGAGATCAACAAATGAGACAAAATGGTCGCTTTGGCTTGAGCCCAGTGGATATCCTATTTTGTATTTTCCAGCCAGTTCCTGGATTGGTAAGACACTTGAAATGCAGCTTTTCACTAGCTGACTTCTCGCCTGGAAGCTGAAAAAGCAAGGCTTGTTAAAGGTGGAATTTAAAATTATTTATTTGGAAACATCTAGTTTATTCTGCATCTCAAAGGAGGGAAGCTCAGTAGCTAGTATTAAGCAAAGCAAAGCAAAAGCAAAGTGATCTACTTCAAGTAGTCTCTGGGCAGTTTACCATTTTAATTACAGTGTGCAGACTACACATTGCCCCCCCCCCCCCAGCAAACCTGGTACTCATTTTACCGACCTTGGAAGGCTGGAAGGCTGAGTCAACCATGAGCCTGCTAAACTGGGACTGAACCCCAGGTCGTGAGCACAATTTTACCTGCAATACAGCCATTTAACCACTCTGCCACAGGGCTCTTCTACGAGCAAGCCTCAGATGCTACAAACTGTATGACGGATAATCCTCTACTTCCAGGAGATGGCAATCAGCCCATTGTATGTAACCAGGGCTATGGAAAAGTCTTTTAAGATTCTTCCAAATGCTACAATTGTCCTACCATTCGTTCCGAGTGGCATAGCGGTCAGAAGAGAAATTTACCCAACATTCAGACAGCATTCCTGTTATCTTGCTGTGCATCCTTCCCTTCTCTTTCAGTTCCCTTCTAAAACCTTTGCTTTCTCTTCGGTGCTCCTGTGTATGTAGTGCTGCAGTGCTTCCCAAGTGTTTTAGCAGGCAGGTGGAAGTGCAGCACTTAAGTTAGGATCTGGGCCAGGCACAAACTTTTCTGAAATGTGGATTATTAACAAGTTTGAATCAAACCAATGACATCTGGATTTAAATGGAATGGTCTGATTCAGTTCTGGGTGGAAGCAAACTGAATGCACTGATTTGGATCCAGGACACAAATTGTTTTGCTGTCTTTCTTTCTTTGTTTGTTTGTTTGTTTGTTTGTTTGTTTGTTTGTTTGTTTGTTTGTTTGTTTGTTTGTTTGTTTGTTTGTTTCTGAAGCAAACTTGAAGAGCGCCTAGCAGGCAAACCCGTGAAGCTTGCTGTTGAGATGTGATAGGTTTGCCCCCCCCTTGGGATCGATCATGTCTCCATTAACATTGACTGCAAAACAAACAAACAAACAAACAAAAACAACATATTTGGTCTCTCAGTGCAAGTTAACGGGGTGCTGAGAGTCTAGATGCACAAACTGATTCAGAACCAGGGTGCATATTGTTTTGGTCAGAATTGGGATCCATTGGAAAGCCCCCAACAGGCCTTCAAAATGAAATGGGCAACTTCTGCATAGCCCTAATTATAATAAGTAGGGATGGGCCTGAAATGAATTTTTTATTCATTTCGTTATTTGTTATTTATTTTGTTGCATAATGAAACGAATAACAAACTGCCCCCGCAAAGGAAAATGAAAATTGCATTTTGTTCATTTCATTTTTCATTTCCCTGCCACTGCCACTGACCAGCGCCCATGGAGGGGGCTTCCAAAGCAGCAGCGCCAATCAGCTGTAGCATTGCTGACGCTTGTTAAAAGAAAAAGCACTCTGAGCCGGCCATGCTACAGCTGATTGGCCCTTGGGGCTTAGCCAAAAAAATAAAAAATAAAAAAACCCCACCTCCCCCCAACACCTGATTGGGTGGGGGAAAGGAGTGATTTTTAAACTTTTTTTGGCCAGTGCCAAGCCCACACTACAGCTGATAGGCACTTGGGGCAGCAAAAATAAGTTTACAAATCCTGCCTTTTCCAACGCCTGACCGGGTGCAGGAAGTTACACAAGCACCTCACACACACACACACACACACACACACAGAGTACACAAATGGAAAATGAAACAAAATGAAAAATGAAACAATTAAAAAAATATTTCAAATGAAACGAAACGAAACTGAACTGAATGAAATGAAAAATGAAACAAAATGCTACTTTAGCGTTTCGTGCCCATCTCTAATAATGAGACATCCTTCCTGTCTGTTTGAGAGATGAATGAAAGGAGACTTCCTCTCCTCATTTTCTTATTCCTCTTTGTACCTCACCCCTGACCACACAACAGGAGAGATAACAAATCAGAGGTCAAGTGGAGCACTTTATGAGACTGAGGCTTCCTTTGACCAAAGCACAGCAGCAGGCAGCACTGAGCAATCACGGAGGCTTAGGATTTCTAATGCAGGTTGGCACCTCCAGTTGGAGCCATATTCCAAAAGACACTTTTGTGAAACACAACAAATACCATGTTAAAATGCAATTAAGCCAATAACAATCTTAAAGTGAAATGGAATTGAAAAGGGTAGAAGTAATCCTTGTACTGCAAGGGGCTGACATTGTTTTGGGGACTTGCAAGACTTGCCCTGCATGCAGTGATGGCATGACCAGTATATTTGGAAATAGTATACAGAGTTAATTACATAGCTGCTTTAAGCTGATCCTTTCCCCTCCAAAGTAAGTTTAACTTCAATGCCTTCAATGTCCCACAGTAGGGGGAAAAGATGAATTACCTGGATTCTTATGGTTTATGCATATTTGTCTTGATCCGATGACTCAGCATTGAATGCTAGACAAATTGAGGTTAAAAAGGTACACGGTGCATTTAAAATTCCATCCTAACAAGTAATGATAAAGCTGCTTTCCAGAATTCCTCAGATGAAAATAGGCAAATGCATGTTTGCAGCGGTGAGGGTATGTTGCGATGTATTCATTTTGTATTTTAAAACATCTTGCATGTTCGTGAAGGCTACAGTTCTTTTAATTGATATTATGGTGATGTGGAATTTAATTTAAGATGAAGCTAGAATCTGTGTTCCTCTCCTCCTGTAGCAAGAAGACTTATTTTACAAAGAGAGAAAGGGAAAATGTTCACCCTTGATTGCTCCGTGATTGGAGGATCTTATTGCTTTACCGAGGCATGAATATGCATCTTACAGCTGCCAGCTTCATCGTTGTTGATCTAGGGCCAGGTTATATGGGAAATGGCCCTCCAGATGCTGCTGGATTGCAAATATTGGGGTGGGTGACATAGTGACTTACAGATGTTCTCTTTAACAATTCTGATCACCTCCAGCCAGCATAGTAAATTAAGCACGATAGGAACTGTATCGAAACGCATTTGGAAAGTTGCATATTTCTCTCTTAGAGAGAACGATTGTGTTTCAGGAGATTTCAAGAACTGGATTTCCCTCCTGTGAGAGGTGTCTGGATCTTAAGATCTTTAGTCATGGTGTTCTCTTTCTTCATCTTCAAATCCACATTTGGTAAGGACAAGGTCTTCTCGGTGGCTACCCCCACCTGTGAAACTCCCTTACAAGTAAGGTTGGGCTGCCCTTTTGTTGTTGACCTTCCTCTGGCAAGCACAGACCTTTTTATTTAGACGGGCGTTTGGGCAATGCCTGCCTGTGAAGGAAGGCCCTTTAAAACCTCAACTTTCTCTTCAGCCAAATTCATGAAGAAACAGGCTTGTACTGGAAAATGAGCCAAACTATAATTCTCCTTTATCTCTAGTCGGCTCATTTAATAGCTATTGTTATTCCCAGTAGGGAGGGAACCATATTTTACTTGCCAGCTATGCAGAAGTGAAAGAAAAGGGACTTCTTAGAAAAATCAAAGTAGCAACCCTAATTCAGCAGCAGCAGAAATGTGGATGGATAGGCTGAGATTTCACGTTGGAAGTCTGAGGAACTCAGAGCTCTTTCTGCTTTAGATGACTAAATCTGATGGTTTTCTTTTCTCCCATGTTTCATTAAAAATAATAAACTCTTCATATATCCATATTTAATTTTGTGTATGGCCAAGAAAGAAAAATCTTACCCATCTCTAAGAAGCCTTGTGGAATATTTGCAGTCAAAATTCTGCTCGCAATCAGCATTTGATCCCAGTGGCTCAAGGTTTTTTTTAGCCTTCCATCCTTCTGGGGGTTGGTAAAATGAGTACCCAGGTTGCTTGGGGAAAAGGGCAGTATGTAGCTTGCATAATGAAATTCTAAACTGCCCAGAGTACTTCAGATGCTATGGGGTGGTTCATAACCAGCACAGTTTGTTTTGCTTTTCATTCCTGACCCCGGGTCATGGCTGCTTCCCCTCTGCTACACAGATGCATTGGTACCCACTATCTTCATTAGCACTTCATGGACCTCTAGAGCAATCAAGATACTAGGTGTAACTGGAACTCCACCCTTGCCACCTTTTAAGTCATTTATGTTTCGTTTTGTGGCTTTTCTGGTTGCAAGGTCATCCAGATTCCCTTTCCTGTGCTTTCAAGGGCCGAATCATTATGGGATCAGGTGCCAGCCCTTGTGTTGTTATGGGGTGGGCCTTTGGACATTACATGGAGGGGGAAGACCCCTCAGCAACAGTTACAAAAGGATGCATGCGAGACAGACTGACTGAAAATGCAGACGTTCTGTGCTATGGGCTACAGTGTGAAATGCCTTGCAGCAGCTTAGGTCGTGGCCCCGAAGAATGCAAGATCATCAAACAAACAAAACTGCTTCTGAGCATGTCTAAATGAAACCATAAGAGTGCACCTTCAAATTTAAGGTGTTCAGCTTGGCAGCATGCTATTCGGTGAGCGTAGCGTCCAAAGGCTGCAATACAAAATGTCCCCAACCCCTATGGATCTTAGGGCCAACACTTTATGGCACCAGAAGCTCTGAAGGGCCCAGACATTTACCAATAGATTCTGACTGATCCTTTCTGGAAGATAGTACCTGTGAAAGGGATCTGGGAATCTTGGTGGACCACAAATTGAACATAAGTCAGCAGTGTGATGTGGCGGCCAAGAAAGCCAACACAATTCTTAGTTGCATCAACAGAAGCATCATGTCTAGATCAAGAGAAGTGATAGTACCACTCTATTCTGGTCAGTACTGTGGAGTACTGTGTCCAGTTCTGTGAACCTCAAGGTTGACAACCTTGAGAGGGTACAGAGGACAGCGACCAAGATGATTGAGGGTCTGGAAGAAAGGTCTTATGGGGAATGGCTTAGGAAGATGAGACTGTTTAGACTTTCAAAAAGAAGTCTGAGAGGGGATATGATAGCTATGTTTAAATATTTGAAAGGATGTCACATTGAAGACATGGTTTGTTTTCCATGGCTTCAGAGACTCGCACGTGGGACAATGGTCTCACACTACAGGAAAAGAGATTCAATTCAAACATAAGGAAGAATTTCATGACAGTTAGAGTTGTTTGGCAATGGAATATACTGCCACAGAGGGTGGTGGAGTCTCCCTCTTTGGAGATTTTTAGCCAAAGGCTGGATGGTCATCTGTCGGGTGTCCTGTAATGGGGGTTCCTGCATGGGAGGGGGTTGGACTGGATGGCCCTTGAGGTCTCTTCCAACTCTATTATTCTATGATTCTCTGCCTTTCTGGCCAGAGACTGTTGGGAAAGCCTATTCCCACTCAGAATGGCCTCGCTGCCAGATGGGTGGTATAAAAATCCAATACATTAAAAAAAAAAAATATTGTGTTAGGTCATGATTAGAGATGATAGCAGCTTAACATGGGTATTCCAATCATGTATTTAAACCCCAAACACAGACAATTTTTTTTAAAAAAATAGAAACTAGAACTCCTACTAAGGAATTCAAGTTATAGTCCAAAAGAGTAGCCCACTCTCACTTTGTTTCCCTGAGCACTCCTGTCTGGAGTGTTTCTGGAGTCTAGAGCAAGACATCCTTCATTCCCCATATTTTCTCTTTGCATAATGTTCAGTCTGAGTCTAGACCAGTAGTTCTCAACCTGTGGCTCCCCAAATTTTCCTGGACTGCAACTCCCAGAAGCCTCCACCACTCACTGTGCTGGAAGGGATTTCTGGGAGTTGCAGCCCAGGAACATCTGGGGAGCCACAGGTTGAGAACCACTGGTCTAGACCATTTAATGTGGCAAGGTTTATATGCAAGGGTTATGTGGGTGAGGGAAATCTTCCTCCACTAATTTTTCATTGATAGGTCTTCCAGCAACTGTATTTACAACTGTTTTTTTTTGGGGGGGGGGAGTCATTAAAAACAACAATCAGAAGAAATCCTAACTTTTGCTTTATGTTTCTTTCTTTCCCTCATGTTCCTAGAATGGCAATTTGTGGTTGTCATTTTACTTTCCTCTCCAAGAATTCTTCTTCTTCTTCTTCTTCTTCTTCTTCTTCTTCTTCTTCTTCTT
>JAHTLZ010003526.1:15833846-15856414 GCA_023846285.1 Phrynocephalus versicolor | reverse complement strand
TCTTCTTCTTCTTCTTCTTCTTCTTCTTCTTCTTCTTCTTCTTCTTCCTCCTCCTCCTCCTCCTCCTCCTCCTCTTCTTCTTCTGTATTTTCCCTGGTCTCTCCAAAATTAGAATAGAATAAAGAATATTCAAAGTAGTGTTATTCTTATATAGGGTGTGATTTCTTTAAAGCAAATCCACTTTCCACTTTTTTCAACTTATATAATATTCATTTGTTCTCTCCCCGCCCCCACAAAGAAAAATTTTGAAAATTTTTCAGCCAAAAATTACATCTACAGAAAATTACAATATTTTGGTCACATAATGACCAAAATCACAAATACCATCTGCTGCAGGATGAAGAATTTTTAAACCAATGGTTCACAGTGAGTGCAGCTTCTCTATTTAGAATAGCTTTGGATAATAAGCAGATCATGCCACTGATCGCCAGTGTTCTATGAGGACGTGGCACTTGAAGAAGAAGTCACAACAACAGTAGTCTATTTTAAAGCAAGCTGGTATGTGTGTGTATATGTATGTGTGAGGAGAGAGAGAGAGAGAGAGAGAGAGAGCACACGCACGCACGCACGCACGCACACACACACACACACACACACACACACACACACACACACACACACACCTTTTAAGGTCTAAAAATAGCCCTTTTAAAAACTGTAAATGGCTTTCAGGTCATATCATTCACACTCTTGTATTCCTGATCACTATGTATGGGTGTGAAAGCTGGACAGTAAAGAAAGCTGACAGGGAAGAAACTGATTTGTTTTGAAATGTGCTGGAGGGGAGCTTTGCCAATACCCTGGGCTGCCGGAAAGATGAACATGCGGGTCCTACAGCAAATCAAGCTTGAACTATCTCCGGAGGCAAACGTGATGAAGCCGAGGCTGTCCTACTTTGGGCCCATATCATGAGAAGGAAAGATTCTCTGCAAAAGACAGTCATGCTGGGAAAGGTGGGGGGGGCATCAGGAAAAGAGGAAGGCCAAACACAAGATTGATAGACTGCCTAAAGGAAGACACGGGGTTGAGTTTGCAAGATCTACCCAAGGCTGTTGAGGATGGAACGTTTTGGGGATTACCCATTACAGGGTTTCATAAGAGGAGGTGTCTTGATGACACATAACATCATCATCAGCAGCAACAGCAACAGCAACAGCGTGGCTGGAGGGGCCTGTGGATTATGGGAAGGGTGTCACATTGAAGAAGGGACTGGTTTATTTTCCATGGCTTCAGAGATTGGACGCAGGGCAATGGTCACAAGCTACAGGAAAAGAGATTCAATTTGAACATTCGGAATAACTTCATGACAGTTTGAGCTGTTTGGTAGTGGAATCTGCTGCCACAAAGGGTGGTGGAGTCTCCTTCTGTGGAAGTTTTTAAGCAGAAGCTGGATGGCCACCTGTCGGAAATACTGTGATGGGGGTTCCTGCATGGCAGGGGGTTGGACTGGATGGCCCTTGAGGTCTCTTCCAACTCTGTAATTCTATGAAATAGCAAATCTATGGAGTTGGTGGGTCTATGCTAGTTGGGACTACCAAGATGATACAGGCTAACATAAATGTCTGGTGATTAACTGCCCACTGTGAATTGCTAGAATCATCAGTGAGTAAACCATTCCCCTAAACCGTAAATGTATCTCCAGGTTTCAAAATAAGAAACAGCAATACAGTGAATTGTTTCTATTACAGTTTTATGTACCCCTCAATTCCAGCTTGACTCCTATTCTGACATTAAATATGACACTTTTTATAGATGACATGAGAGAAGAACTGTAGCAATTAGTCTGGAAGAATTTGATGACAGTTAGAGCTGTTTGGCAATGGAATATGCTGCAACGGATGTTGGCAGAGTCTCCTTCTTTGGATGTTTTTAAGCAAAAGCTAGATGGCCATATGTCGGGAGTTCCGTGATGGGGGTTCCTACATGGCAGGGGGTTGGACTAGATGGCCCTTGAGGTCTCTTCCAACTCTATGATTCTGTGATTCTATGAGAGGAGCTGTGTGCTTGATAACTGTGTTGGTTCTGTATAGAACCTGTTTGTATACCCTTAGCCTAAGTAGGAGCAACTAGAGGCAGAAGATGTGCTCATCAGGGCAGGTGAGTTTACACGATTCCAGTAGCAAAAACTAGCGGGCAATTTGCACCTTGCCAAGTAGCATTTTTTTTGTTTCCTTCTACAGATATATTGGGATTTCTCAGGTCAAAGGCTTGTTGTTCTAGTTACGGCTCTGGAAATAAAGACCTATTAACTGTACACAGCCTTGCCTTTCCCTTGTCTGTGGTGAGTTCAACTCACAGGATTGACATTCTATGCTCAAAATACAGCCTGTGCCCTGAGCAATGGGCCCATCGATGGTGCAGAGCAATGGTTCCCAACTAGAGATGGGCACGACTTAGCACAATTTTCGTTTTCGTTTTTGTTTTTTCGTTTTCGTTACGTAACAAAACGAAAACGAAAAACGGTTCAAAAATGGACCGAAAACAGAAACAAAACGACTAATTTTGAGCCAGTTTTCGTTTTTCGTTACTGGAAAAGCACTCAATGGAGCTAAATGGGAAGAAACGAAAATTTTTTCGTTTTCGTTTTCGGTTTTCGTTTTCGTTACGTAACGAAACGAAAACGAAAAATTTTGAAAATTAGCTCACGAAAACGGAAACGAAACGAAACGGACCCTAGCCGAAAACGAAAACGAAAACGAAAATTTTTTTCTGAGTCGTGCCCATCTCTATTCCCAACCTTAGGTAAGCCAGGAATCCTTGGACTGCAACTCCCAGAAACCTTCACCATTAGTTTCTGCAGCCCGGATTTCTGGGAGTTGCAGTCCAGGAACACCTGCATTACCCGAGGTAGGGAATCACTGGTCCATAGTGCGCAGAGAGGCCTTGGCCCTCATGAGACAAGAAGGGGGCTTACTCCATTGCTTGCTTGTATCAGTGTAAAAGGGAAATGCACCTTTAAGCAAATATGATAAGGATGCTGGGGAAAGCAACGGGCAGCTCTCCCTTACCTAAGTTATTCTGTGTAAGCTTCAGTTGCCATCAAAGCAGTTTTAAATGTTTCTGCAAAATAAATTATGGATCAGTTTGAATACTGAATTAATGTGAGGCTTCTCGCAAGCTGCTGGGTGTCAATAAACAAACAGGGAATAAGTCCAAGTATACTGGATAAGTTCTGCTCTGCATTTATCATTCATTTCCCTCTGCAGTTTGGACTGATGGATCCAAATCTTCACATCCTCCAATTATTTAGATTTTCTCAATGAATTCTTCTTCTTCTTCTTCTTCTTCTTCTTCTTCAAGAAGTTGTGGGATACAAAACGGGTATGTGTAGTCCTTTAGCATCCTGTAAGTCCAGCTGAGTACAGTGGTACCTTGTATAACAGACAGTTTGCATAACATAAAATTTGTACAACATAAAAAATTCTGGAGATAGGGGAAATTTGCTTAACATAATTGCCTATGGGGAAAATCCGTACAACATAAAATGGGATTACTCTGCTTTCAATGCATTCCTATGGGAATTTGTATAAAGGAAAATTTGCTTAACATAATTTCATTTGGAACGAATTAATTCCTTTATACAAGGTACCACTGTATTAGGGATGGGAAATGTTGCCTTCCCCATTTCTGATTCTTATCAAGAGTGCTTCACTGCATATCGCCCCATTTGACGCTTGTTGTTAATTGCCAGGAACAGCATGAAAAATTGTGTTCCTTTGATCAGTCAGCAAGCATCCAATCAAATAAATATGGAAGTCCTTTGTAGTTTTTCATCTGCTTAGGGTAGGAAGGGAAAAAGTGACCCAAAACTGAGGAAGAATGTCCCAATTTGTATACAGATGGAGGTACTCACTTCTGCTTGCACAGTCTTGGTTTTGCAGTGAACTAAGCACGCATAGGAAGTTCTTTGGACTGCATTTCCCTGAATCCGAGAGTCAATCTTGTCAATGGCCATAGCCACCTCCCTGTGTCTCCATGGCCAAGTAGGGATTTGAACTCAGGCCTCCTAAGTTGTCTGGCATCTTTATAAGTACATGAATGTATATATATCTGGCTCTGGCTTCCTTCTGAAAGTGTGAAGAAAACTCTGAATTACCCAAAGTTGGGAACCACTGGTGCACCATGATGAGGGCAAGTTGGTGCTTATCCACACATGCTTTACATGAGTGGTTCCTAACTTTGGGCTTTCAGATGTTCTTGGACTAAAACTCCCAGAAAGCTTAACCATGACTTCCTCTGAATGGATTCCTCTGAAGGAAAGCAATGCTTCATTTTACACTTTGAAAGAAGGCCTTCGGAGGTATAAGAACGTGGTATGCCTCCTGTTTCAGTTCAGGGAAGCAGAAGTTCCAATAACTCTCAGAGTCAATTTTGCGTTTCATATACTTGGTCGTTTGAGGCCTCTTGCAGTTACCCCGGGCCTGGTGCTGTCCTGAATGAGCCTCCAACAGGCTTCCTGGGCCTGTCAGAGGCCCTAGAAGTGGTTTCCAGCAAACCAGAAGTCACTTCCAGAAAACCAGAAGTGCGTTCCCGATCACCCAAAACCACTTCTGGGGCCTCTGACAGGCTTCCCAGGAAGCCCCTAAGAGGCACATTTGGGGCAGCGTCAGGCTTCAGGTAAGTGTAGGAGGCCCCAGATAGGCCCACTAATCCTGACTTGACCCAGCATCTGCATAACGCGGATTTTCCATTATCATGGGTCAGATTGGGCCCCTATCCGCTGCGATACATGGGAGATTACTTTATACCGTCCCATGGTTCTTAAAGCACTCTCTGGGTTGTTTACAATTTAATTATGCAGGCTACAGATAGTCCCCCCCCCTCACCCCAAGTGAAGTGGGTACTCATTTTACCAACCTCAGAAGGATGGAAGCCTGAGTCAACCGTGAGTCTGCTACCCGGGATTGAACCCCAGGTTGTGAGCACAGTTTCAGCTGCAGCACAGGCATTTAACCACTGCGCCACAAAGCTTCATAAAGTATTTAGAAGAGGTGATCTTCCAGGTATTGAAAGATTTTTGATGTCATAATATGTGATTTTGCTTACTTAAGTATCTTGCAGTTTAGCACGCTCTGTTTTCTGTTTGGTTATGACAAGGCAAACATGGGTAATATTTGCAAGACTGATTGTTGAAGGCTGTAGCTCTGAGGAGTGTGGAGTGCAGGGGAAAAAGCTGAATTGCTGTGATTATGCCTTTTGTGTAATGTTTTGTTTGACCCCAAGAGTTTTGGCAAACACCACTGCAGGAGAAGGTTGTTGTCCTGTTAATCTGAGTGGAGATTTCTATCGTCCTCACTCCCTCCTCGCAGACCTTTCCCCTTAACTATTGGGCATGCTTTCAAGAACAACATATGGAAATTACACACAGGAAGCATCCATCAGTGCAATTAATGGACTTTTCTCATAGTTGAACGGCAACATTTGGGAAACATATGGCTGACCTGACAGAGAAACAGCCTTTTCCTTATACAAAACAGAGAAAAGATTCCAAATCCCTTACCCCTAGTAAATATTGACAGTTCTATTAAGAAGTTGAGGCACATTGTGTATATGTGTGGTAAGTAAAAGAGATTATTGCCTTGTAAATTGTGGCTTTGATTGTGTATCTGAAAAAGCCACCTCCCCTGCAGACATTAAACAGCTGGACAGATTTCCTGGACAGATTTCAGGGATGGGGAAACTGCACTTCTCAAACTATGATCAAACAATGGTCAGGGATAAGGGGAGATGTGGTCAAGCAACAGCTGGATGGGGACAGCACAGAACATACATACCCAACAGAACATACCTGTATGGATGGCATAGGACAGGACTAGTATGATAGGCAAGCTCTTTTCCTGGGGGCGCTGTCTACCAGTTAGGGCCTTCTAATCCAGTGGTTCCCAACCTTGGGTAACTCAGAGGTTCTTGGACAGTAATTCCCAGAAGTCTTCATTGCCAGATGTGCTGGCTGGGGTTTTTGGGACATGTAGTCCAAGAACATCTGGATTGCCCATGGTTTGGAACCATTGTTCTAACTGAAGAGGAATCACAATGAGCTAGAGAGAAGAATGGGATAGAATGCAGCTGGGATACAGTAAGAAGCCAGAAGCTGAATTTGCACTTCAGTCTTCCATTGACTCTGGTCTGAGATTAAGTGATGGTCCGATCTTGCATACCTGCACTGGCAAGGTGTTGGGCCTCATGGTGCTGGGGTACCATTTCCTCTTTCTGGTTCTGTGGTTCTGTAGCCCTATTCAATCATTATTAAAGCAGATACTCTTCCCATTGCTTGTAGGGAATGTGCCAGCCGTCCCCTCTCTCCTTCTGGTTTTCTCACTTCCCTACACACGGAGGGTAATGAATTGGAAGGGAAGAAGCCCTGCTAACCACAGAGACTTTGCTACAAGAGACATGATGCTGGTTTTTCCAGGGTCTTGATTTGTGTGGAGATAGTGGGATCACTCCTCTTCAGACACACCACTCTTCACATGTGAAAGAATGGTGAAACCTAACACAAAGAGGGAAGGGCACAGCATGCAGACAGGTCCAAAATTCAGCCCTCCAGATGTTTTGGACCACAACTCCCAGAGTCCTTTGCCATTGGCAATCTAAGCTTAGAATTCTGGGAGTTGTGGTCCAAAACATCAGGAGGGGCGAAGTTTGGACATGCCTGGAGGGAGCATGCCCAACAGAACATCCTCTATCCATGATATGTCTGCCTGAATTACTAAAGACTGAACAGAGCCTATGATTCTAGTACACTCTTATGTTCTTGCTCAGAAATATGGCTCATGTTCTTATTCCTTCCTGAATCTGCTGTCACACCTGTTATCCAACATGTGGATCTGACAGACCTAGTCTGTATGTGGAGCAGTGTCTCCCAGCCTTGGGTAACCCAGATATTCTTGGACTGCAATTCCCAGAAGCCTTCATCAGCAGCTATGCTAGCCTGGGTTTCTGGGAGCTGCAGTCCAATAACCCTTGGGATGCCGAAAGATCAGAAACCACTGCTGTAGAGTATTAGCAGATTCGGAAAGAATGAAACGGGATGTGTCAGTCTGTTCCAGCATGACACAATTGCTTGTTTGGATGCGAATTGAGCAGAGGGGTTGTGTTTGCAATGAAGGCATCCAGTTGTTGAAACAAAAACCTACTACCCACTCCTTCAGTTTCTTTCTTTCTTTCTTTCTTTCTTTCTTTCTTTCTTTCTTTCTTTCTTTCTTTCTTTCTTTCTTTCTTTCTTTCTTTCTTTCTTTCTTTCTTTCTTTCTTTGCCTTCATCCTGGCTAATTTGCCATGACTCTGATCAAGGGAGGAAAAAAAACACCAACACCTCAATTTCCTTCTCAGTTGGAGCTCCTTTTCACCCTTCATGTAGTTTTGTATTATTTGTCTACCTTTTGCCATTGATGAGATGGCAAATTCATTGGAGAAAAGCAAGGCATTAAATTGACGTCAACGTACAAAACCGGAGAGACTGTTTCATAGCCGTAATGAAAGTAGATTACAATTCATTATCGGGGAAAGGAATTGTAGCAGTGCCTTGCATGCTTCATCGGGAAGAATGCACACCACATCACCCCTTTTGGGCACTCTGCCCACCCACTCATTATAGCCCAGATGCAGAATAATGAAGCCAGACTAGACCTAGGAGGAGGGAATAGGTGGGGAAGGTGGGGAGGTGGTGGGGGTTGTCATTTTCATAGATATGTGAAATCATTGAATCATAGAGTTTGGAGGGACTGTGGGGGGTTGGCTGTCCGTGCTTTGGGCAGGCCTTGTGACGCTCTCCTGGGCCCCTAGTAGGCAATGGGATGACAAGTGCCAGCAAGGGAGCTAGCTGAGGAGGTCCACCTGAGGGGGTGAGATGGACATGGGGATAAAGGAGGGAGATTAGAGGGCTTCCTTCAGGAAAATGGAGGAGATAGTGAAACTTCCCTAGGCATGATTAGCTTAGAGAAGAGAAGACTGAGGAGCAATGTGATAGCACGTTTCCAATATTTGAAGGGATGTCATACAGAGAAGAGGCAAGGTCTCCCAAGAACCAGCTTGAGTTGCAGGAGGTCAGATTCTGTCTGAATATATATAAAAAAAACCCTTCCTAACTGTTAGAGCACCACAGGAATGGAACCAATTACCTCAAGATAGGGTTCCAAAACTGGAGGCATTCAAGAGAAATGAATATACCCAACCACCGGGCAGATATCCATTGATTTGTATTCCTGTATGGAGCAGGTGGATGGACTTGAATGCCTTATAGGTCCCTTTCAACTTCATTATTCTATGATTCAGGGGAGGAGACATCCTGTGGCTTGATCAGGAGAGAGTCTTCAAAGGACATTCCCAAAGGTGGGGTAGTGTAGGGAACACACCCCTTCAGAAATCTCCCAGAGGGCGTTAAGGACAGGGTTCCTGTTTCTATTTGGTCCCTTGGTTGCAATAAAGTCTGTTCTCAGTCATTCTCACAGCCTGGAGCTCAGAGAACTATTTCCAAGAGATTGTGTTGAAACGGGCCACCCATTTCAATTTTGCCAACTCCCCAGTAAACCAAGCAGCCAATTTAGGTTTATTTTGAGGAAGGAGACATTTCACAGCTACCTGGTCAATGGCTTTGCTCATTTCCCCATTCCAGAGTTCAACCAAGGATTCAATAGAATCACTCATCGGAGAGGTAGGGAACTCCCCAAAGGCGGTTAAAAATCATCTGGATTCATCAGCCTTCTAGGATGTATTGCCTTTGTCTGATTTCCCCCACTGGCCAGGCTGTGTGTTGCAGTGAGCCTAAAGCACACCATATAGTGGTCTGTCTAGGACAATGGGACTACAGCAAGTTCCTTTACCTCAGTGTCCCCACATTCCATATCAGGGCAGAAGATCAGGTCTAAGGTGTGGCCTGCAGGATGGGTTGGGGCAGGTACCATTTGGGCCAGGCCCATTGTTGACATGGAGGTCATAAAGTCTTCAGACACCACTGACAGAGCTGCCTCAGCATGGATGTTAATGTCCCCCTGTTATCAGTTCAGTGAGCAGAGGTAGAGAAGTTCTTGTGTCAGAGGGAGGGCGATACACCAAGAGAATTCGTATCTTGTCCCTGGCTCCTACTTTTAAGTACATACATTCAAAACCAGGAAATTGGGGAACATGGCATCTAGCAAGAGGGATGGAGTTGTGGCAGGCTATTGCCACTCCACTCCCTGCTCCCTTGGTCTAGCCCAGTGATGGTGAACCTTTTAGAGACTGAGTGCCCAAAATGCTATTCAAAACCCATTAATTTTTTGCAAAGTATCAAACAGCAATTTAACCTGAATACAGGTGGCTGTGAAGGGGCAATGTTGGGTGCCCACAGAAAGGGCTCTAAGTGCCACCTTTGGCATCCATGCCATAGGTTCGCCAACACTGGTCTAGCCTCTTGTTCCATAGAGAAACCTGGAGTACAGAGCTGAGTGAGGTTGACACCTCCAGCCTCATCCAGCCAAGTCTTTGTGATGCAAGTGAGATCTGCACATTCTTGCAGGATCAGGTCCTGAATGATTGTTGATTTCCCATTCACTGATCTTGCATTGACCAGCAAAGATTTCAGTCCAGGGATCCTGTCACTACGTTTTTCAGAGCAATTCAAATTTGTATGTACCTTGGGAGTTATCAGTACTCTGTAGTCCTTCCTTCTTCTGTAGTGCTGAGGAACGTTATGATGGCTGTATTTTCCATTACCCAAAACAGTAACAATAGGTTTTCCTGCCTTGCCTTGTACACCCTGTCTTAAAATATTTTATTCATTATGTTAAAATAAAACATTCCATAATCATTTTTTTTCTTTTTTGGAAAAAAACCAAAAAGGCTTCAGAAAAAAAACACTGAAAAAATATCCCCCCCCCCTAATTTTTCCATTTTTTTCCTGGACATACACATCTCTAACCTCCCACTGTGTGTAGCATGAGCATGGGTAGACCATTTCTTAGTATCATAGTCATGAATAACTTTACAGATCAAATGACTGTTATATCCTTGTGAGTATTGCGTCAGTGAAACTGAACATTGTGTTCCACAGCAGCAAGCAACAGACCGAAAGTTTTCTGCCTGTTGGCACAGCTATGAGTAAAGGAACTGTCCAGTGCTGAATTATTTGAAAAGCTGGTCTTCCCTTGTCCTGGCATCATCAGTAATCTGTAGAAATACATTCTGCTATTGAATGCACTGGAGTTTCTGATGACACAGGAAAAAGGTGGGAGATGGAAGGTTTTTTTTAAAAAAACAGTGAATACATAAAAAGTTCACATTAAAATGCATAAATATATGTGCATCACATTCAGAAGCGCACATTAAGAGAAAAAGATCTGATGTCTCTAGGAAAAGCGTATCAGGAGTTAATCACTTCAGCATGAACATTTTTAGATTTAGTACATTGCATTTCAGTAGCAATGTAGCTTGGAAAACCTAAGTATGGCACCAGTGCAGAGAAGAGTTGAGCAGTTTTTAATATCAGTTACAGGCAATGAGATTGGTTAAGTGGACGATTGTGAAAGGCACTGTCCAGTTGACATGGTTTTTGCCTCCCCTACTTCTTCCATTACTTACTGAGAACATCCGTTTTTAAAATCCTCTTTTATCCCTCCATTTTGTAGAACCATAGAATAATGAAGGCGGAACGGGACAGCGAGCTACAGGGCCTGTACCAGTACAGG
Source organism: Phrynocephalus versicolor (assembly GCA_023846285.1). Classification (NCBI taxonomy): domain Eukaryota; kingdom Metazoa; phylum Chordata; class Lepidosauria; order Squamata; family Agamidae; genus Phrynocephalus; species Phrynocephalus versicolor. The sequence continues at coordinate 15,845,751 of JAHTLZ010003526.1, read as the reverse complement.
TATGCTTCCATGTAAGAAATGGGGGAGTATGTTCTAGTACAGTAATGCCCCACCCTTTTGAAGTTCATATACTGTGGTCCCGCTATATCACGGGACCACAGTATATGAAAAAATGCTTCCTGGGGTAAGGGGGGAAAGGCCTGTTTCAGGCCTCCTGGACTTACCCCAGGACTGGTGCGGCCTGGAAGTGACCTCTAGATTGCGGGAAAGCATTTCTGAGGCCTCCCAAGGGCCTTTCTAGGCCTGTCAGAGGCCTCAGAAATGCTTGTTGGCAATCTGAAGGTGACTTCCGGTTCCCCTGGAAGCCCTTTTGGGGCCTCTGACAGGCCCAGGAAAGTGCTAGCATGCCTGTTCAGGGCAGTGCCAGGCTGGGGGTAAGTACAAGAGTCCCCAGCTAGGCCCCCCAACAGTGGGCAATGGACATGAAGCAGCAGCAAAGGGGGGATGCCATCCAACATTTCATCACGCATGGCAGCTCATGAAGCAGATGTGGCTAACACGTAGGGCAAAAGGAAGCTGGGAAGTTTGATAGCACATAAAACAACAATACTAACAGTTGTATTCAAGAGTCTGAGTCCCTCAACCCACCTGCAGTGAAAGGATAAGCTTTCTGGGCATGTCCAGCATGTTAGAGGCCTCTTCTCCAGTGATATCACCCTAAAGGAAATGGCAGAGGCAGGGTCTAGGCCAGTGATGGTGAACCTATGGCACAGGTGCCAAAGGCGGCACTCGGAGCCCTTTCTGTGGGCACCCGACATCACCCCTTCATGGGTAGCCTTGTTCCTAACATCAGACACTGAATAATGAATTGCAGTTTGGGCACTCGGTCTCTAAAAGGTTCACCATCACTGGTCTAGGCCTACATACAGAAACCCTGCTATCCAAAAGAGATTGAACCCTTGTTGTACCTGACAGAGGAGGACTCTATCTGGGGAAGTCCAATCAAGGTGGCAGTGAGGCTGCTGTCTTGATCACCTACAAGTGTGCCCGGTGAAAGTGTGTTTAGTGGAATTCACACAAGGGTTGACTTACCAATCAGAAGTCAGTTCATTGGTTCTACTTTAGTTGGGATCAGGAATTAGCATTAAGCCTAGCTTCCTAATCCTAGACAGGGAGCCCACAGATAAATACTCAAGCCAGTCAATGTCATAGTTGACTGTATCTCAACTCACAAAGGCTGGGTCTCTGCTTACCTGCTCGTGCTTTGCTTTTTGTCCTTCTTCACAGATAATAGGGCATTGTTCAAGATTAAATGGGTCCAGATAGGAGATTTCTTTGGCCTTCTATTCTGTACCAAGGGTGTGCATCTCTCTCTCTCTCTCTCTCTCTCTCTCCCCACCCCCCTCCTTTTCTTCTTGTTCTGTTTGCTTACTACATTCCAGCAGCCATTAGAAACTCTTGGGATTTTATATTGCTGAAGTTTCTTCCTTTTAATCTAATGAATTATAAAGTGCTGACCTGCAGGCTCATGCTCTCTGCAAGCTTTTCCTGGGGAGATAATTTCTTGTACAATTCCCAGTCACATTAATAAGGTTCACGCTGGAGGATTTCTTGACAGATTATGCCCTGGGATCAAAAGAGGAAAGGAGAAATCAAATAATTTGCCAAAATGTGTACACACTTGTTCGAGCTCTTTCATTTGGAGACCTAACTTGAGCATACGTCCAGCACTGAATAACTGCTGACTGCGAGCTCTTACCTTCAGGCCTTGTATGCATTATACGTAAGATTAATCTTCATTAATATAACTGAATGTGCAGACTGTGTGGACTATGCCCAGGGTGGAGGGGTGCAGAGATGGCAGCAGAATAACATGAAGAATCAGATTAAGATGCTAGATAATACTCAGAAGATTTCAACATGATCAATGTGGGATTACTCTCAAGTGAACCAAAAAGGAATCTGAACTCTGCTGAAATCTAGTTATTTTTGATTGAGGTACCATCATTGGGAGGAGGGTTTGTTCTCTCTTGTGTCTTCTCTATTCAGCTTCCTCTCAGTTTTTCCACTCCCACCCTTCTCTCATGGCTGAAAAGGGTGGTTTCCTCAGGGTGTGGTGCATATTTCCAATTACCTCTTGACAAGTCTCCTTGTCTATCCATATCACCAATTTCCAGCCTTTAGGGAGTTCATAGACCTAACTGACCTTCTCTTTAGGGGGGCACCAAGCAAGGAAGGCCACCAGACCCTTGCCCTTTGGGCTCTACTCCTTCATCTCTTATGTGTCCTCCTCTTGGTCCAAGGTTCTCTTTCCTCAGATAGCCTCACTTGCACTCCAGTGTCTAAAGAGTCAAGGACTGCTCTGCTTCCTCCCCCTCTCTAGTCTCCTAGTCTCCCTCTTTTAACCCCTCTGTATTGTCTGGTCCCTCCCTTCCTGACCACCTTCTTCCCATGCAGCCGGTGAGGCTTTGCTTCTTGCTTTCAGCAGAATTTTTGATATTTGACATTCTTGCTTCCACCGGTATGCGTGAGGTCTTATAAGCCTCTGCTGTTATGACTGGGGATAGCACACTAAGAGGACAGCTAATCACCCTGTCCTCTTCACAGGGTCAACAGCCCCTGGACTCTCCTTGCCAACATGGCCAGTGGCCATATTGACTGGAATTCTGTGAGTTGTTTAAAAAGTAACTTTTCCAACTTTGTTGGCAAATAGGAAAGGTAACTCCAGAGACTTGTCATGTAAAGGGATAAATGTACCATCATTCCATTTATAGGCCCTTCTAGTAATTAGGATGGGTTGTCTGCACATGTACAGAATTATATATTTTTTTGATAGTTTATAATTTTTCTGAGCTTTTGCCTTAGTTCTAAAAATGTTTCTGGGGGATGAAAATGGAAGAAGAAACCCTACAGATCACAAAATGCAGGCAACTAGATATGGATATAAATTTATTAGAGCAGTATGACAATTGAGCCCATTATCTTGGGCTGGTGTGAGCACTCCAAGGTTGGGGGAACTCAAGAGAAAGTTGGACAACTGTCATTGGATTCCAGGAGTTTGGACCCAATGGTCTTATAGGATCCTTCCAACTCCATTATTCTATGATTGTGCCACTTTGTCGCTAAGCTAGATGGATAATAACTGAAGCAGTTCTTGTAAGCCCCCATCTAGTTCTCCTTGCCTTCTGAACTATAGTGTGTGTGCTATACATTCATGCCTGGTAATACATCTTACTATAAGGTCCTGTCTAAACTGGACTCTCCTAAGGGAGATGGCAATTGAGCTTCGCACAGAAAGCAATGCAGGAGAAGTCCCCCAATGAAATTAGGCACCTTCAAAACAAACTGTAGGTTGAAATGTGTTGCTCCTTTAAATATTTATTGAGACAGCTCAAATAGAGCATTTGTAGAAATCAAAGCCAGCAGAAAGAATCGCATTAGGATTAATTATCCACTATCTGAACACATGAAAGGGAATGCTGTGTGGAGGTGAATTGTGACAACAACATGAACCTACACTGATAATTCCATGTGTACAGAGTGTACGGAAGTACAGTAACTTTGATTTGTATGGTATGATGGTTGGGAGTTTAGGAGTGGAAAGAAAGAGGGCTGCTGGTGTTGACTGTAAGGATAGAGAAAATTCACCATCAAATGCCTAGATGGGGAAAGTAGGAAGTTTTCTGTCCTCATAGCAGCAGGTAGTTCTGCTTGGATTTATAACTCGTTTCTGATGGAGGGGTTAGCAGGGACATTGCAAGCCTTTGATGTTGGTGCTGCCAAATCGGTGGTATAAAAATCAATCAATCAATCAATCAATCAATCAACCAACAAACCAACCAACCAACCAACCAACCAACCAATCAAACAAACAAACAAACAAACAAATACTGCCCATCATTCCTGTGCAGAATTGCCAGAAGTGAGGGACTGTGTATTTGCTACCCCAAAACCTCTGGAACAGAGCTTGCATATTGAAGATAAATCATTGCAGCAGCATGCTGAAACCATCCATCAGTGAGCAGCGGTAGGATGATGGTGTGGGGTTATTATGAGTGGCGTGAGCTGGCCACTATCTTCATTTGCTTTTAAAACAATTTCTCAGGCGCTGACACTGCAGGGTCACAAGAGCCTGACCGCTGGCCCGAACAATATGTTGTAGGGCTGTGGTGGCAAACCTTCAACACTCCAGATGTTTTGGACCAAGCTCCCAGAATTCCAAGCATGTATTGCCAATGACAAAGGACTGTGGGAGTTGTGGTCCAAAACATCTGTAATGCTACAGGTTTGCCAGTTACCACCACTGTTCTAGGCAACCATGGAGGGGGCGTAGTGTCCTACCCACTGTCCATGGCACTGACCACCACTCAATTCTACCTCTTTCAGTAAATCAAAGAATGCCAGATGTCTTTGTTCCACAAAGCCAATGCCCTCTATAATGGCTTTCTATTTTGTCGTGTCAAGTTTTCTCTCTAAACATAATGATGAAGAAGGTTTGGTTGCTTTCCTTTCCTTTCCATTTCCATTTTTGCAGCTTTGACTTTGTACACTCAGCCTGGTCTGGGTTGGTATCTCATAACATAACAATTAATTCCACACAAATAAACATTTGATATCACTGCTTCTGTCCAGTTCTCCACATCATAACACTAACAGAACTAATTAACAGCTGCAGGTGGTAGGATGCAATGAAAGATTTTGCTTCCTATCTTTTAAACTAGCACAATAATATTAAATGGCATTTTGCACAAAATTCAATATTTTAGCATTTAACAGCAGCAGCAGCAAAGTCACAGTTACTTTCTGGTAAGTACACTTGTTGGTTGGAAGCTTTGATTCTGGATGTGCATTTGGTACCCAGATGGTGAAGGCACACAGAAAGCCCAGCATGCTGTCAGGGCAGACAAGTGCATATGTAAATATTTGGTTTTCTCCCCTATAATATTTGTCTTTGTCTAGTCTAATTGCTATCAAAGGCAGAATGTTAGGAGCATACAAGAAAACAAACAACGAACACCTCCGGGAGCTAGGGAAGATGCGATCCCGCCTATGTTTTAGCAGCTAGTAATTTGGTTGTGTGACTCTTTGCTCACTCTCCAGTTTTGTGGTGTATTCTTGCCAAGTTCTGTCTCAGGGCCTAATGTGCCTGCAAAGTTCATTTCACTAATCAAATGGTAGAAAAGATCAAACACTCTTATGTGCAAAAATAAATGCTTTTTCAGTTACACATATAGAGACTTTGTTAGAATTGTCGTAAGGATTGCTGAGATAATGTATAAGGAAAGTTTTAGCTTATGTGCTTGAAGCACTAAATAAACATCATGTAATGTTACTGCAACCTCCTGGTGAAATTACAGATTCAAAGGAGTTGGGATTTTGACTTTTATGGATGCATGAAAATGCTTAATTACGGCCTCAGCAGGCTTGATCTTGAGAGGTGTGGGTGTCAGTTACTTCTGACTGCATCCCACAATGCTTGCCCCAAAGGTACAGCATCAGTAAAATCACATTGAAGAGGTGGTTCTCATGGGAAATTCCCAAGCCACCCAAACTCAAACAGTGATCTTGTATGAGCAACCTAAAAACTCCTCTGCTTTACCCATTGCAATTTCCATTCTTTTTATGTCATTAGTGTTTGGGTAGCATGTCGACAGAATCTAGTAGATTCTCAGCCTTGATCCAATAGTGTCATCCTCTTACCTTCCTTTGTCTTCAGCCCTAACCTGGAAGTGTTCTGCTTATATACAGCCTCATAGTGCTTAATGCTTACAATTTATTTATGCAGATTACATATTGCCCTCCACCCCCAGCAAGCTGGGTACTCATTTTCCTGACCTCAGAAAGATGGAAGGCTGAGTCAACCATGAGCCGGCTACCTGGGATTGAACCCCTAATTGTGAGCACAGTTATAGCTATTAGCTGCAGTACAGCAGTTTAAACACTGCGCCTTGAGGCTCTTGAGTATGAGCACCTAACCAGTCACAAGCACACTGTGTTTACATCTATTTACCCTGTTGTTGCCTCAGCCTAGTCTCCATCACCTGCATCTCCCCATGGCAGTTCTTACCATCAGTGATTTCCTTTTACTTCCTGGAGCCCTGAATGACAAACTCTGGTACCCAAGGTCAGTCTTATGGCTCTCAAAGACACCACTCACCCCCAAAACCTCTTGTTGCTCACCTGACAATAAGCGGTAACTGAAGGTACAGGCAACCATGTTTTGCTTTCATTGATTCCAGAGAACTGTCGATGAGCCACCTTTGGGGGCAGTCCCGAATTTTGATTGTTTTGGACATGCATTACTAGTGAGGTCCCATTTTTGACACTGCTGCTTACCTGTAAAGCACTAATTGCCTGGAGACCTACACAGTTAAAGCAGTGGTTCCCTCTATACCAGGCCTGCCCAACAGGTAGCCTGCGGGCTACTGGTAGCCCGTGAAGGGTTCAAAAATAGCCCACTGGCCATCAATTTAAAAAGTAAGGGGATAAGTTCTCCACCCCTCCCTCCCCCATCCCAGGGGCCACCACTGCCCCAGCAAAGTTCTCAGTCTGCCAGCCCACTGTCTCAGCCGAGCGGGGCAGTTCAAGGGCCATGGTGCAGTCCCCAGTTCGAGCAGGTGCAAGAGAAGTGGGGGTGCATGGTCTGCCTTCCCATAGGAATGCATTGAAATATGTTCCCTCCAGAACGGATTAATTGATTTTCAATGCACTCCTATGGGAAACCGCTGCTCTACTCACATTTTTTTTGAGCATGTGCTAGGAATTGATAAAATTCATAAGTAGAGGTATTAGGGTAGTAGCTCTCACACACTTTGCACCAGAAAAAGTAGACCTCAGCCTGTTCAAAGTTGGACAGCCCTGCTCTATACTAAACTGCCTACAGAAATTTGAAGGAAGTGCTCTTCCATGTTTTATTGCAATGACAAGCTCACTGTCTAGGAAGGAACTAGTGAAGGGCCTTCTTTCTGGTGGCAACCTCTCTTTGAATGACTTCCATCAGGAAGCTTTACTGGCACCAACACTTTACTGCCAGGTGGACATTATTTGTCCATAAAACCCCAAATAGACCACTAATCAAATAAAGTCAGCATTCCAATCAAAACAAATCCAATACAAAAGAACACTAGTGTGTCGTTTAGAGTGTGTTATAGTGGTGTTCTTATGTTTTGCTGGGTTTGATTTGTTTTGATTGGAATGCCAACTTTTTGGATTAGTGATCTCTTTTGGGTTTTCTGTCTCCTTTATATCATCCTAATATTCCAGCATCAGCCGATGTTAATGGCTCCAATACCAATGGGGTGGTGAATCCACACCAGGGTTTGTATGAACTTGAAAGTAGCTGTTCAAGGCTCTTAGCCTGTTTGGGGGCAGGGATATGGTTCCGCTGGTGAATAGCTCATACAGAGCTCAGACTCAAACCTAAAGTTCATTTAGTACTCTAGTGACACTGGAACCATGAAGCTGCACTGTTGAGGATGGGGATGCTTAAAGCAAGCAAGCAAACCAACATGGGCAGCCTTGTTCCTAACATCAGACACTGAATAATGAAATCTTGCTTTAATGGAAGAGACGTCCATTCTTGCATAAATAACATTGCCTTTGACATGTTCTTTCTTGCCTTTCCTAGGAGTAATTGACCAGTGTTCGTACATCAAGTACCACTACTCTTCAGCAACAATTCCCAAGAATCTCACCTACAATATTACTAAGACCATCCGCCAGGATGAGTGGCATGCCTTACGTAAGTTCTCCAACCCCTTTCTTCTCTTAATCTTATGGGCACCCGGCAGGCTGTTGTTTGAGCTCCGCAGTGGGTTGAAAGGGGTCAACCCCTCAGATCTCTCACTGTTGATCTGCATAGCCCTGTTGGTTTATGGGCTGTGCAGGAAACTTTGCATCAGAAAGGATGTCTCTGGTGATGAAGCATAACAATCAAACGATGGCATCAAACGATGTTCAGAAATGAGGAGTAGAACCTAGAATGCTATTTTGGATTCAGTCACACCTCCAGCATGTTAGCGGCCATGCTTGTGAACTACCACTTCAGTGCATGTGTTAATGTGAAAGGGGAGCCCTCTGGAGCTGTTCATTGAGTGGACTTTAGCAAATGTAGGTGTCTGTGTGCTTGGAGGACATGTGGTCCTTTAAATATTCCAACATTCACCCATGTATGTCTTGTAGTTCTTTTGTGGGCTAATTAGAAGAAGTTGTACCATGGCATGGATTGTACAAATGGTTCATCTTGGCTTTCTAAAATCAACTAGGGGATGGTTCCAGCTGGGATTTGTGTTTTGAGATTGCTGTTTGGGTTCTTATAGGTTAGTGGTGGCAAACCTTCAGCCCTCCAGATGTTTTGGAGCACAACTCCCACAGTCCTTTGTCATTGGCAATCTAGGCTCAGAATTCTTGGAGTTGTGGTCCAAAATATCTGGAGTGCTGAAGGTCCACCACCGCTGTTATAGGTTCTTAACTGTTCTTCAAAGCATAGGTCAGTGATGGTGAACCTATGGCATGGGTGCCAAAGGTGGCACTCGGAGCCCTTTCTGTGGGCACCCGGCATTGCCCCTTCATAGCTACCTGTATACAGGTTAGATTACTGTTTTGGCACTTTGCAAAAAAATAATAGTGGGTTTTGAATTGCAATTTGGGCACTCAGTCTCTAAAAGGTTCGCTATCACTGGCATAGGTATTACCCAGGTTTCTCTTATCAGTGTCCCTTCCTCTTAATCTGGAGCCTTGGCCACCCACCCGAGGTTGGTTCCAACTAGCTCTTCTCATTTCCTTGCCTAAAGCGGTGATGGAAGGCCACCAGAAGCCTGGTCAATCACCCTTGCCTGCAGTGGGCATTCAACTGTTTCTGAAACAAGTGTACATGACAGGGAGACTGTTGCCTGGAGAGACGTGGCTGATGCTGGAATTTTCTTTCCTCTGTGACACTTAGAGAAGAGGAGAGAAGGGCAATTCATCTTGGAGTCAAGAAGCATATGATGGCATGACCTTTCAAAGACCCTTGCCATTGGAGATCCTCATTAGGCCATGGTCAAAATGCATTGATTCAGTGTTGTTGAACTTTTGGGTTAAGAGCTAATGGAAACAGAGCACTTGAATGCAAAGAAGGTTGCAAAATATATATGATCTGCAATGCAGAAATAATGCTCAAGAATATGTGTGCCGTTATATCTCATGTACTTGGAACAAATTTTTAATTCAAAACTTGCATTGCAAATGTGTAAAATTATATTGCACCCCACCTTGCATGAGCAGTTCACTAGTGGCGCTGGTGCATATAATGGGCTTACTCTTTGCACTTCTTTTGCGCATAGTTCTGTCCATTCTAGTCGAGTCGGGTAGAAAATGAGAACAGTTGGAACGCAGCTAATTTTGCATGCAAAGGATACCCCTGCAATCGTTTTCCTACATTTTAATGTCCAGAATGGCAATGGTTAATGATTCATTCACAAAGACATGTTTCACCAGTGGCACCTTTTTTTTTGTTTTGTTTGGTAGCTGTGTAGATTTTTTTTTATAAAAAGCATCACGATGAGAAGTTATTACAGCAGCTTACTGGTATGCAGCCTGACCCTTTGTGTGTTTGTTCCCTACTAAGAGATGGGAACATTTGGGATGGTGGTGGTGCAGTCTGAAAAGACATTTGAATCAGCATTGCTGAGTGATCTGAGAGCTGCAGTCAGAAAAAAAGCACATTTTCCCCTCTCTGAGTAAGCTCTGATGAGCTCCCCACTTACCCCTCTTTCTGTCTGTCTGCTGGGTTACTGGAGAAGAGGCAGATTGCTGTTGGAGCAATCTAAACGAATCACTCCCAGAGGCCTTCTGAAATTAGGCTGCACATCACAGGTTGCCTTCCCCTCCTTCCGCAAGGAACAACAAGAGAACCGCCAAATGGATGCAAGATCAAGGGCATGTTTGCTCTTGCCTTTAAAATTAGTTTAGCTGCTCCAATGAGATGAGTTAGGTGAATATTCGCATTATGGGCTCGCGTTGATGGACGAGTGCTTCTCTCACTCCACAAAGAACCTTGGGGGGGGGCTTGATGGAAATGCTGGGCCTTTCTATATCACAAGACTGTAGTCAGCTTCCTGTGCTACGGTTCCTAGACACCGACTGAGGGAATTAAAGTGATATCAAATGTTCAGAGGTGCAGATAGACTTCAAAGTACAGTACTAGAAGGGGAATTTGGGTTTAGGAAGAGAGTGTCTGGAGGTTTCCAGAAGGCCTTATTTGAAACTGGTTTTCCTTTGTGTTGAAACTGTGATAAGCGATTGAGCACCAATCCTCTATCCACTCCGAGTTCCAGAAAACCAGTTGGGATTTATATTAAAATAAAGATGCAAGGCAATGATCAGGAAAGCAAAGCAAAGCAAGACCTTGAGGAGCGTATAGCTAAAAACACTCAAAGAAATAACAAGGACCTCTTTAAGTACATTAGAAGTAAGAACCCAACTAGGAAGGCCATTGGACCATTAGATGACAATGGAAAGTAAGGGATAATCAAAGAGGAGGGCATCCAAAATGATTAGGGGTCTGGAACACCTTCCTTACTATCTGAGGCTGCAAAGGCTAGGCCTCTTCACTCTTGAATGATAGTACCTAAGAGGTGACCTGATTGAAGTTTATAAAAGCATACAAGGTGTGGACAAAGTAGACACAACACTGGAACTAGGGGGCACTCCATGAAACAAATAAGAGAAAAGTACTTCTTCACCCAGAGGATTTATTTATTTATTTATTTATTTATTTATTTATTTATTTATTTATTTATTATAGAGCTTCTATACCGCCCATCTTCCCGTAGGAACTCTGGGCGGTTCACAATAAGCTGAATCAATTCAGTAACCAAGCAACACACAACTAAGTACTACAATAGACAAACAATGTTAAAATTATGCAACCCTGGCAGAACAACAAATAGCAATCACTAGTCTCTGGAACTCCCTGCCAGAAGAAGTGGTGACAGCTGTCAGCCCTTATAGCTTTAAGAAAGACAAGTTCATAGAGAACAAGGGTATCAGTGCCTAATCATTATGGATGCCTAAGGACAACCTCTGGGTTGGAGAGATAGGCAGGATATCTCTCAATGCCATTTGCAGGGAATCGTAAGCAGGTGAAGACATCTCCTTGGGAATACCCTGAAGCAAATGGTGAGCCACTGTGTGAGACAGAATGCTGGACTGGATGGGCTGTGGCCTGTTCCAGCAAGGCTGTTCTTGTGTTCTTGTGTTCTTATGTTATATAGCCTTAAAGAACTGCTACCAGTTCTGCCCCTGCCTGGCAAGGTTGGAAGGAGTGAGTGAAGGAGGAGTTACTATTGAGGAAGAGCACTGGGGAGAAAGGCCAAGAGTGAGCATCATGCAACTTGGGCAGTGGTTTTTCTCAACCTTGAGTAATTCAGAGGTTCTTAGATTGCAGATCCCAGAAAACCCAGGCAGCACCAAGAATGGCCTGGGTTATCCAAGGCTGGAAACCACTGAACCAATGGAAAAAACTTGGGGAGAATGAGCACTAAAGGGAAAACCAAGGAAGGACAGAGCCCAGGAGAGTGAATGCACCACAAAGATATCTCTATCCACTTCCCATGAGGGGGTCCTTGAAATGAGGAGACAAATCAGAGAGGTGTCCAAGGACTGTAAACACAGAGAGGACTTCAGTTATCCTCACATTGACTGGATCAATGCATGTGTGGGTCAAGCAAGAGAGAATGAGCTTCTCTTTTCATACTAATGACTGTGCCTTAGAGCAACTTGTCATGGGACCCACCAGAAGACAGGTGATTCTGGATTTAATATTGTGTGGTATTCAGGACCTGTTTAGGGGCATGAATGCCACTGAACCTCTGGGGAGTAGTGATCATGCTGCAATCTCTTTTGCCATGCATGTTGGAGGAAGAGTGTCAAGCAAATCTCTCTCTCTCTCTCTCTCTCTCTCTCTCTCTCTCTCTCTCTCTCT
>JAHTLZ010003526.1:15821838-15833836 GCA_023846285.1 Phrynocephalus versicolor | reverse complement strand
CTCTCTCTCTCTCTCTCTCTCTCTCTCTCTCTCTCTCTCTCTCTCTCACACACACACACACACACACACACACACACACACACACACACAGAGAGAGAGAGACGATTTCCAAAAGGTGGACGGACGTCCCTCAGATGAGGAAACTAGTTAAAAAGAAGTGGAACAGGAAGGTTACAAAGGGCGCTTTTACAGGACCCCTAAGATCCGCTGGTCCCTTATATTCGGACCAGCGATCTTAGGAGTTTAGTCGCTCTTCTGCGTCCCCACCCTGGCTGCGGGTTGCGTGAGGGAGGGAGGGGGGGGGGAAAGGATAAAAGTCCTTACCTCCCCGTGTCCTGCTGTCGGGAGCTACCAGGCGAGCCGCCCGACTTCCTGCTTGTTCTTAAAGGGGCGGGAGGCAAAAAAGAAAAAAGAAAAAGAAGCGAGGAGAGCCCAGCACATCCGCATTAAATATTTTTACAATCAAAAGACCAGGTACAAAAAAATGCAGCTGGGTCGCGCTTAGGTGGGCGGGGTCGCACTTTCTTGACTGCAAAGTCCGGACCTGGTGGGAAAACATTTTTAAGGTCCGGACCTTGCAGCCATTTGCGGCGCAGTTTAGGGGTCGTGTAAAAAGGCCCAAAGAATCCAGTCGTGCCAAAGTGGGTGGAGCCTGTTTAAAAAAACAGTAGTAGAGGCCCAATGGAAGTGTAGACCAGGGCTGTCCAACTTTGAACAGACTGAGGTCTACTTTTTTGGACCAAAGTACCTGAGGGCTACTATACTAAAATCTCTACTTGCGAATTTTATCCGTTCCGAGCACACACTCATAAGTAAAAATCTTTGTAAGTAGAGCAGCAGTTTCCCATAGGAATGTATTGAAAATAAGACAATGTATAGCATACTTGCACTGGTCATTTTTATATGCATGTAAAACTTACTATTTCATTATCAGGAAGAAGTTTGTCTAAGCCAGGGCTGTCCAGCTTTGAACAGGCTGAGGTGCGGATCACCTGGCCGGCGGGGGGGGGGGCTGAGACAGTGGGCTGGCAGACCCAGAACTTTACTGGGGAAGTGGCGGTCCTTGAGTTGGGGGAGGGAGGGGTGGAGAACCTATCCCCTCACTTTTTATTGATGGTTGGCGGGCTACTTTTGAACCCTTCATGGGCTACTGGTAGCCCCCGGTCTACCTGTTGGGCAGGCCTGGTGTAGACCACAAAGAAAGAAGGGCTTGACTAATTCTAAGAAGATGCCTGTCTGGTTAATAAGTGGAATTAGAGAGGCTTTAAAGGGCAAGGAGGGGTCCTTCTACATGTGTAAATTCTTCCACATAAGGAAAATAAAAAGGAACACAAGCTCTGGCAAAAGAAATGTAAGAAGATGATACAGAAGGCAGAGAAAGGCTTAGAGGAACGTATGACCAGCAATATAAAGGGGAATAATAACAGCTTCTTTAAATATGCTAGAAGCACAAGACATGCCAGAGAAGTGGCTGGCCTTCTGGATGGTGAGGGAGGTAAAGGGGGACTTGGAGATTGCAGAGATATTAAATGTGTTCTTTGCGTCTGTCTTCATGACAGAAGACCTTGGGCAGATTCTGCTGCCCGAAGGGCTTGTCCTGACTAAAGAATTAAATCAAATGCAGGTTAAAAGAGAGGATGTCTAAGACCTAATTGAAAAATTGAAGATCAATAAGTCACCAGACCCAGATGGAACTCATCCAAGGGTTATTAAGGAGCTGAGAAATGAAGTTGTGGATCTCTTAACTGAAATATGCAACTTGTCCCTAAAAATGGACACATTGCCAGAGGACTGGAGGACAGCAGATGTCATGCCCATCTTTGAAAAAGGGAGGGAGGGGGATACTCAGGAAACTACAGGCCAGTTAGCCTAATGTCTGTTCCAGGGACGGTGGTAGAAAGCCTCATCTGAGACAAAATCTTAAAACACATTGAAGAACAAGCCTTGCTGAGAGAAAAGCATCATGGATTCCGTAAGGGTTTGTCTTGCCTCACGAAACTTTTTAGAATGTTTGAATAGGACAGCAGGCATGTGGATGTGGAAGAACCAGTGGATATTGTCTATCTGGATTTTCAGAAAGCATTTGACACAGTCCCTCACCAAAGGTTGCTGAGAAAACATCACACTCAGGGGATAAGAGGGCAGGTCCTCTTGTGGACTGAGAATTGGTTGAGAACCAGGAAACATACAATAGGCATGAGTGGGTAATTTTCATAACAGAGAAAGGTGAAAATTGCTGTGCTGGGGATTTGTCCTGGGACCAGTGCTTTTTGACCTGGAGACTGGGATAAGCAGTGAGGTAGCCAAGTCTGCAGATGCCATGAAACGTTTCTGGGTGGTGAAGACCAGAAAGGATTGTAAAGACCTCTGGAAGGATCATTCCAAACTTGGAGAATGAGCATCAAAATGGCAAATGTGTTTCAATGTATGAAAATGTAAAATAATGGAGATTGGGGCAAATATTCAAAACATTACTTATCAGCTAATGGATTCTGGGTCGTCCATGATGGATCAAGAAATAGATCTTGGTGGACAGCTCAATTAAAGTGTTAACCAAGTGTATGGCAGCAGAGAAGAAGGCCAATTCCATGCTAGCGATCATTAAAAAGGAAATTAAAAATAGAACAGCCAATATTATAATCCCATTGTACAAAACAATGGTAAGACCACACCTAGAGTACTGAATACAGTTCTGGGGACCACGTCTCAAAAAAAGACATAGTGGAACTGGATAATGTACAGAAGATTACTGGGCTGAGGCACCTCCCTTATGAGGAAAGGCTACATTGTTTGGACATCATTTATCTGGAAGAAAAGGCACCTGTTGGAGGGGGGGATGTGATTATGCCGGGGTGGATCAATTAGATGTAGGGAAGTTCTTTCCCCTCCCATGCAATACCAGAACCAGGGGTCATCTGCTCAAATTGAGGGTTCAGAAAGTAAGAACAGACAAAAGAAAACATTTCTTTATCCAGTATGTTGTTAGTCTGTGGAAACCCTTGCCACAGGATGCGGCAATGGCATCTGGCCTAGATGCCTTTGAAAGGGGATTGGACAGATTTCTGGAGGAAAAGTCTGTCACAGGTTATGAGGCATGATGGTGGAATATGTGTTATTTCCAGGCTTAAAAGGAGGGTATCTTAAAATGCCAGAGGCAGCAGAATGGGAATAAGACTCTGGCTGCAACAGTTAGGGTACTAAAATGGACATTTTTATCATCTTCTAGTTCTTGTTTATCACAAACGCCCCCCTCTCTTTCAAAATATCCTAGCCTGGTGAGTAGATCTTCCCTCAATGACTATCCTCTTGATTGCTTTCTTCCACGTTACAAGGGAGGTCGAGATTGCTTCGGGTGGAGGTGGAAATGCATCAAATGGTACCTGTTGCCACTGCAGCGCTAGCAGCTCACCGCAGTCCAGGGAGGAGAGTGGGGAGAATTATTTATCACTTTTGTCCCCATTCACTGTGGCACCCAGGATGGAAACTGAACATGACAGCATGTGGAGGGTGGAGGGTAACCATCTTCAGAAAGGTGGCAATTGAACCTGCAGCTGTATGTTACTGAGCAACCTAAAGCATCAATCTCATGCACTTATGGGGGGGGAGATACCCATGAGTGGTAGCACATTTCTGTGTTCTGCGTTGTGCCTTTGTTCTGGAAATGAAGCACGCATGCCTGTTACAAGCCCTCCGGACCTTATAAGGGTAGGCTAGAAAATATTTGCACAACAAATGTACTTTGGCTCCTATTAATTTGTTAGAAACAGAAGGGATTGGGGTACGTATTTTTGAAGAGTAAACAGGTCAGCTTAAATTGTTCTTTGCTCTAATATTGATTGAAATGGATTGATTCAAATGTAATCAAGTGATCCTTGTAGCTTTGTAGTAGATGGGCAGTACAGAAATCTAATAAATAAGTAAATAACCCCCCTGCACCTTTCAGCGTGGTGTGTTATGCTTCTTTGTACTCTCAATTTTTAGACTATAAGGTATATGTAGGTATTGTGTAAATATATGAGACAAAGAGTTGGAGCTTCATGGTACAGTGGTTAAACTGCTGTACCGCAGCCAAAACTGTGCTCACGCTCTGGGATTCAATCCCAGATATCTAGCTCAAGGTTCATTCAGCCTTCCATCCTCCTGAGGTTGGTAAAAGGAGTATCCAGATTGCTGGGAACCTGGGGAGGGGGGAATAATGTGTAGCCTGCATAATAGCTTGCAAACTGCCCAGAAGTGCTTTAAATATATAAACAGCATCCTCTGCTTTTTGGCTTGCTTTTTTGCTTTCTTCTTCAAGTGCCATGTCCCCATAGACCATTGGTGATCAGTAGTATGATCTGTTTTTTATCTAAAGTTGTGCCCACTGCAAACCTTTGGCTTAAAAATTTCAGCCATGTTCTTCTACACCCCGGGCCATGCTTCCCATCTACTGTATTTTTCCTTGAAGGATAACCTGCAGCAGATGGTATTTAGTATTATGCATGATTAAGTGATTGAAATATTGCAATTTTCTTCTCTTCACAGCACTGAGACTTTCTAGCTTTTTATTCATACACTGTAATGCGGCCACATTAGTGACTCTGGCTGCCTAAGGTATCTTCAGAGAGTGCTCTAAGTACATAAACAGCATCCTCTGTTTGTTTGAGTTTTTTTGGCTTTGACATTATTTAATTTTACATTAATTAATTGCATTGACACTGCTGTTCTATAATGAAATGGTGTGATGATGGTGGTGGCGGTGGTGGTGATGATGTTTCTGCTGATAATGATAATGAAAAGGAGGAGGGAGCAACTGATGAGATGGAAATGAAATGTGGATCTTACGAACAAACAAATTCCTGCCATATGTTCCTGGATCATATGACTTTTGCTCTTTCCTCTGTGACCAAATCTCCAATGTTAGGAATGACCATTTGTGGTACAAAACACACTGCATTGACGCCTCCCCTTAGCATTCCTGTGGAGTGTCAGCTGAATAGGTTTTGTAGCTGTGCTGGAGATAGAGACAGAAGCAGGCAGGCACACCATGATTAGTATAAAAGATTAAATCCTTCCATTTCATCTTTGCTGGGCTTCATAGGCCAACATGGCCAAAGGGGGCAAATTGATCTGTTTTTCCTCTGGGATTTGCTGTCGCCATCTCAGCCCTTCCTGTCGCCGCTGATGGATAACCAGCTGTGTTTTGTGTCCCATAACTCAAGATACGTGTTACATCTGGGCATGGAGTGTTAGTGGAATCGCTATGGAAACTGGAATCTTCCCCGGCTCATCATTGCTTAGGAAGAAGACATATCATCATGAACTGCCTTCCAGAGCACAAACTTGCAACCCAGCAGTGGTAATTTCTCGGAAATGGTTGAGCATATATACATCCCCTTCCTGCATTTGGAAATATTGCTGGCATCGCTTCAGCCCTCATTTGCATAGCTCTTTCCCCACCACGACAGCTGTTGCTTATGATGACACACTGGCAATGAGTCCACAGTGTATTCAATTGTGGCCAGTTCTGTTGCCGGGGGCACGGAGCTGTGCTGTTTTGGCACGTTGTGCTGGAAACGCTAGCTGCTTCTGCTTTGTGTCCTCAATCATTCCATCCCTCCTCCGTTGGCGTGGCTTTGCAAAGGCCATCTGTACAAACCCTTGTTGCCATATTTGAAGGAATTGGGGTGGCAAGATCACGGTTGGCCAGCAAAAGCAAAGACTGTGGCATCACTTCAAGGGGAACAAAGGCTCTTGGTTCTTATTGGCTGACCAGGAAAAGAGAAGAAGCAGACTATAAGATGGAGGACTCGCACTAGCTGTATTCAGACTGATGACGCTGTTTGGATGAGCAGCAAAATGTTTCTATCTCTCAAGAAAAAGAACTCCAGTAGCCATGACTCAACTTCCAGATAAACTCACCTGGATGACTGAGAATCTTCACAGACATGAAGAAGCAGAGCTCTGTTTGGGTTATCCAAACAACATCAACATCTTGCTTTCTCCTAAGACAAGGAATAGATGTATGTGTCTACAGTATTTTTGCTTTCTCCCAACGTTTTAAAAACAACTCAGGCTCTTTCAGTTAAACTTCCAAAAAGTGCAGTGGCTAAGTGAAATAGATACATCCCATTCAGCGCCCAGGTTCAATAAATATTGTTATGCACTGCCCAGATTCAGGCGGGACAGCTACTGCAACCCATACATACCTTAGATACAGCTACTTCACTGCCCTAGTTTGATCGTTACCGCTGTTACGTCGCCCAAAGCCGACAGGCACGGTTTCTTCCGGGATGAAT
The DNA here is from genome assembly GCA_023846285.1 of Phrynocephalus versicolor. Taxonomy (NCBI): domain Eukaryota; kingdom Metazoa; phylum Chordata; class Lepidosauria; order Squamata; family Agamidae; genus Phrynocephalus; species Phrynocephalus versicolor. The sequence continues at coordinate 15,827,558 of JAHTLZ010003526.1, read as the reverse complement.
AGGAACATGTTGTACGTCATTGCCGCGCAAAGATGAGGAGCCAGTCAAAGAAAGAGGCGGCATGCTGAATTCAGCTTCACTAACAGGGTTGAATGTGCAGGGATGAAAACCCAGCCTTCAAACCATGGACTTTCAGAGTTCTCTGTCTGGGTGAATGTAAGATTCTGTCCATTTTGCTTCTTCCTACAAGTGGGGGGGGGAGCTCACTTTCTTTCCATCAAATGTAGGAAGAAGTATACAGATTTGGGGGAAATAAAAAACAACAACAAAACACCCAGCCACTAGTTCAAAATAAAAAGCAACCATACACACTCACCACTTTCCTGACTTGATTCAGAGAAGCACACAAACTCTCCTCCCTCCAAGGGACAGCAAAATGTATAAAACCCAAGTCAATTTTTTTTAGCACCTGAGGGTCAAAAATCCCACACATGCCTCTCTCCTTCTGCCGCTGTAAATTATAATGAAATAAGCAGGATTCTTGCTGCCCTTGAATGACACTATATATCATTCCCTTTAAGGCACCTTGAAGAAAAAATAGCCTTGGAGAACTCTGCATGGAGAGTCTGAAAACATGCCATGTTATTTGTGGTACTTGATTAGGTCTCCCCTCTTTTCTTTCTTCTGTGAGCAGGGTTCAGGAGCATTGGTTCTTTTCTGAAATCCACAACTTGCCACCCATTTCTTATCAAATATGTTATTTAATAGGAAGGAAGGAAGGAAGAGGGACCCCCCTGCCCAAACTGCTTTGTAAACCTTAAAGGCCACGGACACATTTTGTTGCAAAGTCTTGAATTTTTTGTTAACTTCATCCAGGTGTGCAGAGATTCTCAGAGCAGAATAGCTTCAGCTTACCCAGAGTAGACCACCCCCTTTTCTCATTAACTGACACTTACAGTCTCAATTATTTATTTATTTATTTATTTATTTATTTATTTATTTTATTTATTGGATTTTTATACAGCCCATCTGGCAGCGAGGTCACTCTGGGCGGTTTACAACAATTAACAGATTAAAACAATTTATACAATAAAACCATAAAATAGTAACACAATAAAATAAAATAAAAAAATAAAAATAATATTAAAGTGACATAAAACAATATATTATTATTGGCAGGCTAATCAGTCAAACCAAAATTTAATGGGTGAACACTGAATTGCAATTATGTTTGGGGGAATGCCTACTAATACCACTCTGAGGTATTACCACTCTGAGGTATTAGTAGGATATAGAACAAAAAGTTTTCATTTATTTACAGTGAACAGATAACAAGTTAAAAACATGATCCCTTTGAGTAACAGGCCTCAAGAGACTTGCTAACTGCTTCCAAGAGACTAAAGAGAGAGGAAAAGATGCACTGAGCAGAGAGTCAGGGCTCTCCTTGAATTCAGCGGGAGGGAAGGAATGATTGATTAGTGGCTGGCCAGACTGACAATCATCCCAACCCACAAAAGTTCTTGTCAGCCACACCTACTAAGAGGCAGCATGCGAGGTTGCAAACCAATTTCTTATGCCAACCCCCCCCTTGCCATTGGAAGGCAGGCCTCTCCAACCCTGGCACCAGGGGTGGATTAACCAATAAGCATGTGCTTAGGGGCATCAAGGGAAGAGGGGACACCACAGAAATTTTCCATTGCCAAATTTGCTGCGGGCCATATGGTGTAATACTGCAAATGGTGCAGCCGAACCAGGATCCACAAAAAGGCTCCCCCCTACATTAAATCAAAAAATTACATATACAGATATATGCAGTAATAGTAAGAGCACTCAGAAAGTGTAGACCTCCACCAAGGGTTATGAAATCTAAATGACAGCAGGCGAAACTTTGTGTGCAGTCAGTTGTCCACTTAGAATGAGACTGCGCAGGGGCGCTAGTAGCTCACTCAGCATCCAGCGTGCCAACAGGCAACAACATACCTGCTAACATTTGTACCTTTGTGTCAGGATCTGGCATCCATGGCCCTGGTAACTGCAGGATCAGGGCCAGCCTGACCCAGGAACTGCCTGGTATTTACGGGCTCAGGCCCTGGCCTGAGTGGCAGCTACTCGGCCACTCATGAGGCCCACCTGGAAAATTGGAGGGAAGGGCCTCTTTAAGGTTCTCCCTCCCAGACTTTGCCTCAGCAACACAAGTATAATTGCTGAAAATGAAAGTTTTAGTGGACAATGATGGTGAAATTATTCTGTCTGCAAAAGATGAAATAAATCACAATGCAGCAAAAGATCCAGGGTTGTGGCTTGATTTCTCTTCTGGCGATGTGGGTTATTGGATTTCTAGTGAACCCAGTGACTGTCAGCACCACAATGGGCCATTTGACAATTCCTACTGACATTTCAGTAGTGGCAAACCAGTAAGACTCTGCAGAAACTTTTTGTTGGGACAAAAGCCAATGTTGATAAATACAAAAGAGAGTGGTTACTGTATTCACCATCAACAGGATCAGTTTATTGTTTTGTTTATGAGGAAAGGCTAAAACATTTGGGGCTCTTTAGTCTGTAAAAAAGGTGCCTGAGGGGGGATATGACTGAGACGTACAAAATAATGCAGGACATGAATAAAGTGAATAGGGGGACGCTCTTCTCCCTCTCACAAAATACCAGAACTAGGGGACATCCACTCAAATCGAGGGTTGGGAGAGTGAGAAGAGACAAAAGAAAGTATTTTTTTTTACCTAGCGGGTTGTTAATCTGTGGAACTCCCTGCCTCAGGATGTGGTGATGGCATCTGGCCTGGATGCCTTCAAAAGGGGATTGGACAGATTCCTGGAGGAAAAGTCCATCACAGGTTACAAACCATGATGGAGATGTGTAATCTCCACGCTTAAAACCAGGGTACTTCAAGGGCCAGATGCAGGGGAGTGGTATCAGGAGACAGATATCTAGTCTCGTGCGCTCCCAAGCACATCTGGTGGGGCCACTGTGAGATACAGGAAGCTGGACTAGATGGGCCTTTGGCCTGATCCAGCATGGCTCTTCTTATGTTCTTATGTTTGCAAACTGGTTCCTCCTAAACATTTCTCACATTTTCTTATAAGAGAAGGGTTCAGTGACTGGTTAAATACTATTATAATTAATAATCAAGAAAAAAAAGTACTATTCACTGAAACTCTATGCTAACATACTTAACTCACAGACAAGGTGTGGGGATGGGGCAGCAGTTGAGGCATGTCATAGCTATTATTTGTACATTAGCTGAACATGGCTTGACTTTTCGAGGAACAGAAGAAAGGTTTGGATAATGGCAAGATGGGATTTTTTTAGGGCTGCTTGAACTCATAAGCCAGTTTGATCCATTTTGAGCAGGCCACATTTCGAAATATGGAAATTCTAGCAAAGGAAACCCTTCATACCTGTCTAAAACCACCTGTGAGGAACTCATTCAGCTAATGGCACAAAGCGTCCATGCACTCATTAGTTGACAAAGTAAAATCTTCTTGTTATTTTAGTTCCTCATTTGATTCAACATCAGATCTATTACATATCAATCAGTTAAGTGTTGTACTTAGGTACTTAAAAGATGGACAGCCTATTGAACTGTTTTTAACTTTTCTGGAAATGAAAGGCCATACTGGTGAGGAAATGGCAAATCAGGTGTTGCAGTAATTACATGAAATTTGTAGGCTAAACTTTTCAAACTGTAGGGGTCTGTCTTATGACAACGCTACTAATATGTCTGGGCATTATAAGGGGATTCCACAGATTTTTTTTTTTTAAAAAGAAACAAACAAGTTTGCTATATATGTGCCCTACGCAGCTCATTCACTAAATCTGGTGGGCCGAAGTGCTGTTGACTACTGCCAAGAGGCAGTTAATGTCTTCTCTACAATGCAGTTACTCTATACCAGGGCTGTCCAGCTTTGAACAGGCCGAGGTCTACTTTTTCTCGACGAAAGTGCCTGAGGGCTACTACACTAAAACCTCTACTTATGAATTTTATCTGTTCCGAGCATATGCTCATAAGTAAAAAAAAAATGTAAGTAGAGCAACGGGGTGGAGAACTTATCCCCTCACATTTTTTGATGGCTGGTGGGCTACTTTTGAACCCTTCATGGGCTACTGGTAGCCCCCGGTCTACCTGTTGGGCAGGCCTGCTCAATACCTTTTTTTCAGCATCAAGCAGACAGTGAAATATTCTTAAAGATTGTTTTGGAAATGAAGATGTCTTAAAATCTCTCTCTGATACCAGATGTGAGGCACATGCTATGGTAACAGCAGCAATTTTGAAATCTTTCCTTATAATTTTAGAAGCATTAGAATATATAGTCAAAGACCAGTCACATAAAGGAGACGCTGGAAGAGAAGCAAATGATATTGCAGACAAGATGCAAGGGATAGAATTTGCTTTTATGTTAAATATTTGGAATGATATTTTGCAGAATTTTCACAGAAACGTGGTTAAGTTCCACAAAATGAGGATGTTTATATGAAAATAAACATTATTTTACATGTAAGTTTTATTTAATTTGATAAATGCAATTTTTATGGTTGTGTAGATTTTGAATTACATATTTTTTTTGGCGGGGGGCACCAAAATCTTTTTAGTACTTAGGGCCTCTAAGGATCTTAATCCGGCCCTGCCTGGCACTGGGCCTGGTTTGAGGTGAAGAATATAGGTCATCCTGTAGGTAGGAGATGCTCCCATTTTGAGGAGGCCAATGGAAAATTTAGGGTAAGGTGTCCCTCCATCCTTTCGACTCAGAATATGAGCCACTCTACTTTAGCAAATTGGTCTTGCAGTGTTTCTTTTGCATCATAGATTCTGTCATCCAATTTCTCACATAGTCTTGATAAGGACAGCAGAATTCTGAAAAGAGCTTCAATCATGAAAACAAATGAAGCTTATTTAGAGATTTAGAGGGCTAAGTGTGGAGATTGAAACACAACGGCTTTCCCTTTTCTTTTCAATTTCTGATAGTCTCCAGAGAAACAAGAGGGCCTTCTTTTATGTTGCTGAGTGCGGAAACGTTGACAGGTATAACATATCATCACTAATCACTTTCAAACACTCAAAATACAGCTTTATTAATGTGGGTATGGAACATTCTCTTGCTCGCTCTCTGGGAAGCAAGAAGGGTTGGGGAGGATTCTTCTCCTCCATCTCTTGATGAATTTAGACTGCAATGTGTTGCACATTTTCTGGGTGATTCTACTGCAACTTAAAAAAAACCCACCAATATGATCTGAGGGCTCTATCACACGTCCTTTAAAATGCTGATCAAATTTCAAGATAAAGTGTTTCCAAAAATCTTGTCCTCACAGCCAGCGGGCTTTTAAAAAAAAAACAGTTATGCCCCCTTTAGCGAGTTTCCCAAGACCTACTGGAGAAGTTGGGAATTTTTTCCTCCGGTAAAAAACGCAAGCCAGAAGTCGGTGGGTGCTCGCATATGATCTGGTTTTCTGTCCCCCCCCCCCCAGCCCCGACCAGCTTGTCCTGGAGCTCGTCAGCACTTTGATTTTTTTTTTTCAATTTCCCCTTCCCCCAGCGCTTTGGGCTCTCAGCACAATGTTTTTTATTTTTATTTTATTTTATTTTTCTAGCGCGGACCAACTCATCCTGGGGCTCAGCAGTGCTTTTTTTTTTTTTTTTTAATTTCCCTTCCCCCACTCCCAGCACTGATCAGCTGGCCTTTGGGCTCTCAGCACTGCTTTTTTATTTTTATTTTTTTCTCGTGCCACCTGCTGGCCCTGGGGCTGGTCTGTGCTTAAAAAAAAATTCC
>JAHTLZ010003526.1:15789594-15820838 GCA_023846285.1 Phrynocephalus versicolor | reverse complement strand
AAAAATATTGCACCAATTAGGAAACAAAGTCTAAAAATTAAAAGCTAAAACTAAACCAAAGACCAGTGGCACAGTCAATTCTCAGTCTGGAGTGGAGAGACAGGGAGACAGGGTGTTTAGCTGGTGCATCCCGAGGAGCAGTGTTCTTAAACCCATGAGTACAGGGAATTTTTGTGCTGTCCATGGTGCTGAACCTATTTTGAAAACAAAGCACAACACCTTGGCTGGTTTCTGTAAAATCTGGAGTGGATTCATCACCCCCCTGACATCAGAGCTGTCAGCTTCAGTCATATTGAACTCTGTCCTTTATAGTTTCATTCCCCCTCCCCACAGTGTAATTTGGATGCTTTTAGAGGTCCTCCTGTTCATTCTGATGAATGGAGCTCCAGATTTCTGCCAGAAAAGCAATTTCTTCCCTGTGTCTAATTTCCCCTTATTGTAAGACAGGGCAGTGGAGAAAGCAGTTGGCACGAGCTTGCTGTCTGCTTATATAAATGTCTTTCCCTTTAATTTACTTTTCTGCCTGTGTGCATCTCAATGTCACAGCAAAGCCCAGAGCAGCACCAGGAAATGTTGAGCAGAACAAAAAACTTACCTTTCCCTGGGACTGACAGATATCAATCATTTCAAGTTGAAATATTTAAGTACAACCTAGCTTGTATGAGTGTATGTGTGTATGGGAAGGATTGGACTGTGTTATTTGCATGGTGGAGCATTCATAGAATCACAGAATCATGGAATCATAGTTGGAAGGGGACTAGAAGTCCATTGAGTCCACCCCTCCTCAACTGACACTCTGATCAATCAGGTTTTGTCTGGAGTTAGCCAATAGATGTGGTGCAGTGGTTAAATGTCTGTACTGCAACTAAAACTGTGCTCACGACCTGGGGTTCAATCCCAGGTAGCAGGCTCACGGTTGACTCATCCTTCCATCCTTCCGAGGTCAGTACAATGAGTACCCAGCTTGCTGGGAGGGGGGAGGGAATGTGTAGCCTGCATACTGTAATTAAACTGTAAACCGTCCAGAGACTACTTAAAGTGGTATGGGGCGGTATAGAAGCAGAACAATTTGCTTTGCTTTTTAACTACCCGATAGAAAAACAAGTAACCGTTGTGTTATTCAGTTAGTTGTCTGTTTGATAGTCTAGTGATAGTCTGGAAGTTGTCAGTTTGAGATGTCAGTTTGAGCTAGTCTGCTTATTTGTTACCATGTATGATAAGGAAGATAATAAGAATATATTATAAGTCTGTCAAGCACGAGTCTATATCAAGCCAAATATTTTACATATGTGTTTTACAATAAACATTCTTGAAGTTTTTACTCAGACTAAGTGGATATTATGTCAATTGCAGGCACACACACATAAGGGAGTACCATTCATTTTCTGTGTGTCTTTTTAGGCTGCATTTAAACTCCTGTGTACAAAGTCTCATACATTTCCACAGTTTTCTTAGAATGGCAAAATAATAATGGGAGAAGCTGAAAGCGCCATCAATGCCCCTAGGAGGTAGACAGCTCTGTGGTGCACAGTAGCAATGACAGTTACCCAACAGTCTGGTGATTGTTTTGCTAGGCATCTATTCTGGACCTCAACCATCTGGAGAGGCAATTCAACTTGGTTTGAACTGAACTCCAAAGCATTGGTGTTTGCCCTAATGTTTGTCATAGAAACTGCACATGGTCCTGGTCTACTCTGAGCTAGTCATGATGCTCCATGCTCAAGTGTTCCTTCAAATGTGGGAGGAAATGCAAAATTAGGTCCTATCTAGGGCTGGCACAAAATCTCTTTCCCCATTTTTATAGACTAGGCCTGTTGATTGCTCAATCTGTTAATGATTTATTTATCAGCCATTTTTTGTTTTGTTATGTCCCATCAACTTGCTTTCAACTTATGGTGGGTGGTTGTGAAATATTCAAGAAGTAGTCTACCATTGCTAGGCCTGAGTCCATGTCTCCTAAGCTTGAGTCCATCACTCTGTCCACTACACCATACCTATGAGTTATACAGTAATTATATGCTACTTTTTCTCTAATATGCTCAAGGCAGTAGATGTGATTGTCTTCTTCCACCATGTTACTTCTACAGAACCTTGGACAAGCATACTGTGACAGAATCAAGATCAGCTCTTAAGTTTCAGGGCCATGTAGGAATGTAGGCCTATGTCCCTCAAGTCCAAATCCATATGGTAACCACTACAACCCAGTTGATGATCAGCTTAATCCCCAGTGTCAATATCTCTACAGACAGCCACTGTACTTTAGATGTTCCTCATGGGCACTGCTGGAAGTATAGAGATATCTTGACTTCACAAGGAGCTCCCATAAAAAATGGACCATTCAAGGCTACCCAACTTATTTATTAATTGGATGTTTATACCGCCCATCTGGCAGCAAGGCCACTCTGTGTGGTTAACAACAATTAGTGAATACAATACAGTGCAAAATAAACACAAATAACTCATACAATACAATAAACATAAAATACAGTAATATAATAAAATTTGCTTAAATAAAAATAAAATTAAAATCAAAGTGAGGTAAAATAGTATATATGTACAGTGGTACCACTATTTAAGAGGTTAATCCATTCCGAATGCATGCTCATAAGTCAAATAACTCGTAAGTACAGCAGCCATATCTTAAAAATAAAAATTAAAAATAAAAATAAAAACAATAAAAATTGTAAGTAAAGCAGACTGCATCTAAAATTTGTAAGGCAGCAGTTAAAATGCCAATGGTTTCCCGTTCTTAAGTCGAATTGCTTGTAAGTAGAGCCACTCAAACGCAGAGGTACCACTGTATTGTTTTTGGTGGGCAAATCAGTTAAAATCATGTTTTAATGGGTGAACAACTTCTCAGACACTTGGCTGTTTTTAAGTGTTCCGTCCATCAATCCTCTGAGGTGGCGAAAAAGAAAGTGTCTAGGGTATGCCAAGAATGTCCCATCATGACCCCATGTGGATGGAGAAAGACCACTAGGGGTTGCCCAAATGGACACCAGGGCATAGAGAGGCTATCAGACCATTTAAGTAAAATTTCTTGATACCAGTCATCCTTCATGACAACTTTTCCAGCTTCCAACCTGCCCCTTTCCAAGACTCATGGCTACAAGGGACTGAAAGAACAATAAACTTCCTTCAAGGAGACTGCGACAGGGATGGATGCATTTTATGATCCTGAAATGTAAGGGACGACCATAGTCATAAAATTGCTGTGCTGCATGCTACCCCAGCTGTGAGGGATTTTTGGGGGGTGGTTTTTAAAAAAGCTCCATATGGGCTGAATGCTCAAGTATTTAAAGATAATTTCCGAGTACAGATTGGGAAAACTAAAAATATCTGCCTCAAATTACAATAATAATCAGCATTGCTTCGGGAGCAGGCAGCGTTACGCCCATTCTGCATTTTAAAAATAATCATCTTGCATCTGTTTTCCTCCTTGCCTTCTCTTTTCTCCCAAAATTATTTGCTGAGAGGAGAAGCAATTGCTTGCTCCCCCTCGTTGTTGAAATCTTAGCAGAGCATGATGACTGAATATTATGATCAACATTAATATAATCATTATTACCAGGGAGGAGAGTCTATATTAAGGGCCCTTATGTGCTGATAAGCAAAAGTACTTTAATTTCTAGTTTATAAAGTTACAAGATCTTGATGCCTGAAGCTCACATAAGTTCTTAGCCTCACCTCAGCTGCCAACAAAGTCACTTAAGGGCATGTCCATACTGGTGTAGAGATACGGAATATGGATTACTAATGGCATAGTTTGAATGGGGGGGGGGGGACAGATCTACTTAAAACAACCCACCCATCCCCTTCAAGATTTGTTGTGCACCTTTCTGGACCAGCAGTGGTACATGCATTCTTTTTGGCATGCTCGCTAATTAGCCTGTTCAGCTGGGAGACAACAGCCTCCAGCAGCCTCAGCTTCCATCTGCTGTTGAGGCTGCAGATTTTGAGGGAGAAAGCAGGAGAGAATGAGGAGAGGGTGAAAACAGAATGATACCAATAGAGAGAGAGAGAGAAAGGAGTGATATAAAAAAAGTAATTTTACTTCCCCTCATCCTCTGCAGACAATCAGGAGAAGCACTTAATTGACTGCTGATCCAGCTACAAGGAGTTGTTTGCTGTTCAGATGGGAGGATTTTGCCAAATGGAGGATCACTTCTCCCCATGACTCCAACAGATTCTTGTATCCAGCCCACACCCAAAACAACCAGTCTGGACATGCCCTAAAGTTAGTCAAAATGGCAGCTGGAAGTTCCCAAAGTGGTGTTTCCTGAAATCTCTCTGATCCTATTCTCAGCAAAAAAAAAAAAAAAAAAAAAAAGATAACAGTTTCACCGTACGTAGAACATTTCCTCAAGCAGAATTTTAGATTTAAATGCAACTTTAGCTTAGGGCATGAGCACTAGGACAGAGGTTGCTTCTAGGTGAAACTGTGGAATATTTCAAAAGGGACCAAGTCTTTGCAGTGGGTGTAGCTCTGGTCAATGTTACAACCTTTATATCTTAGGAGGGTGACAAATATTTATTATGTGCCACCCAATCTCTTCTGATTTGTGGCAACCCTCATTGGTTTGTCGTCAACTGAGGGAAACTGCCATGATTCGGAGATGCTTGGTGCCCATAACGCTCTTTATTTCTATCATACTGTTTTGGGGTTTTGTCCTTAATGCCTATGATATATATATTCACCACTCACATGAAACCACCTCCTTGGTTGTGCATATTGGGCTACCAAACAAAACTACCAGAGCTAAGTGTAGTGCTACTGAAAACCCTTTCTAGATAATAGCTTTCTTAAGTATTTTGAATTGTATTGCAAAGTTCACACTTCATCAAAGCTAAGTGATTGTTGGTTATGTGCCACAATTTCTGAATCAGTGGAACAGATTATTCCATTGTATGGTTGCCCCATGGTGTCAAAAATGTCACTCTACAGTTTATTGCACCTCACCTCCTGATAGACAATGGTCATGTAATTTTATCTATGCTGTGGCACCCGATCCATGGGATTATTCACTATGCTTCACCATCACTGAAATATATGTTAAAGACAGTAAGGGCAATCAGGAACTTTCTGTCCTTCAACCCCTGCCTAACTGTCCAAAAGAACAAAGGAAGTTAGCTGATTTCTTTTACACATGGATGTTAAACCAATCCAAATCTCACCCTCTTGAGCAAACCATCCCCTTTCTGCTTTCTAGCAGTGACATTCACCCTCATTGTTTTAGGGTCTCCTACATAAATTTGTCCAGCATCAGACCCTCTATTATGGTAGGCTATAGCAAATGTGAAAGAATTGTCACACTGTTCCTGGACTGGACGAAGGATGCAACCATGATAGATGCTTTTACACCTCCCTGCCTCCCTGCCAGCATATATCTATCTAGCAACACAGTTACCAAGTAGTGAACCACCGATAGACCTTAAGCCTTTGGTTGAATTAGAGCTTGTAGCTTAAAGCATGCATGATTACTATGTGATCCCTTTGGGATCAAAATGGTGGACGGTCAAGAAGTAATATATTCAATTATATATATATATTGTTGTTGTTGTTCAGTCGTTCAGTCATGTCCGACTCTTCGTGACCCCATGGACCAGAGCTCGCCAGGCCTTCCTATCTTCCACTGCCTCCCGAAGTTTGGTCAAATCCTTATTGGTTGCATCGATGACACAGTCCAACCATCTCATTCTCTGGGATCCTCTTTTCCTTTTGCCTTCAATCTTTCCCAACATCAGTGACTTTTCCAAGGAGTCCTCTCTCCTCATGAGGTGGCCAAAGTACAGCAGCCTCAGCTTCAAAATCTGTCCTTCCAGTGAACATTTGGGGTTGATTTCTTTCAGGATGGATAGGTTTGATCTCCTTGCAGTCCAGGGGACTCTCAAGACTCCCCTCCAGCACCACAGCTCAAAAGCATCGATTCTGCGGCGATCAGCCTTCTTTATAGTCCAGCTCTCACTTCCATACATCACTACTAGAAAAACCATAGCTTTGACTATCCTGACCTTAGTTGGCAAAGTGATGTCTCTGCTCTTTAGGATGCTATCTAGGTTTGCCATTGCTTTCCTCCCAAGAAACAGGCATCTTTTTATTTCGTTGCTGCAGTCGCCATCTGCAGTGATCAAGGAGCCCAAGAAAATAAACTCTGTCATTGCCTCCATTTCTTCCCCTTCTATTTGCCAGGAGGTGATGGGACCAGTGGCCATGATCTTAGTTTTTTTTTTTTATGTTGAGCTTCAGCCCATTTTTTTCACTCTCCTCTTTCACCCGCATTAAGAGGTTCTTTAGTTCCTCCCCACTTTCTGCTATCAGAGTAGTATCATCTGCATATCTGAGGTTGTTGATATTACTTCCGCCAATCTTAATTCCAGCTTGTGATTCATCCAGACCTGCCTTTTGCATGATGTCCTCTGCATATAAGTTAAATAGGCAAGGTGAAGAGGAGAAGGGGGTGGTAGGTCACTTGTGAGTATTTTGTACACAGAACAGGCATGTCCAAACTTCATCCCTCCAGATGTTTTGGACCACAACTCCCACAGTCCTTTGCTATTGGAAATATAAGCTTGGAATTGTGATCCAAAACATCAGGAGGGCTGAAGTTTGGACATGCCTGACCTAGAGAATCTTCAGAGGGGTTGACAGAAATTGGTGTTGGCTTGTAAGATATTCAAGGAGTGGCTTATCATGAATGAGTAGGAAGCTCCCATGGCTGAGCAGGAACTGGAACCTACGTCTCCTGAGTGTTATGCCCACATTGTGTCCTCTACACCATCCTGGATCTCCAATATGCATAGCCCAATTCAGTTGAATACAACCTGTGAAGAGAGGACGATCCAGTTCTTTCCCTTCTGTTGTTGCTTTCTCCACAATGGATGTGATTTGTATGAACAGGAGGGGATAATGGCAATTCAGAGACTCTCTGCATAAGCAAGAACCCTGGAAATGCAGGCTGCTTGCTCACATGGAAAACCTCCACCCAGATCAGAACCTTTCTCATTCAGGCTTCTTTCTTTCCACAACAGTCAAGTCACGATCAATGGGCAGGGCTAGGTGATGCTCCCTTCTTTACATGTTGAATCGAACCAGGTAAATAATGCTTGAACGGGAACTTATTTATTTACAATGAAATCCACACATTCCAAGCTCGTTCACTGGTGATGCACAATCAATAGTCCAAACCGTCCATGGTTTCAATTCATATTAATGACAATTCAGCATCTGAATTTCAGTGTGCTGGCAAAAAGCAGATAAATCACCCAGGCAAATTCAATCAAAGGAGGTGGTGAGATTTTATTGGCACCCTGTTGCAGCTCATTGCAAGCTCCTTGATCCATAATGAAAAATATGATGAATGCATTGCTGGCTTCTACCCTTCTTCCCTAACCAAAACCATTTTTATCGAGTTAATACTGGGTGGCTTCCTCTACAGGTCACTGAGTCCAACGCCTGAATCAAATACTAACGTAAGGCTTCCTCTTGCTAAAACTGGCATTTTCTTGACATCTCCTGGGAAGTCAGCGAAAAAATGTTTTCCTTGAAGGCATCACTTTCCAAAGAATTTCAGGATTTCCTACCATTTAGCGTTGCATTATACTCATCATGACTACTGTTTTTCCGTTATCCACTGACAAGTTTATTTCAGCCTTTGTGAACTCTAATAGGTTTTCTGAGATATGTGGGGTATTTATTTATTTATTTATTTATTTATTTATTTATTTATTTATTTATTTATTTATATACTGCCCATCTTCCAGAAGAACTCTAGGTGTTTTACAACAGTAACAATAGGGACGGAACGATTAAAAAACAAGGAAAAACAGAAAAAAATCACGATATACATCTCACAATAAAACAACATAAAAAGGAGTGGTTTTATCAGTGCCCCTCCTCTGTAGCTGACTGGGATCTGAACATAGTTCTTCTTGAGTCCTAATCTGGCCCTACACAATACAGGATCTTATTTACTATTGTTATTAGTCATATTTGCATTTTACGTTTTCTGCAAACAACTCAAGATGGCATATTTAAGTATTAGTCTTAGGAAGAAATAACTGGTCTAAGGTCCACTCACTGATTGTACTGGCCAAGTGAGGACCTGAGCATGGATCCCTCCATGCCCACATTCTGATCACCACGTGGCATTGACTTCAATGGAGATGCCAAGCAAATGGACTCCCACAGGGCAGCATGCTAGCCCCTACACTGTTTATCATATATACCAATGACCAACCACTGCTGGAAGCCACTAAGAGTTTTCTGTATGTTGATGGCCTGGCAGTCACCACACAGAGTGCAACCCTTGAGGCTGGTGAGGAAAAAAAACTGATGGAGGCTCTGAATCTAATGACTATATATTACAGAGATAACCAGTTGAAACCAAACTGCTTAAACACTGAACTCTGTGTTTTTCACTTGAAAAACTGTGAGGCATCAAGAACTCTGCAGGTGACATGGATTGGTGCCAGGCTAGAGCACAGTGCTACCCCAAAATACTTGGGAGTTACCCTGGATCGAACTCTCGCATTCAAGAATCACTGTTTTAATACCAAGCAGGACGTTTTTGATACCACCAACGCTCTGAGGAAGATAACAGGTATGAAATAGAGTGCCCGACTGAACACATTACAAATTTCTGCAGTAGCCCAAAGTTACTCAGTAGAAGAATATGCTAGGTGAGTTTGGTATAGATCAAAGTACACCAAACAGGTGGGCGCAGCCTTAAATGAAACAGCACAACTGGTCACGGGGTGTTTAAAACCAATGCCTACACCAAAATTCCAAATCCCCAATCCTTTTCAGGGTCCTGATGCAGATAACCCCTCCCTATGCCTTTTATTTACTCCAAAGATATTTACAGTAGGAGCCCCACATCCACTGATTCAACAACCACAGATTCAGATATCCGCAGTTGGTGATCAGTGGGTGCAGGGGTGGTCCGAGCGGTGACTTAAAGAGGCCCTACCTGGCCAACTGGCATTTGAACTTCCCTCTTAGGTTCCGGGCAGGAAGCGGGAAGATCCCTCGGCTGTGGCGGGTGGCCTACAGGGCAGCGCCCTGCTTCCTGACCAGCACCGTTCAGCCAGTCTGACAACCAGCGGCTGCTGCTTTGCGCCAGCCTGGTGGCTGGCCAGCATCAATTGCAGCCATAACCACCACAGCACGATATCACCAGTTGATGAGTTTGGGTGATGGGTGGGCCACTTGGTCAATAACCGGGTGCCAGCTAGGGAAGTAAGGGCTGGGAGGAAGGTGCCGGCCAGCTGCGAAGCCGGTGCAAGGTGGCAGCCACTGATTGCAGTGGGAAAAGAGGTCAGACCGACCCAGCAGTGCTGGTTAGAGAGTGGGGTGCTGCCGTGTAGGCTGCCCACCATGGCCAAGGGATCGTCCCGCTTCCCACCCAGAACCTAAGTAGGAAATTCAAAGGCCGGTTGGCCAGGCAGGTCCTCTTAAGTCACCAGGTGGCCGGCATTGGCAGTGGTAAGTTTTCTTTCTGCCCCCACAACTCCAGACTCAAAAGAAGTTAAAACATATTTTGAGTCTGAGAATTGTGAGGTATAGGGGAACTCCAGTTGACTCCTTGGCTTTTTGGAAAAATAAAGAGGGGAAAAGCTTCTGGGAAGATAGTCAGAAGAAAAACGAATGACTTCTTCAAGTCAGATGGGTTAGACACAAATGCAAGAGAGATACTGCATTAAATTCATTTGCCCTTCTTCTAAGTTAATTGGATTCGATGTGACATCTGTCTCTTCCACTGTAGTATCTGCTGTTTTCTAGTCTTCTTCCCAAGCACTCCTTCCCCCTGCCCCCGCCACAAAAATACCCCATTATTCCATGGCAGGAAGCTCAAAATATAAAAGTAATAATATTGGGTATCTCTTCTCATTGTGGACAATCTTGAAGTATCTGCATAGTGTTTCTTGCAAACACAGTAGATAGGCTGTTGGTCAGAACTTGGAAACTTTTTTTCTAAAAAAAAAA
The DNA here is from genome assembly GCA_023846285.1 of Phrynocephalus versicolor. Lineage (NCBI taxonomy): Eukaryota > Metazoa > Chordata > Lepidosauria > Squamata > Agamidae > Phrynocephalus > Phrynocephalus versicolor. Next base: position 15,810,853 of record JAHTLZ010003526.1, on the reverse strand, counting down.
TGCACTACCATTTCTAAAATCTAACAGCTTGGCTGGGTGATCCTGGGGTTTATAATCCTAGAGAGCAAAATTTCCAAACTCCATCCTAGGTCCAGTCCAAAAGGGATCTTTCACCGTCTTTTAGTTTGTACCAATGATTAGACAATGTCTAAATGAGTGCCTATCTCCTATAAAATGTTCTTTTTATGTGCATTTCTGATGTATATTCTCAGAAGATTTGATATTCCACCCACAAGCAAAGACGGGGCACGTGCTGGAGTCAATGGGCTGTGTGTGTCATGTTCATGTGGACCCTTCCTGGTACCAACAAAGGACAGCAAACTGAAGTTTCTGGAATCCGAGAAAACCCAACAATCTCTTTTGGATATGATCAACTGATAATGCAGTAGGGAAGGTTCAAGGGCATCTGATGAACCCTAGACAGCTGGACTGGGATTCGAGGAAGGCTGGAATTCAGCTTCACAACCTGGGTTTCTGCACCTTTCTTGTAAATGCATGCATCCCTAAACCGTACATCCTCAAACCACACAATTCTGGAGACATTTTGGCACACTTTGTGATCCAAGACAGACATGGGCAAAACTGGAAAATTGCAACATCCAAAATCCACATTATTCCAAGAGGTACACTACACACCAGATTGGTTTGTGTCTGAATCCACAAATAACAAAGCTCCCGGAAATAAGCTTCCTTTCAGTGAATGTGGCTTTGCAGAACATTCGGGTCCTCTAAGGCAACTTCTCCCACCTCTTTTTTGCCCCCTTCCCAGGGTGGCCTTTCTCAGAAAATTTGCTTGCTCTTTGTTCTTTTGAATCCCTGTCTGTCAAAAGGCTCTTGTAACCCAAGACAAAAATGTCTCATTCTGTCTCTGGTATGTCCGCGCTCTCAGATTGACAGTTGCTCGTTGCTTTTCACTGCTGGCAGGAACCACTTCTGTCTGGCCCCAGGGGCATCTTGTCAAGCAGAAATCTTTTCAGTCGAAATCCAGCCTGGAGGACAGTAACCCTCGTTTCTGTAGCGTAACTCCAGGATCCTTGTATCAGTATTAGTATAACCTTTCTAGGCTAAGGTGGTAGTGGGGGTACTAGGTTTCATTAGATGGTTCTAACAAAAGGTTCTTCATCTCCTTGTGCATAAAAACAAGTGTGGCAAGTTCTATTTGGGAAAAATTATGACCCAAACCTTGAGTTTAGGTGATTTCTAACTTGTGGATAACTATATCCTCTCTGTTTAATGCCTTGACCTCCAGGCTCCCTCAGGGTTGTGGGTTGTCACCCGAGGTAACAGCTACTTAAAACTACCAAGAGAGTTTATAGAGAATTTGAAAGTCTAGTGCAGTGATGGCAAACCTTTTAGACACTGAGTGTCCAAACTGCAATTCACCCCCCCCCTCGATACAACAATTTAATCTGAATACAGGTGGCTGTGAAGGAGCAATGTCGGGTGCCCACAGAAAGGGCTCCAAGTGCCATCTTTGGCACCTATGCCATAGGTTCGTCAACACTGGTCTAGTGCCAACCCTATATGGAGGACACCTACTTCTATCTCTTCATTCCATCCCAATCCAAGCAAGCTTGTTTTGTATCTGTACCAGTGTCTGGTATTTTTAAGAAGTAGATGAGGGTGAACAAACTGAAGCTCAATCCAGATAAAGCAACAGTACTCCTAGTTAGTCAAAAGGTCAAGCCAAATGTTTGATCATGGAATAGGGACTCAACCTTTGCTGGAAAGGGTCACATTTCTTTGGAGAGCTCAGTTCACAGCTTGGGTGTGCTTCCCAATTCATCACTGAGCCCGGATGCCCACGTCTAGACACTGAGATTTGTCAATGATGCTGATGATAGCATAACATTCCCAATGATTTTGGTCATATTTAAACATAGGGTTCTCTGAACAGAATATGGTGCGATTCGACTGATGAAGAATACACTGGAGGAGCTTGTTATTGTGGGATACGTTGTTTTATTTTAATTCACTTATGGAGGGTTAATAATTTTTGTGTGCCTTTTCATTTCAAGGCACAGAACGTGAGACCCAATTTTATGCAGAACTTGACGCACAACCCTTGCCCTGTGTCAAAGTAACAACATTCAAGAGGATCAATTTATCTGGTGTCCCAACTGCTCGCTAAAGGTTCTAACTTTCCAAGAATGAGCAAATAGGTTTTAACTTCAGTCACTTACACTTACATAGCCTGTTTCTAGTCCCTCCCTTGGAAAATGTTGAGACTGGTTTTACCTACCTAACGCTTTCACAGTTTACAGCTGAACACAGACTTCAGCTGTTCTTTCCAGTCATCTAAATCTCTGTCTTCTCACTGACTGCTCCTCTGCTTAAGAGAAATAGTTGAAACTGGCTGAAGTGGGCCTCAAGCAGGTTGCTCATGCTTTTAATTGTCACAACGCCTCATCCTGAAGTGGTGGAATGAGCCTGTCTTTCTCAGACAGAAGCAGGGCAGAATGCCATAATTGTGTAGCCTAACTTTTAATCGATCTTGACGCTATTGATTGCCTTTCTCTCAGCTTCTTCTCCTCCTCCTCCTCCTCCTCCTCCTCCTCCTTGCATCGAAACCCTTGTGGACAGAAAAGGAAGCTCTAGATTTACACTAGGGATGGGCCCCTTACGAATAATGAAGCGCTGCTTCATCGTTTCGTAAGCTTACAAATAGTTTTGTAAGCTTACAAAATGCCAGGTAACGTTTCATAACAAAGCAAAATAAATGGATTTTTTTTTGTTTATTACTATGCAAAATGACTCCCCTGGGTCCAAATTTGGTGCTTGTAGGACCCAGGGAGCTGTTTTTTAGAGTTACAAAATGGTTCGTAAGTGTTTTGTTTTGTAATGATTTTTTTTTAAAAAAAACCAATCATTTGAAATGAAACAAAATGGAACAGGGCTAAAACGAAACAAAACAAAATAACACATTTTTTTTCATTTCGTGCCCATCCTAATTTACACATAAAGAAACTTCATTAATGTTGAAACTTCCTGCCTGTAAGTTAATGCCCTCCTATACTTGCATTGTATTTGTTACATCACATCCATATTGGAACATTTGCTCAAAATGGTGGCTCTTCCATCCCCCCACCCCATTTTCACTTCTGGCAGTCCAACACATTTGGAGATTAGCAAATTGGAGAAGACCTGTCTTCCACAGATTGTTGCAGTAATTTGGTTTTGGAATGCTACAAGCATGGAATTCTTCCATGATTCTAGTGTTCAACGTTTGGTAAACTGGGTTCGAAGCCCTCAGTCTTTGATCATGCTTGGTGCTGAATTAAATTTGACATATTTTTTAAAAATGGCTTCTCATCTTTAACAACTGGGAGGTAATTGTTTCTTTTCATGCTGGAAATAGTTGTACCCATTGAATTTGACAGCTGCAGGTGGGCTCTAACTTCTCTTTCTGTTTCTTTCTGAAGTATTTATTCAAATGTATAAGCATACTCAGGATGGAATGGTGTATGTGTATGTATATGTGTGTGTGTGTGTTTAAATAATGAAATGTGAGAGAAAGCCAAGCTGACAGGTTTTCTCATCCTTAAAGGTAGCCCTATAACCTTCAACATACTCCTCCACATGCAGCCCTTAATAAAAGAACTTCACATTTTCCGTTGCTATTGTCAAATTTAGAAATAAATCTCAAGATTTCCAAAGGCCACAAGAAAAGTGAGTCAGAGACATCTTAAACAGTTGGAGGGAAATGGAGGTGTGTGGTGGCCATCTTGCCACTCACTTCCAGTGAGCAAGGTGGTCTGATGGCAGCCAAAGACATGGAACAATTAACACGAAACAAACGTCTGCAGGTAAAAGTGTGCTCACGACCTGGGGTTCAATCCTAGGTATCAGGGTCAAGGTTCACTCAGCCTTCCATCCTTCCGAGGTTGGTACAATGAGTACCCACTGCTTGCTGGGGGGGAGGCAATGTGTAGCCTGCATACTGTAATTAAATCGCCCAGAGTCTACTTGAAGTGGTATGGGGCGGTATATAAGCAGAACACTTTGCTTTGCTTCTTCTACCTGCCTTTCTGACATGGCCCAGTCACAAGGAAGCAGCTTTTATTTAGCATTGTGAAGTCTGTAATGTAAACCCTGACATTTATCATTGACAATACATGACATGGGGGGGGGGGGAATCAAACTTGGCAGTTTTGGTGGCTGGGTTTCTGTGTCGGGGGGCCACTCAAACTTTCATCATGTATGTGGAGAAATGAAATAGAAAGTGTTCTGAAGATCTCTTCCAGTTTGGGAAACTGGTATTAAACCCTGGAGAGACTCTTTGCATCCTATTGCATTTCTGCTTCCAGATGTTTTCAGGAATAGCTGTTCACTTTCCCCCATACCCAGGGAGCAACATTTCTAGGATGCATTTAGAGGGAGGGTACATGTGGCTTTGCCTTGAAACAAACAATCATGTATTAAGGGTGTCACACTTGGCCCAGCTGTGCTAAGCACAGCTACTTGGAAGTAGGTCACATACAACTTGAATTTAGCAGTGCTCACTTATCTATTTATTTATTCAATTTATTCAATTTATATACCACCCATCTGGCAGAAAGCCACTATGGGCAGTTTACAACATGAACTGTTTAAATAGACAAATACAAGATTATAATTAAAAGTAAAAATATTACAAATGAAAACATAACATATTCTCCATCTCCTCCTCCTCCTCCTCCTCCTCTTGCTGGTTCAGGGTCCACTTTTTGGATCCTGAAATGCCACTTTGCCCACTCAGCTGCATCTTCCGGGCACAGTCCGGCAATCTGCATGTCCTTATTAAAAGTGTCCTGCCATTTCTGCTCTGGTTGCCCCCATGGCTACCAGCCATCAATTTTCAGGTGGTACACAGTTTGGGTGATGGCAGAAGGTGCTGTTCTGTAGGACTAGTCCATACCAGCAGATCGAGCTTTCTCTCATCTTCTCTGTTATTGGTACCACACCTAGTGGCTGTTGGTTAAGAGCTTAGCGAGAACAGGCAGATTAACTGATATCCAATGGATAAGCAATGGCACATGCACATTTCAGTGGCACAGAGGAGGTTCTCTATGCCCATTGCTGCTGCCCAGTACTCTGTGCCACCCAGTGCAGCAGGGTGGACAACCATCTAGGACAGGCCTGCCCAACAGGTAGACCGCAGGCTACTGGTAGCCCACAAAGGGTTCAAAAGTAGCCCGCCGGCCATCAATGAAAAAGTGAGGGGACAAGTTATCCACCCCTCCCTCCCCCATCCCAAGGACCACCACTGTCCCAGCAAAGTTCTGGGTCTGCCAGCCCACTGTCTCAGTCGAGCGGGGCAGTTCAAGGGCCATGGCGCATTGAAATCTGTTCCCTCCAGAACAGATTAATTGGTTTTCAATGCATTCCTATAGGAAACCACTGCTCTACTTACAAAAGTTTTTACTTATGAGCATGTGCTTGGAACGGATAAAATTTGTACGTAGAGGTTTTAGTGTAATAGCCCGCAGGAATTTTGGGCCAGAAAAAGTAGACCTTGGCCTGTTCAAAGTTGAACAGCCCTGATCTAGGAAATCTTGGACTTGAGAAGGATTGGCATTCATCTGTTGCAATGCACATCATCAATGAGATCTTGGAATCACGAACAGACCACATTCACCCTCGCTCGCACATCGCTACTGATGCCACCATCCCTTTGGAGATGGGAGGGGTGGGACTGGATCATATCTTCCTTCCTTAGGTTTTCTCCATTTATTTGAAGCATTCCATGGGTAGTAACAATCTCTAGGTCCTAGTTTTCTTGATGTTTAGGCAGAGTCCAAAGTGGGCGAAGTGATCATTCCATGTTACAGTATGTCACTGCAGTTCATTCCTAGTGGTGGCAAACCTTCCACACTCCAGATGTTTTGGACCACAGCTCCCACAGTCTTTTGTCACTGGCAACACAGACTTGAAATTCTGGTGGTTGTGGTCCAAAGCATCTGGGGTGCCGAAGGTTCGCCACCATTGGCATAGAACATGGTCCAGGGAGCATTTTGTGGCAGGTCTTGTGTGATGGTGTGCATAACTAGGAGCAGGGACATTGCAGAGTCTTGTTACTCTGTTACTGAAAAAAGCTGTTATAGAGGCCAGCTGAGCATCACACATGGCTGCTGGTATTCTTGTATAGCATTTTGACTTCTCTTCCACTTCCAACACAAAATTCCCCAATTGCTGACTAAGACGTAATTCCCACTGTACTAATGCTGCTTACTCATGGTTAGGAAGCCTGCGTAAGATCCCAGCCTTTGTTATTCTGCTGCTGTGAAGGCAAATGGCTATTAATCATGTTAATTAAGAAATAAAAATATAAATGTTGAAGTGCTTGCAAAAATCTGAGGTTTGGGCTAATCTCCTTGAACAAGATGCTGTTGGCACAGATGGAAATAGAAAAGAGGAACTGTAGCAGGTGTCTAAAGTCATTAAATTTCTCAGATTAACTACAATATGTACTTGCAACCCAATAGAAATATGTTCATGTGAAAAACAAACGTTTGTGTATTTGGTAAGTGATGTGATAAAGGATAAAAGATCTATGATTTGGAGAAGTAATGCTTTTTTCTTGGAGAGAAACTGTTTAATCCTCTGCATTTTGCCATACCATGGTTTTAAATATAGGAAACATCCTGTTTGGAGAACAATTTTGAAAATTAATTTGAAATTTTCTTTGATACTGCCTGTTTCTTTAGGGGAGTATTCTTGCCTTCTTCTTCAAGTGCCATGTCCTCGTAGAACATTGGCAATCAGTAGCCTGAACTGGTTTCCATCTAAAGCTGTTCTAAACAGATCAGCTGTGTTCGCTGCGCACCATTGGCTTAAGTTCTTAAGCAAGAATGTTCTTCTATGCTTCACATCTATTTTTATAGCTTGTATGCTGCCCACTACCCAAAGGTCTATGGGCGGCTCACAATCAAAATAAACAATTCAGAGAATTAAAACATAAAAATTGCAATACAATTAAAACAGTAAAACATTTAAATACAATAACTACAATATATTAAAATACTACACTAAAATCACCATCAGGACCCACAACAATCAGTTAAAAAACTTCTGGAACAGGAATGTTTTTACCTGGAGCCAGAAGGTCATCAATGTTGGTGCCAGGCGGGTCTCACTTGGGAGGGCATTCCATGTACACCTCTGTTAAGTTGCTGCCAGTCAGAGCAGAAAAATCTATACCATTATATTCTGTTCGAATACACCAGCATAATAACCATGTTCCATCAAGACAGTTTTGACTTTTGGCAACCCCTTTCAGGAGTTTCCAGGTAGAAAACACTCAGAAATGGTTTTACCATTCCTTTCTTGGGGGGGGGGTGGCATCCTGGGGCAGTGCAGCTTTTGCCCAACACACAAGTTGAATCTACTTGCAGGAGGCACAGTGGAGAATTGGGGAATTGAACTCCCAACTTTTGGCTCCTCAGGCAGATCCCGAAACTACATGAGCTATCCAGCCATCATATGAGTACATGGAAAGTAACAAGAGAAATGCTTTCCCTGAGAAATTTCTCTAGACCTATCAACATGGTTTTGGAATTCCTTGAATGTTTGGCTTGAACACGAATCTTTGTGCTTCCCTTGGAATTTCAGTCTAAACAGAACTTGATGCCTCCTCCTCTTCCTTCATTCTTGGAAACTGGCTTCTGACTGCAATGAACCAGTCTATAGTCACTTCTTGAGATTTTGGAACCCTGCTGCTCAGTTTTGGTTGCTGCTGTAGTATTTTAATCTTAGGACTTTTTAGCCACCTTGCAGATTTTCAAAGAAAATGCCATGAAGTCATGCATAAGAAATAAAGGGAGTAATCATCCCAATGAACGAGTGTTTGAGCAGAAAAGTACATTAGCAAGAATCTGTTGGAGCCTGAGAGAAGAAAGGCAATCAAACAGGATCTGTTGGCTGCCTGTGATGCATTTGGCTGCAGCCTGCTTACGCAACCAGCGGCGCAACCGGCAACACAATTGAAAACCCACAAAACATGAACATGACTTCCTCAGTTGTTCCTCCATGTATCATATAGAGCATTTTGGTTATCATAATTAAATAAAGCAAATACTTAGTTGCAGCATGCTTTGAAACAGATTTAGGAGCCCAAATTCAGTTGTGCTTCTCGATTAGAATAGAGTTATACCCATTGGATCAATAGGACTTAATACATGTGTTGACTTAGTGAGCGCCCATTGATTCGGTGGGTCTTTGCTTGCTGGGAGGACAACTAGATTTAGGCCAAAGTGTATAAGTATAATCATCGATTAAGTGTATTTTATAATCATCTTTTTAAAAAAAATTAGTTGTAATCATTCCTCAGTGGCTGATAGTCTTGTGTAAGTAGAACCAGGCTTAAAGCAATTACTGAACTGCAGAATGAATTAAATGACACCGCTGGCTGTTGTAAGAGGCAATGGGCTGTCTGACAAGCCAGAACATCAAATGAAACAACAATGGCATTGGAACAATAGCAGGGAAAGAACTCAAAGGGACATTGTACTGTATGTGTGCTGCAGGAGGGCAACAAGATGCATCAAGGCTGACAGCTGTCACCACTTCTTCTGGCAGGGAATTCCATAGACCAGCGATCCTCTCCTGACACACTGCGGAAGTACACACCTACTTTTCCCTGCCAGAAGAAGTGGTGACAGCTGTCAGCCTTGACAGCTTTAAGAAAGGATTGGGCAAGTTCATGGAGAGCAAGGGTATCAATGGCTATCATTATGAAGGCCTAAGGACAACCTCTGGGTTGGAGAGATAGGCAGGATATCTCTCAAGGCCATTTGGAGGGAATCATAAGCAGGTGAAGACATCTGCTTGGGAATACCCTGAAGCAAATGGTGAGCCACCGTGTGAGACAGAAAGCTGGACTGGATGGGCTGTGGCCTGTTCCAGCAAGGCTGTTCTTATGCTCTTATGTAATGTTGGGTATTGCCTCTTTTTGAGCTGGACACTAGACTGAAGATCCTTTTCAGAGTATATCCTTTTGTTCTGTGTTTAGTGCTCTGTGGGATGGTTTTCTATAGATTCAGCTGAATGAGGTGGTAAAAAGCTAAAATGACACAAACCGAAGGGACTATAATTTGAGACTCTGAGGCAGGGGTTCACATGCTCTCCCTAAAAATAAACTCACTGGCCACTGCCATTAATGGCAAATTGCTGCTAAGAATAAAAATAATAATCTTAGAACGACAGAGCTGGAAGGTATCCTATGAATCATCAAGTCTATTCAGCAGTTCAATTAACAAGTCCTCAACAAGTCCTCATCCTTTGAAAAGCAGGGTGGATTTGATTCAAATCACTACTTAAATTTTAAAAATCGGGGTGTTCTGAGGCTAGAGGTTTAAAAATTGCCTTGCAATTTTAATATACAAAATTGCCCTGCAATTTTAAGATTCTAAAATCTAAGAGACCTCTCACGGATGCTTTCAACTGGCCAATGCACAATTACTCTCACAACATGGGGAGGTCGGTGAAACTAGTAACTTGGAAGTTAGAGAGGCTTTTGCATCACGCAAGGTTCTCAGGCTGTGACATACACTGAATTATTTCAGTAAGCTCCAGCACACCCAAAGCTTATGAACTTTAAGTACCACAAAGGCAGGCAGTCAAGCATCCCACCATTTACCATCTTTGTTTACTCCAAGTCACCATGCAGCTCTTGGTTCGTGCAGCATCTCTGCTAGGACAGGGTTGGCGAGATGGAACAGACTTATTAGTCAAGGCACCGAGCTTGGGATGCTGTTTTTTAAAAATGAACCCATTGTGTTAATAGAATCATAGCATAGTGAAGTTAGAAGGAGGCTATAAAGTCATCACATCCAAACCCTGCTCCATGCAGGAATACAAATCAAAGGATATCTGCCAGGTGGTTGTGTAAATTTCTCTTGAATGCCTCCAGTGTTGGTGCACTTATCACCTCTTGATGTAATAGGTTCCATTGCCATACTGCTCTAACAGTTAGGAAGTTTTTTTTTCTGATATTCAGCTGAAAGCTGGATTCTCTTGAGTCCACTTTTGCGCGTCCTGCTCATTATTCCTCAGTAATTAGGGGAATGGTGAAAAATCTGAACAAAAAAAAAAAAATCAAAATGCTCCAAAAATGTTTTCAAAAGTCTTGTAAATATAACATCAGATAGCAAGTTGAAAATATTTTTGGTTATGTCTAAAGTAACTTTGTAACTAGTTTTTCAATTACTTTTACCATAATAAGTACTTTTTTACATTGCTCAAAATCCCAAAAGTAACTAGCTACCTCCAAGCTCTGCTGAGGTGAGGGTGGTGCCAACACAACTCAGAAAAACTTCCTATGAAAACTTAGCATCACAGTAAGAGGAAGAAGGCAGATTGGAGATAATGGTGAATTTCATATAGCGGCCATCAGCAGGACCAGAAGTTTCCAAGGAATACACTGTGACTACATTCATCAAATTGGAAATCAAGTTAGTCTACAGGTAGACCTTTGCAAAGAATCTCTTATTTTAGCTGGGCTGCTGAGATCGGTTCAGGAATTCTGCATTGTCATTGGCCATGACAGATGCATCGGATACCAGAGGGAGTGCGAAAATAAAACTGACTCCCCCACTTCTGAAGAATCTTAGAAGGCCAGATTGTATCTTTCTGAAAAGGATAGAAGGCAAGAGGCTTCCATGGCTGATTTCATTTCCATGGTAATTAGCTTCCCTCTTTGCCCTTTAAACGGACTATCTCTTGCCAGCAAAGAGAACAATCTGTACTTTTTTTCTGGTTGTAAGGAACTAAACTTCTCTGCAGTGATATCAAATGTTGCAAACCACCTTTTTGAAATTGGGTTGGGTTGGGCTGGGGTGCTGAGAAAGGCAGGTGTGGTTTTGTATTTTAGCCTCACAAGACTCGTTGCACTGTTTTGCTTTTCCTTTGCGGTTTTATTGCACATTGTGTCAGCCTCACTGTTGGGCAGAAATTTTATGTAAAAATATTAGGAAGGAAAGAAGGAAGGAAGGAAAACTTTCTCTCTTCTTCCCTCCTGGACTCTCATGCACCCTCTCTTTTCCTATGCAGAAATGTTTGGTTCCAGAGAAATCGTCTGAGATTTCTCCAGTGTTTCATAATCAATTTTCCTCCTGTGCAAACACCAGCCTGCACAGAATGGTTACGATTTGTGCACCAAAGGGAGTCTTTCATGCTCAAGATTCCCTCAAAAGGGCAGTGAGCTGTGGAGAAGATGGCACCACCTTCTACAGACGAACAGGTGAAAAAGGCCCCTTGGGGTGTGTATCTAATTCTGTGGAATCCAGAGAAAAAGAATTTTATTCCAGCACTCCCCACATCTCTCCCCTCATGTGCACATGTATGCGAGCACACATACAAATAAGTGTGGCCTCCAGCTCCCAAGTGGGCATAAGATGTGGCTTGTGGATGCCAAAAAATGTTTCTGCCGCTTGCTTTGATGCAAAACATGGTTGTAAAGAATTGTGGACTTGCGGACCCATTTTCAGCTTTCCTCCCACGGTTTTTGCGTCTGCGAGTCCAAGCTTAGACGTTTCCTGTTTCGAACTGGCTACGTCTCCCTGTGACATCCACAGTTAGGACTGTGGTTTAATGGAATCGTTCCTACTCCTAGTGAGAAAAATGCAGTATGTGCCATACCTCCTCACATAAAGCAGGCGGAAAGTATCTCATTGAAGGGTTTGCAGACAATAATAGTCTACAGTGGGAAAGATGGATTGTGATTTGTGAGCCTAGGAGCAAGCCAGGAGATGTTGTGTCCCAGGACATGGAGCACAAGCCCCCAAACACCTACTGAGGCCTACTTGACATCTCCTAAGTGAAGGGGGAGAAAGAACTAGAGATGGGCACAAAATGAAGTTTTAATTATTTCGTTATTCGTTATTCATTTTGGAACGAAATGAATAATGAACAGACCCATCAATTTCATTTTGTTTTGAAATTTCTGTTTTGTTTGCTTCTTTTTTTGTTTTCCCATAGGAAACCACAGGCTTTCCCCCCCTGCTGAAGCCATCGCTGAATAGCTGTAGTGCAGGGCTTCGGCACGAAAACAACAACAGCTGGTTGGCACCATAATAATGAAAAAAAACGTGCCAACCCGGCCTGCAGGCCAGCTGGTCGGCGCAATAAGAAAAATAAATAAATAACTACACTGACCCGGCCTGCGGGCCAGGTGGTCAGCACAAGTAAAAAAATAAAATAAAATAAAATAAAAAACCTGAAACAAAAAATTGTTTCATTTTTTATGACCCCAAAACAATTTTAAAAAGAAACAAAATGCCATTTTGGCGTTTCGTGCCCATCTCTACCCAGAGCGTGTTGGGATGGGCAGCTTCCAAGTTGACCAGAGTTTCTGGCTCAGCTGTTCACAAATCATTAGGATCAGAGCTGATCCTCCACCATTTAATTTTTGTTATGAACCAGATGCTGGATGCTTGCTTGAGTCTGCCAGATACAGAGCTGCATAGTATGGCTGTGAAGACAAACACTAAGAAGCCAGTGAACTCACTCACTTCTGCATTATGCCAGGCTACTATAAATTGCAGGATGAGTGAAGCGCATGTAGTTGGGTCATAATTCAAGGCAAAAATGCAGGGCTCAGACTCAGCTCTGGATATCCCCAGGTATGGCTCTTGCAAACTCTCAGTGAAATCTGGGAGAATCTCTGTCAGAGCAGTGGCATCCAATTTATGACCTCCGTAGACTATAGCTCCCAGAATGCCTCAGCATTCAGACAGTATGGAACTCCTGACTCCTTAGAAAGCAGCTTCTTTTGTCCCTAGTATGATAGGTCATGCCTTGTAAAAGGAGGTGACACCTCCCACTCCTCTCTAGCCAGCATGGCTATGTGGTTTGGGGGATTATGGGATTTATAAATCCAAAAACCCAAACCCCAGGCCAGCCATGTACAACAGCCATGTACAGAGCAGTGTTAAAAAGAGGCAATCACCTGCTTTCCACCTGTTTCTCCTCTAGTAAGGCGTGCATGTGTGTACATGCACCTGTGCATGTGTGAAGGAGGAAGGAGGAAGGGGGGAGGCAGGGGCGTGGCGTGGGGAGGGCAAGGGGGGCTGCGGCACCCTCCTCCTTCTCCTCCAACTCTTCATTGCCACATGCAGGAGAGGTGAGGTGTGCACACACTAATGCATGCACGCGCGCACACACATACACACCTGGGTGCCCACACACCCCACGCCTATCCCACGCCCACAGGATTGCCCCCCATGCCTGTAGGATTGCTGGGTGGATGGGATGGAATTGGGGGGGCAGAGGGGTGCACAAAACAACTTTGACCCCAGGCGCCCCCAAAACTTGCTACTCCGCTGTGGGGAGGGCAAGAGAGAGAGAGACAGACAGACACACAGATAGATGTACATGATGTGTCATGTCTTCTTTCAGGGTGACCAGTTTGCTTTGGGTGGTTTGAGCATTGCAGACACCTGTGTTTAATCTTTGAATTTTTCCCCTGCAGCCATTATAAGGTTTGGTGATAGGCACGATCCTGGCCGCTCTGTGTACATATTTAAACTATACATTTGTGGTCCTGCAGGAAACCGTCCAATGTACCTCTAGATTGTCTATTATCCTGAAAGAGAAATGGGTTTGATATTTACCAGACAATGCATGGGGGAACTCCTTATTGCTGTTAAATTAATTACGGGAGCTTTCCTGTTAACCCCTTGGTGCCAGGAGGCTTGATGAGTCTTTTGGATGAATTAATTAATTCATGAGCACTGAAAAGTGATAAGTCTTGGCTAGGAGAGCCCCAGAGGATTAATTTGTAGTTTTCAGGAGCTTCTTGAGTTGGGGTTTAAATATTCTGACTGCTTCCACACCATATCAAGGGCATTGTCTTTGGTGTCACATCTAATCAGCAAGGAATAAATTAGGAAACAGCTTTGTTTGATGGACATGAGGGGTGATGTGTATGGCTCCAATCGCCGGCTATCAACTGAGTGGCACGAGCTTTCTCCAGTTAACAGAACTTGGGAAATTACTTTTAAAAGGGGAATTAGCTCCTTACTGCTTGCAGTATTCATTATTTTCTATTACTATTTATTTCTCCACAATCCTTGGGCAAAACAACAACAACAAGAACAACAAAACAAACCACCCTTAGGACTGATACGGGAATGGCATTCTCTCACTTCGGGTGGCTACACCTAGAGAGGCCCGTAAGGTAGTAACCCGCAAACGGGCTTTCTCGGTGGCCAGCCCAGAGTTGTGGAACAAACTTCCCAGTAAATAAACTTCCCCAATAAATAAATTGATTGCTTATTGTCCAATTGCTATATATGGTTATTTGTATTGTTGCAAACTGTCTTGCTGTCACAGGGGCACTAAATAAATAAATAAATAAATAAATAAATAAATAAATAAATAAATAATAGCATTATCTTATTACAGTGCCCCCCCCGCCCTTTCGCAATTCATATACTGCAGTCCCACTATATCGTGGGACCACAGTATATGAAAAAGGGCCCCCTGGGGTGGGGGGGGAGGCCTTTTTCAGGCCTCCTGTACTTACCCAACCAGGCCTGCAAGGGCCTTCCCAGGCCTTCTGGAGGCCCCAAAAAGGCTTCCTTGCGAACCAGAAGTGACTTCTGGTAAATCGGAAGTGAATTCCAGATCACCAAAAGTCATTTTTGAGGAGGCCCTTTCTAGACCTGTTGGAGGCTTCAGAAATGATTTTCGGTGATCCGGAAGGCCTCCAGAAGGTCTGGGAAGGCCCTCACAGGCCTGTTCAGGGCAGCGCCAGGCTGCGGGTAAGTACAAGAGCCCCCAGCTAGGCCCCCCAGGCCTGACCTGCATCTGCATATCACAGATTTTTAATTATTGCGGGTCAGGTTGGGTCCGTAACCCCCGCAATAGGCAGGGGGTCATTGTAATACTAATGGTGTCTCATAACATTATGGTAATTAGGAAGAGCTGAAGGCATCCAGAGTACCAAGTATAAAATTATCTCATCTCAAAGAGTCCCATATTACTTGCAGCTCAACAGTTCTCATCTCCATAATTGTTGTTTATTTTGTCACTGTTTACATGTTTACTTTATTATTTATTGTCTCAGATGGGTTAGGATTTTTCTGCCCCCTGTTTGAATACTTTGATTTAGGTACCTTGACATAGGAACTTTACTTTTAAAGCTAATTAGGGGCCTTTTTACACGACCCCTAAGATCCGCTGGTCCCTTAAATTCGGACCAGAGATCTTGAGGGTTTGTCGCTCTCCCTGCGTTCCCACCCCCTCCGTACTTCCTTGTTCTGTCTGCATGAGGGGAGGGAGAAAAAAAGGGAGAAAAGAATGCACTCTTACCTCCGGAGTGCCGGTGGAAGTTGCTCCAACTCCCGTTACTTCCTGGTTCCTCTTAAAGGGGCGGGAGGCAAAAAAAACAACAACAAAAATAAGCGAGGAGAGCCCGGCACTCTCCGCATCAAAATTTTTCACTCTCCCAGAGCAGGTACTTGAAAGGTGCGCTGGGTCGCGCTTAGGTGGGCGGGGTCACACTTAATTTTCTGTTAGCTCTGGAGCTGGTGGGGAAACATTTTTAATCTCCGGAGCTGGGAGCCATTTGCAGCGCAGCTTAGGGGTCGTGTATAAACACCCTAGAAAATCATGACTTGCTAAACAGAGTTTAACTTTGTAACTACCCATTGTGTCCCCTTTTAATCACAAGTTTCTCTGCTGTTACTATAAAAGTACATAGCTGGAAGGCTGGGGATCGCTGAAAGGGCAGCATGATAAATGGCAGACAGATTGTGTCTGAATCCCCTGTTCAGGCCACTGTCCACCTAACGAGCCTATTCAGACCAGGGTGATGTGAGGCCTCGCCACTAACTTTCCTCAGACTGACGAAGTTGCTTGGATAAATAGCAAAACGTTTCACTCTCACAAGAAAAGAAGTCCAGTTGCCATGACTCAACTTCCAGACAAATTCATCTGGATGACTGAGAATCTTCATAGCCATTCCCACACAGCTGTGTAATTTGTAGGCAGTTACTTCTAGTTGTGTTTGGAACAAAAGTCAGCAAAATTCATGGGAATGGAAGCCAGCTTTCTATCTTCAGCACTGAGACTGCATTAAGAAATGGAGGAAAGGCTGGGAGTCAAAACAAAAAGGGACTGAATATTCATTTCAGGTTTTGTTTCTTTTGCCCGGGATGTTCTGGACTTAAGGAAGATGTGACTCCCCATCCCATGCCAGTCTTAGCACTCCTGGATGCTTTAGAGCAGTGGTTCGCAACCTGTGGGTCCCCAGATGTTCCTGGACTGCAACTCCCAGAAATCCCTTCCAGCACAGCGAGTGGTGGAGGCTTCTGGGAGTTGCAGTCTAGGAATATCTGGGAACCCACAGGTTGAGAACCACTGCTTTAGAGGGCTGTATGAGGCCCGTGAGATGCACCTTGCTCACCCTTCTCCCAGAACAAAACCTCTCACATAGATTCCTCCTTAACCGAGGTTTTATTGGCTTCCACATTAAATGTACTTGGTCCTTCCTAAAAGTAATCTTTCTAATTGTCATCTCTTCAAATGCAAATTTGAGTCCTCTCCACTTCATACATCATCTCTGGGAAGAAAGGGCCTCCAATTATAGCTTTCCTGACAATTTCATGGGTGATGAATGAGACCAAACACGATTCAGCTGGCTCTTCAAGAGCTCAGATTTTACTTCCTAGTGTTGAGGAGCAAAGCTTCATGTCAAGTAAAAGAAAGCCGACGAGGCTCTTAAAAGAGGCAGGCCACGGATGCTGATGAGCTTTTGGGGGAGGGGCTTCTATTTTGTGTTGTTTGGCTTATGTTCTAGCAGCACCTGCCTGTCACATTGGAAAAGGGCGGGAGGGGGCATAAACGAAATAATAAAGCCCTGAAAATAACCCATCTTCATTTTAACCTACGATGTTCAACTGTGCCTTGTAATGGGTGCTCATCTCAGCCAATATTCCATCTTTTCTTCCAGTTCATTGTAGTGGGACCGTAATTAAGAAAAGCCAGATTATAGAACCAGAACAAAGTATGAGATGTGAATTGCTTCTGCTTTTTGTGTTGGTAATTTATTCTGGTTTTTTGTTGTTTTTTTTTTTGCGTGTGTGTGAAGGGTTTTATGGGATTGAAGGGGAAGAAGACTGGGTCCATAAAAGGAGCCTAATTTATGAAGATGAAAGACGGAGGTGAAAAGACTCTTCATTTCCTGGATAGGTTCTGGGAGGGTAGTATTGCACAGCTGTCAGTCAGTTCTAACTCAAGACGGAGAGGCCAAACTGTCAGTTTCAGGATCTCATGGTGCACTTCTAAATTCTGTTTATCCCAAACATCAGTAGCTTTTTCACAACGACAGTTCATCCTGAAATCTGAGAGCTTTTTGAAGGGAGGGAGAAATCAATTGTAGGAACATTTTCCCCCTCTGAATATTTGTCTTAATTTCTTCATTTTGCAAGTCCATTGTGTCTAATATTCTCTCTCCCCATATGGTGGATTTTTAAAATAGTACTGGGTGCACTTCAACATTATATAATAATTGGAAAAATAGTTTACAGGTGATACCTTTATAGGCCACTATTAAAAATTAAAAAAAGGAACATTGCAAGCTTTTGAGTGTAAATCACTCTTCTTCAAAGCAGGTCCCAGAAGTTCAGACATGGTAAAATATGTGATTTACCAGGAGGTTACTTTTAAAGTCCTTGGTTTGATGGTGTTCTTAAAGTCCATGGCTAGCTGATGTTGTAGCTAGGGCAGGAGTCTTGTTATGATGGACACAGTTGTAAAAAGCTGCTTCTTAAGTCACACCCCCGTTCTTCAAACAAAGGAACATGGGTCATATATCCCCCCCACTCCTTTACCCAGCTCCATTTGGCACTACGAGACATACAAATCCCTTTGGGCTGGCTGGGGGGGGGGAGAAGAGGGTTGATACAAGAGACCCATGTGCTTCATTCTTGGATTGGGGTAAAAAAAAATATTGTTAAGTTCACTAGGTCTCTGGGGGAATGCCGGCTCATTCTTGGAATCTTCACAATTCCCTCAAAGCAAAAAAGGGGGGTGAGTTGCTTGGCCATCACAAAACACAATTGCAAAAATAGGTTACAGGCGATGCCTTTATAGGACTTTATAGGCCACTAGTAAAAATAAAAAAGGAACATAATGTAATAGAAGCATTTTTCATTCTGTGTTTTGAGTCGAGTTTCCCCCCAGAAAATCTGGGGAACTGCAAGTTTTGAAGGATAACTGAGAGGTGATTTGCATATTATTTTGGCATGGTGGTAAATTTGCACTGAAATGCAGTTTTGATAAGTTACAGCCCATTAGATGTGATTAATTGACAGGGTGAAAGGCACAGAGCTATTTATCTGTGTGACAAACAACACCATATTCATCAGCCTCACTTCCTCTACCAGTTTGATTTTTTTTTTCAGAACTTGGTGGTAATTGCCCTGAATTCTTTAGATAGCATGGGGTTCTGGGGTTTGCAGTCCAAAATATAAAACACATTTATAAAGCTCTAGATTGCCTTAGCTGCTGTCATTGAGGATTTCTGAGAAGTGACATACAATGATGGGGTGTGGGTGTGGGTCTGAATGAAGTGGCCATATCAGACTGGCCACTGACTGCTGCCTGTCCAGGGAATCCAGTTGCACTCCATGAAGGTGGAAGTCTCTGGAGATATGCAAACTGGTTAATTTTCCTACAGTGAAGAACCCCCACCCCCAGCATCTAAGAACACCACAAAACAGGGAGAACTCTGAAAGAGAAATGGATTGGTTTGTTTGGAAGTATAAGATTGGGGTGATTTTTGTTACAATACAAATGGAACAAATGGCTGATCCCCAGTTTTTCTTAGCTGCAGTAAGCCTTATCAGGACTGGGTGGCCCTTGAGGTCTCTTCCAACTCTATGATTCTATGATCACTTGTAGGTGGTCAAATGGAGCTGGCCCAGGGACTTGGCTTCATTCAAACTAGGAATGAATGAGTGGATGTTTCTGGGAATGTAGCACTGTCAGAGGGCATCCATGATGAGTTGATTTGCTGATTCTTTTTGTAAGTGAGACTCTGGGATGGAAGAGAGGTATTTCTTCTAACGCTGGTCCTCAAGTAGGTGTGACCCTGTCTTTGGACCAGTGGCTACCATTGGAAGCAAGATTCCAGGAGTAGCAAACAGGGTCATCTCCCTGAAAGGATCTCAGCTTGAGCTGTGACTTTCCTTTTGCTCCTGCTCATAATCCTCCTCTTATCATCCCCATCTCCCACCTCCTCCTCCCTGCTGTTATCTCCCCTGCTGGAAGATAGTCATATTCTATGTAGAAGTGCCAGCTCCACAAGGGATGGACTGTCACTTGCTTTTAGGCTGAGCCAACAGAGTGGCACTTAGAAGACTGCTTTGAGCAGCTGGCACTTCTGTAAAACAGCTGACTGGCCAGCTGGCCAGTGGAAAAATTCCCATTATGAGACCGAGCAACAACTGCCAATGGAGATGGTACGTGAAGGGAAACCAGTAAGTACACACTAGTGGGTGATGTTGGCAGTCCTTCTCTTTCCAAGAACAATAGGAGAACTTGGGTGATCACTCCTCCTAGGCAACTGGTTAGACTATGTACAACCAGAATATTGGTCTACATAGGGCTTTGGTTTGATCCAGCATCGCTCTTCTTAAACTCCCATGCTTTCATGCAACTCTTTAGGCACTTCTTAAAGGTGAGCTGGGATATTTCCAGGACTTGACCTTGAAACTCCAGGACTACCAAATTAGCACAATCGGCTATACTGCAGATTTTTTGGGGGGTGGGGGGATGAGTGGAAGGTCTGACCGCCTAAAGAAGGACAAGATTCTCTTGATCATAGCAAGTACACACTGTTCGGTACGTCTTGGGGTGGGGGAAAGCTTTCCTTTGGGCTATGGGCTGCAGGAGAGTAAGGTAGGGTGTTTGTGGAACCATATGATGACTCATCTACCTAGTATTTAGGTTTTTAGAGCATGAGTTCTTTTTAACATGTTCGTTTGTGCTACAGCAACAAATTAGGGCCATCAAAAATAAAATCTTAAGACATGTAGTGAAGGGTTGGCCTCAGTCCATTAGGAGCCCAAGGGCAGGTAAATATTTGCGGGGGGGGGGGGTGGTTGTAAACATGGAGCCAGGCCAGCAGAAGTTGTCCTGTACCAAAGATGGGGTCTCCCTTGTGTGTGGGAACCATGCTCCAGACACAGGTGGGCAATATTGACCCATAGTATTGCAGGGCCCATCAGCATGAACCAGAACAGTCCTATATTATAGCTTCAAAGGAGATGTGTACTTGAGTGTCTACCTATGTTCTACCTCCTGGCTTCATCAGACTACGAGGGATGCTTTCTAGAAAACTGTCTTAATAAATATATTCCTGAGCACGTTCAAAGCCTTTGTGTCTATTTGTTTCTGTGGAAGTGGAAAAGTCCAGTTGCATCTCTGTGTGACAGTAGTAGGTTCGGGTTGTACCTACTAGACTAAACTTTTATTCTTTTTAAAATAGAACCAAGGCTTTGTTGATACTGCAATTAAGATGTATAGAACAGAAATAACTATTGGGCCTTTAAGAGTTAAGTAAAACCTGTGCTACTGCACAAGAAATGGCTCAGTGTCCTGTAATAGAAGAAAACACCTTTGTTTGGAATTTCTTCAGGTAATAAGGACTTCCTGTGACATGACAGTCAGCAAAGTCTGTGCCTCATATAGACCCCACTCTGATGGTTACTTCACGTCCCTCCTCGTGCTGAGGTTAACTTTTATCCGCATTGACACCGGTTTTCGTCATGTGATCTAAAACTGGTGCTGCCCCTGTTTCTTTGTACTCACGGGCCACATGGTTGATATCACAGAAGCCATGCCAAGCCTAGATGCCCTAAGCACATCCAATCTTGCCTGATTTCGGAAGCTAAGCAGGGTCAGCCCTGGTTAGTACTTGGATGGGAGACCACCAGGGAATACCAGGTGTTGTAGGGCGCCTGGAGTAGGAACTGGCAAACCACTCCAGTATTCCTGCCAAGAAAACTCCATGGGCATGGAGTCACGAAGAGTGGGTCACGACTGTAACGACACAACACACACACACACGATATCACAACAAGGTAGCCAATGGCAACAAGAGTCCAGGAAGACGTGACAACAATAAGCTATTAGAGTAAGTGCATATGGTAGCCATCCATTCTGCTCTATGAAGGCCATCCTTGCAGGGCAGAGGGGCTTGGGGTGTGTGTGTGTGTGTGTGTGTGTGTGTGTGTGTGTGTGTCTGTCTGTCTGTCTGTCTGTCTGTCTGTCT
>JAHTLZ010003526.1:15770704-15784489 GCA_023846285.1 Phrynocephalus versicolor | reverse complement strand
AAGAAGAAGAAGAAGAAGAAGAAGAAGAAGAAGAAGAAGAAGAAGAAAGGCAATCAACAGCATCCTGTTTGATTAAAAGTAAGCTACACTCTGCCCTGTTTCTGTCTGAGAAAGACAGGTTCATTCCACCTCATCAGGATGAGACTCTTCTTTTGAGATGTGGGAGGGATAGGAGCCCAATCCAGAACTGGCATTACTATGAGATGAAGCACCACAGACATTCCAGACAATAGGTGATGGATGGTTTAGGAAAAGTAGAAGTAACTAGAAATGGCTTTTTATCAGAGCTGAGCTGTGTGTTTAGTACAGCCTGCTCTATGGCTACTGGTGGTGGATATCCATTACAATTGGTGGGCTGGAAGGCATAACAGCCATTGATGGGCAATAGGCTGAGCCAAGCAAAACTGAGTGTTCAGGAGGGGGAATGTATGAATTCAGTAAAAGATATAAATAAATATAAATATAAATATAAATAAATTTCCCACACTAGATTTACAGTATCTTAGCTGAAAAGCAGAAACAAATGCATACATAAGGGAAAATGTTCCAAAATGTGCATACATTTTGTAGTGGTGGTGGTGAACAAACATTATAAAGACTCCTAATTCAACTGGGTAGAAAGATGGGATGGTGGTGGTGGTGGTGGTGGAGGAGGAGGAGGAGGAAATGAAATTCAGAGACCTCCAATAATAATAATAATAATAAACACTGAGAGATTTTCACATCCTCAGACCAGTAGCGTGAGACCTTGTAGAATGAAACATGGGTGAAGAGAATGTCCTTTGGTCAAGGTGACATCATGGAGCCACATTTTGGAGCCATCGTTGGTATGGAGACTAGGATGGTGGCCAGCTAGTGTTTTCCATACCTATCTAGTAGTGTGTGTTGGAACACCTAGAAACACCTTTCTTTTGATTTCTGGAAACTGTAGTCAACAAAAGAAAAACATGTCCACATTCTGGTGATGGCATCATTTTCTGTGTCATTAAATGACCTATGTTGCATCCTGTAATGCAGTGTATAGTAGCTCATGAGTCATGAGATTATTGGATTTAAGCCTTATCTCTCTCACGTTCAAACAATAACTCTTGGAAACCAATATCAACAGCCCTATAACTCTAGCTTAGCAATTTTATGAAGATGGGTGTGTCATATGGTGGTCGGGGAAGAAAATAACCCATACAACACTGCGACTGGCAATGTACAGCTTACAAATGTTTCATTAACATAGTGTTCTGTATCATTTGCTGCACCAAGTATAAGAATGTGCTGATGAAGGTTTGGTCTTGCAATATATTATTCTGTATAATTACTTCCCCACTACCAGTTCACCTCCCCATTATCAACATTGTATTTCAGTTCCTAGGAAGAAAAAGCATGCTCAGTTTCCCTTTCTTCCCTTTCTCTTCTTGGGCCTACAATTAGAGAACGAGGAGCTGCCTGTAACATTCTCCACCCCTTCGTTTTCAACCTAACTGCTTACTTTGTGACCTGCTGCTGGGACAGTTCTATCTGGTGAAGACAGTCACTTCACAATATTAACAAATTAAACACATATTCTGCTCTGTGGAAGGGTAAAAGAAATTTAATGGTTTTTTTTAGTCTGCATTAGTGTAGTGCTAATGCAGTGCATCACTTATTTAAAAAAATTGAAAATTGAAAACTTCCTCTCAGAAGTGGGAGGAGACAGGAAGGGCAATGAAGGGGAGATTTTATTATTAATTTTTACTTTTCTTTGAGGCTTGTCTTAAAGGTTGAGTTGAGAACCTGCCCGCAAGTGAATCTACCACTGTGTTTAATTTGCTAATATCATAAACTAGCTGGGAAATTGACGGGGGGGGGGGGGAGCTGGACAAAACAGGATCACTTGAGGCACATGTGCCATTTGGATGTGAGGATTGTACCAAATGGACCTCCAACCTGACTGCTAGCAATCCTATTTCACCTGGTCCAACCCACTGCAATGAGCCTGTTTAGACAAGTTCTGTTCATCTGGTTCAGTTAAACTAATACTGCTACCACTCTGGTTAGTTTAGGATGTTGGTCCCTTTCCTGCATCTAGGTGCCCAGGTATTGTTGGCCTGCTACTCTACAAGTCCTTAAACCCTATCTATACTAGCTGAGACTTCAGGAAGATTTATTTTATTTCATTTTATTTTATTTATATCCTGCTCCTTTGGCCAGCTGGCCACTCTGTGAGGCTTACAAGATTTAGCAACAGCCACAAATGACAGAAATAAACAACATATTAATAAAACAACTGGCAAAAGAAAACAAAAGATATAGTATAATACAATGACAAGAAAATAACACAAGACATCAAAAAATCAAAACATTCTATACAGCATTAGCATCACCATTAACATTAACATTGGCATTTCAATAAAAAATAAAACAGTGGGATGGTGCTAGTTTGGTTGTCTGTTAGCATTGTAGATGGCTTGGAAAAAGCCTGTTGAAAGAGCCATGTTTTCAAGGATCTTTTAAAAGATTCCAAGGAGGGAAGGAGTACACTATCAGGAGGCAACTCATTACATAAAGGTGGGGCAACCAACAAGAAGGCCCAGGATCTAGTCTTCTCCTTCCACACCTCCCTAAATCCAACATTGGGTGACCCAAGTTGGACAACCCTTTATCAAGGACACTTTGTTGTTCCTTTCTAATGCCAACATCTTTACAACTGGTGCTTTGTAAGCATGTACTTGAAAAATCTTAATTTTGCATCAAGATTTCACTGTATAATAAATGGCGTAATGAGCTTCTGTTTAAATTAGGCATGTCCAAACTTTGGCCCTCCTGATGTTTTGGACCACAACTCCCAGAATTCTAAGCTTAGCTTGCCAATGGCAAAGGACTGTGGGAGTTGTGGCCCAAAACATCTGGAGGGCTGGAGTTTGGACATGCCTGAATGAATGGAGCTGTTTTGGGTAGAGATTTGTCTGTTTGAGAAATTACATGTCCTACATAATGGCTGTATTGTCATCATATTTTTGGTCAAAGGGTCTCTGTGAAA
This sequence comes from Phrynocephalus versicolor, assembly GCA_023846285.1. NCBI lineage: Eukaryota > Metazoa > Chordata > Lepidosauria > Squamata > Agamidae > Phrynocephalus > Phrynocephalus versicolor. The sequence continues at coordinate 15,781,476 of JAHTLZ010003526.1, read as the reverse complement.
ATTGTGTTGGGAGAACCTTTGGGCTGAGGATTGAGAACACGATCTGATTCTGCCTGGAGACCTTAATTATTTGCCCATAATATGGTTTTTGCTTTGATGAGTTTGTGGGTCTCTTATTAATCGGGCAACTCAGACTGCATGCATTATGGACACGGTTCATGTGTACTGCATCTGCTTCTATAATCTCTTGAACCCCATCACAGTCATGATAGGAAAAGTAATTTTAAATTTCCTGTCTCCCCCCAAAAGAAGCACATTTTTAAAATGTCTTTAAATAAACATGTCTTCAATGCCAGGGATTTGAAAAGCCCATTCATTTTGGATCACTTTGCAATACAAATGTAGAGTCTATAAATAGCAAGCTATTACTGAGACCAGTGGGAGAGATTGGCATGTTATTCTATATACATGTCTCCCGATTATTGTGACAAGAGATATAGACATTCTGTGAATGGAAAGGGTTGGTAGACACACTGAAAGCTCATTCCCTCTGATTCCAGTGGGATTAAACTCTGTGACGATGGGCAAGTGTTCTGATTTCAGGAATTTAGCAATGGCGCTGGTCCTCCTTACACTCTTCCTCTTGCTTCTACTGGCTACTTTCCTTGGAGATGTTGGGAACGGAATCAACAGAGGGAAGTTTACTTGGCCACCTGAAACCCAGTCTTCCCTGACACCGTGGACTCTGGAATCGTATTAAACTGCTAGTGGTTCTTCTTTGCGGTTAAGAATCTCTCGCTGAAGAGAGAACTTACTTCCAAAGTGTTTTGACAGAAAACAAACAATTGCATTTACAGAAGCAATTTCAAAGATCATAAAAGCTGTCAGCAGAGAAAGAGCTCCCTCGGTGTGCATGTAACTGTTGTATGTGTTTAAGAGACAAAGAGACAGCAACTGCTTGGGTAGTTGTTCCCTGTCTGTTTCCTGCAGAGATATATGTAGTAGGTGGGATTTCTGCTTTGATAGCCAGTTACTCAGATGGGAGAGCTGCATTTCTGTGTCTGTTGAGGGGGAATGACAGCCCTGCTGGATTTCCTATGGCCTGTGCTGTGCCGGGTTAATTCAGTAGCACTTTACACTCTTCCCATGTTTCGGTGGTGGTACTGCTTCATTGGCTTTGTAGTCTTTAATGTCGTGTAAAACGTTGCCTTGTGGTGTGTTACATGTAATCCAGCCATGTTGGTGGTAATGGACAAAACGCTGATATCAAGCATTATTAACTGAAAATACTGAGCGCCGTTTGGCGAATATTGAAATATCTTGTGCTTCACAACACAATATAGCAGTGATGGCGAACCTATGGCACAGGTGCCAAAGGTGGCACTCGGAGCCCTTTCTGTGGGCACCTGACATTGCCCCTTCATAACCACCTGTATACAGGTTAAATTACTGTATTGGCGCTTTGCATAAAAATTAGTGGGTTTTGAATTGCAGTTTGGGCACTCGGTCTCTAAAAGGTTCGCCACCGCTGCAATATAGCCTTCCATGGTCCTTCTCTGTCTTCTTGGCCACTTGGACAGTTATCTGCAAGGTCCTTACATCGTATTGCTTAAAGCAGAGCAGAAAGTGGATTCCACCCACCCACACTAAATCCTGCATGGTGCATGGTACCCAAAGCTGACCAAGTTCATTATTTCAGATAGGAAATCCTGAAAGCATCTGACTCCATGCTAGGCAGAAAAAGGTATCCCAGTAACACAATGCAATAGCGATAAAACTGAAAGACATCGAAAGTTGCTTCCTTTTCAGGATTTGCCTTGTGTGACAGCTACCTCACTCTGCCCGATGACAGAGCTGGCTGTGCTCATCTTCTGCATCGCTGGATGGCTCACCCCCCCCCCACACACACACACACCTTTGCCTTGACAGCAAACTTGTCTGCAACACACAAGAAATCAATTATGTTGAAAAATAGCTCCCGGAAACTCGGTGGCATTGATTGCTGAGTGGTAATAAAGTTTGAGAAAATCTGTGTGTCAGTGTGGCAGTCAAGGCTGCATTCACCTGAGGCAGCTCCTCTTTTTTACAAACCAGCCCTTGTTCTTGAACACCTGCCTTATCCTTCTGCTCTCTGCGGCTCCAGGGAATGAGAGAGACGCAGCTGTTCCATTCGACCCACATAGGTAGAAGCCTGTTTCAGGATGACTGGGAGCCACTAACTGGAGGGAGATCCAAATCAAAAATAGAAACCAAATAAATTTCACAACTGCATTTGACAAAGCTGCATTAATGCGGGATGAAGTAGTAGTGAGCACATTAGGGGAAATTTGCACAAGGATGCATGCACCTTTCCAAACAGATTTTAAAAATTCAGAAATAGATGCAGAACTGGAGAACTTGAGAGAAAAAGCAATGATAAAAAAATGATATTTATCCACAGCTATTTGCAACACCGTGTGCCATTGGCCTGTACATATTCTTTGTGCATGGAACTAAAATATGGTGTATTGCACAAGAGAAAAAAATGACAATGGATTTTTTAAGGCGAGCCAAAGAGCCAGGGTGGGTTAATCCAGCAGAGAATGAGAAAGGCAGGTTAAAGAAGAACACGAGCCCAAGTGGATTATAGGTTGTCCAAGAATAAATGCAGGTTGTAAATCTAACCTTCAAAGGGATGGAATCCTTACCCTGTAAAGCAATTGAAAGACAGATTATGAAGGGGATGTGTTTTTAATGGGATTCTCATGATGAGATGTTGGATAGTGAACTGAAGAGTAATCTGTCACCCAGGACCACAAAGCATCAACTGTAATGTCAAGCACTCTCTTGTAAGACATGAATGAATAGGCAAGCTCTAGAAGTCCAGGGGTCAATATTATGCCCTTGGTTCCAAAATAGGAACCAAAAAGAGGGAGATTCTGGGATCCTAAGAGTGCATTTTCAGTGGGACAATAGGGTCTGCTGGGGAAAGCTGCCCTCTTGTCTTAAAGCAGATTCCATGTACCAGGAGAATTCAGAAGCCGCTTTTTTTTCTTTTTCATTTGGTCATTCTGGGAAGGGTCTGTACCCTCAAATAGGTCACCTATGGTCCAGGGGCCACATATTGTCCACACCTGCCCAACACCAAGCAGGTAACTGTAGATGGGAGGAAACCAGAAATAAGGCGTGTAGTCTGGTAGTGGAAGCAGCCAGCCCTACAACCAGGTAGCAGATCTTAGGGGCTATAGGGGCAGCCCTTCAGCAATTCCTCCTAGCCCCATAATCCCTGTCTGACACCCTCTAAACTGGTCCCCTGTCATCAGGCTTGGCAGAAGAGGCTCTGCCGTCCCCACTGTGCATTGCTTTCAACTTCGAGTACTGTCAGCTTTTGAATAAAGACGGGGCTCATCTTCTCTTTTGTCTCTGGCTGCAAAATGTCTATTTCCTTTCCCCCCCCTTTCCCCGTACATCCTTGCTTCATCTTGCCGAGGGTATTTTCCCTCCTTTTTGACTATATTGCTTTCCTCCTTGTTGTTTTTATCTTGTAAGCCACCTGGGGGCGCTTTTACACGACCCCTAAGATCCGCTAGCCACTTAAATTTGGACCAGAGATCTTAGGGGCTTGTCGCTCTTCCTGTGTTCCCACCCCCTCCGCACTTCCTTGCTCCTGTCTGCATGAGGGGAGGGAGAAAAAAAAGGAAGAAAAGAACGTGGCTCACCTCCATTCTGCCTCTCGCTCTTGCCGCGGCAACCTTCCAGTCTCTTAAGTAGCTCTTAAAGGGGCGGGAGCCAAAAAAACAACAAACAGAAGCGAGGAGAGCCCTGCACTCACTATCGTTACACCGCATCAAGGAATTTCCACCTCCAGAGAGCAGGTACTTGAAAGGTGCGCTGGGACGCGCTAAAGTGGGTGTGGTCGCACTTAATTTCCTGTAAACTCCGGAGCTGGTGGGGAAACATTTTTAAGCTCCGGAGCTGGGAGCGAGTTTAGGGGTCGTGTATAAACGCCACTAGAGTTCCAGTTGGAAGATGGTGTGGCATATAAATGAAACAAACAAACAAACAAACAAACAATATAGACAATCCTAAGCAAAATTGAATAACTCTTCTCAACAGGAGAGTAGGGCAGGGGTGGGAGTCAGAGAGCAGCTGTTGGTGTCATCCGATTCCTTGGCCCAGGAGGATATCCCTTGACTTCTCTGACCTGTGGCTCCAAGAGCAGAAAAATAGTAGTACTGTTTCTTCCAAGCTCCCATGGTATACTACTCTAAGGCACCAACCTCACTGCAACAGATTGGCTATGTGTCTTTGAGTGTGTGTCTTCCCCTAGCAACAGGTTTCTTATACTGAATGCATTTCCCTCTTGCCTCAGTTTCTCCATGTCTTTGATGGAGAAATATTTTTCACCCTGCATCTTGACAATACTCTGAATCTCCTGTTCATTACCACTTGCAAAAACCACTTTGGAGATCCTGGACTTAATAGTCAGAATAGGTGAACAGGAAATGGGATTTATACATTTTTCTGTGCTGGCTGGGTGGTTTTTCGTAGGAATGCAAATAGAGATTATAGCATTTCATTGCATCTGAAAGAAGTAATCAGCCCGAGTAGAAGAAAAGGAGGGGAGAAAATTCAGCAGATTTTTTCAGTTCTTCTTCTTCTTCTTCTTCTTCTTCTTCTTCTCCTCCTCCTCCTCCTCCTCCTCCTCCTCCTCCTCCTCCTCCTCCCACTGAGAGATATGCAGACAGCATTCCAAATATTGGAGGGGGGGAGGTTTCAGATCGGGTCTAGGTGATACCAATGGGGGCCAAGTGGTAATTTTTCATATCTAATGGCAAAAAGGCTGCAATTCCTGGGAGGTGCAGCTAAAAGCAAGAGCTCCAATAAAAGAGGCCAATTAATAAATTTACTCCTTTATCATTTAAAAGCAAAAAGGAAAGGAAAGTGTTCTGCTTATATACAGCCCCATACCACTTCCAGTAGTCTCTGGGCGGCTTACAGTTTAATTACAGTATGCAGGCTACACGTTGCATTTTAATGTGGTGATTATGTGTAGAGATGGGCATGAATCACTGGTTTGGCAGCTCAGCCTAGTTTGTTTAGTGCCGCAACAAGTCTCTGGATGGCCATCTGTCAGAAATATTGTGATTGGGGGGGGGGGTCCTGCATGGCAGGGGGTTGGACTGGATGGCCCTTGAGGTCTCTTCCAACTCTATGAGTCTATGATTCTTTGGTTTGGTGGTCCACCTCCTGCAAGGGTGACCACCCATAGGAGGCAAGGCAGGGCAGCTGGGATGCTGCTTCCAGTTATGTACTGTAAGCATTTCTACAATGGGTTTTTGGGAAGTGTAGAATGTGGGGTGTTTTAAAAGTTTTTTTTTTAAGTGAGGGGGAAAAAAGATCTAGATGCTGGAAAGCCAAGTTCCTTCATGGAGATCCGTGATCCCAAGGCAGTATTGTTGTCCTCCTTATCCTCAGAATCGCCCTGCGATGTAGTTCACTCAAGGTGACTGATCACCATCTTAAGGCTAAAATGTCTACTGACATAGCAACTTGAACACAGGATTCCCTGTTTGATCTTGTCACCCACAAACAATTCTGGATTGCAATGGGTTAAGCCTTTGTAGGCTTCTAAGACAGACTGACAGAGAGTCAGACACCGGCTTGTCAGATTCCGAGAAAGATTTTATTCGAAGGCACATTTGGGTGCTTCCGTAGAGGGACAAATTCCAAGTCGAACTAGAGCATTCTTATACCTTGTCAGACTTAGGACACATAAGCATTTTCAGCCTGTGCATGAAAAATTCAGATGTTCTCAGTTAAGAAACTGAACTATTTTCTTCTTGCATACATTCTAAGTTAAGAAAGAAGAGCATAAAGCAGTAATTTTTCCAATATAGTAAACTGTGGGAACAAAAGCTACACAATAGCTGAGACCGACCGTTTGTGGTTTGCCGAAGGGAAGTTACTCAAAGTAAGCTTATGCTGTTTCCCAGAAAGGGCCTCTTAACATACACATTTCTCAGTATAGATTATATGTAAGCTTAGAAGGCCTTAATAAGATAATGATGAATTATAAATTTCTTATTGCCAATGGTCACAATCTGACACTGTCCACTTTATATCACAATCCACGTTGGCACTGATATATTTGCCAGGACGTTTGAGTGGCTTGTAGCTCCATGAGGAATATGCATTGGATGGGCAAGACAATTCTGGGACAATATGATGTGTGAACCAGCTTTTATCATGCCATTTGATTTGTCTGTCCCCAGATCTTTGGATAAAGGGGGAGGAAGCCCCCTGAGCCTAGATGCCCGTCTTTTTCTTTGCGATTTATATTTGGGGTGGGTTGTTGGAACCTTTCTGCCTTCCCTTCTTTCCACGCTCTGCCATCCCCTATTTTAAAGTGTCTCTTTATTGCAAGCCCCTGGTGTATCTTAATGGATAGATGGCAGGCACAAGATTTTTTTTGTTTGTTTTGAAATCTCTTAGTTGTAAACAATGTCCGGTGTCATTTGTATGCAAGAACAATGATAACTGCTGATGCTGTTTGGAGGCTCTGGGGCACAATGGACCATGCAGAGATCCCAGGAGAAAATCTAAGCATGAAGGAGGGGAGGGGGGAGGGAGATGGGATAAGGTTTCATTTACTGTTGCTTAAAAAAACAGCAAAAAGCAATTGTGTTGCTTATATACCATCTCATAGTGCTTAAAGCACTCTCTGGGCAGCTTAGAAGTACACATTGTCCCCAACTCTAATAAACTGTATATCCCCTTTTCCTAACCTTGGAAGGATGGAAGGCTGAGTGAACCTTGAGCTGGCTACCTGGGATTGAACTCCAGGTTGTGACCCGAGTTTTGGCTGAAGTACAGCAGTTTAATCACTCCACCACGAGGCTGTGTTGCTATGCATTCCCTGCTAACTTCCCATTTCCCAGCTCTGTGGAATGAATGATGCACACACACCATACACATCTTTGCCTGCACAGCCTGCACTCAGCATGAAAATATATACTCTTGTGAAAAATCATTTGTGTTATATACTGCAGGGCAAAGTCAGGTCATAGGGATTGAAATTGACTGGCCTCCTTTGAAGTCAACAAGACAATTTCTCCTCTGTAGGTGCTCTAGGGATCCACAAATCAGTCTGTTCCTGATCTCTAGATTGCATTGTCATGCTTCCACAATACCTCTACCCTACCATGTTTCCGTATGAAGCAGCCATTGTGTGTGCTGTGTTTAAAATTAAAGAAAAATCCACATATAAATACCCCTGGTAATCCTTTCCACATGTAAGATATGGGAGATGTCACCATCCAGAATGCTCCAACCAGCATGGATATTTGTCAAGCAAGTTGGGGCTTTTCTAAGAGTTGGATTGCAGAAAAGTAAAAGCCCAGGCATGGAATTATAGATGCACTTTTCAACATCCCAGTTCTGGTGCACTGTGGCATCATATTAGGAGAAAGACCAAAATCTAAGTGGGTTCTTGCAATCCATACATTTGACTAAGAGGAGATTGTCACAATTCACAAGTTCTGTATCAACTTTCACAAACATGTATTCTCGAAGGCTTTCACAGCCGAGATCTGATAGCTGTTGTGAGTTTTTTGGGCTGTTGTAAACCCATGCCAGATTTTACTTTGCAGCTTGCCAGGAGTTGTTCAAGGTATCGAACCTTATTCACACACCCACCCAAATAAACAAACAAACTCACCACTTGAGAAAACTCTGAAAAGTGCAGACCAAAACCTAGCAGAGATTCATAACACCCCTGAAATAGAGTCTCCCATTGCCTGTGACCTTATCCCCTACCTCTTCTTTTTCTACCATTGAAGGGAAATTACAGCTCCTGGCAGCCTCCAGATGTGGTTCTTGGCTTTTTAAAAAAATCAGTTCTTGTTGGCCACTCCCACATTTAACACCTGAAAACATGGGTTTTTCAAAAGCTGGCAGTGGACATCTTCTCTGTCTTTCTGTCTTTTCGTGACCTGTATCAGGGGATGAAGCAGAGAATGTTGGGGTCTGACAACTGAAAAGAATTATATAGCCTTGCCCTATATAGCTCAACATCCAGTTTCACTCAATGACTTCCCAATTGCCTCTGTGGGAACGTTAGCTGATTATAGCAGGACTACAGTGGGCAAGCTGTCCTCAATGTTGTCAGTTCAAACACAACACTGGCATCCTTTACCTTCTTGTAGCAACTCTGGGAAGGACAATATAAATAAAAAATAAAATAAATAGAATGTGTTAAGCTACACTACAGCAATGAACACATAACTGTAACTGAGTGAGGGCCTTGGGGCATGCCTCCCTTCCCATTGCTCTTGCCTTGCTGGAATTAATATTCCCCTCCCATTTTTTTATTTTTTTTGTATAGGAAGGGACTTATTTTCAAGTATACAATGGGATTTCTGCCTGAATCCAGCACTTCCTCTCATTTGCACTGTGGGAGGTAGCAAATCTTTCAATCCTAAATCCTTACACACTAATCTCTATGTTTGATCAAAAGGTAACTAATCCTTCTATCTAATCTTTATATCTTATTTTCTACCATCACTCCAAGTCTTTTGCCTCCAAATTTTGATTTGGCTTCTTTTCTATATCTGATCGCTCCACTTGATCTTTCCAATCTATTCGTCTTAATAACCTCTGTAAAATATTGCTAATTTACTTTATATTAGGCTTTACAAAGCACCAATTAGACTATTTCTTGAGCTGCTGGAAGACCAATCCCTCCTTTCTCTTCCCATGCAACCACGATCCATCTTTACGCTGGGTGTAATGGATCTCAAAATGTCAGCACTTATTCCTTCTAATGAGGGAAGCAATTAGCTATTCAGCTCCACTGGAGCAAAGAAGTTGGTATAGGAGTAGGGTGTTGCTCATGCATCAATCCCCCACCCCCAAAAAACAAAATGCAAAATAGTCAGGATGAGATTTTTCTTTTTGTTCCTTTTTTGGACCACAGAGAAAGGTATCTGTAGAATGAAGTTCTGTAGACAGAACTTCATTCTAATAGTTCTGTCTACCTTTGTTATTGTTGTGCCATTACAGTTGTGACTGACTCTTCATGATCCACATGTCCATGGAGTTTTCTTGGCAGGAATACTGGAGTGGTTTGCCAGTTCCTACTCCAGGCGCCTACTGCACCTGGTATTCCTGGTGGTCTCCCATCCAAGTACCAGCCAGGGCCGACCCTGCTTAGCTTCCAAGATCAGGCAAGATTGGATGTGCTCAGGGCATCCAGGCAACTCTGTCTACCTTAAAACCATAACTATTGCTCATCTAGGAGAAAGACCTAACTGGGAAGCTTTAAGATTTTCTTAGACCAAGCTCTAACCAAGCTTGCTGTTCCTGCCCCATTGCTAGCTGGGAGCTTTCTTTCTGAACAGGAAGCTAGGTAGAGCTGTCTAGCTCACCTTCAGAGCCTTTCCACATTATGCCTATTTCCAAGGTGCAACACATTTTGATATAAGAAGGTATCTATTAAGCAGTTGGGAAATTTATATTTAAAATCGGAAAATCCCATCCATATTGAACAGGAACACCCCCTCCCATAAAACGTGCATTCATTCATTCATTCATTCATTCATTCATTCATTCATTCATTCATTCATTCATTCATTCATTCATTTGCACCCCACATAAATGGACTCAGGGCAGCTTACAAAGAACGTAAAAACATACACACATGACAATTGCAACTACTGTATTGAAATCACATTAAATCATAATTAAGGTTATTAATTATTTAAAAAGCATGGGCTAAAATGCCAACAAAACCAGTTTAAGAGACATGCTAAAAAGATTAAAGAACAATTATGTCCTTGAAACCCTTTCCTCAGCATCAGTTTACATATTAATGCTTCATTTTTATTTATTCTGTGTTTTATATGTGTAAGATCACCCAGAGTGCCTTTGGCACTAATGGGAGTGATGCAGAAATTCACAATATAAAAAATAAAAATAAGTAAGTAAGTAAGTAAGTAAGTAAGTAAGTAAGTAAGTAAGTAAGTAAGTAAGTAAGTAAGTAAGTAAGTATCAAAAGTCTGCTTAAAAAGAAAGGTCTTAGTCTTCCACAAGATAGAAAGAAAGGAGGGGACCAGCTTGGTCTCCTGTGGCAGGAAGTTCCATAGCTTGGGAGCAGCCATTAAAAAAACTGTCCACACCAGGTATTCCTGTGAGGCCAATGGGATTCAGAGAAAAGTCTTCCTCAGAGATCTTACTTAAAGCCTGGGAGGCAGGTATGGAAATATAGTCTGGAACCTAGTCATTTGGGGCTTTATTGGTTGAGACCATCACTTTCTACCCTGAAATGCTCTGGTAGCAAATATTTCCTGTTCTCCTGGTAATCAACTGCAGTCAGGAGGGAAGCTTCAACATCCTGGATCTGCTAAAGTTGTGGTTAGAGATGGGCACGAAATGAACATTTTTTCGTTTCCGTTATTTGTTATTCGTTCCGATACGTAATGAAACAACTAACGAAAATTGTGATGAAAATGAAACGAAACGAACAGAACCACGAAAATTGTGTTTGTTACGTTTCGTTTTCATTACTGGTGGTGTGCAATGAAATGAGCTGTTTTAAATGTTAAAAAAACGCCCTGGACATCCATAAAAACACAGTGATAATTATTTATACTGTCTGATAATACCTACCAGGGGGGTTGGGGTCCTTAAAATGTGCATTTATGTCTTTTCTCAGATCGCTGTATTTTTTTCCTTTAAGGGGAGTTAGGGGACATCGACCCAAAATGGCTCCCATGTGCCTAATATTGATTTCTTGGGTATTAAAATGCCCTGGACATCCATAAAAATGCAGCGATAATGCGATAATTATTTGA
>JAHTLZ010003526.1:15749904-15763352 GCA_023846285.1 Phrynocephalus versicolor | reverse complement strand
TCTTCTTCTTCTTCTTCTTCTTCTTCTTCTTCTTCTTCTTCTTCTTCCTCCTCCTCCTCCTCCTCCTCCTCTTCTTCTAGATTTTGTTAAAAAGACCAGCCAGAGTCTAGTTGCACTTGGGCAGCCCGGCTGCTAACAGATCACACAACCAGGAGCCAAGAATGCCCCTGGAAATGATGCTACATGACACAGCGTCCATTCTCAGGAGCGCTAGTGCCACTGTTGTTGTTGGGAAGATGGTTTTCCACTTGGGACACATGTGGGAGGCCAGCCATCTCCCCTACGCCAGCAAAGACTCTAGTAATGAGGCCGCATCATCTTCTAGCCCTGTAACCTTTCCAGCGAGTGTTTCAAAACGTGTGGGGTGCATTGGCTTGGAGGTGAAACCCGACGTGCAGCCTGCCAGCGTGTGTGGCATGCAAGAGCAGAGATGCCTTTCATAACTTCTCCCCCAGCTCCTATCCCAGTCCCTACAGGCAGCCAGCCTGTACAGATAGAGGCAATAGGGAAACAGTAGCATGCATTTGCATGCAGGGACAGAAAGGCAGGGATGGACCGAGATGGCATTGCTAATGGGAAGCAAGCCATAGGTCTCTCCTGGTTTGACTTGTGCAAGGGCTAACCTAATTGTCCTAGGCAATTTATCTCCCAAGGCAGATATTTTCTCTCAGGACATTTGATAACCTCTGCTATGCACATTGTTCAGTGTCTCCTCAAGGTTATGGGCTAAGCGATTCAAGGACAGACTCTTCTCTGGGTGAATTTTACAGGGCCATTTTCTTCAGTTGCTGTGGAGAACAGGGAAGGGAAGGGGAAATGCAATAGAAAGGGAGGGAATTTAGGAGGCCATTTCATCAGAAATGTTATGAGGATGGTAAAAGATTGCCAATAGCCAGAACAGGGTCTGGATAGGACAAGGGCCAGCATCAGCACTCAGCACCCATGGTCAACCATCCTGTCAAGGCGCAGTTCTAGAGATACTCCTCTAAAATAAAAGAGACATGACTTATTTTTTGGGGGGGATTTTTTTGGGGGGGGGGGAGAGAAACAAGATCAAGGTTGTCACTTTTAACAATCACAACATTAATGTTAAGGATTTTTATATGATAGCTATTATTTAAAGTGTTTAAGAAACATTATTTGGGGGGGACTTGGGGCTGATTTGTGTCATTTTTGGACATTGTCACAGGTTTTTTGGGGGGTCTAAAATAGTTGACAACACCATGTTAATAAGATTCAGTGTTGTTTAGTTTAAATATGAGTAGTGTATTAGTCATGGAAAAGCATAATTAATAGGATTTTTTTTTAAAAAAAATCTGGTTTTCTATAATTTTTCAAACCACCCCTATTGGTTCCTGCCAGATACTACCTTCGGTTTTGCTCGTTGGGTTTGCTCAGCGACGAGAGAAGCTGTCCCAGCAAATGTCTGACAGGATTTTGAGAGTCGTTGTCATGAGAAGAAATACTGTATCTCAAAGCTCTAATTTTGACGTTGCAGGAAAGGCTGACTTGATCCCCAGGCCGCTATAGTAAAAAAAAATGAAATGCTATTGTCATAAAAAATATGGCAGCAGCCATGCCACCTCAACTGGTTTATTTGTGTGTGGAGAAAATATGGCTGTCTTTATGGATTGGTTTGGTTTTTAGACTTGCAAATGACATATGGGGGCATTGCTAGTTGGCTGGGGTTAGTACCATTTTGAATAAATGGAGAAAAATGCCAACCAAGGACCCCCAACCCCCAAAGAACTCCATGTTCTCTGAGGCATGTGTGATACCGATTTTGGTAAGGCAGATATATTTATTTATTTACAAAACAAATTAGCTGCCCCACTACTGAGTGGTCTGTGAGAGGCATACAATATTTATTAAAGACCATCAAAAGCAAAACAATTTAAAACAATCAATATACAGTACAAATAATAAAATTGTGCTGCTCATGAGCCCAGCTAAAAAGAGTGCTATCTAATTAAAATGCTGGCTGAACAGGAAGGTCTTTGCCTGGCACTGAAAAGCCAAATGCATCAGCACTATATGGATCTCTGCTGGGAGTGCATTCCAAAGTTGGGGGACAACTACAGAGAAGGCTCTGTTTGGACATGGTAGCAAGGCTCTACTACAATGATGGATGAAACAGGATAAAATAGCTGGTTTGTTTGTTTATTTATTTATTTATAAAAAAATTAGCCAGCCCAGTGGTCTTTGGGCGGCATACAACAATGTATTAAAACTATAAAACCACATAATTATTAAAACTATAAATTACAACACATATTAAAACAATCAATATACAATACAAATTTAAAAACCCTGCTGCGCATGAGCCCAGCTGAAAACACTATCTAATTAAAATGCTGGCTGAACAGGAAGGTCTTTGCCTGGCACTGAAAAGCCTAAAGTGTTGGCGACAGGCGGATCTCTGTAGGGAGTGCATTCCAAAGTTGGGGGGGGGGCAACTGCCAAGAATGCTCTGTTTTGACATGCCACCCCCCTCGCCTCTTTGAGGGATGCCACCTTCAACAGGGCCTCCTGTTCTGATTCTTAGGGTATGGGCAGGCTCATATAGAAGAAGGTGGTCCTTTAGGTAATCAGGTCCTAAGCCAGTTTAGAACTTCATTTGCATCTTCTACTGCTGCAGATACCTAACAAACAGAAGGTCTATTGTTTCTGTTGTGTAAAAAAGGTTCAAAGGCCAGGTGCCAGTTTCCGGTTTGGTTTTCTTGGGGAGTAGATCTTACTACCAAGTAAATGGACCAAGGTAGAACAGAAGCAGGCAGAAAGCAAACAAGCAAAGTGTTCTATTTATATACCATCTCACAATGCTTACTGCACTCTCTGGGCAGTTTACAAATAATTATACAGTCTACACATCCTGCCCCCCCTCACCCCCAAGCATGATGGGCACTCATTTTAACCAACCTCAGAAGGTTGGAAGACTGAGTGAAGCTTGAGCCAGCTACCTGGCATTAAACCCCAGGTCATGGGCACAGTTATGGATGCAGTACCAAGGTTTAACCACTGTGCCAAAACTGGCTCAAGGCATTTTTGCATCCTAAAGACATGCTACTGCCCTTTAGTTACTCCAAGAGCAGAAGCAAGATGAATAGGGAGTTGAAACTTTCTTTTAATACCAGTAATGGGATAGCATACCCGCCCCCCAATACATCTTGCACAGCCGGCTATGTAAGACAGACCAGGGTACGCTGTACACAGCTCTGTCATTCACATATGTATCTCCAAGCATCTAGAACTTGGAAGAAAATTGCCTGCTAGCTGGATTCAATTTCTGCTGAACCCCATAGCTTTTATGCTTAAGGTCCTGAAAAGTTCCATCTGATCTGTTATGCTGTTTAAGAAGATGAAAGTGTGGACTGAACATCAAACCGTGGAGTGAATCATCGGAAGATCAGCATGCGTGAAGACACACAGCTCTAGCCTTCTTGTTCAGCAGAGGCAGGTGAAGCCACAGGTGTGCCTAAGCAGCAGTGCCTGGTTGATAGAAATTGGAGTGCTGTAAAAAAAATATGCAGTGGACTACCATTTCTATGGCTCTGTTCACGTTCAAGGTTTGGAGATGTTTGTGGGCCCACCCTTCTCACTAATGGCATGAGTTTTATATAGCTTCATGTATTTTACCAGATGGGGCCTGTATGCCAGCCACTACCTTTGTAACAGTCTGCCTTCATGGATCCATTCTGATTACCGCAATGTGTTCTGCATGGAGCCACCTTGGAAGGTACCTGGCCATTTGGGTTTGTGCAAATAGGACACAAAAATACTGATGGGAACCAAATATTTTTGATTATCTGGCTAGGTTGGTGCAACCTGGCTGCTTCCAAGTTTGTTCCCAAGCCAAATCCAAAACGTTGGCTTTAACCTATGATTCCTCAACTGGCTTGAACTCAGAACATCAAAGGATGGCTTGTTCCCAGATATCTCTAGCTGTGCTCTCAGATTGTCCCCAGATCTCATAGGCGTGATGGTTTTCCAGTGCTAGATGCTCTGTGGTGGAATCTCCAACCCAGAAAATTTTGTCCGGCAGCAGTACTTCAGTACCAAAGAAGCTGTGGGCTATGCAGTTTGTCCTCTGCCCCCACAAACGATTCCAGATTCCAGTGAGGTGGAGGCTGCTCTTATTTCCAGTGCTGACAAATGGTGTAATTGCCAGTCCAGCTGACTTTTGAACATGGAAACTGGAAAGGAAGCACTCTGTTATTTATTCCCTTAGGCATTGTAATGTATTAGAGCAGATCTACAGACCTTATAATATATTTACAGACTTTATAAACCCTTATGTCTTTAGGATGTCAGGGAAAGATTTGTTTGCTGCTCACTTGTACTTACCTCTGTGATGTTTTCATTGGGTTTTTTAAAATGAGCATTCCTCCTTACTGACTAGTGTTTTACAATGGCTTTTCTTTAAAAAGTGGTGATTTTATAAACATATGTTTGTATAAGCTGCCTTGAGAAAGATTTCTTATAAAATGATTATTAAATTGAATGAATGAATGAATGAATAAATAAATGAGCATGTAAAACTGAATCTGGGATGTTCTATGTTCAAAGTATTTCTCATATTAAAAGGAAAATAGTAGGTCATTCCACAAGTTGAACCGGAATACTTTAGGGGCAGGCATGTATCTCATTTTCTGCTGTGGAATCTCATGCTAAACACGAAAATCCTATTGGTTCTGGCATAAGATTTGCATATCTTGCCAAAGCTAATTGATGAGGCACCAAGGATATATTTACATGCCTTGTTGCACAACTGAGATGCACCCTGGTGTTTTGCCCATTAGCCACCGTTAGCCATGGCCCCTCCTCCTCCTCCTCCTCCTCCTCCTCCTCCTCCTCTTCTTCTTTACTATAAACCCAAGATTCACAAGCTGGAGGAAGTTGTAATGATGATGATGATGATGATGATGCATCTACATTGCACAGTCATACCAATTTGATTCCACTTCAACTACCATAGTTCCTTCCTAGGGAAACCTGGGATCTGTAGATTGGTGACAGAGTTCAGGAGAACATCCTACTTTTCTCTAATATAGAATTCTAAGAATCACACCAACTACAAATCCCATATTCCATTGGATGTATCCATGGCAGTCAACAATGAATCAAATGAGTATAACTGAG
The DNA here is from genome assembly GCA_023846285.1 of Phrynocephalus versicolor. Lineage (NCBI taxonomy): Eukaryota > Metazoa > Chordata > Lepidosauria > Squamata > Agamidae > Phrynocephalus > Phrynocephalus versicolor. The sequence continues at coordinate 15,758,213 of JAHTLZ010003526.1, read as the reverse complement.
GAGTGTAGCTACATTTAAAAAACCCAGGCATCGTATTAAGTACTTTTTTACTCTATTCCGCCATTTTGCCAAATATCTTTTTAATATTTTTTGCTTTAGTATTAGTATAGTTATTCTCTTTTACATATTCTATTTACTCTTGTATTAGTATTTTTTCTTTTATTTGTTATACTGTTGTTATTTCTGATTGTTTTGTTGATGCTGTTAACCGCCTGGAGTTCCTTTGGAACATGGGCAGTAAATAAATAAATAAATAAATAAATAAATAAATAAATAAATAAATATCAGAGCAGAACACCATTCAGCTAACAGACCTTCTGCCAAAAATCCTCTGCTAGTCATCCATTCCCTATTCCTTGATCTCTTTATTCCAGAGTTATAATTTACAGTTAGCTTCTTGTTGGCAGTCTAACCACTGTAACTCAGAAATTTCTGTTGATCGGTTTCAGGTTACTCAGTGATCTACTACTAGATCCTACTAGATCCGAAACAGCCTTCTGTACCCACCCCTGCATTCAAAAGATTTGTTCACATCAACATAAAGTAGGTTTTCTGTTGAAGAGTTCTCCTTCCAACGCTTGCCTATTCTCTTCTACTGAATCATCTGCGCATACCACATTTTCCTTCTGTAGTGCAAATAAAACTACACAACGCCATTAGTCACCTTTCCTCACCATGCAAATGAAGACAGGAGCTGGGGTGGGCAGGGGAAGGGAGGGAGCGTTATATACCCAAGGGATCAACATTTGCAGAAGAAGAAGCAGGGATGTAATATAATTATCACAATCATCAATATTTAAATGGAGGTTAGAATGCATTCAAGAAGGCATGATGCTATCTTGTCCACTAAAGGCATTTTAAAATAACAATTATAATAATAAAAGAAGATTCTGAGAATATGTTTCTGCCTGACAAGCAAAAATTCAGCTGCTGATTTAATGAGAGAAGTAGAGTAAAGTTGGGAAATGTATACATATGAAGTGGAAAGTGGAAGCCTAATTTAAATAGCAAATGTCACCAGCAGATTATGACACCTTTCTGTAGAATATTTTGGAAAATGATGCATTCAAATCCTATTTTTGCAGCTCGGAGCAAGCCAGTCCTTGGCATGCTGCACTCAAGTCATAACTATTGAGGGAAGCATTAAAATAAAAAAGAGAGTATATAACAACTAGTATGACTTGACATATTTTCTCAGTAGATCTGCTCAATGAAACTTCTACATTGTCTTCCATGGTGTCATCCATCTGCGGCATCAATAATTGCTATACTTGCTTGTTTAAAATATTTTTACCCCACCTTTCTCCTTAAAAGCTTCAATGATTAAAAGATAATATTTAAAAGCTAAAAAACAGTAAGGATACAAATATTTTAAAAGAACTAAACAAGTATTATATTGAAAATGTTTAATAAAATCAATGCTTAAAAGCATACAGTATTTGGGGAAAAAACAGCACAACAACCCATTAAAAAAATCTTTCTCAGGCTGCTAGTTACTAAGAAAAAGCCTGCCTGAAGAGAAAGGTATTTACCCACTTGCAGAAGGACTGAATTAATAATAATAATAATAATAATAATAATAATAATAATAATAATAATAATAATAATAATAATAATAATAATAATAATAATAATAATAATAATAATAATAATAATAAAACAACCTATGGGGGAGTTCCAGGGTCAGGGATCAATGACACAGAAGGTCCTCTTCCAGGTTCTCATTATGTACACCTATGAAAGTAGTCGGACCAAGAGAAAGGCTTCTCCTGATAAGTTTAATTCCAGGGCAAGCTCATAGTGGGAGATGCAGTCTTTTAGAAGTACGGTACAGTTTGAATCTATAGTTTGCCTTTCCATCTTGTCTCAGTCTGCTTTTACTCAGGGATCAACATAAGGATAGAGAAAATGTGGTTCTCTAGCTATGATTGGGCTGTACTGCAGTTCACATCATCTACGCCATAAGCTGTGCTGGGTAGATCTAATAGTGGCTGATAGAGATGGCTGCAAAACAGATTGGTAGTTTGTGCCCATCCATAATGGCTAGCCATGAAGGATAGTGGCTGTGATGTGAGTCTGGTTCAGGATGAGTCTAAATTCCAAAGGGTCAAGATGATGAACTTATTTTCAGACTAAAGCCCTGGCTAGATTCACCATTCTATGAATACCAGAACTACCATCTTCTGCTGGTTGGTCGCTGTGGCATTTACCCCTTGGTGGTGAATAATTCATGACTGAGAAGCATCTGTATTGATTGGTTGGTTTTTGACTAATGGGAGAGTCTGGGGGAGTAGCCTGAGGGGAATTTAAGGCTCAGCCTAGCACTGAATTAGTCAGATAAGGACGGACACTGTCTGAGAGAAGGTCAGATAGGGACCTACACATACAGAGAAAGATAAAGTCTGACTAAGAGAAAGTTAAAGACTAGAGAGAGAAGAGATAGGATTTTAGAACTTCTGTGAAGAAAATTAAGTGTCAAGTGTCTGTAAACTTAAGAACAGGGTGTGCATGTGTTAAACTTTGTCAGTAACCAAACTTTAGTGTGTTTGAGCTATATTCCTCCTTTTGTTTGTACCTATACACATTACCCTTGATGCTTTTAATTCTACTTTGTAATAAATAAACTTCTTTTCTTTTTATTCAATTTAAAATCAGTCCGAAAGAATTAATTTACTAGAGAAACTAGTTGGTGGTAGGGAAGCATAAAAATTAGAAGTGGTGTTTGTCAATAGCCTGTGAAAGAACTGGGGGCAAAGCAAGGGAATGCAACAGTTGCTCTTCAGCAGCCCCTAGAAGACCAGATCTCTGATGATCTATCAGCCCAATAGATTGACACTAGAGATGGGCACGAAATGAATTTTTAATTTCAATTTTTTAATTTTAATTTTTAATTTGTTTCGTTATTTGTTATTCGCTTCGTTAGCTAACGAAACGAATAAAGATCCAACCCATCAAAGGAAAATGAAACGAAACGAAACAAAAATTTCCGTTTCATTTCATTTTGTTTTTCATTCCCCCCTGTCTCCTACCTTGTTGCTGCCTCCTTGCCTGGAACTCTGGCAGCCACTGCGGGCCAGGAGGGGAAAAAAGGGCCCTGCATCAAGGACTTTTAAAAATTAAAAATAATATTTAAAAAAAGAAAAAGAAAAAATGTCCCTCTGGCCTGCAGGCCAGCCGGTTCGGCCTGCGAGCCAGCGGGCCAGGAGGAAAAAAATAAATAAAACCTGGGGACTTTAAAAAATAAATAAAAGTAAAACTAAAAATAAAAAGCGCCGACCCGACCCCTGGGGCCATATGGTCGGCACTGAAAAAATAATAAATAAATAAATAAATAAATTTAACAAGCACTGACCCGCCCCTGGGGCCATGTGGTTGGCACTTAAAAAATAATAACTAACTAAATAAAAAGTGCCGACCTGGCCCCTGGGGCCGCATGGTCAAGTGCTGAAAAATTAAAAATTAAAAATTAAAAAAGTGCTGGGCCTCCAGAGGCAGTGGCAGGGCGGTCCACTGTCACCCAGTGCGGCTGTGGCCGGGGCTCCAGAGGCAGTGGTGAGGCGCTGTGGTGGCTCGTGGTCCAAGCATCATGAGATACTGTATCAAATCTCTCCTTACCCATGATGGGATTGTCTCCCTCATCCTTCTTCTCTTCTTCTTACATAAAAAAAATTGGTGTGAATTTTAATTTGGCTTTTACAAATGTGACATGATGATACATGTATTTCTCCCTTCCCCTCAAATATGACCCTCTTCTGAGGGCACTTGTTGGAGTCTGCCACACAAATCAGCACAAGAAGCATCCACCAGATACCAGCTGAAAACTGGATAACTAATTTTAACAATGTTATGCTCTGGAATGTGCTTGAAATGGGCCAAAGTCCTAGGAACCATCACTGCCATACTAGAGAGACCCTGATGAGAAGACCATCAAGATGAAGCCAGTGAGTGACTAACGCTGCGACAACTGAGGGCAGGCCTTTGATAGCACTTCCATGGATCTGAAACACAGCAACTGCTGGGCTCTGTTAGTAAGTGCTGATAACAGATCCCCCTAGCATGGCTGTTTTTAGCTCTTTCACAGTTTGTTCCCTCAAAGACATCCTTTCATGACCTGACACTGACAGGTTCTCCCTGGCTTCTCTGTGGATTTTTCACATACACTCAGCATGGTTATTTATCTTTCCTGTCAGAAATCCCACTCTGTGCTTCTTCCTGAAGGTAACCCATTTATGTTTCCATAGTCCCCTGTGGTGCAGAGGTAGTCCACATAAAATGGAAACCCCCTTGTGGTCTACATTAGGTTGTGTGTAACAAACAGCAGAGCAAGTAGACATTTGGGTAATTAGGAGCTGAGGTAAACTGTTTCTATCAAGTTATCTGGATAGGAAATTATATAGGGTGGGACACAGCCAAGGGAAATACAAATGTATTGGATCACAGGTGAGGTCTGTAAAATGGTGAATTTTTCCCCTGCCGTGTATTTGCTGTGTGGTGCAATAGATTGACCGTTGGGCTGGGACTACAGGGATCTGGGTTCAAATCCCTCTTTAGCCAATGAAGTTCCCGGTTGGGTGTGGCAGCAGTAAACATCTCCTTAAACACCTCATATATCTCAGAAACCCTAATATGATTTTAGTAATTGGGAAGTTACTTGATAGCACATTACAATGACAACTCAAAATGGAAGGAACATAGACAGTTATACTCTGGGCATGCTATCCACTTGGACTGGCAAATGGCAATGCTTGCTCTGATTGACAGAAGCCCTCCAGGCGGCCAGGCATGATAGATCTCTCACATTATCTTCTAACCAATCTTTTTAATGCTAGGCATGTTGTGGACTTCTGCATTCAAAATATGCACTCTCCTACTAAGCAACGTTTTTGCCCAGTCTGCCATGTGCTAGGGTGATCTTGCTTTGTCTGTCGGCTTGGTAGTGGTCTGGTGGAGCATACACTAAAGTACACAATAGCATGTGGTATCTCCAAAACTCACTGTTCAGGATCTCTGGATAAAAAAGATCAGCAGGAAGCATGTGATGGAGCAAGATCTGGAGATCTGTTGCCAGTTACATGTGGCACTTATGGTCCGAATGGTATGACAGGATTCTGTGTTGTTATCCATGCTATGTTGCACCAAAGAGAAGCTAGAGATGGGGATGAATTTTTAAAAAATGAACTGGTGATATCCATGAATATTGATGTTTGATGAACCACAATGAACTGCCACTTTGGCAGTTTGTCACCATGTCTAAGAGAAACAATATCAGCTTGTAGAGGTATTTTTTCATGGTCAGAACCATTTCGTTCTAAAGCATAAAACAATAGCTCTTCCTTTCTCTCCTCTGAATCATACTTCAGCTGGGACATTTTCCTTCATCATAGCTAGCATAGGAAGAACAGGACAGCTTTGCCCTTCTCTGTTCCTGTTGCCTTCCATACATCTGCTGCCTGAAATTGCAACCTCGGTAGGGCTGCTCCTCTTCAGAAGGCACAGTGGCAAAAAGCAGGCCACATAGGATGGGAAGCCCCAAAAGTACGTAGAAACACGTATTCTCAGGGGTCATCTTCCTGATCAGAGATAGGATTAATTAGTAATTATCAGTGAGGCACAGTGGTATCATTGGGATTGTTAATAAGGCAAGAAGAATTGCCGATATTCAAAGAAAACAATTTAAGATAGTCCAGGAGGAATTGGCTCTAAATTGTACTTACAGGAACCTCTAGATATGTACAGGCAGACATGTAGGTCTGCTCAGACACCCATTACTAGGAGGAGAAAGGTACCAGATGTAAGCAAGAAGGAAGGAGACCTAAGGATATCAATCTATCCATAAATCTAAAAAAGAGAAGAGATAAAAATATCTGGGTTCTCCACCTGCTTTTCCAACACCTTCCCAACCCCTACAGTGGTACAGATCAGTGGCTTTATGCCTTGATGCTTTGCTCCATAACTTCAGACTAACAACATTAAGAGGCCGTCATTGTTATGTTCTGTCCGGAAGCTTCACATCCTGTTTGGAAATTTCCGAGGAAATGCTAGACTAGATGGCCTCATGGGATGACACAACACATCTGCTCCTGCATTCGCAAGCAAAAATGTCCTCACATCCATTTCTGCTGTCCAGTCAATCAAACACCTGGAGCTTCCGTCATCTATGTACCATCATGCTGCCGAGCTTTGCTGGGCTTTCTGTATTAAATATTCATGTTTACCTTAATATACATTGCAAGGAACATTCCCGTTTCATTTCTGTTCCCTCGTTCCTGCAGTTGACTCATGTTAGATTTAATTGACATTTAGGGCTTTCAAACAACCTGTCATTTCCCATTGGTCTTTTTTATGATTTCCATATTATACAGATCAGCAGTTGTGCTGGGGGCTGGGGCTGATGACAAGAATTGCACTGCTCAATACACTGCTGTGAGACCATGTGAAGCTTTGCAACTGGATTATATATATATTTATTTATTTTAAGAAGTGCGGAGCACAAAGATTTTCTTACACATAGTCTGTTACTCCTGCACTTGGTGCTTCCTGCCTTTGGGCATGACTGGCATAAAGATATGACCAAGTGTTTGATGCTTATAATGGAAGGCCCTGTTGATCCTCCTGGACCTATCAGCAGCAGCTTTCAACACCATTGACCATGGTGTCCTTCTGTACAGATTGGCTGGGATAGGAGTTGGAGGCACCGTTCTATGGTGGTTCTGCTCCTACCTGGCTAACTGGGTCCAGAAGGTGGTGCTGGGGGACAAGTGCTCTGGCCCATGGTGGTTGCACCTCTGTTAACGTAATTTTCAGTTTACCAAAGTCAATTCACAATAATGCCTCAGTTTACAAATCCACCCCCACAATACCTCAATTTACACTTTTTTCTAAGCAAGTTTCCCCAGGATGCATTGTGCCCCCATGCATTTCAGTTCATGATTTTTTCGCAATACGAAACATCCTGGAGAACGCATTAAATTCATAAACCGAGGTACCACTGTATTGTCTTCCATGCTATTTAATATCTACATGAAACCACTGGGAGAGGTCCTTAGGAAATTTTGCCTGAGGAGTCAGCAATATGCTGACAACACTCAACTCTACCTCTCATTCTCCACCAATCCAGGTGTGGAGGTCTCTGCTCTGAGCTTGTGCCTAGACTCAATAATGGACTGGATTCAGGCTTTGTTCATCTTATGAGCCAATCAGACCAGGGGACAAGAGGTCAAGCTGACTATAAGAAGGTCTCTTGCACTAGCTGTATTCAGACCGATGAAGCTGTTTGGATGAACAGCGAAACGTTTCTATCTCTCAAAAAAGAAGTCCAGTAGCCATGACTCAACTCCCAGATCGGTTTCACATGTACCTCAGAGAACATGGATGTCAATCAATCAATCTTTATTGAATAAGTCAGTTAGACCATTTCAAAACCACAAGATAAAAACATACACATCCAAGTACTAATAAGTATACAATACATTAAAACATTAATATTACATAGTTCTTGCTCAAGGGCTACAAAGGACATATTCACATTTAATATATATCTTGATCCAACTAGATCACACCCTTACTAACCAACTGCTTCCTCGAATTGCTGCTTTTACTGCAAAAATTCCAACTTTATGTGTTAAATGGTGATTTAACATGGATGTGGAGAACATGGATGTGTTTTTTTTTCAGGTTTCTCAGTTGGCATTTTTCTCCGTTTGTTCAAATTTGTTCTGATATGTCATTAGCAAGCCTAAAACCCAAACCAATCAATAAATACATATGCTTTATAATAAAAAAATGTCAGTCAACTAAAGCAAGAAATTAAATTTTGTAAATGTTACAGTGTTAAAATGAGGTTCGTGGTGCAGTGGTTAAATGCCTGTTGTGCTGCAGGTAACACTGTGCTCATGACCTGAGGTTCAATCCCAGGTAGCAGGCTCATGGTTGACTCAGCCTTCCGTCCTTCTGAGGTCAGTAAAATGAGTACCCAGCTTGCTGGGGGGGCAATGTGTAACCTGCATACTGTAATTAAAACTGTAAATCGCCCAGAGACTAATTGAAGTGGTATGGGGCAGTATAAGCAGTTGAGAGCCAGCCACAAATCTCAAACATTAAAATATTAAAACGAGCTGTCAAAATCCAAGACTGGAGGAAGAGTAACAGCTTCACCTTGAATTGACATGCTGTCCACTTTTCCCGATAGCCAGTAATACTACTGAGGCAATGGTATGTATGTATGTATGTATGTATGTATGTATGTATGTATGTATGTATGTATGTATGTATGTATGTATGTATGTATGTATGTATGTATGTATGTATGT
>JAHTLZ010003526.1:15710904-15743738 GCA_023846285.1 Phrynocephalus versicolor | reverse complement strand
GGGCTGCTCTGGTGGACTCGCCGCAGGCTCGCAGCAGCAACAAGCCGCACGGCACGGACGGCACAGGAAAAAACTTTTAAACTCTCCCCCCACCCATTCCCGGGCCAAAAAGCAGGCGGAAAATGCCTGCCGTGCCTCAGGGCACCTACCGGAGGGGGGGTTTCTGGTCTGGAGGGGGGGTCCCGCCTCCCCCCCGTCCTGGGCAGCCGGACTCGCCATGCCATGCGGTGCGGGCGGGGGATCCAAAATGGGGCGGCGAACGCAATATTGTTTTTGAAATCGTGGTCCAAAAACACACAAGCACAACAGAAACACGCGGAAATTTATAAACTGCCAGATTTTTCACAGTAGCAGTGGGTTTTTTCTTGCAACAAAATGTCTCTCCTCTCCTCCTCTGTCCTCCATTGATTTTATTTTATTTTATTTTATTTACACCTGCGCAGTGCGCAATGATGGGCTGGCCCAGTGGCCTGGCCAGCCATGTGGGAGGGGACGACCATGCAAATTTTTGGAGCCATCCCACCAATCGCATGGCCACTTGGCCATGGAGACTTCTGGGATGTGCCAAAAAGCCCCCTAAAACCTGCCCTAGCCCCCTAACCCGCTAACCCTAATCCTTGACTCCTACCCATACGTCACAGACTGTCTTCTTAGTGGGTCAGAGAGGCACCCAGAGGTGCAACCCAATAGCCCACCGTAACCTTACCCGTCAGTAGCCTAACCCTAGCCCTTGCACTAACCCACCTTAACCCATAGCCAGATCTACTTGCATTGCACTACACGCAAGTACGATTCCCTTCTTTGTGGGACATGGCAGGTGCGACCCACTCCTCGGAGGGTCGTACCAATGGACCAGGTGGTTTCACTGTCTGCAAATGGTATGCATATCCAAATATATGCTTATGCATGCCATTTTGCAGCAGCAGGTGAGGAGGGGAGACCCCCATGTTGAGGGGTCTCTTGGAGCCTGCTGCTGCTCCTTCCTAGTGGGTGAGGATAGGAGGCACCCACGGGTGCCTCCAGGAGCCCACTTTCCCTTTATAGCGGGCCAGAGGAGGCACCCACCCCACAGAGGTGCCTCCAGGAGCCTGCTACCTCCCCCAAAAAACCAGTATAACAACGAAAAAACGAAAAAACGAACTGACTAATTTTTGCGAAGTTTCGCGAAAAACGGAAACGAGCCGACACGGGCTGCCTCCGACACATGACAATTCGAAAACGTCATTTTCCCTAGTCGTGCCCATCTCTATTTGCTAATAGCTAATAGCTAATGGCTAATAACTAATACCTACTCATAAGGATTACCTTTTTTTAAAAAAAAAAAAGCTGCTTCTGCTAGAAACCATTGCCTGTTGTACAAAAATCGCTCTTTGCCTGCCCATCCCACTGTTTTTTTCCCCCCAACACCCACAAAGCCACACAAGCTCCTGGACCACATAATATTTGTTTCTGAAGAGGGTCTTGACCAGCACACTAGGCAGGTGGGATGTCCTTGCCCAATCACCCTGGGAAACTCTTACGGGCCCCTGGCTGGTGAGCAAGATGGACCATAGATTTTGGACAGAGTCTGGATCATATTCAGGCATCAGTAGTGGATACTTCGCAGACCATGTTTTTTGCTGGTTATTCATTCATTCATTCATTCATTCATTCATTCATTCATTCATTCATTCATTCGTATTTTTGCCCTGCCTTTCTCCTTGGAAAAGGACCCAAGATGGTTTACAGTCAGGAGAAACTATACCGTCCATTACAATTAAGACACAATCAGTTTGAGAAACAGGGACTTGAGGGGCATCTTACAGGAAACATTAAAGCTAACGATTGATAAAGTGGTTATAGTCTGTATAGCCATAAAAAGGCACAGTAGATCGTCCATCATTCAGGGAAAGCTTGCCTGAAGAGAAAAGTCTTTGCCTATTTCTGGAAAGACAGCAGAGATGGGGCAGTCCTGGCCTCCACTGGGAGGGAGTTCCAGAGTCTGGGTGCAGCAGTTAAAGGAGCAGTTAAAGCCGTTAAAAAAATCTCATCAGCAAAAGTTTACCTACCCCTTGGTGACAAGCAGGAGCTGGGTCCCTGTTCAGCCTCCTATGCATAATTTCTCAAACAGTTGGTTCATCATTCTTATGCTTGACTTTTTTTAAATACTTAGTCTCACGGGGTGGGTGGGGGGAGTGCGTTGTTTATCTTGGTTGGTGGTGGCTTCGTGGGAAAGTGTCACAAACCACTGATGAATAGGAGGCAACAAACAAAAAGGTTTGAAGGAAACAGTGTGTGGAGGGGACATCTCTCTGACCTACCCTTAGGCAGCAGCTGAAATTAGTGAGCAGAAAGTGGTTATCTGGAGATACAGTACCTTGTCAAAATCCGGGAATAGATTCTGGTGTGATTTGTTCCCATCTGTCTTCTACTCAGTTCTTGCCAATATCAGGTAAGAAATGTTTTGTTTCTTATTTTCAAGAAAGAAGAAAATGTAGCAGAGTGAATTTTTCAATTAAAGCTTTCTGGACAATTTTGCTTAATATTAGCCTTACCCATTCTAGGGGGGAAGTTGGAATCCAGCCCGGAATCCTTCAGCTGCAATAACTAGCTAGGGAGGCTACTGGTTGGTTCTTTTTCTGCCCAATGTATTGATATCTAGTGGATCCTCATACAACAAAGGGTTTGTATGACATAAAATCTGTACAACATAAAACATTCCGAAGATAGGGGAAATTTGCTTAACAGAATTGCCTATGGGGGAATCCGTACAACATAAAAATGGTTGCGATTACAGATTAATCTGTTTTCAATGCATTCCTATGGGAAATTTGTATAAAGGAAAATTTGCTTAACAGAATTTCATTTGGAATGAATTAATTCCTTTATACAAGGTACCACTGTATTCTTTTCTGCACAATATTAGGATTTTTCATATTTAGGTGAATGGCTTAGTACTGAGTCTGTGACTTTTGGAAAAGGAATAATTACTCTGTTGACTGGTTGTTTGAAAAAAATGAGGCAATGTACACTTCCCTGTTTCTGGGAAGTTATTATGGGATAGAGCAGGAGAATGGAATCTTGACTTAATTACAATTAAAATTTTGTGTCTTGGCTGCCAACATGGAGAAACCCCATGTGAAGCTCCATCTTCTTTATAAAATGCATCCTACTTGTTGAGGAGGAGGAAGGAAGTTAGCCACAGAATAGAAATCTACGTATCAATGAGTAATTGATTAGACAAAATTAATTGTAATATGCATTGATGCTCAGTTTCCATTACAGGCCTTGAAAATCCATTCTGAGCATGCATAGCTGGAGTCTTTGTTGAGAGCTTAAGAATGACGAGACCCAAGGGGAGGAAGGCTTTGAGGAAATATGCATAGAAGTATCTCAAAATGTATGGGGGAAAGTATTTCCTCTGCTTTTCACACTATTTACCATCTGATAAAGACCATTTTTCACGTAGCCTCCAGAGGATGAGGTGGTAAATAGGTGTTTTGAGGGCCACAGGAGCTTGATGCAGAAGTGTGAGAAGCTGATGCCTGTCTGGATTCTATAGGGGAACAGAAATAAGAACATAAGAACATAAGAAGAGCCATGCTGGAGCAGGCCAAGGGCTCATCTAGTCCAGCTTCCTGTATCTCACAGTGGCCCCACCAGATGCCTCTGGGAGCGCACAAGTTTGTCACAGTTCACAGAAAACTCCTTGAGAGCTTCGGTGACCATTTTCTGCACTCTTGTTCAAGGTTGCGACTCGTAATCGGGCCTTTTCGGTGGCTGGCACATCCATGTGGAATAAATTGCCCACTGAGATGCGCCTGGCCCCTTCTCTCACAGCCTGTAAGAAATTCCTGAAAATGTGACTGTTTAAAGAAGCTTATGGCAATTCCTAATGTCTGTTTGTGCCCCTTGTGATTCATATGTTTTCTCTTAGTATTTGTTTGTGCCTCTTGCTGGATTATTTTCCTTTTTTTCCCTGTCCTCTATTGGTATGTTTCTTTTTGATTATTGGGGTGCTCTTAATTTTTGTTCGCTTTGTTTGTACACCGCCCAGAGTTCCCTTGGGAAAATCGGTACAGTTTATCAATCAATCAATCAATCAATCAATCAATCAATCAATCAATCAATCAATCAATCAATCAATCAATCAATCAATCAATCAATCGATCAATCAATCAATCAATAAAAGCTTATTTGCCTGAGCTCGATAACATCTGCTGGTGGTGAACCCAGGGCTCACCCGACTGACCAACAATCAGTCCGACTGTGGGTGAGTTGGCAAATCTGGTTCCAAAGCAGGAACTCTTTAATCACCACTCACCAGCAATCTGTTGCTGCCAGTAACATCATCCAGACATGTGTGGAAATAAAACAGACTGGCACCTACAGCTAGAGAGCCCTTTTCATCTCAAAGCCTATAAGGTAGAAGATCTCATATGATGCTTAGATGTGGCCAAGAAAGCACAGAAAGAGGAGCATTTTCAAAGACCAAGGCCATCCTTCTGGTAAAGCTGAGCACTGTTAAGCTACAGATCTGTAGACGGTTTTGCCTCTGAGTAAGTCCTGCCAAAGAAAGTAGGTGAAGTACCGTAAATGTGCATAGGATTGTACCTCACACCATCAATATCTCCCTCTCCTTCCCTCCCTCCCTCTCAGCTATTAGAATCAGACAAAGGTGCAAATTAAAAGCTGTCTCCCTGCTTGTGCCTAATGTCTGACTTCATTTTATGAGTGGTGACTGGTGAAGTATAACCACCCCTCTCCTCGCACTCCTGGCATTGACTTCTATTAATCAGTTGACTTCTGATAGGGGGGATGAACACAGTGGCTTGTCTCAGATTCAGTGAGTGCTGAAAGCTTGCGTGGCTGAACAGAAAGGCTTCCATTTTAGCGGGTGCTGGTGCATGTTAGATTGCTCAAAGCAGGGGCGGCTCCTAATATGTACACAATGATTTTCCTCCAGGATTTCTGCATTACAGGAGGAGAGGAAGGGGCAAGAGGAGAACCAAATAAACAAGGTTAGTCAAATGTGTGCAGGTCTTTCCCCCACCCAGGAGCCAGAATTAGTATCTCTGGCAGATGAAACGCTGCTCTTAACCTTACTTTTTTTCTCTAGCAAGCTTCCCCCTTAATCCTTAACACTTAAAGCTTGCAGTTGACAAGACCGTTTATCTTTCTTCTGAGCTCTCTTTTCAAGTACAGAGGGAATGTAATAAGACACAGCTTCATCGAACATTTCCCAGACTGCAGCCACGAGGGAACTGGCGCCCTTTGGGACCATCGGCCCTGCCCTTGGCTGCCCAAGTGGCTTGCTCATCACTGGTATTCTTGCTGGCTTTTTGCGGCCCTTCAGGATACAACCCTGAGCATAGGCGAAGTGCAAGAAATGTCGGGAAAAAGACATTGTGCAAGCATCAGAAGGTGTCAAGGGCAAAACGGCACACACAGAGAAAGTGCATTTTGAGGATGAGAACTACAGATTTCAGATAACTTGCAATGAGATTTTTTTAAAATTCCAGGTTAGTTGAAAAATACCCCTTCTTAATCCTGCATGTCTAGCAGAGTCACCCAAGGCAAAATCATCACAGTTGAGGCACCAGATTAAGATGATGCCAAGCTTTTTGAGGAAGCTACTAGGCAGCCTCTGTAGCTGAAGGTGACCCTGGCTGAGGAGCCAATGGCAGTGACACTGAAGCCAACTTGAGTTAGTACTGCACAGTAGGTGGGAATGGTAAACCCCTGCTGAAATATCTGCTGGCAACTGGAGCGTACCAAAGAATTTCAGAAGGGCAGTCAGCAGCAAAGCCTTTGCCCTTAATAACCTTAGAGAATTTGTATTCTTGAAGTCTTTCACAGCCAAGATCTGATAGCTGTTGTGAGTTTTTCAGACTGTTTGGCCATGTCCTGGAAGTTTTTCTTCCTGACGTTTCACCAGACTCTGTGGCTGACATCTTCAGAGAGCAATCAGCTCAGGGAACATGGAGTTTCTTCACAGAGAGAAACTCCTAGTTCCCTGAGCTACTTGCCCTCTGAAGATTGCCAGCCACAAAGCCTGGTGAGACGTCAAGAAGAAAAACTTCCAGAACATGGCCAAACAGACCCAAAAATTCACAACAACCACCTTAGAATTGCCGTGCTGGGACCCTATGGATCCTGAAGTCCATCCCCTGTTAAGGATACTCAGTGGGGAATCTGGAAGTTGAGTCATGGCTACTGGACTTCTTTTTTGAGAGATAGAAATGTTTCGCTGCTCATCCAAACAGCTTCATCGGTCTGAATGATGAAGCTGTTTGGATGAGCAGCGAAACATTTTTGTCTCTCAAAAAAGCAGTAGCCATGACTCAACTTCCAGATAACTGAGAATCTTCACAGTCAGTGGGGAATCAAACTCCCAACTTTTGGCTTCTCAGCCAGAGGCCTAAATCACTGAAATATCCATGAAAAGCTATGCCTTGTTTGGAAAGATTTGCCTTGGCACATGATTGCCCTGAGGGACAACCTGTATTACAAACGAGAAGTTGCTGTTAAGATAGAATATGGAGAGAGCTACCCTATGCTATAATGCTTGAAAGAGTTGCCTTCAGTAAAACATAGTTGTGCGTGATCAACAGTGGCAAAGGGCCAGCTTATATTGTCAATTACCTGCTGTTGTGACAGTACAAATCATCCCAGTCCCTGATTTATGTTTCTCTTCAAGGGGAAACGTCGCCACAAGTTGAAAGAGTCACCTGGCCATCTCATGGCAATCTCAGCAGCCTTTGATTTACTTTTCATTTGCACTGATTTTCTAACAGAATTGTTCTGCTCCCTCACTGTAATGCACAATTACTTCCAGGGCTGCCTGTTACTGTGTCATCAAAGCATTCATTGACTTCAAATGGAAAAGACAGGTGCCAGCCTCTTATGTAGAAAATCAGCTGCTTATCTGGGGTGCAACACTACAGATGGCCATCTAAACAAGCCTGTTCTGAACTTCTCCCTGTCCTCCTTTCTACACTGGCCTGGAAGGCAGATGGCCCTTTCTCTAAAGATCAGCTCTCTATTTATTGATGGGGAAATGGCTTGATCTTTACCAGTCTTTTCCCAAGAGATGACTGACTGTCATTTAATACCTGCTCATATTCAGAAAGGATGGCCATTGATGTGGCTCCAAAACAGAGGACAGACTTCATGAGAAAGGAGGACGTGGAGGACAATTTTTTTATTTGCAAAATTAAAAGAAAAATGGAATATACTCCTTTAAACAAATGCATGTCCTCCACAGCCATCACCTCCTCCTTCCCAGCTCCATTTCACTTCCTCCTTCCTAGCATCATTTCTCCTGACCGTTCTGTCCAGTGTACAGTATACTCTTCTTTCTGATTGTTCTTCATCATCTTCATCCTCCAAACCCTTCCTCTCTCCCTGGGCCCATTTGCCTTTGCTGCAAACCACCTTGATCTCATGCAAGCATCCCACGCAAGCTTCTGATATGCCCAATACCATGAGGGAGGGGAACAGGGCTGCCTTAGCATGACTATCAGGGAAGAGGACTCAAGTTGTGGGAATCACTGTCATGTCACCGGAATTGACTCAGTTTTGTTTCTCAGTGACTTGGACTTGACTCATGGACTTGGAACCCCCTCTGCTCCTACCCCCTGCTTTTAATAGAGACAGAGACTTGGGGCTTGGGACTCAGGGCTTGGTACCAAAGACTTGGACTCAGACCTGGGACTTGCTGCCAAAGACTCGGACTAATACCTGTGACTTGGACCAAAGACTTTCCAACCTTCCTTATGACTACACAGCGACTTTTGCTCCATCACTCTGCAGTGTTACAGAGAGAGGACCAGGAAAGGTGAAACAAGTCCTGGTTTTGCCTGCAAAAAGAAACCTGTATGCTGTGGTGCCATGGCCTCTCTTTCTTTAGCCTCTGCTTTGCGCCAGAAAGTGCAGTTTCTGGACTGAACTGAGGGCAGGATTTAAACTGGAGAGTTCGTTGACTTAAATCCAGAGATGGCAGTCTAATAAGTAAAGGAGCATGCAATCATATTACCTATTCTTAAAAGTAACATTCTGAGCACTTAAAAGAGTGACTGTACTTGTATCCCATAGAAGTGCTGATTTCCATATTGAGATAACTACATCTGTCACCACCTAGTGTTCTAGACTGTACAAGAGCATCATGGCGTAGTGGTTATAATGCTGTACTGCTGCCAAGATGTGCTCACAACTGAGGGTTCAATCCCAGGTAGCAGGTTCAAGGTTCACTCAGACTTCCATCCTTTTGAGGTCAATGAAATGAGTACTCACAACAGGAATGTGTAGCCTGCATAATTAAGTTGTATACCTCCCAAACAATGCTTTAACTGCTATGGGGTGATTTATAATCAGTGACTCTATTCATGCACCATACATTTGCACGTGGAAGAAACTGGGAGATGAAGACACATTAATGAGCAAAATGCTCAGCACTGAGACACTATAATGAAAAGGCTGCTTGTTATCCCACTGTGAGTACAACCCTAAAATGATATTTATACTTCTTCAAGTGCCATGTCCTTGTAGAACATTGCGATCAGTAGCCTGAACTGGTTTCTAACTAAAGCTATTCTAAATAGAGCAGCTGTGCTCACTGCAGACCATTGGCTTAAGCTCTTAATCCAGAAATGTTCTTCTACGCCCTGGGCCACGTTTCCCATCTATTTTTCCTTGAGGGATAACCTGCAGCAGGTAGAATTTCTCATTCTGCATTATGTGTCCGAAATATTGCAACTGGAGTGCATCTGACTTTAATGAATTGTGAATACCTTTTATGCACTGCAAAATCACCTTTAAGATGTAGAATTTTGCCTTTAATCAGGAGTGATGCACCACTGATCATGGTATCATCCCCATTGTGCACACAGAGCGGCACAACAGGATTTTAGCTGATGTGTTTTGAAAAAAATCACTTGCTAGTTTTTTTTTTTAAACTCTAGTCAACTATACTGGAGAAAAAATGATTACACCTTCTGGCTATTTAATCCATTCAACTGTTTTGCTTTTTAAACATCATCAGCTATCATTCTTCTGCTGGTTGATCATGACAGTCTTGCCTAACCTGGTGTCCTCTGGGTAGACAGGGTTACAACGATCCATCAGCAGCAACCAGCATGGAAGCTATTGGGCTGAGAAGCCAGCCTTTGTTTACATTTCACAGTGAAATTATATTTCTGCATCACAGAATTATAAGCTGAAAAGCAACTGTAGCGAATAGCGATAGAACACTTACACCGTTAAGCAATTCTAAAAACACCAGATGTGGGTGAGGGAATC
Organism: Phrynocephalus versicolor; assembly: GCA_023846285.1. Lineage (NCBI taxonomy): Eukaryota > Metazoa > Chordata > Lepidosauria > Squamata > Agamidae > Phrynocephalus > Phrynocephalus versicolor. Next base: position 15,734,459 of record JAHTLZ010003526.1, on the reverse strand, counting down.
ACACAGGTTTTCCATTTTAGTTGTTCAAATGCCCGTTGCTCCTAGCCAGATTGGGTGGTTCATCCAGGGATAAACGAGCTGCTTTTGTGTTTGAGGGGTTGTGAGTTCAAATCCTGTCTGGAGGTTTAAAGCCTTTTTTTTAAAAGGTGACATTCTCTCTGTTGGTGTACTACAAACACAAAGAGAGGGGGGTTGGAGGAGATAGAAGCTCAAATCCTCTGCTTGCAGTAATTCTTATCAGCCCAAAGCATGCTGCCAGGGACTCAAAATGTTTTGAACAGCTCTTTGTGCTCAGGAAGCAAAACATAACAAACTGAAACTCTGCTTCTCTCCAGAAAATGTTGCATCCATAACGGTGGATTTACTTCTTATTAAGGTGAGGGACAGAGTTTGAATCATTTATCTGTTCATTTCTGGATTTCTCATCCCCAGTCTATAATCCTACATTTAACATTCTCTCTCCCTCTCTCTCTGGTGTTTGTGTGTGTGTGTGCGTGTGTGTGCGTGTGCGTGCATGCATGCACAAAGACCAAAGACCTTTTATTTGGCCATTCAAAAAGCTTGGAGTTTGTACATGTATATTTTCCACCTTTAACACTGAGCCTCCTGTAAATATGAAATTAGCAGAAGGAAACCAGTTTGTTACTCCCCTTTTATGCAATTATTCAGTCAGTAGACTAAAAATATCTGTGAAGATTTTTATGAATTTAGTTTCCAAGTTGAAAAAAAAACACCTTTAAAATCTTTTATACAGTTCCGTAGAGCTTTCCAATCTGTTGACTGCTATCAGTTTACCTCTGTTTTAGCATGCTCTAAGAAAGTAGGAAAGTTTTTACTTATGACCAGTTTGCCCCATAGGACCGATGTATGACTGTAGGATATGACTGTGCATGTTTAGATCACAATGAAATGGATGAACGAAGAGTATATTTTGTGCCATAAAATACTTATAGCATTTTGGGATTTTTAAATGACTACAATTTATTACTTAAGCAGTCTGGGAAAAGAGTTGCTTTTAAACATTTTAATTATTATGATAGTTAACTTCTTTGATGGTTACTTCACATCCTTCTTTGTTCCACGACTAGTTTTGTACCGTGACAGCATTGGTTGTGATCTCATGGTTTTGTCCCCGTTTCAGTGTTCCCATGGCCGTGATAACTTATCTTGTGACAAGTGTCACCTCACGGTCTTGTACCGTGACAAACACTGAATTTGTCTAGCTTCTTTTTTTTCTTTTTTTTTGGGGGGGGGCTTAAAAATTCTTTTTCAATATTTCACTTCTGAAAAGTAAAAAAAACAAACACAGTTTTCTGAGAGAAATGAATGTTTTGTTGCATGGCAGTCATTACTACAAGGTGTCTTGTCTTGGAACAGAAAGTGGGAACAAAGAGTGACAAGGGAAAACACCACCCCAGCACCAGGTACAGTATTGCCGCATTTAGCACCTGTTCCGGGGGCACAAATTTCAGTAGTTGTGCGATGGATGTGAAGTAATTTTTTTTTGTACCTCTCCTAAGTGCAACACTAATAGAGACAAAATGGACGTGAAGTAACCATTTTTGAGAGATGTGGAATTATAAATGTGCTGTAGTTTGTCACTTGTGAAAAAGTTATGGTACTTTCAAACTTCTGTTTAACAGAGGTCCAATCTACAAACACACCTAGTTCATCACTATTAAAAGACTAGGTCAGTGTTCGTGAACCTATGGCATGGGTGCCAAAGGTGGCACTTGGAGCCCTTTCTGTGGACATCAGACATCACCCCTTCACAGCCACCTGTATTCAAGTTAAATTGCTGTATTGGCACTTTGCGAAAAATTAGTGGGTTTTGAATCACACTTTGGGCACTCAGTCTCTAAAATGCTTGCCATTACTGGACTAGGTGAATTATAAGGTTGTACTGATACTTTTACATCTCCATTATTGTTGTTGCTGTGATAAAATGCTTGTAAGATGTATTACCTTACCACCCAGATGAATACTGAAGCAGTATATAAATATACCTAAATAAGGAGTGGTAATCCTTGGCAAACAGAAGTGTTTTGAGCTGGTGCTCAAGAAACTGCAATGTTGAGCATCAACATTGGGAAGTATTCCATAATTGTGATGTTACAAACAAGAAGGTGGCCTCCTTTGTTGATACACACTGCATGCAAGATACTTTGAAAATACCCACCGGTAGAGAAAGCAGTGTTTGCCACACAAAGTGCATCCAAAAATATACAATAGTGATTGTCTCAGCTCTCCACATGCCAGTCCTTATGGATTCCAAAATGGCAGCACATGCCGTAAAATGGAAGCCACGGGGAGGACCTTGGGAGCAGGAAGAAGTTTTTTTTAATGGATGGGGAATCTAAGCGGCCCAAATGGAGATGGTGGCAGGAGGGTGTCAGCAGGCCATTAGCCAAAACAGTACAAATGGAATGGGACTAGCGTGGAGTGGAGTGAGATCGAATGCTTGATGCTCTGAAAGTACTTTGCATTGCAACACTTGATTGCAGGGCCCCCTTCTTTCTCATGACCAAAAGTTGTTCAGCATACAGTCCATGCGCTGTGCCTGGGAAAGAAGGGTGAAGCTGGCCTCAGTCACAATACCTGAGCCAATGAATGAGGCAATTTCTGAACTTTTCTGTCTCTTAACAGACAGGTGTGCATGTTTTTCCCCCTTGTGGGGTGTTTCCTCCTGTGACAGGGCCCTATCCATCCACATGTCCGTAAACGTCAGCTCAACCTTTCGGAGACTTGAAACTCTCTTGACGCAAGAAGTATCATGAAGATTGAGCTCTGACTCTTTTTGCAAGATGACACTTTAAAAGAATCATTTGTGTTTTCTACAGCTGACTAGTGGTAGTGACATCACACCCCTTAATCTGCATGTTCAAATGTTAATGGATTCATGTTCTTAGAAACACCCCACCCACAATTTTTGTCACACAATTACACATCACATTCTTAGCAGCAGAACATGGATATTGTTTCTGTACTCCAAAAAGCTGGAACTGGGGTGACCAATGGGTCCTAATTTCCAACAGCAGACATATACTTGGAGCCTTGTGGCACAGTGGCTGAACTACAGGACTGCTGCCAAAACTCTGCTCATGACCTGGATTCGACTTGTCAATCCATCCTTCCCAGGTCAGTAAGCTGAGTATCCAGCTTGCTAGAATGTGTAGCCTGCATAATTCAATTTGTTAACCACCCACAGAGGGCTTTAACCACTATGAGGTGGTGTATAAGCACCATGCTTTTACACATTCCAGCATCGTGTTATAGGTTTGAGTCCTGCTGCAACTTTAAAAAAGAATTAGAAGGATGTGGTGTGCAGAGCATGGAAATAATGCTTTCTACATTGCAGCTCCCAGAATCTGTAAGTCAACCTAGGAAGTCAGAACATCTTTTTGTCCAAATATTAATTTTAGCAAGAATGTTGATTTCTACCATAGAAGTTCTGGGCAGAAGAATTCCACTCAGCTCCCCCCTGCAAGATTTCCAAAACTGTCTGCAAGAAACACAGATCCAGTAACTGAGCTAGTAGCAAAGCAGCTTGTAAGAGAAACTCAGGGGGATTCAATGGTGGAGGCCCTTTGTCCAGTTCAAAGCTTCTCCAGGGCTGCTCTCTCCTTTTGCAACTTGGTTTTGACAGAGAAGCAGCAGTGGGGCCATCTGTGCTCCCGGCAAAATGATACATCCCTCCCAAAATATGTTTTTATCCCTTTGATAGTGAAGGGCCATCTGTAGCCCTTGAGTCAGATACGGCTGGACTGCAATCCCATCAGCTCGAGTCAACACAGCCATGAGAAGGGAAGGGAGAAGGTAATGCCTGGATCCTTGACTGCCCCAGCTCGGTGACATCACATTGCCCATCATGACATCACAAAGCCCTGCCTCTTGGGGGATATGTGAAATATGGATTTAGATGTTCCTGCCTTGGCAACTTGATTGCTAGATTGAGAAAAAGGCCCATCTGGTCCATCCCAACCAGATGCTTCTTGGGAAGCCCAGCCACTAATTCGGTCTCACTGATTGCAAGAAACTGATGCTGCCTTGATAACTGAAACTAAGAAACAAACCAATGCCAGCAAGCAAACTAACAAATAAAAAACAAGGGAAAAACTGGTACCTAGAGATTGGCACAAGCCAGTTCAGCCCAATTTATGCCAACCCCCATCTCCTCAGCCAATCAGCCACTCACCAGACCCAGCTTGCTCGCTTTTTACACCTCCTCAGCTAATCTCCCAGTCATGACCAAGGTTACAGACCTCTTGCTCATGACTGGAAGATCAGCCAAGAGGGGCGGGGCTGAGAAGACTCAGCTGTTGCCAGGACCTGAAGATCTGATGATGCAAACTGGTTTGTGCCCCTCTCTACTAGTAGTTATTGATAGACAGGCATATATGTCTAGCTATTGACTTAGATCGCTTCAAGGTCCCTTAGCAACTATTGTGACCCAGAAACTTGATCTTCCATGTCCTCATTCAACCCTACCCATGGCATTGCAGTGACTGTATATACAGCCATAACAATATATTATCTTAAGGGAAATTATATGGAAAGTGATACATTGTGTGCAAAAAACATCCCCACAGACTTTTTTGAGTGGGAATCACAAATGGAAATATTACAGAAAGAATATAACACTAGAAAAAATGAGTACTGGAATTTGGAGAGATGGCTGGTCTTAAAATAAATGAAGAAAAGACAAAAATACTAAGAATATGGAACAGAAGAGAGAATGGTGTTGGAAAAGTCCAATTTTAAAGAAGAGAAGTCCATATTGTATTTAGGTATTAAAATAACAAAAAGCCAGTATAGTATATCAAGATAATTATTTGGAAACTATGAATTGTATACAATCAGATCTAGAAAAATGGGAATAGGATGCATATGTCATTAATGGGGAGAATTACAGTCATTAAAATGCATGTGTTACCTAAAGTGTTGTTCCTATTCCAGATGATACCAGTAATAATGAAAAGATCATTTTTAATGAAATGGATAAACTGGTTTTGAAGGAAAGAGCGAGTATTGGGAAGAAGGCTTTACAAGATGGAGTCAGCAGAGCAGGATTGGGAGCTGCTGATTGGGAATTGTATTATAAATCTTGTGTACTGGGATGGGTAAGAGAATGGATTTTCTTAGAAAACCCAAGAGTTTGGAAATTTGAAGGTCATGATTTGACTCTGGGCTGGCATGCGTTTGCATGGTACAAGAAGGCGAAAGAACAGAAAAACTTTAGCAATCATATGACTAGAAAGGCTTTATGGAGAATGTGGGAGAATATTCAAAAACAAATGTATAGTAAGATCCCAGGGTGGGTGTCCCTGACAGAAGCCTTCACAAAACCATATTTGATGACTGAGGCAAGACTTAGGAGATATCAAGATATATTAAATAGTAAGACTGGATTAAAAGAGAGGAAGAATTTTAAAAAACAAAACATTATATTAGACTGGTGGGCAAGATCGCAATTATAGTCAAGGTTCAGTAAAGATAAAAAAAGAAGGTTTTTATATGCAGAAAACTGATTTTGATATATTGTTTCTGGGGAGTGAAGATAAATTTATTAAGAGAATGCATAAATACCTATTGGAGCATAAAACTGAGGATGAGCTAATTGAAGATTATACAGTGGACCCTTGTATAACAAACAGCTTGTATAACATAAAATCTGTACAACATAAAAAATTCCGGAGATAGGGGAAATTTGCTTAACAGAATCGCCTATGGGGAAAATCCGTACAACATAAAAATGGGATTACTCCATTTTCAATGCATTCCTATGGGAATTTGTATAAAGGAAAATTTGCTTAACATAATTTCATTTGGAATGAATTAATTCCTTTATACAAGGTACCACTGTATTATCAAATGGGCTCAGAATATAGGACATAATATTGAGATAGATCACTGGAAACAATTATGGGAAATTAACATTAAGTATATAAAAGTGATACGTTTGAAAGAAAACGTATATAAAATGTTCTATAGGTGGTATATAACACCACAAAAATTAGTGAAAATGGGAGGACAGATTTTGAAGCTGAGTACTTTGGCCACCTCATGAGGAGAGAGGAGTCCATGGAAAATTCCCTGATGTTGGGAAAAATTGACGGCAAAAGGAAAAAGGGATGACAGAGAATGAGATGGTTGGATGGTGCCATCCATGCAACCAACATGGATTTGACCAAACTCTGGAAGGTAGTGGAAGACAGGAAGGCCTGTTGAGCTCTGGTTCATGGTGACATTAAGAGTCGGACACGACTGAACGACTGAACAACAACAACATTTCACCATAACTAGTGTCATTGTCATGATCCTTATTCTCATCCACACCCATCACTACAATCTAAACTAGAGCTTACCCAGATTTCTTTCTTAGATTATCAAAAGCAGGTGCATCAACAATTTCATTTTGAGATAAGGCTGGGGAATGATGGAATACTTACAGACAGTCAAGGGATATAGAGTAAATTATATATCATGACAGCCTAGTCCTATTGAAGTCAATGGACTGGTGTCAGGAAGGAATTAGTCTGTAAAACCTGGCAAGGAAATTTCTTGGTGTCCATTACTAACAGTGGTGCCCAAGATGCTTGTAAATGCATATTTTAAACAATTTACTTCTGGTTTACTCTTTGCTGTTTAATACAGTTGGCTGCTTAGTGTGTTTCTAGGTTCAGCCCACGAATGAAAAAGATATTTACTGTATGTACATCCAGTCAGTTTTAGAGTCATTTTCCAGTCAATTTCATTTTCAAGTCTCCACTAACACAGAGATAGTGCTTGCTGCAGCTGATGCCATTTTTAAAAATGTTTTTGATGCTGTATTTCTCCTCAGGTGCTTCTCTGTCACTCTGTAATTTCCTTAAAACATTTTTCTTGGCCTTATCCTTGCAGAAAGTTTTCCTTCCTGAAAGTTTTGATTAAATAATATCAAGCTTCCACAGTATATTACATCAAGCAACTAGAATTTACTCATCTCTATAGATCAAAATGTGAACATGAATTCCTATTCCCTGTCCTTACTATGTTGTTGGTGGTGGTGGTGGTGGTGGGGAGGTGATGTTGTTCAAACCCTTTCTTTCAGTCCTGGTACCTTTACATGCCGTACTCCTTAAAACTGTCCTGATGGAACCTGATGAGGACTGGCGTTCAAGACAAAGCCATGACTGGTACACTTCCTTGGAGAGTTTCTAGAATATTCTTTCTTGATGTGTTGGATTGTAAGGTCCTGCCCAACACAGCATCTATGCTGGTTGGGGCTAGTGGGAGTTGTAACTCAACACTTCTGGAGGACTTCAGGTTGGAGAAGGGTGGCTAGGTTTGTGGGACAAAGGCCAAGCTCAAAATGCAAGGGGTATATGGTCCAAGTTGGGTAGGCACTAGAGATGGGCATGAAACGAATTAAAAAATCATTTAATTGTTCATTATTTGTTTCGTTAGGTAACAAAATGATTAACGAACAGCTCCCTCTAAGGAAAACGAAATGGAATGGAATGGAAATTCCCGTTTCATTCCATTTGTTTTTCATTTCCCCCACTCCACCGGTGTCTCTTACCTGACATCCAGTCGGGTAGCTCCGAAGGCAGTGGTGAATAGCTGCTGGGCCTCCGGAGGCAGTGGTGGCGTGGTGGGCCTCCAGAGGTGGTGGCGAGGTGGTCCACTGCCGCCCGGTGCGGCTGCTGCTGGGGCTCTGGAGGCAGCGGTGAGGCCTACCACTGCCCAGCATAGTCTACCACTGTCCAGCACGGCTGCTGCGAGGGTCTCCTGGAACGCGGTGGCCGCCATCACCATCTGGATAAGCTGAACCAATTTGGTTCGGTTCAGTTCATACGAATTTTTGTTTTAAAAATTCTTATGAACGAACCAAACTGAACTGAGGGGCGAAATAGACCGAACTGAACCACCAGTTTTCTGTTTTGTGCCCACCTCTAGTAGGCACCTCATCCCATTAATGATGAGGTGAGACACCTCCACCCTGCTTGGATTCTGAACATAGGAGATTTGTGAACAGAATCTTGCACGTTAAGCTCACATGAAACTATGGCATTTTTCTCCTTTTAAAAATTAAGCATTCTGCTTTCTCTTTTTCCTGGTGAAACTAAAAAATACCCATATCTAGGGATGGACACAAAATGACAAATGAAATGCTGTTTCATTGTGTTGTTACATAACAAAATGAAATGAAACAAGGAAGCAGCATTTTGTTACAGACAAACTATTTTTTTAAAATGTTGTAACGAAACATTTTGTTCCATCTGTAAACTGGTCCCTTACCTGCGGCTGGTGTCCCGCCGCCACTGCCACTGCCACCGCTACCACTGAGACCACCCCAGCCAGGCTGGAGAGGGTGAGAGCAGGCCCAGCAGGCCAGCCTGGGCCTCCTCCTCTTCCTCTATTGCTGCCGAAGCCACTGCTGCTGTGGGCACTACCACAGGGGGACAACCAGGCCGGCCTGGGCTTCTTCTTCCTCCTCCTCTGCCGCCATCACAGCCACCGCACACCCCAGCCAGCATAATAGGCTAAGCGGCCAAGCGGTAGACCACACAGCTGCTGTTGAAGGCCCTGGCTGGCTGGGAAGGCCGGGCAGCCCGGCACTGGACTTTCCCGTGGCTGCTGAAGGCCCTGGCCGGCTGGGGAAGCTGAGCGGCCCACTGGTAGACCACTATGCAGCTGCTGAATGCCCTGACTGGTTGGGGAGGCTGAGCAGCCCGGCGGCAGATTGTCCTGTGGCTGCTGAAGGCCCTGGCCAGCCCAAGAGGGCGAGCGGCCTGGCGGTATACCACGCCGCTGCCACTACGACCACCAAAGGGCCCCACCAGTGCAAAAACCCAGGAAGAGGAGTAAATAGCGGCCCCAGAGCAGGAGGAGGGGTGGGCTGCTCAGGAAGGGGCTTTCCAACCCCCCCCATGTTTCATTTCATAAAAATTCATTTTGTACAATTTTTTTGAAAAATAATTGTATGAAACAAAATGAAATACGGGGGGGGGGGGGGAACAGGACAGAATGAAATGAAATGCAATTGTTCCATTTCATGCCCATCCCTACAGCACATGTTTAGAAGAGATGCTCCCTCAAGTGGTGAAATATATGTTTCTCATATCACATTATTTGCCTCACCTCCATATTTTGTATTTCCCATGCTTTGTTTTGCTCTCAGAAGGTAAACACAGACATAATTTGCAAGTTGGATGGGTGATGAAATCCTTTTGCTGGAAACGAAATGGGTAAACTCCAGGAAATATCTATTCATTTTAGTGATTGAAATCTTATTACTTATGCGCTCTGGTTGTATCATCAGCAAATTGCTTCTGGTTAAGAAGTAGAAACTTGTACTTCTTGATGGCACCAAGTTGCAGGAGTACTGTTCAACAACAGATAAAAGCATTGACTTTGGAAGTAGTGGCAATTCATTGCTGAGATGTATGGTCTTGTTCCTATCCTGGTGGACATAAGAAATAGGATTGTGGATTATTGTCTGGTTTGGCCCTGAATATCTGTGTATGTGTACCTTTAGGTACTGGCTGGGGGGTGGGGAGAACCACAAAACAAAACCTTGCCATTTTTCAGGAACAATAATGTCGAAAAGCCCTCTGCAACACTGGCTTCATGTATCCTAGAGAAAGGTTGCTGGGGGAATGGATGTAAATGGACCAGCTGATGCAGTTCCCACTGGAATTTTAGCATAGACACAGAGACGGTTACTTCACATCCATTCTCGTTTCGGGAGGAAGTTTGTTGCATGTTGACATCGGTTGTGGTCACGTGGTCTTCTCCCGCTTCTGTCCCTGTTCCCGTGTACCCACGGGCGTGATTGATGATACTGGGATGACTGTTACCGCACGTCCTCGTTCCGTGATGAGATGTGAAATTCTATGCCTTCGTTATCTTTTTTTCGGTCCAACCTTCCGTTTTTTGATGTTTCGATTCTCTGAAGCCTTGCCTTCAATGCGTTACGGAGCAAACTTTGTCTTTTAAAATCTCAGCACTCCATTGCTAACTCCATAGGGCAGTGCTCCCCAACCTTTTTATCCCCACGGACCAGTAAATGTTTGATGATTTTTCCGTGGCCCGGGGCTGGGGGTGGGGAGGGGGGAGATGGGGGGTGTGGGGGTCGGGCGGGGGCCAGGGGAGGGTGTGGGGGGATGGGGGGAGGGAGGAGGGGAGGAGGGCGGCGGGGGGGGGCTTGGCGTGTGTACCTTGCGGGGAGGGCACGGGAGCAGCGGCGGCGGCAGTGGCGGTGCTCGCCGGCTGGGGGCGTCGGGCGTGCCGCTCCCCCCTGTGCACGGGCGGGGTGGGGGGAGCCCGGGGCTCCTGGGCGGGCGGGCCCCCGCCTCCTCTTCCTGTCGGCGGCCGCGGCGGCCACGGTGGCTGTCCAGGTTTGTCCGCGGCCGGTGGTGGGGGCGCCCCACGGCCGCCTCCGCCGCCAGTGGCGGCTTGGCTGTCCCGATGGCACCCTCAGGCCGGAGCCGCCACTGCGTCGCCTTGCCTCCAGCTGCGGACTTCGGGCGGGCGAGCGGGAGGGGGGAGGGGAGGGAGGCCGGTGGGGGGTGGCGTCTGCGCTGGTGGCGACGTCCGGAGGCGGCAGCGGTGTCCGGGGCTGGTCGGGCGGAGGAGGAGGAGGAGGAGGAGGAGGAGGAGGAGGAGGATCCGAGTCTCCGGCGGCAGCGGAGAAGAAGCGGCTGCATCACCGGCGTCGGAAGCGTTACGCCTCCTCGGCCCCGCCGCTACCACCGCCGGCCCCCGTCGGGTTGCCCCTTTCTCCCGTGTTGGTGGTCCCGCCGGCGCCTTCGCTGCTGTTCCCGCTGCTGCAGCCGCCGCCGCCGCCCTTGCTCCTGCAGCCGCCGCTGCCGCCGCAGTCCTTGCTGTTCCTGGCGGCCACCGGCGCCGCCTCCTCCTCCTTCTGCTGCGGGGAAGGGGGGAGCGGAAGCGGGCCAAGCGGCACCGGGGCAGCCGGCACAAGCGGCGCCGAGGCCGGCTAGGTGGGGTGGGCCCCGCGGGGGCCTTGGTGCGGCGCGGGAGCTGGAGCGGGGCGGGCCTGGGCCTGCTTGGGGGGGAGGCGGCGGCGGTTGCCGAGGAGGAGGAGGACTACGGAGGCGCCGTGACCTTCCCGTCGGAGGGGCCCCTGGGGGGCGGCGGGGCGGGGAGCGGCGGGGGTAGCTCCTCCAGCCTTCCTCCTCCACTGGCGCTCCTCCAGCCTTCCTCCTCCACCGGCCGCCCGCGGGAGAGAAGAGGAGGAGGAGGAGGGCGGCGGAGGAAAAGGGGAGGAGCCTCCCCGGCCTCCCCAGGCGGCCCGCTGCCGACCGGGCCGCGGACCGGCACCGGGCCGCGGACCGGGGGTTGGGGACCACCGCCATAGGGAATTTATTGGCAAATGTCACTTTGCACTCCTGCCACTAGATGGTAATGAGCTACAATCGGCACTCGTTCTGTGACAAGGCTTACTTCACGGGCTCCCGTCTCAGAACGAGAAGTGTGACAAGCAGATTCCTGAGGCCAGGGAGGGACATCACTCATCCTGCTTAAATCGCAGTTCAGGGGGCATGGTCGGGACAAACTCCCATCGTCACGCAATGGACGTGTGGTAAGATTACTTCCCCCAAGTGGGACCGTGAACTGCGATGAAAGGGATGTGAAGTAATGGCCAGACAGAGGTACTAGGAAGAGGAAGAATAGCCTATGGGACCAGAAGTCAAACCTACCTATCCTTCCTTCCTTCCTTCCTTCCTTCCTTCCAAGAATCACACAAAACAGGTTGAGAAGGATTCTTTTGTCATGAGCAAAATGTTGTATACAGGCCTTATCGCTTCCATACTTGTATGTGAGGGGAAAAGAGAGATGATGCCCAGGTACTCCAAGTTGCAGAAAAACATCTTTCGCAGAAAAGTACTGTATTTGTATTTTAGCAGAGATCAGCTAAAGGAGGAAATGTTTATGTCTTTGACTGTAACTCCCAGAACCATGTGGTCATGTGGGATTCTTAGAGTTGTAGTCCATTACCCACCAAACATTTATCTTCTCTGATTATAACTGTATTCAGTACGGGGGGGGGGGGAGTCCTTCATATTGGAAATAAGTGTACTTAAGGCATATATTCTTCCATGACTACAACAGGTAAATCAACACAAGCCTAGGTTGAGTGGGAGGACCAGAATTGGGTGGAATTTGCAAACTAGTATTCCATTCTGATGGAGATGAAACCCACCCAATAAGGGTCCTAGAGCATAACCCTAGCATCACTCACTTATGGATGGCTTCAATATGTCATTATTATATCCATTCAGCTTAATGGTAGCTTTGAGAGCTCAGCAATTTTGGAATTCTTCCCTACCAGTTGCTACCAATAAAAACTAAGGAAGTGCTTAAAAACCGCTTGGATTAGGGGATGAGAGAGCATCCAATTTGCTCCATGAGCTAGGTTGCCAATTCATTTTCAAAAGAAGATGTGGTGTGTGTGTGTGTGTGTGTGTGTGTGTGTGTGTGTGTGTTCTTTCTGTTTCCATTTGTGGATGTATTTTGTGCTTAAATTATGCTTGGGTGCCTGATTGTGTGTGAGTGGCAGCCGAGAAAACTAACAAGATGCCTACTTTCCAATACAATTGCTTCATCAGGAGAATGGAGAAAGGAGATAATGAAGCTTGTTAGAAAGGGGGTTACCACTGCCAAACTTGTTTGGCTTCATAAATATTCATATATTCTCCTTCCCATCTCCTTGGCCTTGGGCTGGCTCTATTAAGAGGAAACCATTACTTGCAGATTGAGGCCAGAATATTACAAAAATAGGGAGGAGGGTGGGGGAAAATATCTTATTTGGTTCATACCTGGTATATTTCTATCAGTAGCTAGAGGTGTGGACATGGTTGATTTAAGCAGTAGGCTGGAATTATTCCCAGCACAGATAAAGATATTTTAAACATCCCTCCTGGGAATAAGCAGAAAAGAAAAAGACCGACTGCCAAAAAGCAGGCCATAATGATCTGGTAAAACATGGGAGAATACTTAATTCTTCTTATGTGGTGTGGGTCTGTTAAAGCAAAGATGGGCAATTGTAGCTCTCCATATATTGTTAAAATGCAGATCTTATCAACGCTTGCTAACACAGCTGATGATGAGGGTTACAATAGTTAACAGTACAAATATATCCAGAAGGCCTGTGTTAAATGCATTGACAAAGTTTTCCAGGCATCATCTAGGTCAGGCAAAGTACGGCCCGTCAGGACATTCTGAGTGGCCTGCGGCTGGCTGGCCCACCCCTCCTGCCCCCTCCTTTGCCCCATGTTTTTTTAAAAATCTTCTGCCAACATTGACACCACTGGGAAGCTTGGGCGGCTGGGTGGCTGGGCGGTCTGCCACCACCGGCCCCACAGGGAAATGTGTGTGGGTGGGCAGGCCAGCAGGCCTCTGCCACCGCCAAGGAGATTTGGGGTGGGCTGGTGGGTGAGCTGTCACCACTGCTGGGGAGCTTGGAGGGGTGCAAGGTCGCACAGATCGCCTCTTCCAAGGGGCGACCTGTGGCCACAGTTCCCTGTGCTTCCTTTGGTCCCCACCTTCCTTCTTTCCTCCCTCCCTTGGTCCCCACCTTCCTTCCTTTCTTGCTCCCTCCCTTGGTCCCCATCTTCCTTCCTGTGGGTGGGGTTGCAAGGGGTCAGTGGGTGGGGCTTGCAGTGGGGTGGCAGGGTCAGGGAGCAACCGGCCCCTGACACATTATCAGCCACCAAATCTGGCCCTCCTTACAAAAAGTTTGGGCACCCCTGATCTAGGTTCATATGTTTTAGTGGTCTTATCACAGCATGAGAGTGCAACAACGTTATCGTGCAGCACAGCAAATCAACATTCTACAAGGCAGCTTTAAAATGGGGGGGGGGGGCAGCCCAAACAAAAATTTATAACTGAAACTTGAGTTTGGATCAGCAGCAAATTTGTCACATGTAAACAGTCTGCTCTTGTTATGAGCCACATTTGGGGAAGTTTGGGCTTCTTTTTTGGAAGGAATCCAGGCTACGGGGGCTAAAATAATGTTCCTCAAAAAAGGCCTTTCAAAATAATAGAACAGTTCCTTGGTTATAAAGTGAGCATGTATGGAAAACACTGACCGGTGAGAGTATTCCAAAGTAGGTAGATGCAACTCCCTGGGGTGAGAAGGGAGATGTTTGGAAGGCAACAAAATGTCACAGAAGCAGTCAAAGGGCAGGTTTTCTTTGAAGAGTCAACAACAACAACAACAACAACAACAATCCTTGTTTGTATGTTTCTCAAAAGGAACTGCTACCTTGCATAGTTACTTTTAGTAAAAATGAATCTGAATAGTTTCAGTTACTGGTAGGTGATATAAAACAAGGTTTTCTCCCATATGACTTATTATTACAGTACTTATAGCTATACTGGAGACAAGTGAAGTTTTCACTGGTCAAGTTACAATCATTGTACAGTGACCCCCTGTTGAGTTTTCCAGCTGGGCTAATCCTAGCTGTTCACTGTTGGATTTCCCAATAAAGGAAGTGCAATACGAGAGAGGTCCAGGGTAATTACCAGTTTATTGAGTCCAATAAAGTATGGTAAGGCGAACGGCCCACAACAAGGCAGTTCGAGGCATTCCGCCCTGAAGAAAGAGTGCATCCATGTTTTATACCTCCCTCCCTCCTCCCCTGAGGTGCATGCAACCCTTGGATCAGGTGAGGGAGTGGTCTTCAGGGAACCTCCAATGAGGACGATTCGGGGACCTCCCAGGGGAGGTTCCAAGATCTTCTCAATGTCCTGAAACAGGATTCTGGATTGACTCGTCCATCCAGGTGTGCCTGGCCATCCATGTCCTTTAATGGGCTATCAAAGGTGAGATAATGAGAGGAAGGGGAAGGGTATTGTCCAAGAGTCCAAGTAATTATCAAGTCAATGGGGTGCTGGAGAGTTAACAAAAGAGTCCCAAGCTGCTAGAGCTGTTTTCCTGGTGGATGTGGAAATGAAACAATAAGAGGCTTCCTGGCTGAGGGTAATCCATAGTACATGCAGAAGCTCATGTCTTCAAATCGCCTATTGATGAAGTTTGTTCTGGTAGGTGTAGTCATTCCAGGGAGTCACCATCTTCTCCTTTTCCTCTCATGACCCTTGCCCAAGATGGTGGCCCAAGAAGAGATGGAGGGGTTCAAGTAAAAGCATACCTAGGGGGAAGGGGGGTTGAATAAAAGCATACCCAGAGGAAGGGGGTGAGAGGTTAAGAGCATACCCAGGGGAAAGGGGGGGTGAGAGGTTAAGAGGAAAGCGGGGGGGTTGTCCTTCTAGAAGCTCAAGGTGGTGGGGAAGGGAAGGCAAGAGAGGGAGGGGGAGAGGGGGGGAGAAATCTAGTGGAGGGGGAAAAGGGAGAATCCAGGTGTGTCTGGAGTTTTGTCAGTGGCTTAGGCTCTTCAAGGTTTATGGTGAATGATGTGGTTGTATTTTGATTAATCAAAGCCTCCTGGTTCAGCAACAGCGGCGCTCAGGCTGGGAAAACACTGCGGAGCAGCTTGCCTGTTATTTTTTATGGGAAAGTTCCAATTTCTTCGCGGGTTTTGTGTAGTGGTGCACGGTGTGGGGTGCAGTTTGGGGTGTTGGGGACCCCCAAAACATCTCAGAAAATATTTTATTATATTTTATTTTATTTTTATTAATATTTTATTTTATTTTATTATTATTACCTTAGCGGGACCACAGTATATGAACTGCAAAATGGTGGGGGGGGGCACTGTATGATGAGGTCCAACACTACACGGGAACCCAAGGTTGGAAACCTTTGGACTAGATGCCCCTTGGGTTTCCCTCCAGTCCTACTGCCCTGTAATTCTGTTGTTCCTATGCCACTGTGAAAGATATAAAACAGAGTTTTTACAGAAAGACAGATCTGGCAAAACTGACTTATGATAATGGTTGTGTTTGACAGATTTTTTTCGGATAACGGCTAACCTCGGAGAACAAATTAAAGTCGTTATCTGAGGTACCACTGTACCTCATTCTTTTTGTATCCAAAACAAGCTGTTAATTTCAAGATCAGCACCTGTTGCCTTTTTAGGTCTCTCCTCCTCCTCCTCCTTCTCTTAGAACTGCAAAATTAGAAGGAACCCTATGGAGCGTTGAGTCTAACCCCTGTTAAAGAGGGAAACTCTGGTTCTTCAGTTAGATACTTAGGCCACTGAGCTATCTATCCAGAAATTCACATTAGCTGTGAAAAATATATCTCTGCCAAATTAAAAACCCTTATAATCCCTGTGGGTTTTTTTTTTCAGGCTGTCTGGTCATGGCCCCATTTAAATTCTGATTGAGGCATCCAGGATTTCGCTTTGGGTTGTTTTAGAAATGCTTTGCCAAGTTAGACATAAGGATATGAGGACGGAAGGCATAAATTTTAAAAGCTTCTAAATATCTCATTTGTGCAGTATATTTTCAGGGGCATTCATTTCTCACCTTCCCCTCCCACCTCCATGGGAAAATTTCCATGAGAACAAGTCAATATTTGTCACTTCCCATTCTTTTCCACTTGAAATCCTAAGGCTTTCCGTATAGGCAATTAATTGTTATGCTGATTGTGGTGATGTCATGAAGAGCCAACTATGACTCTTATAGTAATAGAAAGATTGCAATGGGGTGTTCATTTTCTTTTCAGCCGAGGCTTTATTTCCCTCTGAATAGTGAGACAAATTAAAAAGAGAAATAAGAAAAGAACCCTGCTGCTTGGAATACATTAGGGAGGCCAGGTTGGTTAACCTTGGAGAGTCTGTCAAGTGTGCACCAGCAAGTGATGTTCTCACTCTGGAAATCAGGATCCCAACCTGGGTCCGGGATTATTTATTTGTTTGTTTGTTTATTTATTTATTTATATACCGCGACCATCTAGCCCAAAGGCTGCTCTGGGCAGTTAACAAAGTGAAAAATACAAATTAGAAAACACATACAGTAAATATATACAAATCCATTACAAAACAGAATGCAAAGTAACGAAAATAACCATAATCAATGCAATGATAATGTTTATTTATTTATTTATTTATATTTGTACTTGTTAACTGCCTGATTTTCACACAGGAACTCTGGGCAGTGTACAACAAATAACAAATACAACAACCCAAACTAAACCCCCGGCCGCCCCCCCCCCCCGGTTAAAATCCATTTTGTTTGTTTTGGTCTAATTTGACATTCTAGTAAGATAAAAGTTCTTGAATAAACGTTTCATTTTCAAAATACTGTACATCTTCCAGAAATCCCTGAACCACCTGCTGGTATACAATATTTCCCTGTATGTTTCTGACAAAAGTCCAAAAAAATTATAAATGGAAACGGGCAAAGACAACACAGCATCGTAATCACATGCAACACAATTATTGTACTATTGCAGATGGAATAACGACAATAAGAACAACCAGGGCCCATCCTTTCCAAACGAATGAATGAGTTCCTTTCCCCCCCCCTCCCCGATCCTAACCTTTATTCAGGCCACCCGTCAAGGTGAACTATCTATCGATCATGCAAACTGGAGAATACCGCCTATAGTGAGGCATTCATATGGATTGGTTTCCTGCAATGTGTTTATCAGGCATTGCCCTGTTTCTCAAGTCATGTTCCCTAAGTTTGTTTACTTTTTCCCAATATAGAAGATTGTTGGATATTTCGGTCAGTACACTGGAGAGTGGTCCAAAACGTGAAAACCATGCTGCTCTCTAATGAGGAAAACCAGGCATTAGGGTTTTCTAAGTGCATAGAAAAATCTATACACAGATATCCATTCACACGCTTCCACTATATGTTTCCTCATCCTTGTTTATGTTCTTATCTGGGGAGGGAGATGTTATTTAAAGGCAGCTGATTCACCAGCATTCAAAAGAATTGCTAATCTTTGCCTCTCCCCCCCCCACCACCTCTTGAAGAGGGGGAGACGATCTCCGTGAAAATTGCAGGATGTCTAATTAGGAAGCTTTGAGGAAAATATGACAAAGCACTGGTTGCCATAGAAATGGACGTTGATAGCTGGTTTGGAGCCATAGCTAGACAAAGTGGGAGACTCAGTACAGTTCTGGTGGTTTAGTGGGAGTTGGATGCCGTCAGTCTAGAGGAGGTACAGACATTCTGCCTCAAATGGAAATGATATACAGTATTCAAAACATGTGCCATTAAACTATTACAGTATTCCCAGTAAAATGTATCACAGTCCACTTCTAAAATCTGAACAAGAATAAATTCACAGTCCTTGTTACTCCAAATTTCTAGGCTCATGGATTGCCAATCTTTGCAAGCTCAGCTCCGAATCGGCTGCCATAATAATCATTTTCAATCCCTAGCTAATGTTTATTCAAAGAAACACTGAGAACTAGAACCCAGATGGGACCCCATGAGATTGACCACAAGGTAACAGAGAGGCATTGTTATCATTAGGGGGAGGGGTTTATGACATGTCACACTTTCTCTGCAACCCACAAGTGAGTTTAAACATGTATATGAGTAATCTGGCCTTTCTCACCAGATTATTCATAAACATTGCGAAACCCACTTAGAAGTTCAAACTGCATAGAAATCCCCCCCTCCCCGGTAGTTATCATTAAGCGTGAAGAGCTAAGATGCAGAATGGTGGGACTGATACTCAAAGTGCCGATCCACAGGGAAGGATATAGGGTAGAGTTGGCGAATTTATGGTGTGGCTGCCAAAGGTGGCACACAGAGTCCTTTCTGTGGGCACTGTGGCACTCTCCAGCCACGCCGCTCTGGGCATCCCAAAAGTACCGTGGCTGTAGAGTAAAGTGGGACTACAAAGGAGCCCCCAAACCGCTGCCTCCCCTTCTACTGGCTCTTTGCATGGAACCATTTCAGTGGTCGTGAAACAGCAGATAGGGTGCTACTGTTCAGGAAAGCGAGCATTGAAGTGCAATTTTTTTAATTTCCCACGGCCACAGTGAGGGTACTGTGACTTCACTTTCCCGAAGTGTAGCACTTAATGGCACCCTTTGGGAAAGTGAGGATTGAAGAGTAGGTTTTTGAATTTCCCATGGCCACGGCACCAGTGGGGGTGATGTGGCTATGAGAAATTCAAAACACTTCTCTTCAATCCTTGCTTTCCCAAAGGGTAGCTCCTGAAGAATTTGTAACCCAGGGTACCACTGTATTCAAGTTAAATTGCAAAATAAAGTGAGTTTTGAATTGCAGTTTGGGCACTCAGTCTCTAAAAGGTTTGCCATCACTGGTATGGGGCTTCACCTCCAACAGGCTCAGTAACAATGTTCTGTCTCTGCATGCATGCAAAGAGGATCTACATACATAACAGTATACTGTATGTCTATAGTGCTCCGCCCTAGAAGGCGAACAGTTCTTTATTGGCCCACAATTCTCTGGGGAAATTGTACGTATGCATAAAGCCACTTTCCACACATGGAAATGGGTATGCTTACTTTTTGCGAGTAAATGTTATGCGACATGTGCTGATGGTGTGGCATGGAACTTGTTGAGAACAGGGCTGCAAGCTCTTCCCACATTGTTGGGAGGTGCGAGGAGTTTGAAATGTTGGAAACCGCCCAATGCACCATGCAATGACGCTCATTTATTACACCCCCAAGGGATGCAGAGCACAGTCTGCCTTCAAGATGCATAAGCATTCGACTGAATAGGCTCAGACCGGTGATCCATAACCACCAGCTTCAACCAGCTTCAGCCTCCAAGTAGTACACATTCTTTGCAGTCCCCCCCCCCCCCTTAAGACTTGCAGTTGCTAGAGTTGATGCCTTCTTGGCCTGCCTTTTCCAGAGTCAATACCAAGCAGGGAGGATCATCTGAGCTCTCAGACCCTTTTCATAGTTTGATGAACCTTTTCAAACTGAAGTGCATTCAGCATTTCTAGCTTCCAACCCCTATCTTCTCAGGTTGAATAATATGCAAGAGGGCAGCCATTTTGAGTAAAATGAAAGAAAACAGTCTGGAAAACAATGAGATTAGAGAGATCTAGGAGACTTTTAAGGATGCTTCTAGACATCACTGTTATCTTGGCCTCGGAACACTCCATGCATGGAAGTGGACAGGGCGGCCAGTGTTTCTTATTTACACTTAATTAAGATAATAAGGTGGAATAGCTGCATAATGCCCTTTAATTTTGAACAGTAAGAATGTTGCCATCTAGAAGCCCCCTTCCTTTGCTTCAGTGTGCAAATCAGACTGCCATGTAAAGAGACAGTGTTTGAATGAGAGTTAAGACACTATACATCAACTGGTACATCTTACTGATGAAATGTCATGGCCAGCCTGAGGATTTTTGCTGCCTGAGGTGCAGCAGCAAACAGCACTTTCTCTCTCCCAACTCCCAGGGCAACAAAACAAGTTGTGTCATAGTGAAATTGACCCCAGTTATTTTGGAATCTGGGGCATCAAAATCCCACAAGCATCTCTCCCAATACCTGGCACTCAAAAGGCAAAATAAAATAAAATAAAATAAAATAAAATAAAATAATAAAAAAATAAAAACCCTAAGAATTTGTGATCCTTTAGTTCAGGCATGTCTAAACCCTGGCCCTCCTGATGTTTTGGACCACAACTTCCAGAATTCTAAGCTTACACTGCCAATGACAAAGGACTGTGGGAGTTGTGGTCCAAAACATATGGAGGGCTGAAGTTTGGACATGCCTGGTTTAGCTGAATCACAGAGTAATGGAAGTATAGAGTTGAAAGACACCCCAACAGTCACCTACCAAGGCAGGAATCCATAGCAAAAGCTATCCTGAACTACTGGCCACCCAACCCCTTCTTAAAAACCTCCCCAAAAGAGTATCCACCACCTCCCAAGGTAATCTGTCTCCATCTGTCGAACAACAGTGACCATTAGGAAACCCTCTCTGATTTTCAGTTGGGATTTCCTTTCTTGATCTGGAATCCATTGGTCTGCTCTTTCCACCTACGCTACCATAAGACAAGTGTGAGACAGCTCTCGAGATGTTCTAACATCATTGTCACGTGATCTCTTAGCCTTCCCTTCTTGCCATTAAACAGGGCCAGTTCCCTGAACCATTCCTCATGGGGCTCATTTCGCTATCAACTTGGTTATCTACCTCTGGACATAATCCAGCTTGTTAATGGCCTTCTTAAATTGGAGTGTCTAGAACTGGATACGGTATTGCAAGTGAATGCTGACCAAAGCAGAATGGAGATGTATTTTATCTGAAGTGGGTGTATTACTTCTGCTGTTGCAGGCTAGGTTTGTATGAACTTTTCCACCCTTGCTGCTCCATCCCACTGCTGACTTATTTTAACTTGTGATCCACTAAGACCCTTCGATCCTTTTCACACATAATGCTGTCAGTCCCATTACCTTCCTTTGCTTGCACGTGGGTCAGCACCAGTACAAAAAATAGTGGCAAGGGAATGTATCTATGAGTGTGACATCCCAAATCTGCTTCCTAAAGCAGCTTATGGTAGGGCTGCTCCCGTAGAGTGTGTGGCTTCTCAAGCAATGTTTCTAGTCCTGTAGAAAACAGTTATAATGACTCTTAACATACTGGTCACACTGTTGGCATCATTTTCCATATATTCCATCAAAGGAGATTAAATGTGTCAGCTTTTTATCCAGGAGAGTATGATATTATTAAATTATATACAGTAAATATTTTTGGAAGGCAAAATTCTGAAGAGAACAGATCAATTGATGGCAGCCTGCCAAGCTGATGTTTGAGGACGAGATTCAGTCATGCTCAGAATCTAATACGATACAAACGTGGGTAAAATACATATATTTAGGAGGCATGAAGGAAGTATGAGACAAAAAAATATATAGAGTGAGTGCCCATAATTCTGTTGACCCTGACCTCATTTGTAGCTGAGCACAGATGGGCGAGGTGAAAAAATTGAGCACATACCCAACCAAGACGTGCGCTATTCTCATACAACTCCTAAATTGAGAGTAGGCAATGTAGAAAAGTTTACTTAGCCCTTCCCGGCTCTATGATTGGCAGGTATAGTAGCGTGGGGTTTAGTGATTTCAGCAAGTGATTTCAGCTCTTTGACATAGCCGGCTGGAGACAGCTTCTGTTGTAACAACTCTTTATTCAGGGAGAGAACAAGACTGAGGACTGGGGAGAGGGAGCTACATTTATAGGAACGAGGACTGGCTAGAAAAGGATACATTTTGGAGGGAACAATTACAAGCAATCACAAAGCTGCCTTTTGGCGGAAACCAATAGGATTGAGGATCCAAATGCAGCAACTTGAATAAACCAATAGGCCTGTTCGTAGGCAAACATGATGCTGCTGAAGCCAAGACAGACAAGGCTGTCATTACTATGGGGGAGCCGCTGATATTGCCAAACTGGAACACTAGAAGCCTTGTGGCACTCTTGCACAGACGTTTGGGATGGGAAGGACAGAGACATTCTTCCATGTCTTACATTTAGAGGAGGGAAGTGCTTTGGAGATGAGAAGCATGGCCAGATATGCATTTTCTGCTTAAGATACCGTAATACCCCACAAGAGAAATGCCTCGCATGACGAAAACGGCAAGACGGCGGGGGGGGGATCCAAGAATAGGGATGCTTCGCACGATGAAAGTTTCCTGTGGGATGCTTCACAAGACGAAAATCCATTCTGCACGTTGAAACAAGTATACCCAGGATGCATTTATTTATTTATTTAGAATATTTTTACCCCACCTTTCTTTCTCCTTGGTAAAAGGACCCAAGGTGGCTTACAGTAATGAGGGACAATATATAGCCCAGATCATATAAGACACATTCAAGTTGAAAACAGGAATTTGAGGGGGTATCTTAGAACATTAAAAGGTAACAGTAGAGCTACAAAGAGCACACTAAAAGAAAAGAAAAAGTAAAGTAACATGGGAAACACTGCACCCCTGTAGTTTGTGGAAGTATGGGAGGAGTTTTTTTTCATCCAGTTTGGGAGCCATTGTTGACATTTTTGACAGCATTTTTGGGGCTTTAGAACTGGGAATGGTAGGGAGCTGACATTTTCTTTTGTTTTCTTTTGTGTTTTTGCATTGCTTTTCATTGCACTCCTGGCAGGAACGGGCTAGGGTTTCCTTTTGGTGTTGTCTTTTTTGCTTGTGCATTCTTTTCCATTGTTCTGCAGGCAGGAACAACCCGAGGGTTGTCTTGGTGCTTTCTTTTGTCCATCTTTGCATTGCTTTCCATTGCACGGGGGGGGGGGGGGTGCCCCAGTTCTGCATGCTTTTAAAGTGAACTTTATAAGGAGGTCTGCACAAAAAAGCCTTTTTTGCCTCTAATTGGACCTCCAGAATGGATTAATTGGTATCCCATTCATTCCTATGGAAAACCATGCTTCGCAATATGAAATGTTCGTAAAATGAAGTGACATGTAGAACGAATTAATTTTTGTCTCATGGGTTACCACTGTATTTTGTCTTCTATGGAATGTTGGCAATCCTTGATTGTCAGAAGTTGCCACAGTGAGAACCCCAAAGGCAATTGGGAAAGCCATGCTAGACATATTTATTTAATTTATATACAGGGCAGCTTACATCACCGAAAGCTTAATGTGACAAATAATAATAATAATAATAATAATAATAATAATAATAATAATAATAA
>JAHTLZ010003526.1:15676650-15710894 GCA_023846285.1 Phrynocephalus versicolor | reverse complement strand
AGCTGATAGCTGGCATAATAAAGGGCTGCATGGGCAGTTCCTCGAAAAAGTCAAAGGAAAAGTAGATGAGGAAAAGACCTGGTTATGGCTCACCAATGGAACACTGAAAAAAGAGACAGAAGCCCTGATTTTTGCAGCTCAAGAACAAGCTATCAGAACAAATGCAGTTAAGGCTAGAATAGATAAATCAGCTGAGTCCCCCACATGTAGACTCTGCAAAGAGGCAGATGAAACTATCGACCATATATTGAGCTGTTGCAAGAAAATTGCTCAGACTGATTATAGTGTCATAATGTAGTTGCTCAAATGGTCCACTGGAATATGTGTCTCAACTATCATCTGCCTGTAGCAAAGAACTGGTGGGATCATAAGCCTGAAAAAATGATTGAAAATGAGCATGCTAAAAATAAAGAATTTATAAAAAGGCTGGAGGCTCAGAAAACTTGCCTAAATAAAAATGTCCTAAGGCCTCGCTTAAATGTTTCCAGGGAGGAGGCAGTTTTTAGCTCAAAGGGAAGGGAATTCCATAATACCGGTGCCACTACTGAGAAGGCCCTGTTTCTTGCCACTGCCCCACGTACCTTCCAGGGTGGTGTCACTCATAGCAGGGCCTTCTGTGATGACCTAAGGGGATAGACCGGATTATTTGGAAGTAGGCGGTTTCTCAGATATCCTGGTCCCGAGCTGTACAGGGCTTTCAAGGTCATAACCAGCACCTTGAATTGGGCCCGGAAACAAATGGGCAGCCAATGCAGTCACTGGAGAAGTGACCCAACAGAGTCAAACTACCTAGTAGAGATGGGCACGACTTAGCGGTATTTTCGTTTTCGTTTTCGTTTTTTCATTTTCGTTACGTAATGAAACGAAAACGAAAAACGGTTCAAAAATGGACCGAAAACGGAAACGAAACGACTAATTTTGAGCCAATTTTTGTTTTTCGTTACTGGAAAAACACATAATGGAGCTAAATGGGGAGAAACGAAAAAATGTTCGTTTTCGTTTTTGTTTTTTCGTTTTCGTTACGTAACGAAACGAAAACAAAAAAATTTGAAATTAGCTCACGAAAACGGAAACGAAACGAAATGGACCCTAGCCGAAAACGAAAACGAAAATTTTTTTCTGAGTCGTGCCCATCTCTACTACCTAGCTCCAGTTAACTACACAGGCCACTGCATTCTGTACTAGTTGTAGTTTCCGAACTGTCTTCAAGGGCAGTCCCACATAGAGCGCAGATAAACAGTGTTAAACATCAGTGAATGACAATATTGAAAGCTAAATATAATGAGTATTCATACAAAGGGGGTTTATATAATTAAAATACAGCATTTAAAGCTAAAAACACAAAGTATATAAATATTAAAAGGAATAAGCGCATACCACTTTGTGGTGTGCCAGGCCCTTCTGTAAACATTGCTCTGCACCTGAGAGCTTTATGGTTGTGACTGTGGATTTGCAAAGAGCAGGCATGACAAGCATGAGCAGAAGTGAATCTGGTTAGGACTACTGTATGGGAAGTTAGAAGCCTTTTTTCTGTACTCTGGTTGTACTTTGAGTCTTACCCACCCACACCAGAAAGAAACATACCACACTACCTGCTAAATAAAAGAATAAAAGACATTATTTCTCTCACCGTCCATAATATAATGCCCCCCCCAATGTAATATATGTACTTGCTTATACATATGCATTCCAGAAATATCTTAGTCCTATTGGTTTTTCTTGGAAGTATATGATTTATGATTCTGTTCTTCCAAAGCAATGTTTTATCACCATTCCTTTATTCACTCCCCACCACTGGTTTTTAGTTTCTCTCCCCCACCCCCATTTTCTCTTTCTTTCTTTCTCCTTCCCTGGAAGAGTGAATGGTTTTACTGAGGCCTCCTCAATGGGAGAGTAAAGATCAAACTTTGTGCAAAGCATGATATTATGTTCTCTGTAGGGAGCTCCAGCTTTGTTATTTAAAGACAGGCTCTTCATTTTGCAGTGTAAGGTCATTTCTTGTCTGAATGATGAAACACCATCTCTTACCCACAAAGATTTAATTTTAAAGTGTCCGCTGCCTCTCTTTGGCTGGAAAAGAATTCCCCTCCATTTCAGAGGTGCGATTACCCCAGCCTAAAGAGAAAACAAGGGATAGAAGCTGTACAGGGATGATGATTGCTTTTCACATAACTTCAAGGTGGTATAACTGAGCTGTCGAGCTCGCACCTGCAGCAGGAACATACATCCACTGCCCACCACCCACTACCATCATCATCATACAATAGTCTCTGGTCCTTCTCAAAGTTTCTCTTTTCAACAATTTGGCTGAAGCATGCAGTGCTTCTACCATAAATTGGTGCCCACCTGGATGGGTGGGCAGAAGACACCACACTAGCAGTTCAAAACTAGAGTGGCAAGAGGAGCAAAACAGGGTCCACCGGAAAACACAAGTAGGGTTCTCACCTTCCAAGGCTTAAAGAGAGATGAAGAAAGGGATAACCTGAGGCACGCCAATAATCACTCTGCCCAAAATGGATAGACTTCCACAGTTGGAGGGGGAGATAAACATGATCACCTCCTTTTGTCAGCTTCAGAAGAAGAGATATTTGACTCATCAATATCTGTGCTTGGTACAAAGGTACAGAAGTAGAGACAGGTGATAATCCCATTCCCCTGATTATGTTGATAAGAACAAGCCAACATTTTCAAGTTTGTCCATCAATGAGGACATAAGCACTTGAGATGAACACCATATCAATCTGGGAGTAAAGCAAAACGACCCATTTGTTCAGTGAGGCAGTGAGCTCTGAGTGCCTGGCTCCCCAAAGTCTACAACCGAATCCCTCTATAGTCAGCCGTGCTTGAAATGCTGAATTAGGGTCGCCACATCTTTCTTTTGACAGGTTCTCCATCTTTAAGAGGATGGAAGTATAATTTCCCTCCATGGGAAAGGAAACTTCTCAATGTAGTCTTATAGTTGTACTGTTGAATTGGCTGGTGAGGAGGAATAAAAAAATTCCATTCATTATTTTTCAAACCATAACGATAATTATGTGCTGTTCAAGTCACTTTCAACTTAACAGTCACCTTTTCTAGGGTTTTGGAGCACTCACAAGTAGTTTACCATCCCCCCTCTTTCCCTCCCCCCTTCCCCCTATCTCTGTGTCTGTCTGCGTGTCTGTCTGTGTGTCTGTCTGTCTCTGTGTGTGTGTGTGTGTGTGTGTGTCTGTCTGTCTGTCTGTCTGTCTGTCCGTCCGTCCGTCTGTCTGTGTGACCTGAGGTCAAGGTCAGCAAGCTCAAGATCATACAAGTGTGGAATTGAACTTCTCATTCCTGGCTCCTCAGCCAGGTGCTCCAACCCACTGAGTGATCTGTTTAGCTTATCTTTCTAAGTACAAGAACAAAATTAAGAAATGTCACAATAGAACTGATGGAAAGAACATGAGTGTTGACATAACAAAAATATTGGGAAAAGAATCTTGGGAAAGAAGCATTCCTGTTTGCACGTCAGGAATGCTTCTTTTAATTTCATTTTATTTTCGTAGGATGAGAGAATCAGAGAATCATGAAATTTGAAAGGGCCCGAAAGGCCATCCAGCCCTACCCTCTGCTTAGTATAGGAATCCAAATCAAAGCAGATCTGACAGAAAGTTGTCCAATTTTCTCTTGAATGCCCACAGAGTTGGAGCACTTACCCTCACCCCCAAGTAACTGGTTCCATTGTTGTAGGTATTTCATTTTATTTAAAACGTTCTAACTTTTTTCTCCTTAAAAAGTAGCCAAGGTAGTTTGCATCATTAAAAAGACAATATTTAAAGGCTAAAAACAGTAAGCATACAAATTAGAGATGGGCATGAAATGAACTTTTAGTTCATTTCATTATTAGCTATTTGTTTCATTACTTAATGAAATGAATAATGAAACCCAGAGAGAATTTAGAACAAACTGAACCAAACCAAAAAAAATGGTTCGGTTCGGTTCGGTTCATTAATGGCAGCGCCGGAGATGTCTCCTACGTGGTGTTGGTCTTCCTGGTCCAGTCTTCCTGGCTGCAGGGAGGGGCGACCAGGGGGGGGAAAAGCTGACCTGATCTGGTGTGTGGGCCCAGTACTGGCCCACGAACACCGGCCCTGGCCCGCAGACCATGGAACCAGCCTGCAGCCAGCAAAAAAGGGGGGGCAAGCAGGCCGGCCCACGATACAGCTGTAGTGCGGGCCTTGTGGTCGGAGTTAAAAAACACAATAAAAATAAAAATAAAAATAAATAAATAAATAAAAGGAGTGCTGACCTGACCCGGCTAAAATAAAGAAAAAAAATAAAGAAAAAATAAAATAAAGAAAAAAATATATAAAAAATAAAACCAGTGCTGATCCAGCTCCAGGGGCTGCATGATCAGTGCTTGAATAAAATAAAATAAAATTAAATTAAATTAAATTAAATTAAAAGGAGCAGCAACCAGGCCCCAGGGGAGGTGGCGTTGGTGCTCTAAAAAAAGGGGGGCAGGATCCGCTGCCGCCACCACCACCACTGAGCCACCGCCACCGCTGGTAACCCGAACCTGTTCGGGTTCGTACAATTTTTTTTAAAATGTGTAAGAACCCGAACCCAAACCAAACCAAGGGTGGGCCCGAACCAGACGAACCCGAACCATGTGTTTTCTGTTTTGTGCCCACCTCTAATACAAATGTTTTAAAATAATTAGATATTTTATTTCAAATGGTAAATAAAAATCAATAGTAACAACAACACATTTAAAAGCAACAAGGCAACAACAGCCCATTTGAAAACAATCCTTTCAGACAGACAGCCATGAAGGTAAAACCTGCCTGAAAAGAAATGTCTTTGTCCACTTACAAAAGAAAGGATGGAGCCAGCTTGGCCTCCAGTGGGAGGGAGTTCCAGAGTCTGGGAGTATTGACAGAAAAGGTCCTCTCCCCTGTCCTCACCAAGTGCACTTGGAGGTATGTGGGGTGGTGGCAATTCTAAAAAATTTCAATTACTCAAAAGGGCAGTTAAACTGCTTTGCTTTCCATGTACTATTCCTTTTAAAGTACACTGGTGGGCATTGGCAATGCTGTAATTGGGCATTCTGGAATACTAGTTTTTCCTTTCACAAAACAATTGATGGGATACTTCACTCACTAACAGATGGGTGGGAACGAATCTGGATTTTGGTGCTGCTTCGTTTCTCATTTTTCCATCTTATGTTCATTTATTACTCTTTTTGTTTCAGTTTGCAAGATTTTTAAATGTTTGCATGAAATCACATTTTATTTTACTTCCACATGGTACAGATTCTTATAAATACATTTTAATATATTTCTCCTAATATAATGTAATTATACATTATTTTCATAAGCATCTGCATATTCGTTCATATATGCATTGCAGGCATTCTTACATCCAATGACTGCATCACAAAATAAAATATGAGTGTAACATAGAATGACATTTTGGTCTTCGTACTGTTTTTGAAAAACTCAGAAAACTTCACCTTAAAATGCAAACTGAAGAACCAACAGATAAACTTGGTGGACTGATTATTCTTTGTATAACATATCAACTATTCAGTCTACCAGATTTTTATACATAAGAGAATTGAATATTATATTTAATAATGTATAGACACAGATACAACCACCCACTCCTCATTAATACAGTATACAACAATTAAAAAGAATTACAACAATATCTAATTTAATATTTGCTAAATTCTTTTTAAATATTTGCATACATCTATCCATATACTGTATAGCCTAGCTGGGAGCCAGGACAATAGTGAGGGGAAAAATAGGTTGCCACTGATTTACACGCTCACATTTTCACAGCATCCTAAACCAGCAGCAGTAAAGTCCAGGGGCCAAATTAATCTGCTGTCATCCCTGGAGCTGTGCCAGTTTTGGCTAGCTTCATATTTATCTCCAGGTCACTGATGAGAGAGATCAATCGCATCTGCTCTAACCTTATGGAGGGCTCTGCAGGCACCGTTCTATGTACAGCAAATGAAAAAGACTTGAGGGGGGGCAGGCGGGTGGTGGTACTTAGAATGCTGCTGAACTCTTATTTAATTTTAAAGTGATTATAATCAGTAGAGAAAGTCCTGTAATTTAAGCAATTATATACTCCGAGTATCTTCTCCTTCATCAGTCATCAGGCTTGTTTCGTCTCTTAAAAAATAAGAACGACGCAGGGATGTCGTTGGACTTGTTCATTTTCTCCAGTACGCATTGCTATGTAGGCTGGTGCCAGCTTCCTTTTTTGCATGGTTTTTCCCATTCCTAATGGAACACTTGAAACCGGATTGTATTCTAGAATGGCCACTATATGTCTTGGCAGGGGGGAAGTGCCCAGCTGCTGTTACCTCTCCATTGCGTTCACGTCCTTGTGGCTCTACTTGAGAGGAAGCAGCCCTGTCCACAAAGGCTTAAGTTAAAACACAGCAGTTATTTATTTATTTATTTATTTATTTATTTATTTATTTATTGATATGCCGCCCCTCTTCCAGAGGAACTCCGGGTGGTTAACAATCAAAAACAATACAGTGGACCCTTGTATAACAAACGGTTTGTATAGCATAACATTTGTACAACATAAAGAATTCTGGAGATAGAGGAAATTTGCTTAACATAATTGCCTATGGGGCTAATCTGCACAGCATAAAAATGGGATCACTCTGTTTTCAGTGCATTCCTATGGGAAATTTCTATAAAGGAAATTTTGCTTAACATAATTTCATTTGGAATGAATTAATTCCTTTATACAAGGTACTACTGTATGAGAAAAAAGTATATAAAATAAGTTAACAATTCTAAGCCAATAAACAAAATAAAATGACATGAAATACTCAGCAAGATGGCGGAATATATCTTTAAGATGTCACAAGGCCTTTGTCTTTTATTTATTTATTTATATTTTTGTGTGTTTTGCCTGATATGCTAGCACAGACTAACACGGGTAGTGGCAATGTGCCTTCCCAGGACCCTCAGAGGACATGAGGCAGGGTCTGATTGATCCATCCCTTCACCAGCTCCCTCCCAAGGAAAGTATTTCACCTCCCCCCATTACCTCAGGCCACCAGGGACTTATCATCTCGATAGAGCCAAACTGAGGATGGGAAGGGGTGGTGGTCAAGGACTATGCTGCTTTGATTGATATGCTGGGTGTTAAACCGTATCTGGGACTTTGAAGCAGTCTTAACACCAGCGTGCCTCCTAATACCATCATCTGGTGTATTCCATCTCACCAAGAAGATTCTCAGCGCCTGATAGACTACATCCTCTATCAAGATTGCATTTTTGGTACAATACTTTGATAAAGAGTTGCTTTAAGCGTTCTTAAAAATGAAAGGAATGTGCAATCTCCAAGGGAATGTTATCTCGTTTTATTAATACAGCCTCACTCCTTTTATTAATACAATGCAGCCAAATCACTGCATCAAATGCAGTGACTCATCCAACAGCCAATTTTTTTGTTTTATTAGTGACCAATAAAAGTATCACCTAGCCTACTTTTGGATTGTTTTTCTGGTCACACAGCTCAACCCACTTTTTTTACTTCTATAGGCTGATCCTCTCTCTCTTGTCCTTCCAAAGGCAGGCAAATGCCTTCCTACTCAGGCAGACTTGGGGCAACGGACTGAAAAGGGGCCTTTTATTTCTAAATCACTCGGGATGCACCATTCTCGTGGTGAATTAGAATCAAATCAAATAAATACAACTGTTAAAACATAAAAATGAACACCGACACTTGTTTAAACTGTCGTCATCATCCAGGTGTTAAGCATCTGGTGTTATCCTTGGTTGTTGAATTTCATGTGGGCCTCCAGTCATTAGAGTGTTTGCTTTAAGCATCCTTAAAAATGAAAGGAATGTGCAATCTCCAAAGGAACGTTCTCTCGTTTTATTAATACAGCCTCGCTCATTTTATTAATACAATGCAGTCAAATTACTGCATCAAATGCAGTGACTCATCCAACAGCCAATGAATATTTGGTATGCAACTGACACTCCATCGCATATTAATTGTATAACAGCCAATGAAACATTTGGTATGCAACTTATATTCCTTTATATATTAATTATACACCTCATTCTGCTACTATATGTCTAAAGAAGTGGATGTGTCCATGGAAGTGTACATTAAGATATAATAGTCTTTAAGGTGCTGCAGGTTTTTATCTTTTATTTTCTTTTGTTTTGGTTTTTGCCTGGAATTTGTTTTATTAAAACTCTCTTGGCTTTTCTTGAAACATTAACCTAAGGCCAAAACTTCCCTTCCATTTCATTTTTGTGACTTTTAATGCAATCCAGGCTGGTTTTACTGGTAAGCATAGTGCCACAATAATGTTATTGGGTTGGTGGTATTAAAATGGCCAACTTTCTGGAAGCTGTTTAGCAGGTATTGGTATTTGCTCTTGCTGCTGAGTCCTCTGTTTCATTCTGTTTATGACCCATTTAATCTCACCATAACTAGGTGGGTATGTCAGGCTCAGAGTTACAGTGTTCTGCTTATATACCGCTCCGTAGCGCTACAAGCACTCTCTGGGTGGTTTACAAGTTATTAAGGAATATGTCTGTTTCGCTTTGTCCTAGGGAGGTTTATAAGCCTCAACTTAGTTCCATCCAGGACATTCAAAAATGTTTGAGAATTTTCATGCATTCTTTAAGCTGCATTCTTTCCCATCCGCAACAGCCAAATTCAATAGGCACAGGCAACTATTAAAGACAAGGAGCCAGTCAGTAAAAACAAACAAACCCAAATGATGATATGGCAGGTGACCCTCAATGGCCGAACACACATGGAATTAAAGGAGATTTCACAGACTTTGGCTCAAAAGGCCAGAGACCAGATCAACAAATCTGTCTGTTTTGACTTCTGCCATACTTGCATTTTTAAAATCCTCAAGTTCTTTCCACCCCAAGTACAGTAAAATTTGTGAAGAATTGGAGAATTTGCAGGGAATAATAATAAAAAATAAAAATAAAATTTTAACGTTCCTCATTCATAATGGTGGCCGGTTCAAAGTCACCAGATGACTTTGAACACATGATTGGTTCTAATTGCTAGGCATACATGAAATTCTGCCCTACACCTTCAATGTTAACTGAAAAACATGGGTATTAGAGGCTTTCAGAAGCTGCTGGGGATTCCTGAAGACTTCTTCAGAAGATGAGTATTCCAAATGTGTGTGTGTATGGGTGGGTGGGTGGGTGTGGGTGGGTGTGATAGAGAGAGAGAGTATGACATGCATCATGTTCTACTCTGATGCTCTGCTTTCATATCACTCAAGAAAAAGGCCGTTAGTGAGTCTGTGCAAGAGAGAATTTGCTGCCTGTCAAGGACGCCTAGTACGTTACTGTTCTTCTAACTGATCCCCAAAGCCACTGGGCAACTCTCCTATTCTGTTAAGCGTGCATGGCTCCTTTTTCGAAGTGGCCCTGGTGGTACCTGCAAGTCAAAATATTTCATCAGAATCAGCTGCCTGAACACCTTCCAGGACAGTTCTTCGATTCCATTTCCAAACTGCCTATAAAGAATGATATTTATCTCCCCCTCCCTGCTGTGCCAGGAATATCGTTTCCTAGGATGGGAACAGTTAGACGTCCTCGCCCACACATCTTCCAAGTAGGAGGAGAGAGAAATGTTGAACCTGATGATTTGCAGTGACTGTCTCCTCACTCTCAAGGGCTCAGAGTAAGGGTGTTGCAATGATACATGCCTTATGACGGTGCAAAATGCAGAGAGGGCCCTTTCTCCCCTCGGTTGGGATTAGCGTCCTGTGGAAAGGCCACTAGGCGGAACCTCTTGTCAGGAAAGGACTGTACGTGGCAGGGCCTTTCTCTCATAACCCTGGGTTTAAATATCGCTATCCTTAATAAAAAGGAGGGAGAATGAAAATGTCATCAAAACCACAACCATCACTGATTGGCAAAACTGCACTACAGGACTGATCATATGAAAGTGTATGTGTGTATGTGTGTGTGCACGCGTGCGTGCGCGCGCATGCACTTACATGTATGGGCATCCAGAATGTTCATAGTTGAAATTTTTCCCTTAGGGAGAGATGGAAGTTTTGGTTTGTTTCAGAGCATTTGAAATGATGAATTGCTCTAAGTTATATCTAAGGATGGAAGACTGAGTCAGCTTCAAGCTGGGTACCTGAACATGGGATCAAGCTCAGGTCATGATCCAAGTCCTCACTGTAGGGCAGTATAACCACTGCATCACAAAGCTTCCTAAAAAGAAAGAAAGAAAAACCCAATAAAGTTCCAAAAACATGGCCAGATAGATGCCTATCATGCTTGTTCGTTAAAAAATAAGTTTCAAAACGGGAGCTGAAGAGTTACGTCAAAGGTTTCAGATTTGATGGTGTGAACTGGAATGTCTGTCTTGCTAGACAAAGGGGTTGCCACTCAGCCATCCAGAATCCCTCAACCCTCCCCACCTTTCACCTTATATTGAAAGACATGGTTCCTTTTGGGCTGGAGGGAGAGACACACAGAAATGTGAGAAACCCCATAATAGAAAAGTTGATCAGTTGACCTGGGCAGGTTTTATTTCCCTGTGCAAATGTAGGGAAGGGGCAAAGATTCATCTTTATACATTTTTATTTGGATCCCTGTATGAATCTGAATTGGGTTGGATCAGGTCAAAATCAATCAGGATCAAATCAAAGCTCCGTTTGAATCAAGGAAACTGGGCTGAACATCTAATTATGGGTCTATGAGTAACCCTATCAGAAACCCCTTCATCTTCGAACTTAAAACCCTGATGTACAACTGCTTTTGCTTACAACAGAATATTTGTACCAGGGCTGGGCTCAAGAGAGTGCTTGAGTGTTTTCAGTCTGTACTTGGTCTACAGTAGATACTCAACCTGACCTAAGAAGGACAACAATGGCTTTTTAAAAACAGTGACCTTGGCTCTTCCCAACAGAGGTCTTCTTGCTTGGGTTAACTGACCAATGTTCAAAAGTAATTTCAGAACACTACAGAATCAGGCAGTTCAGATAACCATGACTGTGGGTACAGTGTGCTCTCTGTGACGCTTCTTTATCTGGCGCTTCCAAAGGGAGGGCAACCTTATGTAAACCACAGTGGAAGAGTAAAACAGTTTGTCTAAACCTTGAAAACAAATCTTTTGCATGGATGTAGACAATTTCCTTTAGAGTTATACACATCTAACAAAGCCACTGCGAGCAGAATTCATTCAGGTCTGAGAAACAACATAAAGTGCTGCTTGAATGCTATTGATTAAGTTTTGCCTTGATTTAGATTTTTATTTACAAGCCACCTTGAGTTTGATTTTTTATATATATATAATTGAGCGTCGGGGCATAGTATATATGGTGGCATGAAAAAAATAAGATTCAAAAAAACCCAAGCAGATTGTCAGCAGCAGAATGCAGATGATGTGTTTCCACCTAGTACATCTGTGTTGTTGGGTTATCCCCCCTCCCAATCCTTGTGCGCCAGAGGCAGCATTGTCCAGGTTAAGCATTCTTTTTGAGGAACAATCACTGGAAATCTATGGGATTTAGTAATATTTACTCTATTAAAAATACTGTGTACAAAAGAGGCTATGACATAAGGGGAAAGAACACAGATATATCCCCAGCAGGCAGCCAATCACTGTGCCAGAGCCTCAAAAGGAGCTACCATGTGACCATAGCTCTGTTATGTCTCTAGGCCAGACTACAATTCATACTTAATGTACAGAATGCAGCAGGGGTATGGAAAGGACTCAAAAATAATCAAAAATATATTGTTCTCTGTACAGTCACCCCCTGCCATTTCACGGTTCAGGTACTGTGGTCCCACTACATCACTTTGGAGCTGTGGGGGGGGGCGGCGGGGGGCAATTGGGTTGCTCCGCGCCACCCTCGCGCTCCTCCGAGAAGCCTTGGGCCATGTGGGGGGGCGGCAGGGGGTGATCGGGTCGCTCTGCGCTGCCCCCAGCGCTCCTCCACAAACCCTCGGAGCCATGTGGGGATGCACAATCGCCCCCGCCCCCAGGCCCCACCCCACCCGCTTCCGCATATCGCGGATTTTCATGCATCGCGGGTGGGGTGGGTCCCTAACCCCTGCGATCGGTGGGGTATGTGTGACTGTAATTTCCCAAGCCTTGCCACACTGAGACGTCTCACTAACATTTCCATGCACCAGTGAGACTTCCCAGCCTCCAGGAAGGATGACACTCTGATTCTCACTTTTACTATTGACTTTTATTTGTTGTCTAATGGCCTCTTCTGCCAAATTTGGCACAGCTCAAGATCCCATCCAGAGAACTTTGTTGTTTTACACAAGAATTATCATTGTTCTTGCACATGTTTGCTGTTTCTTCTGGGAGGTGGGGAGAAGGAGTCACTCAACAGCCAAAAAACCCTGAAAGATGGTCCGCCAGACTTGTCAATACAGAGAAATCTTGCTGTGAGGAGAAAAGAGAGTCTCCCCCTCCTTTGGTTTCTCACGGAGAGCAAAAGGCGGCAAGATTCACATCCCTAATCAGGCAGCATCATCTCTTCATTTTCTTCAAGTAGTCGACACAAATCTCCAGTGTGGCATGCATTAGGATAGGTCTTAACAGGTGAACGACACGTTATAGAACTGTCTGAGTTGGTCCGTTGTCTCTTTCTGGTGGGAGTGAAGCCGTGGGCAATGGGACCTGCCAGCAAGCGTCCTGCCTTCCCACAAGGTGCTCTTCACAGGAGATGTAGACTCAGATTTCAGCCATTCCCCGACATGGCAGTGGGTGCAAGAAGCCGATGCTGAGCCCCTTGTGCTTGATATAGTCCAGAATCAATCCTAAAGGAAGAATGAATTGTAAAAAGTCAACAGTAATAAAATGCATTTTATTCTCAAAGGCTTTCATGGCTGGAATTTGGCTGTTGCGAGTTTTTCGGGCTGTTTGGCCGTGTTCTGGAAGTTTCCCTTCCTGACGTTTCACCAGTCTCTGTGGTCGGCTCGGCATCTTCAGAGGGCAAGGGGCTCAAGGGGCAGATTTTCAAGGGAACTCAATATTCAAACTGAGTTCCCTGAGGTCTTTGACCTCTCAAGATGCCAGCCACTGAGACTGGTGAAACGTGAGGAAGAAAAACTTCCACAACACGGCCAAGCAAACTGAAAAACTCACAACAGCTAATAAAATGCATTGCTTCTTTCCCCCTTCCATATGTGGTTCCTTCATTTCTGTCTCCCCCGCCCTCTCTCATCAAGCATTTTTCTGCTCAGGGGCCCCACCTTCGTTAGATTCAGCCACTTCTGCTCTGCTTGCTTCTTGCTTTGTATGTTATCGTCATGAAGTCTTGCCTGTTCTTGATATGCCAGCTTCCTCTTTGTTTGCTGCCTGCCTTGCAAGTCGTTGCTATGCAGATCCAAGAGCCTTGTCTTCACACTTTCCCATCCTGTCTGCAGCTCTGTGGCTTCAGTTATTTCTGCTGGTTGTCGGCAAGCCGGCTTCCTATAGAATCCCTTCCTTTAGCAGGAGCCCATTCTCTGAAACAGTAATCTCCATGGTCAGAGAATTCTGCCACCTCGTGGCAAAATGATAAGGTACCTACAAGCACATTGCAGTTGATTAGAGATGGGCACGAACCAAAAAAAAAATGGTGATTCATTTTGTTTCATTTCGTTTAAGGCTTCGGTTCAGTTCGTTTCATTTGTAACAAATTTCTTTGAAAAATTCATTTTCTTGGTTCGCTGGTTCGTTATTCGTTTTTATCCACTTTGCACGATTTAATCCATTTGACCGCACGTGGGTGTGCCACACCCCAGACCAGATGGAAAATATTTTTTAAAAAGCGATCTGAGAAAACACATAAATGGATGTTGTAAACACTCCTCACCCCCCTGCTAGGTATTATCAGGCATAAAACATAATTTTTGCTGGGTTGTTAACTATTTTCAGAACATTTTTATACCCTAAAAATGACATTATCCACTGTGATTCTCTGCCATGGAGCAGCCATTTTGTCCCCTTAAAAAAAAGAAAGAAAAACAATCTCTTTAAAAACACATTTTTAGATGTTTTAAATCACTGCCATCAACCTAATAGGTATAATTTGGCATAAAAATTATTAGGATATTTTTGAAGTGTTTCACATCAGTTTAAAAGCATTTAAAAACAACTCTTTTCATCGTGTGCCACCATTAATGAACCGAACCATAATGAACCAATTTTCCCCGGTTTCTTTCATTTCGTTTAGAATTTAGTCCTAGGTTCGTTATTTGTTTCATTATGTAAGGAAGTGAATAATGAATAATGAAATGAAGTAAAAGTTTGTTTGTGCCCATCTCTTCAGTTGATTCATCTGCTATCTTGTGATTGAAAATGGTAGTACGGGGTACAGATATCTGAATCCAATTTAAAATAAGAGATACATTTCAAAAAGCAAATAACTCTTAAGATGCACGCCCATATGGTGCCTTTATTATGCATACCCAGTTTCAGTTGTCTAACCTTTATGTTCTTGGAGAACAAGGCCATAACAAGATGATTGCCTGCAGTTCTTGAAAGGACTAACATGGCTACTCTCTATGAGATTCCACTAATAAAATTGTTGTGACACAAAATTGTGTGACACTATATTTGCGGTAAACCTTTAAGGCACTCTTGCTTCTTTGGCTCCATTCAGATAATATGATGTCATTAAATTATAAACCTTCACACATCATTTTGACTCATCTGGTCAATGCTTTTTGTTGTACTTTGGCCAAAAAGTGATATGTTTACAAAATTGTTTGCTACCCTGGTTTTTTTTGTTTTCACAAATCTCTATACAGTTTTTAGGCTAGTTCTAACAAGGAATTTGCCCAGTCAAGTCACTTCCTAGATTCAGGGTGGCAGGCAGTGCCTGTATTAATTAAGCCCCTCACCATTTTGTTTTCCTCAAGAAACCACTCTGGGATTCGTGGCCACAATATGGCTACTCAGGTGTTTGCAAAGAGGTGGCTGAGGAAACAAACCTGCTTGCTGGAAGCAATTATTACATCTTATGGAGGAGTCAGAGAGACACTGAGTGGGAAACCACCCTCATAGGCCCCGAAACTGGGTTGGGGGAGGATCAAATGAGGAGAAAATTGTATTTTTCTTCCAACATGCTGTGCCCCAAATCCTAGCCATCAATTTGACCCTTTGTCAAATCATCCACATTCAAAACCAGAAGGAGAAGGAGGCTGTATGCTAGCTGCCGTTGCTAAGGAAACCAGAGGAGAGACAGAGGGAAGGAGGGGGGAAATGGAAGGAGGGAACATTGTGAATAAAATTTGGTGCCTCTTTCCCCCCCACCTCATCTCCCCTTCCCTTTTTTTATTTCCTGGCACATATTCCACCTTTCATTTTGTTTTCTTTCGATTCAGCATGATAGCAACAGAGTTTTCTTTCCTATTGCATGTAATTTCCCCCTGCCCTTTCCCTCTTATGCTTCACCTCCTATAAAGGAGACATATTTGCCCCACATTTGGTCAAGAGAGATGTGGGGGGGATGACTGACTCATAAATTTCTTTCACCACTTGCCAATCTCATTTCCCTTTGGGGGCTGCAGAGAAGTCTAATCATTTTTAATTTGGAGTCTCGCTTTCAGCCCTTGGGGTGGCCAGCAAGGATGGGGTGGGAAATTAATTTTGCAGTTATCTGGTTTCTGTTTGGGGTGTGGAGAATATATAAACTATATTCTGACACAAATATAGTCTGTCAGAGGATTCCACTTTAATTTTTTTTTTTTTGCCCCCTTTCCTCTTCCTCACAGGCTTGCAGTCTTGAACATCTTGAGGCATTCTAGAGTATTTATTTGTTTGGAAAGATCTTTGTTGGGAGCTAGTGTTAGCTGGGTTTCAGAAAAAAGAAATATTTTTTTTAAAGAACGAAACCTGGAAGTCTTTGGAGGACGTTATGACCAAATAGTCACAGAAGAGATCTTATTGTGTTCTATATTTACTGGCATGCTCAGAAAGTACAAGAAGTGGCCCTTATCCATGTCCTGACATATCTGTGTAGAAATACTGTATGCTCACAGAGGGCATGGCTGACCAAAGTGTGTCCAGAACAAGTGTCAAGCAGTGAGGGCATAATCCATATTCCAATCTGTCATGAAAATGCTCCCTGCACATACAGTCTTTTGTATGTGTGTCTTGCTCATGCTTGAAGTATTGTGTATGGTGTCGTGGAGACATTTGCCACAGTATCACCATTCCCACATATAGTACACAAGCATTATGTGTGATTGAGAGAAGCTAAAAAGAGCTACCTTGGAAATATATTTCCTTCCAGATCTTTGCCCTGTGAGAGAACATAAGAACAGACTTGCTGGAACAGGCCACAACCTATCCAGTCCAGCATTCTGTCTCACACAAGGGCTCTTCATTTTCTTCAGGGTATTCCGAAGCAGATGTCTTCACCTGCTTACGATTCCCCCTGCAAATGGCATTGAGAGATATCCTGCCTATCTCTCCAACCCAGAGGTTGTCCTTAGGCATCCATAATGATTAGGCATTGATACCCTTGTTCTCTATGAACTTGTCCAATCGTTTCTTAAAGCCGTCAAGTCTGACAGCTGTCCCCACTTATTCTGGCAGGGAGTTCCACAGACCAGTGATGCTCTGGGTGAAAAAGTACTTTATCTTATTTGTTTGAGATCTAGCACCCAAAAGTTTCATGGAGTGCTCCTTAGTTCTAGTGCTGTGCAACAGGGAAAACAGTTTTTCTACTTTGAGAGGGAGATGAGATGAGCATATATCTCCCTACTTGGGTGCACTTTTGGTGCTGTTTGGTTCACCCTATTTTCCAGTGATTACTATATGCGTTTTAAGTAAGAGTGATCCATCCCACCCCTT
Organism: Phrynocephalus versicolor; assembly: GCA_023846285.1. NCBI lineage: Eukaryota > Metazoa > Chordata > Lepidosauria > Squamata > Agamidae > Phrynocephalus > Phrynocephalus versicolor. Next base: position 15,694,082 of record JAHTLZ010003526.1, on the reverse strand, counting down.
TTGCAAGCTGTTCTGCACCTTTCTGGCCCAATGCTAGGGGGGCAGTATATTTTATGAGACTGGAAGCCTCCTGGTTATCCAGTTCTGCAGTCTGCGGGGTTGGTTAATTTGCTCCCAAATAGAGCTGTGGGTGACATTCACTTCTGTAACAACCCTATGATGTATGCAGCAGATTGTGACAATGGAAAGGGGAGTGGAGTGATCGTCTGCTCTGTTTTCTTCTTTTTACAACTTGTTTCAATATTCTCTTAAGAGGTACAGTGCTCTTTCAGATACAGGTATAAGGGAGAATTTGTGCTATTTTGACATATCGATGTAGCGCTGTGCCGTCTATTATTAAATTACATAAACAAACAAAAAGGAAGTTCCTGCACTTCAAGGAATGACAGCCACACAAATAATGGGGAAAGACGGTAAATAAACAGGAGAGAAATTGGAGAGATCTACAAGTGCTTCTAGATCATACTAGTGGGAGAAGAAACATCTCCCATATGAATGGGATACACTGAAAATAAGAGTCTTTTAAATATGACCCAGATTGCTCCAAATTCTTCCATCTAGTTGTGCCCTGAGTCTACCACAGCACAATCTAGGCTAGCTTTGGAACCAGGTGTGTAAATATGATTGCCTTATGTGACTTGTTTTGTTTCCAGCTAAAAGTGACCCTATGAATAAATTATTTGCCCCTCAAAGGTCCTGTCATTGCACAAGTCTTGTAAGCGTAAAGCTGTGATTTTCTTTACTGAGTTGGTTCATCTCACTTTTGGTCCTCCTCTTTTCCTACTGCCCTCATATTTCCCCAGTAGAGATGGGCACAAACCAGAAAACCCATGGTTCGGGTTTGTCTAGTTCGGACCCATCCTCGGTTCGGTTCGTGTTTGTTTTCATAAGAATTAAAAAAAATTCATACGAACCTGAACCGGTTTGGGTTCTTACTTACTGGCGGCGGTGGCTCTGCTCTGGCAGCACCTTCCGGGTCCTGGCCCGTGCTACAGCTGTAGCGTGGGATGGGTTTTTTTCCCCTTCCCTCCCTCCCTCCCTGGCTCGCTTGATCGCTTGCGCCCTCCTTTACTTTCCTCCTTCTCCTTCCGGTGGTGCCTTCCGGGTTCCTGGCCCGCGCTACAGCTATAGCGTGGGCCAGTTTTTTCCCCCTTCCCTCTCTACCTCCCTGGCTCACCCTCCTTTACCTTCCTCCTTCTCCTTCCGGCGGCACCTTCCGGGTTCCTGGCTGGGTTTTCCCCCCTTCCCCCCTCCCTCCCTGGTGCACCCTCCTTTGCCTTCCTCCTCCTTTTTCCGGTGGCACCTTCCGGGTTCCTGGCCCACGCTACAGCTGTAGCGCGGCCCAGGTTTTTTAAAAAAATATTTTTAAAGCACCGACCACGTGGCCCCTGGGGCCCGGTCGGTGCTGTTCTTTTATTTTTTTATTGGCAGCCCGGAGCACCAAGACTCCAGCAGCACCAGGTAGGAGACCGCTGCCATTAAAGAACCAAATGGAACCAAATCAATTTTGTTTGGTTCTGTTTGTTTCATTCTAAAATCACTCTAGGGATCATTATTCGGTTCGTTAGGTAACAAACCGAATAACGAATAATAGAACAAATAAAAGTTCATTTCGTGCCCATCTCTATTCCCCAGCATTGGCTTTTCCAATCAGCCTCATCTTCTCATAATATGCTCAAAGTATAATAGCCTCAGTTTTGTTTTTTGTTTTGTTTTGTTGCCTGTAGGGCGTGCAGAGTTGATTTGATCTAGCATCCAAATATTTGCCTTTTCAGGTAATGATACTGTATACAGATCCCAGCAAGCCTGTCTTTATTTTTAAATGTATCATGTTCCTGACAGGTTCTAGGAGTTCGCAGTTCATAAAATGTAGAAATATTTATGAAATGCTTTCATATAAAATAGCTGTCTATACATACAGAATACTCGGAAAGCAAAACAGTTTGAACCACCAGCATTAATCAAATAAAAAGTTATATTTTTGTGACAGTGTACCCTTAAAGGAAGGAAGGAAGGAAGGAAGGAAGGAAGGAAATAATCTCTAGCACACTCAAAAGCTCCTAAACATGTAAAATTAGTGTTGTGATTTGCTGAGTCAAGCATCATTTGCTATTATCTCCCCCTCTCTTAAACAACAACACAAAAGCATTCTCTGTGTGCTAATTTGCCTCCCTTTATGAAACGCTGCTCCCTGTTGGTGTTTAATCCTTGAATTCCAAGCTTGGGGGTGGAAGGGAGATACACTGACTCAGTGTGGTGGGTTGTGATTAGATGCATCCCAAAAACTTAGGTTAGCAATTATCTCATTAATATGCAGCCTTGACTTATGAGGAATGCATAATCAGGGCTTCCAGCTTTCCAGGTGCTGTTCGTTCTGCAACCAAGAGCCGGTTTTTTTGGCATTGTCAGGCTTTGAGCAAAGTCATTTCCAACCTTCTGCAAAATGCATGATTTCCTTGCAATAGATGCTCTTACCTGAACAAGTTTAGGACAGAACTACCCACTGATCAGGAAGCCAAAAAATAAAAATAAAAATAACAAATGCCCTACCACCGGCATGTCCAAACTTCAGCCCTCCAGATGTTTTGGACCACAACTCCCACAGTCCTTTGTCATTGGCAATCTAAGCTTAGAATTCTGGGAGTTATGGTCCAAAACATCAGGAGGGCCAAAGTTTGGACATGCCTGCCCTACCATTTTCAACAGAAACTGTTTCTGATTGCAACAGTAACAGGATCTGCCATAATCAGATGGAAGAGCTTCTCACAGCTTGGAGATAGGCCTTATTGGTTTTGCCACAAGCATGCCACATTGATCAAGTGTTTCAGCCCAACCAGTTGTAAAATTATTTCACCAATATCTCATGTATGGCTGAAACCAGATATCTTGAGATGGCGAGATTGCCTCTCTCAATGATTCTCATGCTCTCGCTCAAGGACACACCTCCAGTGCAAGACCAAGGACTTGTTTTAATATCCGATTTTCGCAATTTGCATAAAGCGTAACATGCCCGTTTTGCCTTTGTTTATTCTCCATGTCCTGAAGACTCCTCTCCACTTTTCTTTTTGCAAGACCAGTGCCTTCTTTTCAGCGTGGAAAGCCTCGGGGGGTGGGTGTGGGTGAGCAGCCCATTAAGAATTGTCTTTCCATGCTGAAAAGAATGCACCGAACCTTGCAAGGCAAAGCTGAGAGGAGGGCAACCAAGCAGTGTCAGAGAGGAGGTGAAACAGAGAGGTCAGTTTGAATTCTCCTCCACCTCACCCTCTGCTGTTTTCCCCCTGCTGTTTTATTTTCTTTCTCAGAACACTTGATTGCCCTCCTCTCTGCTTTGCTCTTGCAACGATCAGTGCCTTCTTTTCAGCATGGAAAGGCATTTCTCAATGGACTGCTCAACCCTGAGGCTTTCCCCGCTGAAAAGAAGACGCTGATCCTACAGAAAGCAAAGCGGAGATAAGTCTTCAGAACACAGAAAGGAAAGAGGAAGGTGCGGGGGGATGGGGAGAACTCACGGCGGATTTATTACTTTTATTACTTTGGGGTCTTAAAAGTGGGGGGGCATCTAATATATGGCAAGGTTTTATAGCCAGAAAAATATGGTAAGTGTACACAGCTAGCAAACACAAAAATAGAGACTGACCACTCAAGGTGAAGATTATTTGACTGTCCAAGATTCTCCTTTTAAAAGGCCATGCATTGAAGCAGAAACTGTTGTGTTCAATTAGAAATCAGGATCCATTAAGAAATCAGGACCACAATCATGGCACAAGTTCCTCCATAGGAATTCTGATGATTTTTTTTTAAAAAAACCAACAACCTCAATCTGACATACTAGTATGATTTATGATGGGTTTCATGGAAGATACCTCCCTTTCTGTCTTCATGAGGGACATCTCTTTATTATATGTGCAAAAGGAGCAACCCTCTCCCTCCTGTTTGCCTCTTAGCAGAGTCTTCATCCCTGCCATGTACAGCCACAACCCTCCATGATCTCTCTCTCTCTCCCCCCCCACAGCTGCAAACCATAAGTTCAGAAACAAAAGACAGGCCCACATACTGGGAAAGGCCAAACACCTCCCTTAAAGGGCGTGAACAGACACTGATGTTAAATACAGCTGCCAACCTTCAGCCACCAATGGACTTAGAAGGGAGGGGAAATGTGCATACGGAAATACTGAGCCACAATTTAGATTCAAAGAGCGAGAGAGGAACAAAATTGTCACTTCAAAGGGTGGAAAGGACAAAAAAGGAAGAGAGCTCTGCTAGTTCTCAACTAGAAATCTCTCCCAAAGTTTTCCAAAAGGCACGCTGGGTCATTTAGAAAAAAACAAAACAATGCCAAAACATGTACACACCAATACAGAATGAAAAGAGCAATTAACCCCCTCTGCCCCCTGCTTTCCTGCCAGTCCTTTTTCCCCCTCTGTTCAGGTTGATCAATATGCCTCTCCAACCGAAATAAGCTGCTTTCTTCTTCAATGAATCACAGCTGCAGTTTCCCCATCTTGGCTCATCCGTTGTCTGAAGTTTAAAGTCTTTTAACGGTTTCAAGGAGGAGCTTTGGATAACTGTGGTCTCCATCTGTAATGAAAAAAAAAAAAAAAACCAGTGGCTAGAGAAGGAGATTGATAACTGATGTGATAATTCTATTGTCATCCTGAAAAGAACCAACAAGAAGGGAGGCTAAAATGACTGTGAACATGCATGGGTAGCATGCTTTCCTGCAAAAGAGTACAACAGACTTAATGTAACAACGTGAAAGCTTGCTGAACCAACATAGAATGTTATTCATTTCTACTCCAGTACCACAACATAGGAGAAGAAAGAGTTAGAAGGGTTGGGTCTAACTTTTGCTTCATCTTCCATTCATCACCCACTCTACTAGCTCCAGTGGGTGCCAGGCGTGACTACTCTAGTTCTATGGACAGAGGTGTATCTTACTTCTTTTTCAGCATGGAAACTATAGAGGCAAAAGGTATTTTGACTGCTAGCAAAATAATCTTAGACAATCTTAGAATAATAATAATAATCTTAGAGCTGCATAGCTGGAAATGACTCTATGAATTACTGAGTCCAGCCCGTGTCAAGGAGGCGTGACGAGGACTCAAATTGTCAATTTCTGGCTCCACCATCAAATACCTGAAGCACTGATCTAACTAACAACCAAGATAGTTATAGAGGCAGTTGCCCACCCCAAAATAACGTTCTCCCCCAAATTCAGCTCTTTTATTTGAAAGCCACAACAGGGTTCAGGCATGGTTGTACAGATGCAAAGTTCATGGCTGCAAGGTAACACCTAGAGGCCAAGCTCAAAAATGCACCACAAGTAGATGTTCTAACTGAACAATGATTTTGAAGCTCTATGCAAGCTGAGGGTTAGCTTTCCTGGTACCCATGGATCCTTTTCACACCATAGAAGATTCCGTGGCACTGTCTACAACAAGATTATTGGAAGGAGGTCCCGGATCTGTTAGGCCTCAGTATGGCCCAATATAAAGTGTGTGTTGTGCACCCAATATCCATCTGTGGTTGTGTGTTGCTGGAGATTAGCAGGGGTGAGCAAGTTGTTTTCCAGGGATTCCTGTCCACCATTTTCCAAGCAACTCCAGCTTTCTTCAGAACACATACTGAAAGCACAAAATTGTGCCAAGATGAAAAGTCACAGAGGATCTACTCAACAGTGTATGAGGGGAGATATGTCAGGAAGGGCAGGAATTGGTGGACAGATCCAGTTTCTCAGGATCAAGTCACAGATTACTGAGAAGACTGAAGATAATTTCTAGCTTGATTGTAATACTCACAGATCTAGAAACATGCTGGCAGACTGATGAAGCTGCTTGGATGAGTAGCAAAATGTTTTGATCTCTCAAGAAAAGAAGTCCAGTTGCCATTACTCAATTGCCAGATACCCTCACCTGGATGGCTGAGAATCTTCACAGACATGCTGGCCATGTGCTGCATTTTACAGAGGAGATTCCTCTATTTTGAAGGCATCTTTTCTCTGAAGAGCTGTACCGTCTTACTCAACAACAAGGAACCCTGTTGAAGGAAGAGTAAGTACCACAGAGCTGCCCATCAGCCTAGTCAACTGTATGGTCAACTGTGCCTGAGCTGAAGATAGAGAAGACACATAGATGACCAGGCTATAGCCTTCTGTTTTGCATTTTTATTTTTCAAATGTAGTAATTCTTTCCTATGGGACATCCAGATGGAATCACAGATGACATTTCTGTCAATCTATATTGTCCTTTGTCAATGCATCCTGATCCTTGGACTACTGAATAAGTGCCCCCACCCCCTCTCCTGGTGTACATCCAAAACTCTGACTGCTCCCTCCCATGGAGGAAATGGTCTCTGTTCCCTATGTTTTGAGACCTGCTTCTAAAACACAATGCACAGCGAAAGGACAATACAGTACAACCTCTTTTCTTGAGCAGCACTTGCTTTACTGGTTTCCCTGCAGCAGAAATACTCCAGGGGCAGGAGCAGAAAGAAGGGGACAAACAAATAAATAAACAGCAGGTGTGTTTGCTGCAATGCTTTGGGATTCTCTGCAAGGATGTGAAAGGCTCTGCATTTTGATTTTTTTTTCCCTTTCTCCAAATCCCACCTTTATTCCCAGCCCGACCTCTGTTTCTTTCTATCAGTATGCAAGACATGGCTGTTTCTTCTTTCACGGAAGCATGTGTGCCTTTTCCATAATGCATTCGTTTATTAACACATTTGTCTTAACGTGCTCATTTTGTTGGCATTTGGCTAAAGCCACTGGGTGAATATTGCTCGTACTTTTGAAACATTCATATGATTTTGTGCATAGAAAGCAGATTCCCAAGCCTCGTGCATGTATACGTTTTGGAGAGACAGTGCACGTTTTCCTTATAGTTTAGAGACTCTGAGCTAGAGGCTGAGAGTTCAATCCCCCCACTGTGCTTAACAATTAATATTCATTAATTATATCCACTGGCATTTTTCCAACCCCACCCACCCCCAATTCCTTGCTCTTCTATACATGGATGAAGCATCCTTTGAAATGTTAGTTTTTGTTTGTTTGGAGCTCATAAAGCTCTGTGAGATACTAGAGTCTCTCCATGCTGCCCCAGCTGCTGCTCCTGATGTTCTCTGGTGAGAATAAGCATGTGTTGTGCAAGGCGATGTCAGCAATGCAGAGACCTGGCATCTCTTGTTCTCTGGGGTGAGAGGAATGCCCTTGGGAAGGGAACAGTTACCTGTGCCGCCACTGATCAGACTGACAGCGGGGAACAAGCAGTCCTGGTTTCTCCAGAGAAATACATTCCACCTTTGGCTGACTTCTAGCCGTGCCTCAAAAGAAGGTCAGGCACACACTAAAACAGGATGCAAGGTGAAACCAGGTAATGCCAGTCTCATGGAATGCAAGAATGGCACACAGACATGCTTTGCTGCTTTTTGGCCCCTTGGAACATCTGTGAAATCAGCTCTGGACCACAGCACATCAAGTGTAATAAGAGAGTAGGTGCAATTTTCTTCTGTAGGTAATATGCACATGTGCTTTCTCAGCTCACATGGGCTAGCCATGTGTCCTACTTTACAAGGGACGGTTCTTTTGTTTGACTGCATCCTCTGTTGCATGGACTGTCGGCTCCAAGTCTGACATAAAGACAAAGAATCAAAGGCAAGAGGGTGAGTCATATTTGGACAGCATATGAAGGAGGCACACAGATCATCATGGGGTTCCCCATTACAATATTGTGAGGGTTTGGTTACTGCCACCAATGGTTCCGATGAAGAACGACCATTAAAGTCAGATATCTTATCAAAACAAATTAAACTTTTATTTGTGCACGTTGCAGGCATTATGTCTCTAACAGTTTCCGGAACATAATTAACATTATTGAAGGGTACATTCCGAGAACTATTTAACATGACATCTTCAACTGTCATATCCTGACAAAAAGGGTTGTTGGTTGCCATCAGCGGGGAAGGGAAGCTTTGGCTATTAGGGGTCCAGAGCACTGGGTCCCACAGCAGTGGTGTCTCACATTGTCGGGCTGGGTTTCCCATCCCCATCCAGGGGTCCATCTAGAAATGTTTCCACTGCCTCTTGACACAGTTACTGTGCTTGTCGCATGCCCTGGACTCTCTGAAACCACTACTGGAGGAGGAAGAGGCAAACTAATCTCTCGAGCAGTCAACCACTCCTTCTCTGTTTGAGTCCCTCTCTCCTTCAAGATCTTAATATTTCCCTTGACTGTCTGTGTGGCCTCATCTCGCCCTCTTATCTCTGTCTGAATACTTTTATCCTGACACCCTCTTTTATCTCCTTTCATCCCTCCCATCTTGGCTTCCCATTCGTCCACGGATATGTCCATTAACCAGAACCCTTCCACTATAGGTCCACTTTATTCCCTTCTCGCACCCAATCTGTCATCCCTATCACACCTATCGTCCCATATTATCAGATCCTTCTCCTCAGTCATTATTGTTTTCATTTCCCTTTTCCCTTATACTGTATATCTTTTATCTCTTCAGATGGCACACCACCTCCTTTCTCACAAATATATTCTATTTTTATTCAAATGCTAGCAATTTTTCCTGAATGTCCATCTATGCCCATTGGAAAGCTATAAAATTAGGCAAGTAGCCTATAAGACACTTCTTCATTATCTGTCATGCAAAAGAGGTTATCTTATTCCTGTATGATGATAAAGATACTGCACATAGGTTGACTGTGCAATGAACTTTCAGTGCAGGAATGCATATGAATAGCAACTAGCAACATAAATGGCCAAGATAATGCTGTTGAAGTAGCCTGCTTCTAGTCAAATATAGCCTGGTCATTTTATTCTAATATCTTCGGATTTTATTTGGATTATATATGCATGCATAATTTTAACCTGTGCAATACTCTGAAACCAATAAAGAATGAAAGCAACTGAAAGATCTTAATGTCTTTTCAACTTGGTGTTGGAGCATGTGCAAGATCAATGAACATTATGATTCCCGGGTGCATCATCTCAATGAGCTATCTAGTTAGCTGCACCTAAAATGTCACAGGAATTTGCTCTTATGTCTAATCAATGTGCATCTAACTAATGGTCATCCTAAAGTTTGCAAAGGATGTGTAAGATATTCGAACTAATTTCCATGCCTGTGCAGAGCTTTGAACCCTTGTCTGCCTAGATGCCCTAAGCACATCCAATCTCACCTGATTTTGGAAGCTAAGCAGGGTCGGCCGTGGTTAGTACTTGGATGGGAGACCACCAGGGAATAACAGGTGCTGTAGGAGCCTGGAGTAGGAACTGGCAAGCCAATCCAGTATTCCTGCCAAGAAAACTCCATGGACATGGGGTCACAAAGAGTCAGTCAGGACTGTAACAATGCAACACACACTTGTGAGTTCTAGTCTATCAGTGTAGTGTGTCCGCTACGCCATACTGACACTCACAGGTGCATAAGCGCATGGCAGTTTTGGATGTACATCCACACATGCCCACACAAGTGTGGCTTCTGAGAGTTTCCACATACATTCTGTCTTTCCACAACATAGCTCTTCCTAACTTATTCTGAAACAAATGTTGAGCAAATAAGCTGCATTGGATGGTAAAACACTTGGTGTTGCTGTTTGCTCATTGTTCCAAACCATGGAAAATAATTTATTTGCCCGCTTCAAATTTTCCTGAAAGGAAATATTTCTTCCTTTTCCAGCTCCACTCAGAAGAATGAAAAATAAGTTTAATTGAAAGAAGGTAATGGCAATTATGGACCATTTTTTGTGGACAGGAGGAGGAATGTGGCGTACAGATAACGAGAGACACTGTTTGAGCCCCTGGATGAAATTCTAGCAGCCACCGAAAGAAAACATTTAAACAAAAGGAAAAGAGAAAAGCATTGTGATGTCTTTAAGATTTATTTCAGTAAGTGCTTTTGTGGATTGCAGTCCATTCCTCAGACACAGACTATCATATTTGGACAGAGATAGGAAGTCTAATGAGGAATGGCCACAAGTTAATTGCTAATAAGCCTTTTAAAAATCAAATCAAATTACATTTACTTTGAAAGCAGGATATTTTAACATTTACATTCATTTTAAATTAACATTTAAATATATATTGCATTCCTCCATATTGCGCTGGATTGCCTGGGTAAAGGTGAAAAATGTTGCAGATTTTTGAATTTTTCGTAATTCCTTTGTGCTTTGCAGTAAAAGTACAGAGACTCACAAGGAGAATAGCTTGGCATTTCCCACCCCTTTCTCATTAACCAGTATATACGGTATCAATAACTCACTTGGAGACATTTATAAGAGAAAGAATAAAATGTTTCATTGCTTGCAGTTGTGAACAAACCAACAGCAAACTAAGAACCACGGTGACTTCAACAGACAAAACAGAATAGAAACATCGCAGAGAGATGACACTCTCTTTGAATTCAGAGGCCAGAAAGAATGAATGGTTATTGCTGGATAGGTTGACAGTCATTCCAGCTCAGAAAGGTTCTTCCCAGCCACACTGGATAGATGCTTCATGTGAGGGTTATAAGATTCTAACAAAAATCTGTCCTGCAGATCTCGTGGTTTCTATCCTATGAAAGGGATTACACAAAACTAAAACAAAAAAAGAAACAAAGCACATAAAACAGACATGATTTTATAGATTGACTTGAATCTAAGGTACAAATTAATAAACACCATGACTGATTGAGTTGCTCTTTCTAATCAGGCACGGTATGTCATATCTATCAAATAGTAGGTTCTCACTGCCTTTTTCGAAGGTGTGCATTTCCTTTTGTTCCAGCTGCAAACATCAGAGCCAATAAAAACAGTAGTCAAAAAGAGAGATTTCCAACAAGCCACATTATTAATTTATGATAAATGTCATATCTCTTGCTAGGAAGCTGAAGTGATTGCTCATAAATGAGGTGACTGGGTTCTGAGACTGTCCGTCACTGGGAGCATTTCTGTATTATCTTTTAAGAGAAGTAAAAGCAGAGGGTATGTGCTTGTTTATTTCTCTAAATGCTCAGTTCGAGTAGGACACAGCGTGGACGCCACCTACAACCTTTTAGAGCAAAGGTTCACAAACCCATTTCTCTGTCCTTGAAGACATGTTCTGATGGAGTGAAAAGTAAATTAGTTTTAATGTGCCCACACTGGTTCATGACAGGATTCTAATCTGTGCCTCTTATATATATATAAGATTTTTGTAATAATAGCAGTGTGACCACAGGCCCAGCCTCGTCATAGTAATGGCACTGTGAATAGATAAGCAATACGGATCTCCATTGACTGGCCACAGCATTCTAGAACCAAAGCAGAGTTCCCTAATAGTTTCCCTTTTGTGAATGATCCCTAGGAAATTTCTCAGACTGTTCCCTGGGTCAGTGGCTGCTTGGTATTCAAAGTCAGCATTTGACATCTGACAATTTTTCCAGTTGCCACTAAACCCCTGACAGTATCTGACAGCCTGCTGAATGTTAGCAATCAGTATTTGACAGCCGCTGATTACCGACTTGCAATTATTTTGGTAAATTTTATGCATGCTTCATTCATTTGGCTAATCAGGAACTACACTGTGAATAAGCGGTGAGGTGGAGAAATAAGCCCAAACTGAAGCATTATGGACACCTGAAGCCCTGCGGGCTAGAGGCATCATTTTCAGATTTCAGTGGGAGCAAAAGTGGGAAAACGGAGAGTGATAAACTTCTCAGCAGTTCCCGGGACCTGAGCGGGAAGTTCAAAGTTCTTCAAGTCTTCACCCCACTCCTCCAGAGGGCGGCTGCCATCCAGCTGCAGCAGCGAGGAGGGCTTGGCATTGGTAATTTCCTTTTTGTTTCTCTTTTCCCTCCTCACTGCTGGGCTCAGGCTGACCCGCCTCGAGATCCAATACAACTTGCGGCACCTGGTGCTCCCCAAGCTGGGCGTGTGCGGGCAGCGAGGGCAGGGGGAGTTCTGTAGTTGCTGGTGGGCCGGGTTCAGGACCCTGGAAGGCCGGATCCAGCCCATAGTTTGAGGACCCCTGATCTAGTGGTTTTATCACTTAACTAACTTGGGAACTCAAGCATTCACTTTGGAGAAAGTGCATGTGGTCCCAGGGCGGCACTGTGGTTGCTATCCTCCTAGCGAATGGCAAGGCCATTCCAAATTGTCCAAAGACACTGGAGATGGAAACGAATTTCTGTGCTTCAAAAACCAACAAATGCCAATGGCTGAAATTAAGGAAATGTGAAATGGCTCGTAAGCAGGACTCAGAACTCAAAAACAAGTAACTTCCCAAAGCTCTGCTCACAAGACTATTCTGATGCCATCATTTGGTCTTGCACTTACTGGATAAGTAATGCTTGGAGTGCCAGCTCAAATTATTTTAGACACTGGGCAATTTCTGTACTGTAGTGGTTCCCAAGCTTGGATCTCCAAATATTCTTGGACTACAATTCCTAGAAATCCTGGGCAGCCTAGTAGTGAAGGCTTCTGGGAGTTTTAGTCTAAGAACATCTGGAGACCCAGGCTTGGAAAACAAGGCAGTCTATCCACTATGCTACACTGGGCACTCACTATGCTGTTTGAACTACAACAAAGAGACAGGTGATGACCTCCACTTTCATATAGAGCATGGTTGGACAACACATAACCTGTAAGTAACAGGTGAACCTCAGCACCCTACCACAGTGGTGGCAAACCTTCAGCACTCCAGATGCTTTGGACCACAACTCCCACAGTCCTTTGTAATTGACAATACAGGCTTGGAATTCTGGGAGTTGTGGTCCAAAACATCTGGAGTGCCAAAGGTTTGCCACCGTTGCCCTACCATAATGGCCCCAGATGTCAATCAAGCTTTTACATGCTGAGTATATCATGGGATGCAGAAGCAAGGCTGTTAGTTACAGAAATACAACTGAATGTGATTACAAGTATCTCTTCAGACCTTCACCTTCTGATCTTCACCACAGCAAAGAAGGACTGTCTTCTTTTCAGAGAATCTTAATAAAGCATTTCAACAGTTTTTGTTTGCAACTGAAAAGGAAGTAACCATGTGTTCAGTCAAAAAATTGAGTAAAAGAAATAAATGGGTCATGTTGGAGTAATATTTTAACAGACTTGCTGTACAGGGCAGTCTTTATTTATCAGGTGGATAGCAAAGAAAGGCCCAGTGCTATATTAGCACTCCAAATAGGTGAATGCCAAAAGTTTTATAGAGTAAGTGGGTAAGGGCAGCTGTTTGCAAAGCAGAACAACTTTTAGCGGAGGAGTTTCAAACACTTATGAGCTTTCATCAACAACCTATGATGGCTTCATGTTTGCTTGTCTGCCTTCCCACCCTTCAAAAATAACCCCTATGTAATTTCCCCCTATTTAATTTAACTCCAGGCAATTTGCTTTTATTTTGTTTATTCTTTGCTTTGATTACCTTTTGCCCTGGAGCTGTTGTTGATATATATATATATAAAAGTGTGAGTTTTGCATTTAACCATATGGTGATCCCTTTTCATCATAGTCTGATTCCATTAACTCTTAATCCTCTACAGAATGAAATACATTCCTTGCACACTTGACATTTAGGCCTTATTTTCCATTTTCTCCAAAAAGGAAGAAAGAGATCCACTGGGACATAGAGTAGATGAGGTAGGATGGGAATTGCAACATAGAATAGGGAGAGAGGTAGTACAGAAACATCTGGAAACATTAAATGAATTTAAGTCTCCTGGGCCAGATGAATTACACTCAAGGATATTAAAACAACTGGCAGAAGTAATTTCAGAACCATTGTCAATAATCTTTGAGAAGTCCTGGAGAACAGGGGGAGTCCCCATCGATTGGAGGAGGGCTACTGTTGTCCCCATCTTCGAAAAAGGGAAAAAAGAGGACCCAAATAATTACCGCCCAGTCAGCTTGACTTCAATTCCTGAAAAGATCCTAGAGCAGATTATTAAACAGTCAGTCTGCAATTATTTAACAAACAATGCTGTCATTACAAGAAGTCAACACGGGTTTCTTAAAAACAAGTCATGCCAGACTAATTTGATCTCTTTCCTTGATAAAATTACAGGCCTGATGGATCAGGGGAATGCTGTGGATATTGCTTATCTGGACTTCACTAAGGTCTTCTATAAGGTTCCTCATGGTATTCTTGCTAAGAAGTCAGTAGAAAGTGGGATAGATAGTGCTCCTGTTAGGTGGATTTGTAATTGGTTGACTGATCACACTCAAAGGGCGATCATAAATGGCCTCTCTTCAGCTTGGAAAGATGTGACCAGTGGGGTGCCCGAGGGTTCTGTTCTGGGTCCAGTTTTGTTCAATATCTTTATTAATGACTTGGAGGAAGGAATAGAGTATGCTAATTAAATTTGCAGGTGATACCAAATTGGGAGGAGTTGCTAATTCTCTAGAGGATAGGATGAAAATCTAAAAGGACCTTGACAGATTAGAGTGCTGGGCCAAAGCTAATGGAATGGATTTCAACAGAGGGAAATGTTGGCTGCTGCATCTAGGTAAAAAGAATGAATTGCACGGATATAGGATGGGAGATACCTAGCTGGAAAATGGTACCTGTGAAAGGGATCTGGGAGTCTTGGTGGACCACAATTTGAACATGAGTCAGCAGTAGAGATGGGCACGAATTGAAAAAAATGATGTTTTGGTTTTTCATTTTTCGTTGCGGGTCCATTTCAGTTCATTTTCATTTTTCGTGAATTTTTTGAAAACAAATTGTTTCAGTTTTTTGTTTTTTATTTTTTGTTTTTACCCGCTTTTTGTGCGAGTTAAAGCATTTCTGTGCGCAGACGTCCCCCAACGCCCCAGACCAGAGGGAAAACACTTTAAAAAGATGATGCTGGCAGAGACACAGTATAGATTAGGTACGCAGAGAGGCTGGAAAGGCAGCGGTGGGTGTTGACCAGGGCGTAAGACAGCTGCAGAGTGACTGTGCTGTGGGGCAGAGGAGAGTACTCACCGAGAAGTATGCATGCACACAGGGAGGCTGCAAGAGAAATCTCTTCTTTCTCTCCCCTAAGAGCCAGGCTGTAGCCAGCAGGAACACAGAGACACACACCTGCCTGCCTGGCCTAAAGTAAAGAGTCGCAGAGACAGCAATCCCACCTAACTCCCACCACAGACTGCAAGGAGGACGGGGGCTGCCAAAGCTTTTTATGCCCTCTGTGGCTGCCACATCTACCCAGTCTGCAACCTGGGCATGCTATCTGTTGAAATTTTCCAAGAATTTACATGATCCCATCACATGGCTTGCATCCATCTTGTGGCTGGAATCCATTTTGTGTCATCCTTAAAGGGAAAAGAAAAAATCACGATGGGAGAATGATAAAAACAAATGTTTTAAGGACCACAACCCCCTGGTAGGTAATAATTTCAAATAATTATTGTTGTGTTTTTATGGATGTCCAGAGCGTTTTAATACCCAAGAAATCAATATTAGGCATCTGGGAGCCATTTTGGGTCGATGTCCCCTAACTCACCTTAAAGGAAAAAAAAATACAGCGATCTGAGAAAAGACATAAATGCACGTTTTAAGGACCCCAAACCCCCTGGTAGGTATTATCAGGCAGAATAAATAATTATCACTGGGTTTTTATGGATATTCAGGACGTTTTTTAACTTTTAAAAACAGCTCATTTCATTGTGCGTTGCTATTAATGAAAACGAAACATAATGAACCTAATTTTCGTGTTTTTTTTGGTACGTTCCAATTTCATCACAATTTTCGTTATTCGTTTTGTTATGTAATGAAATGAATAACAAATAACGGAATGAAATTTTTTTTCCGTTTCATGCCCATCTCTAGTCAGCAGTGTAATGGGGTGGCCAGGAAAGCCAATGCGATTCTTGGTTGCATCAACAGAAGCATAGTGTCTAGAATCAGGGAAGT
Organism: Phrynocephalus versicolor; assembly: GCA_023846285.1. NCBI lineage: Eukaryota > Metazoa > Chordata > Lepidosauria > Squamata > Agamidae > Phrynocephalus > Phrynocephalus versicolor. The sequence continues at coordinate 15,678,231 of JAHTLZ010003526.1, read as the reverse complement.
GATAGTTACCACTCTATTTTGCTCTGGTCAGACCCCACCTGAAGTACTGTGTCCAGTTCTGTGTGCCTCAATTTAAAAAGGATGTTGACAACCTTGAGCGGGTGCAGAGAAGGGCGACCAGGATGGTTGAAGGTCTGGAAGACATGTCTTATGAGGAAGCGCTTAGGGAACTTGGAATGTTTAGCCTTTCAAAAAGAAGGCTGAAGGGGGATATGATAGCTATGTTTAAATATTTGAAAGGATGTCATATTGAAGAGGGAACAAGTTTGTTTTCCACGGCTTCAGAGACTAGGACTCAGGGCAATGATTCAAACTACAGGAAAAGAGATTCCATTTGAACATTAGGATGAACTTCATGACAGTCAGAGCTGTTCGGCAGTGGAATATGCTGCCACGGAGAGTGGTGGAGTCTCCTTCTTTGGAGGTTTTTAAGCAGAAGCTGGATGGCCATCTGTTGGAAATACTGTGATGGGGGTTCCTGCATGCCAGGGGGTTGGACTGGATGGCCCTTGAGGTCTCTTGATTCTATGATTCTATGATTTCTCACTGATGTGCAGGAGGTACGTGCAGGACCCCTGTGGTTTATTTTCATTTGGAAAGGCACTTTATTGGTGGCTGGAGGAGAATCACTTGTCCCTTAAAAGGGGTGAATACAAAAGTAGAGGTTGTTTTGTTGATCTCTGAAATACCATCAGTGGTTTTAAAGGCAGGACCCAGCCAATTTTCTAGGTTTAATCTGATATAGTACATACCCCCAGGAATACCAGTGAGTTGTCAATAATCCAGCCTGCATTTCAGAACTTGGAGTTCTTCCTGACACAGCATTTGAACTGCCTTCTTCTATCCACTTCATTCATCACCTGGTGCCAAAAAACAACAATGGGGTTTACTTGGATTTGCTTCCAAGCTGTTGTCAACTCAACACAGGTCAGTGATGAAGCTTAACTAGGAGGATTCCCATTCCCCCTCTGGCATGTTCTCGTTAAGAAATCCAAGGTCTCCCCATGAGTTCTTTCCACTAGAGAAGGTTTGGTGAGCATTTCCTCTTCAGAAGAGTCCCAGGGACAAGCAACTAAATGGATGGAGCCAACATGATGAGCCTTTCCCGTCTAAATACTCTATTCCTTTTCCTCATGGCACAGCAGTAGTGAACCTTCGGCACTCCAGATGTTTTGGACCTCAACTCCCATAGGCCTTTGTCATTGGCAATATAGGCTCGGAATTCTGGGAGTTGTGGTCCAAAACATCTGGAGTGCCAAAGATTCACCACCATTGGTATAGGAAGACCCATGTCATTGCTCCCAGTCAGTCAAACTGCAGCGTAGCTATGCACGTTGAGGTCACTTCTGATTTATGGCAATCCCATGAATGAGCAATCTCCAAAATGCTCTGTTGCCTTTCTCAGCTCTTATGGTTCCTTTAGGCCGAGAATCAATCAATCTCATATTTGATTTCCCCTTTTTCCTGCTTCCATCCACCTTTCCAAGTATTGTTGTCATTGCCAGAGAATCTTGCCTTCTTCTTCTTCTTCTTCTTCTTCTTCTTCTTCTTCTTCTTCTTCTTCTTCTTCTTCTTCTTCTT
>JAHTLZ010003526.1:15662856-15676640 GCA_023846285.1 Phrynocephalus versicolor | reverse complement strand
TTCTTCTTCTTCTTCTTCTTCTTCTTCTTCTTCTTCTTCTTCTTCTTTCTGAATAATTTATTCAAATTTATTTATTTTATTATTTATTAATTTATTTATTTTTATACCACCCGTCTTCCCGAAAGAACTCCGGGCGGTTAACAAAAGGGATAAGAATGATCCCATTACATCAATCACTATAAAAAATAAAAATAAAAAGATAAAGAATCTTAAAAAAAAAAAAACCAGGGCAAAAGAAAACAGAGTCTCAGGCAAGATGGCAACTCAGAAGAAGGGGGGAGATTAATGGTCACCGAATCCTCCCAAAACAGCAAGGTTTTAAAAGCTCTTTTGAAGGCGGGCAGGGACTGTGCAAGGTGCAGCTCACTCTGAAGGTGGTTCCACAACGAGGGGCCAAGCACAGAGAAGGCCCAGTTGCGGGTGATCAATTTATGTGCCTCCCTGGGCGTGGCCACCTGGAGTGAGACATGGGAACAACAACAACAACAACACAATAATAGCACAGGTTGGTAATCTTGCCCCCTCTTGATGCAGCCAGAGTATGACAGTGTCAGTTTCAGCATGTTTGCCTCGGAAGAGAGTTCAGGATTGATTTACTCTAGGATCCTTTTTTTTTTTTTTTTTTGTCTTTCTGGCAATCCATGGTAACTGCAAAGGTCTCCTCTGGCATGATATTTCAGTTGAATCATTCTTTCTCCTGTCGGCTTTCTTCCCTGTCCATCTTTCACATGGTGTTTTGGAATACAACCGTGTGGATGATCTTGGCATTGTTCTCTGGTGACACATTCTTGTACTTGATGATATTTTCTAATTCCTTCATTGTTTCTACCAGACGACATTTGCTCTAGAATGAATAAATAAGAAGTTTGATCTATTCTTTTTTGTTGTTAAGAAATAAAACTGTGATGTTGAGCTTGAACTATGACAGCTTTGTAGACATCCAGAGACCACAATAACTTTAATTAAACCTATCAACACGACAGCCACCATCTTCTCAGTTCAGACAACCAAGACATTAATTGCAGATATTAGGGATAAGAAAGACTGGCATAAATTTTGGGGAATTAACAAGCCATGTCTCCATATAGTTCCCCCAGGATGTCATGATTCACAGGGAAGGTTTTGATGAAGGAAAGGTTAACTAATAAAATGGTGTTGGTCAGCTTGAGGCATGACAGCTAAATATAAACATCAAAAGAGTGCATTACTTTAATTATCAAATCCTGGGGTTACAAAAAAGTGGTGTCTCTACTTGTGAACATCTCTGGAATTGCTGCTTGGCTTTTTGGTGACAGAATGCTGAATTCGGCCCTTTTAAGAAGAAAGGTGAGATAAAAATTAAATAAGCAAATAAATACTGTGCACATTGTGGAGGCTGATGTTTTAATCCAAACTTGTTCTTAATGCATTTTTGGAGATAGGGTTCAGAATCTTGGATACTTCATGTAAACTCCAGGTCAAGGCACAATGTAGAACCACGGGCTGCCATTGGCCATGTAGATCTGACCATATAAGACATTTTCCTTTTCTTGATGATAAAAAAGGAAGACATTGAAAAGGACTGCTGCCATCATCCCAAGGTCCAGCTCCAGATCTTTTTGGAATGAGAATGAAGGCTAGAAGAATCACTGTATGGGAGGAGGATTTGCCCCCAGTTCCATCCTGGCTTGTGTGCTGGGAGATAATACTCCAGTACATAAAGATGGCTTTGTGTTGGAAAAAGTTCCATATGTTGAGGACTAGCTTTTCTACTATTATTCTTACTATTCAAAAATACCAGGCAAAATTATATAAACATTGACTTTTATTATATAAGTTTTAAGCAAAAGTACTGCTGCTGCTGCTGGCATTATTATTATTATCTGAAGAAGCTGTCCATCAGGTAAGTGCAGCTACAGAAAATCAAATTTCTGTCTTGAATCAGGCAATGAAAGGAGTCATCTCACTTTTTACAGTCAGCTGACATGAAGAGCAGCTTGGGTCTATAAAAATTTGAGTATTGGATTGTGGAGTTACATTCACTAGTGTGCCTCCAGAGTGAAAATCACCCTATATGGCCAAACTACATAGTCCTAGAGGACTCCCAGAAGAAGGGAATGGTAAACTGCTTCTACATACTTGCTATTTAGAAAACTCTGGGAGAGGCTTCATAAGTTAAAAACCAGTGGATGGCATGTTAATGTTTTGCAAAACACAAACTTTTCCCCAAAATGCACTTGGAAAACACAGAAAACATTTCTGCAAAACTGTTAGTTGGGTTGGCTTCACCCTAAACCTTTCCGGGTGGTTGAAGAATACACTGTTGTGCATTTTGATACAAACCATCTGACACCTTCAAGATTAGTGACTGGATTAGATTGTCTCTATCCATCACATTTTTCACTTCTTTGAATATTGTAAAACAGTCTCATACAAAATTTTTAGAGAGCCAGTGTGGTGCTGTGATTAAAATACAGTATCAGACTGATACTGTGGGTTCAAATCATCACTTGCCCTTGGAAACTGGGATGACAGTAGGAAATCAGCCCTCTGACATCTTACACACTGTACTTTGAAAGCCCTATTAGGGTTTTCATAAGCCATAAAGGCAATATGACAGCACATATCAAAAACAGACGCAGACTCAAATCGGTTTAGGAACAAGTGTTTTAGGAGCAAATATGTTATTGAAAGTAATACCTACCTGGAAGTTAACATAATCTTAAAAATTGTAGATCTACGCAAATCATAGCAGACTGAAGACCTTTAAAATAAAGAAAGACATCAATTCTTTTCTGTTCCTCTTTAATACACATCTGAGCAGGAGCCCTAAAGAATCAATCCAAAGTAGCAATTTCACAGCAGTTGTACCCACTCCTCCAACTTGTAAGTTTTTTGATCCATGGGAGCTACAAAGTCTTTTCCCACCAGATGTAACTTTAAAGAGGGTCTATGTGTTTGCACACGTTTGCGAACTTGACTCAATATGGTGATGAGTCTAATTTATTATTGTTTGCAGACGTCTTTGGGAAAGGGGTGCCGTATGCAAACAATGGCATTACGGGCTGTGTGGTTAGCAAACAGTCATTTGAAGAGCAAACAGAGAGGATAGTGAAGTGTTGCCAACTGGAGCCCCTTAATGATACTTGAGCAGGTGCTCCATCCTTGAGCCATCTCCATGGGATTTCCTGTATTGTCATGCTCAGTGCTGGAAGCCACTGTTTGGTTTAGTATAAAAGAACATCCCTGCATGTGACTTTTTAATAAACAGGAGAGAAGGGTAACAGGAGGGATCTCGGGAACATCTGGGCTGCTTCTGAACAGTTGAGGGGCTAGTCTGCCCGGGTTGTGCCTTACCAATATGAGTGGAGCTTAGTGGCTTGATGGGTACATAGAGGACCTTTGTGAAGAGTTTGATACACAACTCCCCTGAAAGGCAGGCAAGCATACTATGCTTCTTCAACATCTTGATTTTTGCCCTCAGCTGTCTTTTCTTTGTAAGTGATGAGAAATGCAACAATGCTTGCACAAATGGCTCCTTGACACAAAAGGGCGGTCTAGTTGAGACAGCCAGTGAGGGCTTCCTGTTCTTCCTTTTTATCATCTGTTCCATGGCTTCCTTGCTTCATAGACTGACACTTTTAAATTTGACCTCACTTCCTCATATATGTTCAGCAATGAAGACCGTGTTTGCCAACCTGGGGCTTTTGACCCCCAAGGAACTCAGGAAGTATTTTCTGATGGCTTGTGAGTTGCCTTATAAGTGTTGCAGCCTATGTCAAATAATTTCTTCCTTGACTGTTTGAGCAGGATATTAAAGTTAATGTGTATAGATGTTAGTGTGTTTTATTGTATTTTATTTTGGCAGAGAGCTTGGAGCAGGCAAAGTGAGAGCTTCCTGTACTGCAGTGTCTCTCTTGCTGTCTTTCAGACAGCCTTTGGCTTCTACCCGATCAGCTGTGTGGAGGGAATGGTTTCAGAGCTGGGTTCTTCACTTGTTGGGTGGCCCCTTTGTGCCGAGGGCTTCAGTCGTCCAGACTGCTGGTGTTGAGAGTCCATGTGCCTTCTTCTTGATAGGTGGAGAGGGGTGGGTTTTTCTTGGTATCTTGGTATCCAGTGAAGTAAAAAGGGGAAGCCGTGTGGCTATTACAAAATAGTACAAATGCAAGACTAGGCTATTGATCAGTGTTGACGAATCTATGGCACGGATGCCAAAGGTGGCACTCAGAGCCTTTTCTGTGGGCACTAATATTGCCCCTTCATAGGCACCTGCATTCAGGTTAAATTGCTGTATTGGCACTTTGCGAAAAATTAGTGGGTTTTGAATCTCAGTTTGGGGCACTCGGGCTCTAAAAGCTTCACCATCACTGCTATAGATGATACCTTTTATAGGCCACTAATAAAAACACACAAAAACATTGCATCTTCTCTGTGCAAGTGCCCTTATGTCACCTTATAAATAGATCACTTTCACCTTCTTGAACAAAATAGCTTTTCCCCTTTCTTCTTCTATACCTGCATTTGGAAGCCAGTTGTAAACATGTCTCCAGGTTGCCTTTCAATACACTTGTATCAGCTAGCTCTAGTAGTGGATTCTATATTTGACTATACAAAACGTATAGTCAAATATAGTCACAGATGTATTTGACTATAGGTTTTTTTTTCTGAATTGATTTCTTGGAATAATGAATGCATGATTTTTTTTAGAAGCACCCTGATTTGCTACTTCAAATTCATAGCCATGAGTTCACCTTACTAGCCTTCTGCTCTCTGCTAGCATAGTGACCGCAGATTCCTACACAACCAGATAGATAGAGGTTAGAAGTGTGACTATAATGCACCTAGTATACAGAAACCATGAAGTGAATAATTGGCTTTCACCTAAATTGAAAATCAGCTGCTTGGCTAGGTCCATTAGATTCTTAATGGGACAGTGTTTAAAATGCAGTCTTTTCCGTTGTAAAGGAATTTGAAAAAATTGAAAATGAGGTACAGGAAGTTGCAATTCATGGGAAAATCATAAGATATACAGGAAGAAAGGCTGAAAGACCAAATGGAGATAAATATCTGCATGGCCTCTGTCACTGTGAATGTCCCCTGTCACTAGAATGGCCAGGGTGCATTTCAAACAAAACAAGTTCATGGCTCTTCTGTTTATTTATCTGAGAGCTCATTCAAAGCAGATTTTTGATATGGATGCAGGCAAAGTTGCTTCCTGCCCAGTGAGCCATGAACCCAAGTTCATGGCTGTCCTGTTTGTTTATCTGAGAGCTCATTCAAAGCAGATTTTTGATATGGATGCTGGCAAAGTATCTTCCTGCCCAGAGGACATGGCAATAGGTACAAAGGATTAAACCCCATTAAGGGGATAAGCAATTAGCCAGGAGACTTGAAAGGATCAGTCCTGATGGCAGTACTTGATGCATCTGTAACTTTAGGCTTTTGTTCTCTTGTAAAGAAGCCTGAAATGAGCAGATGGGGGAGAGAGGAGAATTTTCATGTTAGGGGAAACATCTCAATTCCACTCTCAAGGCACATGTCTGCTCACATGAGAATAGACCTTATTCAGGCAACACTATAGGTTAGGGATAAGTAAAGCTTAGGTTAGCTAGATTTTCTTCTGTTCCTAAGTGTGCACTCTGTGTGTATGTGTGTGTCACATTGTTACAGTTGTGGCCGACTCTTTGTGACCCCATGTCCATGGAGTTTTCTTGCAGGAATACTGGAGTGGCTTGCCAGTTCCTACTCCAGGCACCTACAGCACCTGGTATTCCATGGTGGTCTCCCATCCAAGTACTAACCAGGGCCGACCATGCTTAGCTTCCAAAATCATGCGAGATCGGATTTGTTTAGGGCATCTAGGTACACAAGTGTGCACTGTACCTTATTTCAAAAGATACAACCTTGATTTTGCAACATGTTGCAGTGTTCTTCCATTTTACTAAGATGTTTTTAGTAACTTTTCTGTTTTTGTGACCACTGGATCTTTTTTTCCAGATTCCTTTTTTTTGTTTTTTCTTTTAAATATAATACATAACATCCTATTCAGGGGCAAGGTCGATTTTTGGTGTGCAGAGAAAATCTAGGTACTTATTTCTGGTGCCTGAATTGCTTCACCAAATGACCAGAGTTTGAGGAAAGAAAGCATGTGTAGGGATGGAGGGTGGCAGTGGAAATATGAGTTCACGAGCGGTGTAACACTTCCTAAAAGGTACAACAACAGAAAAGGGAGTACATGCCAGAAAGTGGATGGGAAAGGGTTCGATAGATTCTTTCATCCCTGTGCCTTCCTTGAGTTTCTCCACCTCAGGGAAACTCAGCAGATGTTGTGATTTTACCATGGTTTGCTTTATGATTGGTGGTTGAAAAGTAAGCAATGCCATTTGCAAGCCCGATTGCTGTGGCATATGTATCTATTAAATAGGAAGCTCTTAAACAGTTTAATAGTAGGGAGTAAGAATTCTTGATATAGTCTAGTTTGGGCCAGCCTCCCCCATGCCAAGTGATATAAGTGCTTCCTCCACTAAAGGATACTGAGTGACTGTGGTTTGGCCATAAGTATACAGTAAATGGATTTAGTCCAGTGCAATTGTTTTTAAGTACAGCTTAGGCTGATAGCCCAGCTTGAATGAAGAAGAGACTCTTCCCTCTCAACATCACATCAAAGCTTCCTGAATTCAGCTGTTCCTCCTCCTTCTCCTCTCCATTGCCTACCACTCTCTGGCTAGATTCCTTTTCATGGCACTTCAGTCCCTGCCAAAAATCCCATCTGCTCATCATCAGGGGTGTTCTACTACAGGAGGCCCTCTGGGGAGCCAGTCTGATTAATAGTCTCAGCGTCACTGACTGCCTAAGCTTTATAAAGGAAGGGGGAATAGGCAGGGAAGAGGAATCCATGCCAATCTGATATTTTAAATGTGTGAGGTCGAGAAAGCACCTCTCAAGGGGGCAGAGCTTTTTCCAGAAGATCAGATGGCCAAGAGCAATCATGGCCTCTGCTATCAGCACTTTGCAGGCAGCAGCTTTGACCTAGACTGCCATTCCCCAAGATAAGAACAGAATAACAGCTTTGCTGGAACAGGCCACAGTCCATCCACTCCAGCATTCTGTCTCATGCAGTGGCTTGCCATTTGCTTCAGGGTATTCCCAAGCAGATGTCTTCACCTGCTTACGATGTTCATTTATTTTCTTCAGAGACTGAGCCACATCACCTTGGCCATACATGTGAAATGCAAAAGCTCTGTTCAGACATTTGAGGAGCAAACTCATAGAGAGAGCTCATTAACTCGGCCCTCTTCTGTCATCATATGTGAAAAGCAACAGTTCAGGGAAAGCAGCCATTTTCTAAGCACCAAGCTTCTCCATCTGATGAAGGATCTTGATTTTTCAGGATTTTTCATCAAGTGGAGAGCCTCTACTATACAGTCTTCTTTTCAGACGGTTGCTCTCCACATGAAGAGTGTGACTATGAACTGGGAAAAGCAACATGCTGCCATATGTTGATTTTAATGCTTTTTGTTTGCTCCTGAATAAGGCTAAGAGCTCCATCATAAAAAAAGCTTGCAAGGCAAAGATGGTAGAAAGCTGATCAGATCACTACAGATCCCCCACTTCTATTGCTGTTAATTTGTTCTTCAAGGTTTGCAGTAGTGAGCTTGTAAATTGGAAAAGATTATGTGGGGGTACAGAGCCAATTAAGAAGCCTGGGCAGAAGCAAGGGTGTTGTTACCTAGCAACCAGTTGAGGCCTAGTAGTTTCTCCCTGCCTTGAGCTCCTGAACTAGAATTAATATTTCTGTTGAATGTAGTTTTGTGTGCACGCAGTGTGTCTTTGGAGTTAAGTAAAGTGTTGTTTTGAGAAACCTTGACTTGACTCAGTCATCACAACCCTTTCCCAAGCAAAACAGCCAGTCATTGAAAGTAGCCATGCAGGTCAGTAAGCCTAGTAGAACCGGAAGCCTAGGGCATCACCATTCAGGTTCATTGTGTAATAGACATGGGCACGGAGTGGCGAAATTCTCATTTCCGTTACCGTTTGTCGTTTCCGTTAGGTAACAATAACGGTAACGAGAATTACTCCGCTCCAGCTTGAACCCATCCCGATAATGATAAATTGGGTCTGATTTTTCGTTGTCGTTCATGGCATCGCGGTTCGTGGCGATCGCGCAATGGCAAGCGGCACAGAAAAAAGTTTTTAAAATTAAAAAAACCCCCGATTCCCGGCCAAAAAAGCAGGCGAAAATATGCCTGCCTGAGTGAGGGCACCTACCAGAGAGGGGTGGTTTCTGGGTGGGGGGGACCCCGGCCTTCCCCCCCTCCTGGGCTGCTGGTACCAGGCGGGGGGGGGCATCCTCGTCGTCTCCATTTGCCATGCGGTGGGGGGGGATCCAAAATGGTGACCGCAATATTTATTTTTAAATTGTGGTCCAAAAACCCACCAAAGCACCACAGAAACATTTGAAAATTAGGTATTTTCAATGCCTGATTTTTTTTTTAGTAGCAGCAGTGGGTTTTTCTTGCAATAAAACGTCTCCATTGATTTTATTTTATTTTATTTTTATTTTTATTTTTTTACACCTGCATATGCACAATGATGGGCTGGCCATGGGATGGGACCATGCAAATTTTTTGACCCATTCCACCAATCACATGGCCAGGTTTTGACTGAGACTTCTGGATGTGCCAGAGGGCATAAAAAGCCCACTAACCCTAACCCTAACCCTAACCCATACACCAGTACACTGTCCTTCTTAGTGGGTCAGAGGCACCCAGAGGTGCAGCCCACTAACCCACCCTAACCTTAACCGTAACCCTAAGCCTAGCCCTTACCCTAACCCCAACCCTAACCCAGATCCGTACGCAAGTACGCTTTCCTTCTTAGTGGGTCAGAGTAGAGGCACCCAGAGAGGTGCCTCCCAGCCAGAGCCCACTACCCCTACCCCTACCCCTAACCTGTACGCCAGTACGCCAGTATGCTTTCCTCTTAGTGAGTCAGAGGCACCCAGAGAGGTGACTCTGCCACTTACCCCCCAACCCTAACATAATGTAATGTATGGTACGCGGCGGCTACGCGAAACGCTTCCCTTCTTAGTGGGTCAGAGGCACCCAGAGAGGTGCCTCCCAGAGCCCACTTACCCCAACCCCAACCCCAACCCAAACGACAAACGACAAACGGAAACGACAAATTTTTGAAAATTTCCGCAACAAACGGAAACGACCCGAAACGGACCCGTCCCAACAAACGACAACTCGAAACGTCATTTTTTCTGGTCGTGCCCATCTCTATTGTGTAACCATCTGTCAGGTGGATAGATCAGATGCAAGCAGTGCAGTCTAGGAGACACCACAGCCTTGATTTACCCCAATCCATGCAGGCTTTCTGCACCAAATAAAGTAGTCCAAATCAGAGCTGATGAGGGTCTGAGCCTGAATAAAAACTTCTCAGACTGGCACAAAGCCCCAAGTTAGAGTGCTCAGCGGCAGAAGTAGATTGTCTCCTTGTGAGTAAGCAGTCTCCTTACAAGTGGACTTTTCCAGGGTCACCCAGGAGCCATACCCTGTGGATGAGTTCTTATTGTTCTTCAGAACAACAAGGGTTGCCATACATCGGAGGCAGCTTGATGGCACACAATGACAGTAAATGTGATCCAGCTCCCAAAAGCAGAAATACAGCACCAGCCTGCCTACCAACGTCCATAGGACAAATTATTCAGAATACAGTAAACAGCCAGGCCACAGAAGCAGTTATGCAAAGTTAGACAGGCCCCTGTTAACTGGCCAGATCTGCCAAGGTAAGATGTAGCAGTATCCTGTTATTTATCAGGGTAGTACAGGGGAGCCATGAGGATTGGGTAAGGCATTTCCTCAGATGGTGAACTGTCCAGGGATATATGCAAGTGCACCTACCACAAATAGAGGACAATTTCCATCCCTCGATTTCTTTATACACATGGAAGTTTAGGCAATGACCCCAAAGAGGAGAGCCCACACTATCTGAACCAGAACCAGAATCCTGAGAAATCTGTGTCCTGGCTCATATGGAGAGACTCACAGATACCTGGGCTTCTCTTCTTTCGACTCATCATCCTCCACGTGTAGAATACTGAAGTGGAAGGTGGAGGAGGAAGGGAAGGAGTGTATGATGATTAACAGTGTTTTCATGTATGATTATCAGTGCTTTCATAACCAATAAATAGGGGTACAAGGTCCAACTCTATCCTTGTTAATCATAATGATTTTAGGATATTTGGTTGATTTTAATGGTTTTATATGATTTTATTATTCTTGATGCTCAATAAGGCTTTATCTTGTTGTTGTTGCTATTTTAGAAAGCTTGTAAGTTACTTTGAGTGCTGCCTTAAAAAAAACAGATGGTAAAGCACTCCTTACTGGGTCCAAACAGATCAATGAACTGACAGCCCTTCAGACAGAACACTGCCTGTTCCACAGAACACCTGCTTACCCCTGGTTGCTGTACTATTGCTATTTCATGTATGTGGCTGCATCATGAGCACTGTCTCCAAAGCATGTCAAACACTGACAGATATCATGTTTGATTTATTACAATTATTATTTCAATGAAGTTTAGACAAGGAATTGATTTTGGAGTTTCAGGCTAATTCCCCCTCAGCGTGCTCCCTTGTATCACTCTGGGTGATTCTACTATTTTAAGAAGTATGGTTTCCCATCTTTCTCTCTCTCTCTCTCTCTCTCTGTGTGTGTGTGTGTGTGTGTGTGTGTGTGTGTGTGTTCCCCACCCCCCAGCCCTTGCCACTGCCTTTGGCAGTGCATTCTAAGAAAAAGAATATAATACTGAGGGAACCTAAGCAGGAAGAAAGCCAGTGGAAAATACTCATTAAATATATTTTATATGAGGACATCTGTTCAACTCCATCTATGCACCCAGGAGAATATGGGGAAAAGAATGGCTTGTAAAATGCTGGGGAACGTTATTTATTTCACCGAAAGGGCCCTTTGCCAGGCAAAGCCATGCAGTAAAGAAAGCCAAGAAGGTGCTGGAGCCCTGTGGGACTTGCATTCCTCTGAGCTAGCTACTGTTGTCAAGACAACAAGGAAAGCAGCATGGCCTGCATTTTCATTTCTTTTAAAAAAAAAAAAACACAACCCAAAATACTGGAGTCAGGGAGGAGCACAGCAGTAGATAAATGTGACTCGTGAGCAGGCATTAGGATGAGAGGAAAATATGTGGATTTGCTGCTCTATCCTACGTCCCTTTAAATGCAGATTAAATTTGTAGATAAACCATGTTCAAAAATGTCATCCCCATGGCCACCGGGCTTTTTGGAAAAAACAAAAAAAGAAAACCTGGTAACGCCCCATTAAGTGAGGTTTGTCAGACCTACCGGAAAGGTAGGGATTTTTTTGCCTCGCTTAAAAAATCCACCCTTTAAAGAGGCAAATGTCATCAGGTGTTCCTGGGGCCAGTCAGTGCTGTTTTTTTAAAACTTCCCCCACCCTTAGCACCAGTCAGGTGGTCCTCTGGCTGGTCCGGCGCTTTTTAGTTTTGTTTTTTTTAATTTTTTTCCCCCCCCCCCCCAGCGCTGCTCAGCTAGAATACTTTTTTAATCCTTGGACGTGGGAACTGCTATCCCACCTCTTCAGTCATGTGGCGGGAGGAAGAGGAAAAGCTGGACCTTCCAAAGATCAGGATCTTCCCCAGGTGAGATAGCAGCCTTAATAAGTGTGCCTGTTTAGCTCTCCTTTCGTTAATGGCTGTGCTGAAGTAATATCCCTTTCTCCTCTGCCACCATCTTGCTTAATGCCTCTGCTGAGAGATTTGCTGTGGAAGGTGAAAAAGAAGAGCACATGATCAAAATTTTAAGCAGGGTAGGATGCAGGGATGAAGCTTCCATAAATCACTTCCTCTGCATAAGCAATTGTCATTTCTGTCAAAACCTTAAGGTGCTGAAGAATTGTTTACTTTAGAATTGATACGAACAATAATAATTACACGCTGTCAAGTTGATTCTGAATTAAGATGGCTCTTTTCGGTGCTTTGTGGCACAGTGATTAAACTGCCCTACTGCAGCTGTAACTGTGCTCATGATCGGGGGTTCAATTCCAGGTAGCAGTTTCAAGGTTCACTCAAACTTCCATCCTTCCAAGATATGCATAATGAATACCCAGCTCCCTATGGGGGCAATGTGTCACTTGCATAATTACTTGTAAACTGTCCAGAGAGTGCTTTAAGCTTTATGAGGCGGTATATAAGTGGCACACTTTGTTTTGCTTTGCTTTGTTTTCTACCTACAGAGTAATGAAAAGTGGTTTACTGTTCTCTTCTTCTGGGGGTGTCCTGGGACTGTGCAGTTTGACCAAGGCTATGAAAGAGCCAGCTATTTTCATATTTTCATAGGCAGCTAGCCAGAACTGATATTAGACACCAGTGAAAAACACAAGCAGCAAGTGCCCCAGATAGGAATGGCTGTTTTAGCAGGCAAGCATGTTTCTTTTGTGCAGTGTAATGTGTCTTGTTTTGTCAAGTCCCCTAGGGGGAGAAACCCTCAGGTCAGTATATTCTGCTATATTTAAACATCAGCGGAGGTCTCACTGCAGCAGCTTCCCTGGTGATCCCCTTGATGTGCGGGTTGCATGTGATCAGGTACATGATGAGCCCCTCAGATCACAGAAGGAGCTTCTGCAATAACTATTAACCAGGATGCTGATCTAAATTTTCAGGTGTAGCCAAAATTAATCATTACACAGCAGCATAATAAAGGCTTATGTCTTCCATGCCATCAACTCCCTTCTGATATAAGTTGACCATACATATTAGGTTTTATAATTCACAGATTTGGCTGATTCCTTGTCAAGGATAAGGATGTTATGCAGAAGTCGGCACCTGATTGGGCTTTAGAGTTCCCGCCGGGAAGATGGGCGGGATATAAGCTTAAAATAAATAATAAATAAATAAATAAATAACTTCCATCACTCCTGGCCAGCATAGCCACGGGTGAGGCGTGATAATGATTGCAGTGTACTAACCTCTAGAGAGCCAAAGTAGCCCATATCTACTGCAATCAAGGCTGACAAGTGTCATATTTAGGAGCAAAACAATATGGATTCACCACTATAAGTTCTGAAAAGCAGAGAAGAAACAGCCTTAAATATCACCTTGTTTTTCTTGACTTGATTCTCTTATTTTATTCCTTTTCTTCTCTTTTGGATACCTGAAAAAAGCAACAGCTTACTGAGAATTTATCAAAGGAAAGAGCCTTGTGACTACTCAAATATTATCTGGCATAAGCTTTTATGAGCTGTAGCATACTTCATTAAGTGAAGGAAGTAGAGATGGGCACGACTTAGCGGTATTTCCGTTTCCATTTCCGTTACTCGGTTCCGTTACTCTACGGAAATGTAACGGGAATTACTCCGCCAGACTTCGAGCTTGAACCGACGAACGAGCAATTTGGTCTGATTTGTCGTGCTCGTTATTTGCATCGCGCGATCGCGCACGATGCCAAGCGGCACAGAAAAAAAGTTTTTAAAAGTTAAAAAACCCAGTTCCCGGCCAAAAAGCAGGAGTAAATATGCCTGCCGTGCCTCAGGGCACCTACCAGAGGGGTGGTTTCTGGAGGTCCCCGCCCGGCCTCCCCCCCCTCCGTCCTGGGATGCTCTGGTGGTGGGACTCGCCCGCCGCAAAAAGCCCAGTCTTGCCGCCCGCCGCCAAAGCGCAAGCAAGCGGCACGGGCGGCACAGGAAAAAACTTTTTAAAACTCTCCCGGGTCTCCCCCCCACCCATTCCCGGGCCAAAAAGCAGGAAGAAAAATGCCTGCTTGACTAAGG
>JAHTLZ010003526.1:15636473-15658813 GCA_023846285.1 Phrynocephalus versicolor | reverse complement strand
GTGTGTGTGTGTGTGTGTGTGTGTGTGTGTGTGTGTGTGTGTGTGTGCTAGATGATTTCTAATAAGCAACTTCTCCAAACACTGAACTGTAATATAATGAATAGGGGTTGGGAAAGGACAAACAAACATTGCCTGGCATATTCTACATTGTGTTTTTGATCACAGTCAGACCACCAACCTAAATTTGCATCTGTCTTGATGGGGCTGAAAGAGCTAATACACATATCCATCGAATGTTTGCCAGGTCTGCTAGTGTTTCCAGTTTTCTGATGGCAGCAGGAAGCAGAGCGGAATTTGCCATCCCTGAGAGCCACCGTACAATAATACTATAATAAATATCCTGCTGCTCCGGCAGTGAAAGCCAAGGCTTCCAAGCCTATAAACTGTCTGGTGATAGGAGGATGCAGCAGTGGGAGATAACAATGGGAGAAGGAGGAGTTAGAAACAACAGGAGTCTTGTCTAGCACTTAGAAATCTGAAGCAAAGGGTTGAGTCAGGAGGATGGGAATAAGAGGACCAGGCTTGGGAAGAAAATCGATTCCATCAGGGTTAAAAACACCACTGCTTTTGTTTTTGATTGCAAAGTTATAATTTTCTTCTATGATCTCCATGGAATGTTCACATTCATAGCACACGTGTCTCATATGGTGTACTTGGTTCCCTAAAGGGCACAGTAGAGGAAGGAGGTTACCATTGCACAGGCTATGGAGAATTTTGTTGGTGTTGCATTTAAGTTGAAAATGAGTAGCCAGAGGTTCTCAGAATCAATCTGTCTCTCTATGATGTACCTACAACTTCCCTGTGTTCCAATAGAGGAAATTGTAGAAATCTTTAAAAGAATGGAATATGTGGTTATGTGGATTTCCTACTAGGCTACTGTGAAAGGTCATTTTGGAGCCCTGTTCACAGTAGGCGTCTAAGAAATCGAGCTTCTGCTCAAATAAAGAATCTATGGTTACATCTTTGAAAGTGGTATTGTCATTAATTCAATGTCGCACCATCTGTTTACAACAGGCTCTGTAAGTGATGGTGCTGTTACCACCAGTGTAATATTTTTATGTACAATATTAATTATAATATTGACCATCAACAACCCTGCAAAAGCAAAGGCACTAGTCATGATGGTATCTATGATGCTGCTGCATGCATTTCCTATATGTGAGTTTCCCATAGGGACATGGTTTGTCATGGTCGAACAGTATGCCAGACTGCATAGGCCTTTGGCTTGCTCAAAAGAGTCCTTCCTAAAGGTGGCCACCATGTTCCTCTCCGCTCTCTCTGCCTTGCCTTTTAGTTTCTTGTGTTGTTCGTCTCCTTCACCCTTCCGTAAGAGACATATCCTGGTGTCTTGGGGTTCTCAGATACTTGGCATATTGGAGAGGGAGGATCACAGGAAACAAAATCTAATTGCAAAGTAATTTATTTATTTTCTTCTTCATTTTGGGGGGCAGGGATGTTCTACTAATTACTGCCCTTCCCTCCGATCATTTGACAAAAAAGAGATGGAGAAGGAGGAGAAGGAAAAGGAAGAGGGCAAGTGTTGATCTCCATCAGCGTTTTTTGGTAAATTTTTAAAAGTAGAAAGGGAAAGCGAAAACAAAATGAGAAGACTTGGATGGGGATACAAGTGCCCAGTGGCTTTCATTTAACCTTCAGCATGAATGAAAATTCCACTAGCAGGTGGACAGAATTATTGATGTTTGAAGTAATTACTTCAGCAGGCACTGCTATCAAAATTCATAGTGATTGATTTCCCACTAGTCAGCTTATCTCTTCCAGAACAAGTGTGCTAGGAAGCAGCTTGTAACCCTTTCTTAATAAGCTATGGCACATTATTGAACAAAATGCTTTGGGCTCCCTCTCTCTCTGTTTTGTCTTATTTTGCATTTACTGCCTCCATAAGAAGGCAGGTGACTTAGAAGGGTGAGGCTGGGTCTCTCTCTGTCCTCCTTTACCAGACCAATTTGATTTAGCTCCTGTATAAGCTGCCTTAGACCCCGTCAGACAGTGTGTGTTATGTCATTAAGGATGGCAAGGGTCCTCTTTCCCACCGCTCACTGCTTGTCTTTTTTAACAGAAGTCCAGAGTTGAAACCAGCAACCTTGTGCTAGAGAAAAAATTTGCTGGTTGTTTTTTTTTCTTTCCAAAATTTGCCATTTTTTCACATTCAGAATGGAAAGAACCTGAAAACAAACGAAACAAATATTGGATTGAACACAGTAGAAATGAAGTAGGATGTTTCTCCATGCCAACCAAGGACTCTGAGTGCTTAACTCTTAAAAGATCTAGCTTTGAATCCCTATATATTCCATTGTCTTGAAACTGAATTAGTGTTGCACTCCTTTCCCTCACCCCATCCAAGTCTTCTCATTTTTAAGATGGATGTAATTGGCAGGCAAGTAAAACATGGGAATCTCCCTTGTGGAAGTTAATGTATAAATCCTTCTTGACTACCACGATGTACTTGGTGAATTTGGTTAGTGAAGCTGTGTGGAAATTTTGCTTCTTTTAGTCTCTTGGAGTTTAAAAGGTTTGCAGGTCAAATATTCAGGGCGGAAAGTACATGTGGTTGAAAAGCTTCCAATGCAGGAGAAAGCAAAACTGGCAAAACGATCCATGCCTATCCTGTGCATACAAAACATTGCTGTGCTGCCAAACTCAATTGCATGGAAAGCACTGGGGGGAAATCAGAACATATTTCCCTTGGAACAGATAGTGAGTCATGAGAGGAATGTGTGAGCAAGGAGGGGTTATCAAGGTTTTTACTGAAAGAAGCTTCGTTATCAGGGCTGTTAGCCAGAATCCGGTGCTACAGAACCTTGGAGAGCTCCTTTTTATAAATGTACAGTACTGATAATTAGAGATGGGCACAAATTAAAAAAAAAGTGGTGTTTCGGTTTTTCATTTTTCGTTGAGAGGTCCGTTTCGGTTTGTTTCCGTTTTTCGTGAATTTTTGGAAAATTTTCATTTTCGTTTTTTGTTTTTTCGTTTTTCATTTCTACCCGCTTTTTACGCAATTTTTAAAGCATTTCCGTGCGTGGGTGTCCCCCAACGCCCCAGACCAGAGGGGAAACACTAAAAAAAATTGATGCTGGCAGAGACACAGTATAGACTAGGTATGCAGGAAGGCTGCAAAGGCAGCGGCAGGCGTTGCCCAGGGTGCAAGGCAGCCGCAGAGTGACTGCACTGCGGGGCAGGGGAGGGTATTCACTGAGAGGTACGCACGCACGCACACAGGGAGGCTGAAGGACTGAAGCTAGAGTCGCAGAGACAGCAATCCCACCCTAACTCCCACCGGAGACTGCAAGGAGGACGGTGGCTGCCAGAGCTTTCTATGCCCTCTGTGGCTGCCAGACCTGCCCAGTCTGCAACCTGGGCATGCTATTGGTTGAACATGATCCCATCACATGGCTTGCCTCCATGTTGTGCCTGGAGACATCCATTTTGTCATCCTTAAAGGGAAAAGAAAAATACATCATGATGGGAGAAGACAAAAACAAACGTTTTAAGGACCCCAACCTCCTGGTAGGTAATAATTTCAAATAATTATCACATTATTGCTGCATTTTTATGGATGTCAAGGGCGTTTTAATACCTAAGAAATCAATATTAGGCATCTGGGAGCCATTTTGGATCGATGTCCCCTAACTCCCCTTAAACGAAAAAAATACAGCGATCTGAGAAGAGACATAAATGCACGTTTTAGGGACCCCAACTCCCCCTGGTAGGTATTATCAGACAGTATAAATAATTATCGCTGCATTTTTATGGATGTCCAGGGCATTTTTTAACATTTAAAACAGCTCATTTCATTGCGTGTCGCCATTAACGAAAACGAAACGTAACGAACCCAATTTTCGTGGTTCTGTTCATTTCGTTCCATTTTCATCACAATTTTCATTAGGCATTTCGTTATGTAACGGAATGAATAACGAATAACAGAAATGAAAAAAGTTTGTTTCGTGCCCATCTCTACTGATAATTGTTCCCTCATATTCCAAGCTGAGTGGAATCTGTGGCTCCAGGCAAATCCTGATGCCTGCAACTTCTTTGCGATCAAGAGACATATGAAAGGAATGCTTAGAGTCAAGTGCTGGAGTACTACTGAACATCTTGAGATGATTTCTCTGCCTTGTCCAAAACTACCTACTTGTATGACTGTTGGGCCTATTTAGACACTTCATATTATGCACCATGTGCTGGTTTGGGACAAGACTCTAACCAGGGTTATGCAGATCTTCTTTTTACCCTTATCATTTGGTGAAAAGCAATGCTGAGTTCTTCCTCCAACCATGAAACTTACATTTTTAGAAAGGTAAATTTCTAATTGTTATATACCCCAGTGATTGCTTTTTAAACAAAGCCCCTGAGAATTCAGTTTATTGATTGCCACACACCTCTGGAATATAACTATAACCAAATCCGCAAAGTCTTATGACCAGTCTAAAGTGGGCTGTTGAGGATTCAGTCTCTGCAACAAACCAGGAAATGGACCTTGGTGTCCTGGTGGACAGCTCTTGAAGGTGTCCACCCATTGTACCGCAGCAGTGAAAAAAGCAAACTCAATTGTAGGGATCATTAGGAAGGGTATAGTCAGCAAGTGTCATTTTGCCTAATTATAAATCTATGGTGATGCCCCATCTGGAGTATTGTGTACAATTCTGGTCACCATAACTCTAGAAGGATATTATGGAAACGGAAAAAGTGCAGAAGGGGACAACCAGAATAATTAGGGGACTGAAACACATTCCTTACCATCTGAGGCTGCTACTGCTGGGCCTCTTCACTCTCGAACAATGGTGCCTAAGAGGTGACCTCATTGAAGTTTATAAAATCATACACTGTGTGGACAAAGAAGAAAATGAAATGCTGTTTTCCCTATCGCACAACACTAGAACTAGGGGGCACACCATAAAACTTTTGAGTGCTGGATCTCAAACAAATAAGAGGAAGTACTTTTTCACTGAGAAGATCACTGGTCTGTGGAACTCCCTGCCAGAAGAAGTGGTGACAGCTGTCATCCTTGACAGCTTTAAGAAAGGATTGGACAAGTTCATGGAGAACAAGGGTATCAATGGTTATCATTATGTATGCCCAAGGACAAGCTCCGGGTTGGAGAGATAGGCAGCATATCTCACAAGGCCATTTGCAGAGAATCGTAAGCAGGTGAAGACATCTGCTTGGGAATACGCTGAAGCAAATGTTAAGCCGCTGTATGAGACAGAATGCTGGACTGGATGGGCTGTGGCCGGTTCCAGCAAGGCTGTTTTTATGTTCTAATGTTGGCTGTTCCAGTTTTAAGCAAGGCTGTTCGAGCAAAGCAATGAATGATGGCAAGACAGTGATGGGAATACAGTTTAACACTTTGTTCATGCTCCAGGTAGCACAAAATACCTAGCAAAGCAATGGCTTGGTGTCACATGGCTTGGCAGCAATTCTGCAGCCTAAAACACACGTCTACAGTTTGCCTTTGCTCTTAGTTAACTATTTTAGCCATCAGCCAACAGTGTTCCAGGAGAACAATGGGGTTGCAATTTTGTATACTCTCAAAGCAGGGATTTGCAAAGGCAGAGAAAGAGTGAGGCAAAAGAGACCTATGGGTAGAGAGGGGGACACAATACTTTTCTTATTAACCTGTTAAGAGTAACAGAGTAGTTGTGGTGGGGATGTGTTGAAGTCCCTGTCCCCATCCCAAAAAGATGTTGACAGGTTGATACCAATTTGGAGGAACTTGATCCATAAGACTTAAAGAGAAAATAGTAATAGCTGAATGTGTACACTATGTTGATGATTGCTGTTGAATTTTTGTATACATTTGGTTTATTTTCTAAGTTATTATGGAATCATAAAATAATAAAGTTGGATGGAGCTTATAAGGCCATTGAGTCCAATCTCGTACTCAATACAAGAATACAGATCAGGGGATTATTAGTTGAAAATGATTATTTCTGATTAATTTTATGTTTATGTCATTTTGGATGTAAATTCCCTAGAGCACACATCAGCACGGTATACCAGTGTAACAAATAAAAATATAAATAAATATTACTTGCTGTCAAGTCTGAACCTAATTATTGTGACTAAGTGAGATATTAAAGGAGTGTTTTTAACAGACCCTCCCCACCTCTCAGTGTATTTCCATACCAAAAGTCAAGATTCAAACCTAAGTATCCTAAGTCTTTGTCCATCACTACATCACACTTGGTTATACACTGAAGCCAGGGCTGCCTCATCTCTGTTGTCTTACGGGAAACAGGCAAAGACCTTTCTCTTCAGGCAAGCTTTCCCTGAATGATGGTCTACCTATTATGTGTCTTTTATATGATTCTACAGCATCACACAGACTTTGTGTTTATAACTGCTTATAACCTTATGGGTTTACATTGGCACTATGTTTTCAGTTAGTTTCCATCACTCATAACTTTACATGGAACTTTACTCCCATTTAACTGCTCGTGTTCTCCTGTAGCTTCAATGTAATGTTGTCTATTAATGCTCTAATATGTCCCTCAATTCCATGTTCTCAATACTTGAACATGTCTTAATTGATTTGGACTGTATAATATCCCTCATTCTTTAAGCTACCTTGGATCCTTTTTCCAAAGAGAAAGGCAGGGTAAAAATACTCTAAAATAGATAAATAAATATAGCAGCAAGAGCAGTGGTGGCAATACAAATGTTCATGAATGCACAATATCCCCACCAGAAAAAAAATCACTTTCTTATTGCCGAACCAAGCTGGAGGTTCTTAGGAAAGTTATACAGGTGGCACATTAATTAATAAATCTGTTGTTGTTTTCCAGCTTTTGTAGCGGGTTTCCTTCCATGTTGAAAAGTTGGGAAGCCTATTTTAAGATGTAGTGAACAAAGAGCTTTAAAATATGCTGGTATGTTTTGATCCCATCTGTATGCCTTTGGACATATCTGTTCCCGGAATGTGGCCCCCACGAATTTCTTTGGAACTTACTCAGGCCCTGAGGCAGAAGACATTCAGCACCGTGTTCTAAAGAAAGTTTGAAAGGCGGACCATCTTGACCGTGTGTCACTAATTTGCTCCTGCTGTGGAGCGGTGTCATCAAGAAGTCTCTTCTCCCTTTCCCATTCGCATCTCACGGGGAGAGACAGCATGCTGTCTGTGGCTCAGGAAGCAGTGTTTTCACCCCACCATCTGCAACGAGGACAGAAGCAAATTGATGCTGTTTAGCAGGAAGCGAAGAGATAATTTGCTTGAAATTGTTTGGTGAAAAAAGAGGGCATGAAATTGGCTGAATGGGAGCATTTAACATGGCAAAAGAAAGATCTTAACAGAAGCTGGGTTGTGAAAGCTTTGCTCTAATGCCTCTCATTGACCAACGAACCAGCAGGTTGTCATTCTGGTGACCATGGCTACTCATATGGCCAACACGACACTGATATCCTCCTAGCTCTCTCTAGTCCCACAACGATGTACTACTATTCTCATAATCCTTCACATGTGGGTAGAGGCTGATGAAAACTACTAGAATTCAGCAACTTCTCGACGGCCATAAGTTTTCAGCAGTAGTTATTGTCTACTTCATAAGGAAGGGTCTCCTGAGTTTTAAATGGAACCCTGAAAGTCCAAAGAGGGCATAGATTGAACATTGGAACTTTGGAGTTCAAAATATAACTTTTCTACTTGGTGTGACCTTTGATGATACAAAGAGAAGAGAGAGGCCCATCTGCAGTTCTTGAGAAAATGTCTAGTCCATAATTTTCTAGTAATGGAGGGGCAGGGTATGGAAGGATCACCATTTTTAGAAATCCATACTCATTCTTCTGAGCAAGGGTTAAGTAACTGCATTTCTAAGAGTGTAACTAACTTTCCTTTAGGCAGGCATTGATGATTCCATCTCTGTGTGAAGACAGCTTTGATTTCTTGGACATTAACAATCCAGAACATGAGCACAAGTGAGACATTTCTCAGAGGTAATGGCAAGAGCAAGGAGAGTTTTCTTTTTCATCTCTGAGAAAGCCTCTGAAAATGAATTGTGCAGTAATGTACATTTCAGGGCATTTCGCCAGATGGTGTTTCAGTACCAATGGGGAGAGTACTACTGATGTGAGTGTAAGGATGAACTATGGATTACTGCAGTGCTTTTATTGCTGTCTTTTGTTATTTTAAAATATCGTTCTGTGCCGTTCTTTGATGTTGTTAGTCGCATTTGGTTTCTGCTTGGAGGAAAATGCAGTGTCAATAAACAGTGATGGAGAAAGAGGTAATGGTGAAGATGGTGATCCTAGAATCGTGGAACTGTAAAGCTGAAAAGTACCCTCGGGATCTTTGATCAACCCTCTCTCAATTACAAGAAATCTAAAACTGAAGCAGACCTGGCAGATGGTCATCCAACATCTGTTTTAAAAAACTCCAATGAAGGAGAATTTATCTACTTCCACAGTGGTGCATTCTCTTGTCAAAGAGTTCTCATGATCACGTCACTTTTCCTAAAACTGAGTTGAAATCCAGTTTCTTGTAACTTGAATCCACTAGTATGTGTCCTAAATGCTGGAAACAGATAAAACAACATTGCTTCATCTCTCGCGTAACAACCCTTCGAATATTTGAACATGACTATCATATCCCTTTTCAATAGACATCTTTCCGTGATGGACAGATTCATTTCCAACTCTTTACCTGGACACATTCCAATTTGCCCATGTCCTTCTTCAGTTATGGCATCAAGAAGAGTCTTCCAGGTGAGGTCTGACCAAAGCATAATGGTGTGGTGTTCTCTCCTTTCTTGATTTGGACATCATACTTCTACTGACAAAGCCACTACATCATATCATTGTCTCACATTTAGCATTGTGTTCTGCAAAGACCTCTAGATCATTTTCACACATACTGTGAAGCCAGCTGTCACCCACCGGTGATCTGTGCATTCAATTGTGGTGCATCTGATTTTTCCTTCCTAGATCTTATATTTTCCCAGTTGAAATTCTTTTTGGTTTAGTTCTTCAATCTGCTAATACCCTCTCTATTCCAGGTAAAAGCAAAAACAAGGAAGAGAAAAACACAGTGGTACCTTTGAGACCAATTGTTATATTTTAATGTGAACTTTCATGGACAACTCCATTTCCTCAGATATAAGAGCATCCCAGATGCTGTCTTTTTAAATATTACCTACTCTTTTTAGTTTACTAACATGACAAGCATTCTCTCTAGTTCATCATGCAGGTCATTTACAAAATTATTCAGTGCCAGCCTCTGGATCCATTATAATGCCATTGTACAAAGCAATAGTAAGGCCGCATCTGGAGTACTGCGTAAAATTCTGGTCTCCACATCCCCAAAAAGACATAGTAGAATTGGAAAAGGTGAAGAAGAGAACAAACAAAATGGTTACTGGGCTGGGGGACCTCCCTTATGAGGAAAAGCTACAGCACTTGGGGCTCTTTAGTTTGGAAAAAAAGGAGACTGGGGGGGGGGGATATGACTGAGACATACAAAATTATGCAGGGCATAAATAAAGTGGATAAAGGGACCCTCTTCTCCTTCTCATAAAATACAAGAACTAGGGGACATCCACTCAAATTGAGGGTTGGGAGAGTGAGAACAGTCAAAAGAAAATACTTTTATACCCCAGCGTCTTATTAGTCTGTGGAACTCCCTGCCACAGGATGTGGTGATGGCATCTGGCCTGGATGACTTCAAAAGGGGATTGGACAGATTCCTGGAGGAAAAATCCATCACTGGTTACAAGCCATGATAAGGATGTATGATCTCCAGGCTTAAAAAGAGGGTATTTCAAAGGCCAGATGCAGAGGAATGGTATCAGGAGACAGACATCTAGTCTCATGTGCTCCCAGCGGCATTTGGCGAGGCCATTGTGAGATACAGGAAACTGGACTAAATGGGCCCTTGGCCTGATCCAGTATGGCTCTTATTTTCTTATGTTCTTATGTTCACCATCTTTAGGTATGCTGCAATCAGCCAGCTATCTATCTACCTGACAGTGGTCTGGTCTTTTACCAGTTTGGCCACAAGAATATTCAGAGAGACTGTGTTGAAAGCCTAATTGAAACTGAAATACACATGGCATTTTATTCATCTATCAAATTATCAAATGTCCCATACTTTTTCAAGTGCACCATGAGTTGTAGTCCAGCATGAGTTGCCTTAGAGAAATCCATGTTGGCTCTCTGTAAAAGAACTCAGATATCCTTTTCTAACTGCTCCCAGACTAACTGACTAATATTCTGTTCTAGAATCTTTATGTGATGGTGATGGTGATGATGGAGGGGAATAGGTTGGACTCAACTATATTCAAGAATCTTGGGGTACATTTGCTCCTCAAAACAATTCCCTTGGACCCATAGGACTGCACAATTAGCCATAATCTTGTTACTGCCATCCATTGTTGGGCAAGGGCTGGAGCATGTGGCTATTGTTTTATGCATCACATTATTAATCTAGGTACATTTCAGTACAACGTCAGCAATGGGTGATGGTCAATACACCTTGGAGCTGCTAAGTGAAAGTCATGTGGGTAGAGGTTTCTAAGGTTTGTGAAGGTAGCATTTAACTTGTTCTAGACGGGTTATTTGTCCCTTAGAGAAACCGGACCCACAGTTTTGAGGCTGTCCTTGATCCAGTTGTGTCATCCAATCACCTCAGTAGCATAAAGTTTCTTTCACTAACGTTGACTAGTTCACCAAGAGCGTTATCACATGACCAGAAAATGCAGTTCATATTAAAGTGCACTTCTTCTCTGCTACAGTCCACGTAGTATAAGATGCGCATTTTCCGTCCCCACGACAGCAATTTAATGAACCACGTATTATGCGCCCCCATTGCCAAAAAGTGCGTCAAAGTGCACTTTTAGGAGGCAGAACGGGATAGGCCGGTGTGGCTGCACTGAAGAGGCTGTGCATGCTATGGGGAGGCTGGTCCGATCCCATGGGCCTCCTGCCTCCCCACAGCAAGGCATTAGGCACTCCTTCCCCATTCCCTGGGCCTACTGGGTGGAGGAATGCTGCCAGCTGATGGGCGCTGCTCGTACCCTCAATATCAACCAGGAGAGGCCCGGCATTCAAGAAGATGGCGGCTGCTGGGGCAGCATTAGAGCCAGTGAGGTGGCAGGGCCTGCAGCATGATCCCCCGCTCCCTTCCCCACCTGCAGACGGCTGCTGGGTGCTGCACGCGCCCTCCGTGTTTAACAAGACTGGGGCAAGCCTCGCGTGAGGAGCCAAATTGCATTACTAGCCGGAAGGGAGGGGTGGAGGTGGAGAGGCCACAGGAGCCCGCAGCTGGTCATGGGGACAAGAGTTTTGGAGGTGGTATTTCCTAAACTAATATCCGCATTTTAAGGTCGTGGGATAGAGGTCCAGGTGTAGCCGTTCTGGTGAGTAGTCTAGTGACTAGATCAAAGCTTGGAATAATACATTTTAAAAGGAACTTGATACATTATTCATTACTTCAGGGTGACTATATTGTTATTATCATTGCATCAATTGTGGAAGCAATTTGTTGCACTGAGTGTTGTAAATACTGCGTTGTCTGTTGCTAGCAGACTGGACGGCCGTGGTCACCAGACTGGAAAATACAATGAAATACTTTGTGGTTTTCCCTAATATCCAGTGCTGATATTGAATGGCACCTTGTAAATATTTACAAAGTACCAAAGGCTAAAACAGAATGCTTCCTTTCCCACTTCAGAATGATGTGAAAATGGCTAGAAAAATAATCTCTAAGTGCTTGTAAGAATGCCTCTAAAGGCCCTTAAATGTAACTTCTAACAGGAACTAGAAAATATAGTCTTTAAAGGGGTAGCTCTGTTGGCCAGTCTGAGCATATGAGGCAAAAACAAAATAAAAATAAAGAAGACAAAACCATTGTGGAAACTTAAAGACTATAACTCCTATACAGTATTTGAATCTGACCTTTCCCGAGCAAGTTCACTTCCTCAGACTGAAGGTACAGTAATTTAGAAATTTCACTGATAGAAAACTGAAGGGGCCAGAATTTAGGAATGCAATAACTTATTCAGATTAGACATGGGCACGACTTGGCGAAATTTTCGTTTCTGTTTCCGTTTTCCGTTTCCGTTATGTAACGGAAACGGTAACGATAATTAAGCCGTCAGAACTCGAACTTGAACTGAAAAAAGAAAAATTTGGTCAGTTTTTTCGTTTTCGTTTGTGGCATTGCGGCGATCGCGCAATGCGAAGCACAGAAAAAGTTTTTAAAAGTTTTTTTAAAAAAACCTGACTCCCGGCCAAAAAAGCAGGTGAAAATATGCCTGCCTGAGGCTTTGCCACCTACCAGAGGGGTGGTTTCTGGGGGGTCCCCAGCCTCCCCCCCTCTTCTCCTGTCCTGGGCTGCTTGCACCAGGCTGGGGGGGGGTCATCCTCATCGTCTCGCCATGCCATGCCGTGGGGGGGGGATCCAAAAAGGCAACCACAATTTTTCTTTTGAAATCGGGGTCAAAAAACACACCAAATCACCACAGAAACATGTGAAATTTATTTATTTTAAATGCCTGAATTTTAATAGTAGCAGCAGTGGGTTTTTATAGCAATAAAACGTCGTATTGATTTTATTTTATTTTATTTTATTTTTTATTTTTTTAGACCTGCCCATTTGGGCTGAGCATGGGATGGGACCATACAAATTTTTGAACCATTCCACCAATGGCATCGCCAGGTTTTTGACTGACACTTCTGGATGTCTCGGAGGGCATAAAAAGCCGAGGCACCTTCCAGAAATCGCAGTCGGGTGTATGGATGTGGTTGAGGGAGGAGGGCTGGCTGCTGGTGATCCGATTGAGATTGAGGAGGGAGGCTGGAGGCTTTAGGATTTAAGTTAGGCAGGCAGGGAGGGAATTTAATTTAGAAAATAATTTCTTTGATTCCCTGCAGCTTTGTCTGCTGAAGGGAATAGCAGTTTATTCTTTATTTCTTCTCTGGCAGTTTGTGAGGATTTTTTTTCTGATATTGGATAAAGGGGGAGGTTCGACTGGGAGTGGGAGGTGTGGATTTATTTTACAAATATATTATATACTACCGTTTATTTTCTATTTTCCCAACTTCAGTTTGCTTGCACACATACACATTTGGGGTGCAAGCCAAGAACAGAACCTCTATCCTAAGTGATATCCTAACTGCCCAATCACCCGCCCACCCGCACCACCGCCCACCCGCGGCTGCCGCCCGCCCGCTCGCCCGCTCACCCACTCGCGCCTCCCCCTGCTGCTGTCGCTGCCCGCCCATGGCCCACCACCACCACCGCCCGCCCGCCCCTCCCCCCTGCCGCCCGCCCCCCACCCCGCCCGCTGCCTACGGCACAAAAACATGTAGCGCCGGCCCTGATTGTGGGACGCCCCTATGCTCTGGGAAGTCAAATCACTCTAAATCGCGGTGGAAACGACACACGACAAACGAACCAATAAAACAACAAATTTTTGAAAAATTTCGCAACAAACGGAAACGACCCGAAATGGACCCATTCTGACAAACAAAAACTCGAAACATCATTTTTTCTGGTTGTGCCCATGTCTAATTCAGATCATACCTCGCTGGTGTTAAAAGTGCTTCTCTAACTGCCAGATTGAAACCTGTAATATTTGGAGGTTCAGGTGCCCCAAAGAACACCTTCTTTCATACTATTCCACCTGCATTCTCAGACAATCAGCTTGAGATGAGGAAATTTCTCCAGGTGTGCTGGATTTTAAATTCCGAAAGCCCTAGCTGAATGACTACTAGTAGGTAGTAGACGTTCCCATTGTTCCTTCTTTATTAGGAATGAAAAGGGGGGGAGGACACCATAAAGTAAATCATTGCAGCCATTGTATGGAATGCTCTGCTGCAGAGCTTTTTGACTTTTCATTATGTCTTTTTTTATTGTTTTGGAGTTTTAATTGTATAGAAACCACTCTGGAATGACTTTAGAGAAAGGCAGCATTTAAATGTGTTAAGTAATTTAATAAAAATTTCCCAAATGCTTTTGTTGCTGTTGTTGTTTTCGAAGAGGGGTCCTCAATCTATGCTCCGCGGGCCAGATCAGGCCCATCTGGATCCTGAATCTAGCCTTCCTGCCATTGCAGAACCCCCACCCACTTGCCACCCCTACTTGAGCCAAAAACTTATTGTGCAGCAGCGGCTGCTGCCGCCTCCTCAGCCACCAATTCAGCTTTCATGGCTTGTGGAAGGAAGGCGGTGGTGGCAGTGCCCACCCCATTTAGGAGATGAGGCGGAGGATGCCTGTTTGCAACCCTCCCATCCTCTCTCTTGGTCCCTCCTCTTGAGACAGCCCTGGTTGGCCCAGGCTGGGACTGAGCCACCTCTTGGACCCCGCTAAGCCAGCGAGAGAGTGGGTGGCTGACCACTTGGCTTTCCCCAGCACAGGCGACCCCTTAGGCCCTGAAGCACAGCAACCAGCAGCGGAAGGTGCACTTCACTGGCGGTGGCGGCTATTGCTACCCTTGCCACTTTCTCCTCCTCCTCCTCCTCTCTCTGGTCAGACAGTAATCACAGGGCTTGCCTTGGTGCCTGGGAAGGGTATTGAAAAAGTAGCCCCAGGCGAGAGACTGGCCAGGAGTGGGAGCAGTCAAGCCCCAGGAAGTGCCGGCACCACCCTCCGTGAAAATGTCAGCTTTGTAGCCACCGGGCTCCGAGGATGGGCTCCTGCTGCGGCACCAAAAGAAGCTGGAGTCCATGATCCAGGACACGAGGTCTCCTGTGTACGTGGAAAGTTTGTTGGTGAATTCCGCAAAGCGGGTGGGATGGCACGGATGGGAAATACAGCAATACCTTGTGTTCAGGGGGTGGGGGTTGCAGGACTGTAGACAGGGCCAGGGGGGCTTGAGAGGAGGGTGGAGGGGAAATGGGGGCAAAGGAATCATGGGGGGGGCTTTTTGTTTTGAGGGTGATGTGTGGTTTTGGAGAGGGTTCAGGCCCCCTAAGTTTTGAGCAATGGTGGGGCTACAGTCTGGCCCCCACCAGTGTCTGAGGGACAATGAACTGTCCCCACTGTTTAAAAAGTTTGAGGACCCCTGTTTTGGAAGGGAAGAATTCCAAATCACCAGCCTGAAAATGTTTTAACAGTTCCCAAAATAGCAAAATACCAGCTTTCCCAGGTGATGAAGATCTCCATTAATATTCAGCTCAATATTAAGAAAGAAGCACTACCACAAACAATTAGTTCAGAGACCCTGCCTTTACTTTGCTTCACACACACACATGAACACCTTGCCTCAAATACTGTAGGTGTGTTTGCAGTTCTGTGCCCATCTATTTAGAAAATGTGTCCATGTGTCACATCTTCTGTGGATCCTTGCCTGCTTGGGGAAATAATCATGGAATGCAGACTGGGCAGTTCCCCTTTGGGCAAAGCAGGGTCTCTCTTTGGGTAATTGTTTCTGACGTTTCACCTGCTCCACTGTGGGCTTTTCCAGGAGGGGCACTGAAGTGTTTGGATCCCTGCATATCAAGTTGGCATGCTGCATTCACTGTTGACATGAGATTAAATATGTCAGGGCTTGGGAGCAAGAGATGAGAATGAAAGCCAAAGAAAAGTAAGGGTCGAGAGGGCATGAGGGGAGGGGGGGGGAGGAAGAGAGAAAAAACAGAAGAAAATGGAGAACAATGACTAGAGACAGGGAAATGGAGGAGTTGCAAGCCAAATGAGTGGATAAGCTGTACTGGAGCACATCCAAATGATTCTTTATGTGGCAATGCCAAGGTGAGCTTGTTATTGTTCGTATTTCATGACTCTGTCATTTAGGGATGATTGGTGTCCATTTTCTTTAGTATTATTTCTTTGTCATATTTATATGTCCCACATTTCTTCTGAGGAGCTCAGGGCAGCATACATGGCTATTGTCTTCCTCACTTTAGTCTGGTCAACTTCCTGTGAGGTAGGTCAGGCTGAGGTAATGTGAGTGACCTGAAGTAATTTACCGAGCTACACAGCCAGGGCAGATTTAAACTTATATCTCCTGAGTCTAGCCATAATATAATGCTTGCTTAAGACCTGTGAATGAACTACAGCAAACATAGACCTGTGAAAATAGCCCAGTGAATGTGGGTTATTTTCATCATTAATACAAAGGCAATTTTTTAAGTGTAGGCATTCATCATGAAAGTCCTCCTAGACATGCTTCCAAGGAGAGTCAAAAAACTGCAGAATCTATGTTGGTCTGTAAACAACCAGCCAGTTTGGGCCAATTTTCAGCTCCACCAGGAGCAGGTGCTTTATAAAGGCAATGGTTCTTAACTTCCAATTCAGTGTTGATAATCAATTATATTTGTGTGCTATTAAATTGATTCTCACTTATGGTAACCCTCTCAGAGTTTTCTAGGTATAAAGTATGCAAAAAATAATGGCCTCCTAGTCCTTTCTTCTGGTGTAGCTTGTCCATGACAATATGGATGGCACCTAATCAGCCAGTCACTCTTCAGGTGATCACAGCTGCCCTTCTCCTGGGAAGTATAGTGGAGATTCCAAATCTTAGTACCTGGATTCAAGGTTAAGTCACTCCCAAACACTTTGCCTTAGAAGATGGACGAGTCAAGCTGAGAAGAACCAGTCCCGCTCAGCTTGTGTGCAAGCCAACAGTTCATCACATGACTGGTTTCTTTCAATCATAATTAATGGCACACTTTTTTAAACTGAAGGATGTCTTAGGCATTCAGAGACTGCCGGAGGCAGTTCAGAAAATAGCCCAAAACTGACATAAAGACCTTCTGACAGTGGAGAAGCAAAACATTTTGAAGAGTCCCAGTACAGTCACACCAGTGTTTTTGTTGCATTTTAGCACGCACTGCATGAAACTGATAAGACAGCCTTAGGTGAAAACATTTTTGAGTGAGTGTTGTTGAGACAGGACATGGTGGGAAAGCCATTGTAAGTAGCTTCCAGAGAGCACCTCCAGGCAAACCTCCCAACCTAAGCAAGATAGCTTGTCTACTTTGGCCCTGGGGTAAGGTGAGAGATTGCAGTTTCTCTGTCTCTGCTCTCATTGGGGTTGAATTAACCATTATGCTAAATATACTATACAACCAAGATTAGCTCCTGCTGTATGTTAAGATCAGCGCTTGGAGAACTTCCCAGAACCATGGCTATGGTGAATTGGGGTGGTTGGGTAGAATTCTGCTCTTTCAAAAAAGGAACTTTTCCAAGCCTTTCTTAAAATACAGAGAAAACCTTTGTCAAAGAACTTGACAACAGACTTGTAACAGTCATAAAATATGAGCAGATTTGTTACTTACAATAGCTAGTGCTATCTGACCCCTGTTTTTGTTGTCGTTATATGCCATCAAGCTGCCTCTGACTTATAGTGATCCTTTGAATGAGCCATCTCCATAATGTCTTGGCCTCCAACAGAAATTCGGGAGGACTTTGAAAATCAGTCTTCTGTGCCAAATGAGGCATGGGTGCCACTAACATGATTTCTATAGCTACCATACTAAATATCTGGAAGTTGAGTCATGGCAACTGGACTTCTTTTTTTGAGTGACTGAAATGTTTCACTAGTCATCCAAGCAGCTTCTTCAGTCTGAGGAAAATTAGTGGTGGGGCCTTGAATTTTTAGGCCGCCTTGATTTCACATCTCCCTGGTCTGAATAGGCTCATTAGGTGGACAGTGGCCTGATTAGGTTCTTTAGATGAACAATGGCTTGAATAGGCTCGTAGGTGGACAATGGCCTGAATAGGCTCCTTGGATATACCATGGCCTGGAGTGCATGAAAGTTCCACCTATGCAACCCTTCCCAATAGCCTTTAAGTATGGGTCATTAGCTGTGGCCTTGCTAGTGGAAGTGTGGAGTGCTTCTTATTTGTTTGGGGATTGATGAAAGGGCAGCTTAATAAGGAGCAGACAGATTGAGCCCGAGTCCCCCACCTCAGCTTCCAGATAATCTTTCCTGTATGACTGAGAATCTTCACAGATTCATAGACTTAATGGGTGTTGGGAAGGGTTGCATTGTTGGGGCTTTCACACACCCCAGTCCATTGTACATCTAATGAGCTTCTTCAGGCTATTGTCCACTTAAGAGCCTCTTCAGACTGATGAAGCTATTTGGAGGAGGAGCAAAGCATTTCTATATCTCTCAAGAAAAGAAATCCATTTGCCATGACTCAACTTCCAGATAACCTCACCTGGATGACTGAGAATCTTCACAGACATACCACACTAGGTGGTTTGGTATGTGGCATCAAGTCAGAACTGGCTTGTAGTGATTTTAAAGAACAGACTTGTGGTGATTTTAAAGAGCGATTTTACAGCTCCACCCACTAGCCGTAATGAGTACAGTAGTTCCATGACTTAGATGTCTTGCTGCAGAGCCAGAGGTTGAGAATTATGCCTACAGAGAGAAGAGATAGGCTGTGTGGTCTTGGACTGCAAGGGCACCCCCAGAAGAAGGAAATGCGAAACCATTCCTGAGTATTCTTGACCTAGAAAGCCCTGGAATGGGTCACCCAAAGTTGGAATCAACTTGACAGCACACAAATTGCAAATGACTACTGGGATGCTGTGGTTAAAAAGCATGACTGCTCGTGACCAGAGTTTTATCTCAATGGATTCAGATATCTGCTAAAGGCCGTTACTTCACGAGGCTCCTCGCTTCGGAGCGTCATTGCCTTCGATCTGAATTCGAAGGCGATCACGTGGTCTCCCTTCGCCCCCACCCCCTTTCCTATGTACTCACGCGGGCAGCTTTTCCGTTCGAATCTAGAATGACCTCACGAGCTCCATTCGCATCCAAACACTCATGTTCTTTGCCCGTTTCCCGCGATCTCCGCTTTTTAAAAAAAAAAAGGAAGCGGTGTATCGATGCATCGATGCTTGGCTGTCAGTTACGGCGAAGCGCTGTAAATGTGTGACTCTTTGCTTCATAATTATTACTTATATTATAATTTCCATTGGGGGGGCTCCTACAACTGCTGTTCCCCATCATGGTCACTAGGTGGGCTATCGCACAACGATTGTACTTCTTCGTTCAAAGGTCCTCCAGGACACTGGAGTAACCCCCTCCTTACTCCCTAGAGTAGACACCAAGCCTCTTCCGCCTTCTTTCTGCCATTTTCCCGGTACCATGCCTCCATCGCGTTCTTCTGCCCGCCTGCAGAAACTCCATAGGTATACTCCATACATTATTGCTGTGTTGCACAATGTCAACTCTTTGTTGAGCACTGTAGCTTTGTTACTTCTGAGAAAGGGAAGACGCGTTTTCCGATGCAGAGTGCTATTTGGCAAGGCGTTGAGGGCATGCAACGCTTTGATATGGGTTACTTCGGCTTGGATGAGAAGCTCGCCTCGAGAGAAGCTTTTCTGGTGTTACCCAGGACGTTCTCAGTGGTTTCACGACACGGTGCTTCAGCTTTGGGACGATCGCCAGTGGTTACAAAACTTCCGTATGACTAGAAGAACACTTTTTTGGGTGGCAGACAAGCTGCGTCCGTTTCTGATGCGCAGGGACACAGTTATGCGCTCAGCTGTCCCAGTGGAAGAGAGAGTGGCAATCGGCGTGTATTTTTTGGCAAGCCGTTCTTGCTACAGAACCATCGCTCTAGTATTCCAGAAAGGAAGCTCAACTGTTGCAAGCATTGCAATCGAGGTTTGCCTTGCAATGGAACACGTTCTTCTTAAGGAAGAGGTCCGCCTGCCTGACTTCAATAAGGTAACCTGCTTTCGGTCATCACAGTCTTTACTTGTGTTCTGAACCAGCGCCTTTACGGTTTAGGAAATTAATGATTCTTTATTTTTTTTCTCTGTTTCTACAGATGACATCATCTATGAAAATCTTCGGGTTCCCACATGCTATAGGTTGTATCGACGGGACGCACATTCCGATAAGCCCCCCGAAATTGCAGGGGCCTGCTTACTTTAACAGGAAATCATTTCATTCTGTATTGCTTCAGGCTGCTTGCGACGGAGAGGGAATTTTTTTCTCTATGTTGACTGGTCATTCAGGTGTTAATCATGATGCCCATGTGTTCAGATCATCTATGCTTTTTAGTCGGATGGAGGAAGGAACCCTAATACCTGGCAGTCCTATGTTCCACTATGCAGGGGTGTCAATACCTCCCATTATATTAGGGGATGGTGCCTATCCATTGTGTAAGTGGCTAATGAAGCCCTTTGCTGTTACTAGAAATGACAGGGAGCGCCACTTCAATAAGGTTTTTAATCGCTCAAGGTGCGTCGTGGAGAGAGCATTTGGGCGCTTGAAGGCCAGATTCAGACGTCTGTCTGTTAGGATTGAGGCTCACATAGAGAACGTTAATTCAATTATTGCCTCTGCTGTGATTCTACACAATATATGTGAACGAGAAAACCATGACATACTTGATGATGAACAACATTCCATACCCCCACCTGAACCACAGGAGGAGTGTGAAATAAATGACTACCACAGATCTGGAACTGCACGTGCAGAGGCTGAGGCGGTTCGTAATGCTATTGCGGAGTACCTGTTTACCCATGTGAAGTGACATGGGCGCAAAATAATAAGTTCATGTACTCTACCTCACTATTTTATGTTACACTTTCATTTGCAGTAGAATTGTGAGGCTTTACAGTATTGCTTACTCCTGTAAAATTCCTTCCGTTAATAAATGTTTCTATTTGATTTGCAGTACTTTCCTTTAACTTAAGTGCGAAACACCAGTAGGTTTGGCAAACTACTACACCGGCTATGCAAAAGAATGCCTGACAGGGGTATTTGCTTCAAGATTATACAATAATCAGTAATAAACCTTGCAAAAAACCAAAGCACTGTACTAAATTGATAGCAGTTTCTGAACGCATACCATCGAAAAACAAAAAATGCCTTGACTAAGGGTTCATCTGCCCTGTTGTATGTCACTTTAGAAAACATGCCTTTCAGAGAGGCCCCCCTTATAAGAAAACATTCCGATGTTGTATTCTTGTATCACCTCCCTCTTCATATGCAGAGTACTGCTGCCAGAGTAAACTTAAGAAGGAAGTATCAAATTACAGTTCCCACTGCAAGCATTTTATGGCCTAATGGCTCTGAGGGAAAGCCAAAAATAAACTGTTTCTGTTGCCTTTAGCCACCTAAGGAAACTAATCGCATATTTTTTATCCATTGCTGTTACCTTCTGAGGAATAAATCAGTTTATAATGCATTACAAGGAATTTCTTGGTTTTAAAGTGTATTATTCTTTACACTTAACGCACAATACTACTAATTGCTTTGGGTTAACAGAACACAGTGTCAATCGCATACGTTGCATTAATACATTAGTTCGGTACTCATTCCTAGACCACCATGATACCAAGACGGAAAAGATGTGAAACTTATCTTGCTGTGCTATGGCAAATAAACCAGCAAGTAACAAACTTGCTTCCATTAAGTCAGCAGTACTTTGCATAGGCAAAACGAAAGTTAATGAAACATTTCGGCACCACATCCTAGCCAGCTGAGACACAGGACAGGGGGCCCCTTTGTAATCAATCACCCATCCCCCTTTCCCAAATTGAGATCACCTTTCTGTTGAAATGCTAATAAAGGGAGCCAAAAGGTGCAAGGGAAGGAAGTTAGCACTCAGGCAACTGAGTGCAGTTGCTTGTGTCCTTTCAAACAGAAGGCTTTTCCTAGAAAAATAATTTAACAAGGCAGCTATAGGGATAGATTCTGAGGACAATTCAGAGAATTGCACAGCCAGTTCTGTTCAATCCAAAATTAAGAGAGGGGTTATTTGGGGAAACGAGGAGACTGCAGCCTTAATAAAGGTTTGGGGTGAGGCGGAGATAAAATATGCTTTGTCTTCCCTCAAAAGGAATATTGAAATCTATGAGGTGATTTCCAAAGAATTACGAAAGATTGGATTTTTTAGATCTGGAACGGAATGTAGAACTAAATGCAAATCGCTTCGAAAACTGTACAAACAGGCTGTAGTTCAAAACAGTACTTCTGGAGCTGGGCGTGCAAAATTTATTTGGTACGAAGAAATGGCAAACATTTTTCGAACAGACACCTCAATTCACCCATTGCGGACAACCGAGAGCGAGTCCAGCGGGAGCATTGGTAAGCATTGACTATGTACCATTTAATATATACCGTAAAATACGTCACGTTCACTGTATTTCACAGAGAAATATTAAGTTATTAATAGTAACTCTATTAATATACCCAAGTACAGTAATTTGGTTTCAGAACACGTTGTGTGCTTCGATAAACCGAAACACCGAGGGAACGGGATGACTTGTAAATCTTTCAAATATATGGAGGGATGAGTTTAATTCCCCTCTCATATATTGATTTCGTTTTTGGATAAACAAATATTGAAACACTGCATCGATGTACCGGTATTTCTTTATTATTACGGAGATTACATATGTAATTAAAAGTAT
>JAHTLZ010003526.1:15619089-15631278 GCA_023846285.1 Phrynocephalus versicolor | reverse complement strand
AGAGGCATGCATCAACCCTGCTAGGTGCATTTTTAGACTCCTTTTGGATGTGTGTGTGTGTGTGTGTGTGTGTGTGTGTGTGTGTGTGTGTGTGCTAGATGATTTCTAATAAGCAACTTCTCCAAACACTGAACTGTAATATAATGAATAGGGGTTGGGAAAGGACAAACAAACATTGCCTGGCATATTCTACATTGTCTTTTTGATCACAGTCAGACCACCAACCTAAATTTGCATCTGTCTTGATGGGGCTGAAAGAGCTAATACACATATCCATCGAATGTTTGCCAGGTCTGCTAGTGTTTCCAGTTTTCTGATGGCAGCAGGAAGCAGAGCGGAATTTGCCATCCCTGAGAGCCACCGTACAATAATACTATAATAAATATCCTGCTGCTCCAGCAGTGAAAGCCAAGGCTTCCAAGCCTATAAACTGTCTGGTGATCAGGGGATGCAGCAGTGGGAGATAACAATGGGAGAAGGAGGAGTTAGAAACAACAGGAGTCTTGTCTAGCACTTAGAAATCTGAAGCAAAGGGTTGAGTCAGGAGGATGGGAATAAGAGGACCAGGCTTGGGAAGAAAATCGATTCCATCAGGGTTAAAAACACCACTGCTTTTGTTTTTGATTGCAAAGTTATAATTTTCTTCGATGATTTCCATGGAATGTTCACATTCATAGCACACGTGTCTCATATGGTGTACTTGGTTCCCTAAAGGGCACAGTAGAGAAAGGAGGTTGCCATTGCACAGGCTATGGAGAATTTTGTTGGTGTTGTATTTAAGTTGAAAATGAGTAGCCAGAGGTTCTCAGAATCAATCTGTCTCTCTATGATGTACCTACAACTTCCCTGTGTTCCAATAGAGGAAATTGTAGAAATCTTTAAAAGAATGGAATATGTGGTTATGTGGATTTCCTACTAGGCTATTGTGAAAGGTCATTTTGGAGCCCTGTTCACAGTAGGCGTCTAAGAAATCGAGCTTCTGCTCAAATAAAGAATGTATGGTTACATCTTTGAAAGTGGTATTGTCATTAATTCAATGTCGCACCATCTGTTTACAACAGGCTCTGTAAGTGATGGTGCTGTTACCACCAGTGTAATATTTTTATGTACAATATTAATTATAATATTGACCATCAACAACCCTGCAAAAGCAAAGGCACTAGTCATGATGGTATATATGATGCTGCTGCATGCATTTCCTATATGTGAGTTTCCCATAGGGACATGGTTTGTCATGGTCGAACAGTATGCCAGACTGCATAAGCCTTTGGCTTGCTCAAAAGAGTCCTTCCTAAAGGTGGCCACCATGTTCCTCTCCGCTCTCTCTGCCTTGCCTTTTAGTTTCTTGTGTTGTTCGTCTCCTTCACCCTTCCGTAAGAGACATATCCTGGTGTCTTGGGGTTCTCAGATACTTGGCATATTGGAGAGGGAGGATCACATGAAACAAAATCTAATTGCAAAGTAATTTATTTATTTTCTTCTTCATTTTGGGGGGCAGGGATGTTCTACTAATTACTGCCCTTCCCTCCGATCATTTGACAAAGAGATGGAGAAGGAGGGGAAGGAAAAGGAAGAGGGCAAGTGTTGATCTCCATCAGCATTTTTTGGTAAATTTTTAAAAATAGAAAGGGAAAGCGAAAACAAAATGAGAAGACTTGGATGGGGATACAAGTGCCCAGTGGCTTTCATTTAACCTTCAGCATGAATGAAAATTCCACTAGCAGATGGACAGAATTATTGATGTTTGAAGTAATTACTTCAGCAGGCACTGCTATCAAAATTCATAGTGATTGATTTCCCACTAGTCAGCTTATCTCTTCCAGAACAAGTGTGCTAGGAAGCAGCTTGTAACCCTTTCTTAATAAGCTATGGCACATTATTGAACAAAATGCTTTGGGCTCTCTCTCTCTCTGTTTTGTCTTATTTTGCATTTACTGCCTCCATAAGAAGGCAGGTGACTTAGAAGGGTGAGGCTGGGTCTCTCTCTGTCCTCCTTTACCAGACCAATTTGATTTAGCTCCTGTATAAGCTGCCTTAGACCCCGTCAGACTGTGTGTGTTGTGTCATTAAGGATGGCAAGGGTCCTCTTTCCCACCGCTCACTGCTTGTCTTTTTTAACAGAAGTCCAGAGTTGAAACCAGCAACCTTGTGCTAGAGAAAAAAATTGCTGGTTGTTTTTTTTCTTTCCAAAATTTGCCATTTTTTCACATTCAGAATGGAAAGAACCTGAAAACAAACGAAACAAATATTGGATTGAACACAGTAGAAATGAAGTAGGATGTTTCTCCATGCCAACCAAGGACTCTGAGTGCTTAACTCTTAAAAGATCTAGCTTTGAATCCCTATATATTCCATTGTCTTGAAACTGAATTAGTGTTGCACTCCTTTCCCTCACCCCCATCCAAGTCTTCTCATTTTTAAGATGGATGTAATTGGCAGGCAAGTAAAACATGGGAATCTCCCTTGTGGAAGTTAATGTATAAATCCTTCTTGACTACCACGATGTACTTGGTGAATTTGGTTAGTGAAGCTGTGGGGAAATTTTGCTTCTCTTAGTCTCTTGGAGTTTAAAAGGTTTGCAGGTCAAATATTCAGGGCGGAAAGTACATGTGGTTGAAAAGCTTCCAATGCAGGAGAAAGCAAAACTGGCAAAACGATCCATGCCTATCCTGTGCATACAAAACATTGATGTGCTGCCAAACTCAATTGCATGGAAAGCACTGGGGGGAAATCAGAACATATTTCCCTTGGAACAGATAGTGAGTCATGAGAGGACTGTGTGAGCAAGGAGGGGTTATCAAGGTTTTTACTGAAAGAAGCTTCGTTATCAGGGCTGTTAGCCAGAATCTGGTGCTACAGAACCTTGGAGAGCTCCTTTTTATAAATGTACAGTACTACTGATAATTAGAGATGGGCACAAATTAAAAAAAAAAGTGGTGTTTCGGTTTTTCATTTTTCGTTGAGAGGTCCATTTCGGTTTGTTTCCGTTTTTCGTGAATTTTTGGAAAATTTTCATTTTCGTTTTTTGTTTTTTCATTTTTCATTTCAACCCGCTTTTTACGCAATTTTTAAAGCATTTCCGTGTGCGGGTGTCCCCCAACGCCCCAGACCAGAGGGGAAACACTAAAAAAAATTGATGCTGGCAGAGACACAGTATAGACTAGGTATGCAGGAAGGCTGCAAAGGCAGCGGCAGGCGTTGCCCAGGGTGCAACGCAGCCGCAGAGTGACTGCACTGCGGGGCAGGGGAGGGTACTCACTGAGAGGTACGCATGCACGCACACAGGGAGGCTGAAGGACTGAAGCTAGAGTCGCAGAGACAGCAATCCCACCCTAACTCCCACCGGAGACTGCAAGGAGGACGGTGGCTGCCAGAGCTTTCTATGCCCTCTGTGGCTGCCAGACCTGCCCAGTCTGCAACCTGGGCATGCTATTGGTTGAACATGATCCCATCACATGGCTTGCCTCCATTTTGTGCCTGGAGACATCCATTTTGTCATCCTTAAAGGGAAAAGAAAAATACATCATGATGGGAGAAGACAAAAACAAACGTTTTAAGGACCCCAACCTCCTGGTAGGTAATAATTTCAAATAATTATCACATTATCGCCGCATTTTTATGGATGTCAAGGGCGTTTTAATACCCAAGAAATCAATATTAGGCATCTGGGAGCCATTTTGGATCGATGTCCCCTAACTCCCCTTAAACAAAAAAAATACAGCGATCTGAGAAGAGACATAAATGCACGTTTTAGGGACCCCAACTCCCCCTGGTAGGTATTATCAGACAGTATAAATAATTATCGCTGCATTTTTATGGATGTCCAGGGCATTTTTTAACATTTAAAACAGCTCATTTCATTGCGTGTCGCCATTAACGAAAATGAAACGTAACGAACCCAATTTTCGTGGTTCTGTTCGTTTCGTTCCATTTTCATCACAATTTTCGTTAGTCATTTCGTTACGTAATGGAACAAATAACGAATAACAGAAACGAAAAAAGTTCGTTTCGTGCCCAGCCCATCTCTACCGATAATTGTTCCCTCATATTCCAAGCTGAGTGGAATCTGTGGCTCCAGGCAAACCCTGATGCCTGCAACTTATTTGCGATCAAGAGACATATGAAAGGAATGCTTAGAGTCAAGTGCTGGAGTACTACTGAACATCTTGAGATGATTTCTCTGCCTTGTCCAAAACGACCTACTTGTATGACTGTTGGGCCTATTTAGACACTTCATATTATGCACCATGTGCTGGTTTGGGGCAAGACTCTAACCAGGGTTATGCAGATCTTCTTTGTACCCTTATCATTTGGTGAAAAGCAATGCTGAGTTCTTCCTCCAACCATGAAACTTACATTTTTAGAAAGGTAAATTTCTAATTCTTATATACCCCAGTGATTGCTTTTTAAACAAAGCCCCTGAGAATTCAGTTTATTGATTGCCACACACCTCTGGAATATAACTATAACAAATCCGCAAAGTCT
Organism: Phrynocephalus versicolor; assembly: GCA_023846285.1. NCBI lineage: Eukaryota > Metazoa > Chordata > Lepidosauria > Squamata > Agamidae > Phrynocephalus > Phrynocephalus versicolor. The sequence continues at coordinate 15,626,793 of JAHTLZ010003526.1, read as the reverse complement.
TATGACCAGTCTAGAGTGGGCTGTTGAGGATTCAGTCTCTGCAACAAACCAGGAAATGGACCTTGGTGTCCTGGTGGACAGCTCTATGAAGGTGTCCACCCATTGTACCGCAGCAGTGAAAAAAGCAAACTCAATTGTAGGGATCATTAGGAAGGGTATAGTCAGCAAGTGTCATTTTGCCTAATTATAAATCTATGGTGATGCCCCATCTGGAGTATTGTGTACAATTCTGGTCACCATAACTCTAGAAGGATATTATGGAAATGGAAAAAGTGCAGAGGGGGACAACCAGAATAATTAGGGGACTGAAACACCTTCCTTACCATCTGAGGCTGCTACTGCTGGGCCTCTTCACTCTTGAACAATGGTGCCTAAGAGGTGACCTCATTGAAGTTTATAAAATCATACACTGTGTGGACAAAGAAGAAAATGAAATGCTGTTTTCCCTATCGCACAACACTAGAACTAGGGGGCACACCATAAAACTTTTGAGTGCTGGATCTCAAACAAATAAGAGGAAGTACTTTTTCTACTGAGAAGATCACTGGTCTGTGGAACTCCCTGCCAGAAGAAGTGGTGAGTGACAGCTGTCATCCTTGACAGCTTTAAGAAAGGATTGGACAAGTTCATGGAGAACAAGGGTATCAGTGGTTATCATTATGTATGCCCAAGGACAAGCTCCGGGTTGGAGAGATAGGCAGCATATCTCACAAGGCCATTTGCAGAGAATCGTAAGCAAGTGAAGACATCTGCTTGGGAATACGCTGAAGCAAATGTTAAGCCGCTGTATGAGACAGAATGCTGGACTGGATGGGCCGTGGCCGGTTCCAGCAAGGCTGTTTTTATGTTCTTATGTTGGCTGTTCCAGTTTTAAGCAAGGCTGTTCGAGCAAAGCAATGAATGATGGCAAGACAGTGATGGGAATACAGTTTAACACTTTGTTCATGCTCCAGGTAGCACAAAATACCTAGCAAAGCAATGGCTTGGTGTCACATGGCTTGGCAGCAATTCTGCAGCCTAAAACACACGTCTACAGTTTGCCTTTGCTCTTAGTTCACTATTTTAGCCATCAGCCAACAGTGTTCCAGGAGAACAATGGGGTTGCAATTTTGTATACTCTCAAAGCAGAGATTTGCAAAGGCAGAGAAAGAGTGAGGCAAAAGAGACCTATGGGTAGAGAGGAGGACACAATACTTTTCTTATTAACCTGTTAAGAGTAACAGAGTAGTTGTGGTGGGGATATGTTGAAGTCCCTGTCCCCATCCCAAAAAGATGTTGACAGGTTGATACCAATTTGGAGGAACTTGATCCATAAGACTTAAAGAGAAAATAGTAATAGCTGAATGTGTACACTATGTTGATGATTGCTGTTGAATTTTTGTATACATTAGGTTTATTTTCTAAGCTATTATGGAATCATAAAATAATAAAGTTGGATGGAGCTTATAAGGCCATTGAGTCCAATCTTGTACTCAATACAAGAATACAGATCAGGGGATTATTAGTTGAAAATGATTATTTCTGATTAATTTTATGTTTATGTCATTTTGGATGTAAATTCCCTAGAGCAAACATCAGCACGGTATACCAGTGTAACAAATAAAAATATAAATAAATATTACTTGCTGTCAAGTCTGAACCCAATTATTGTGACTAAGTGAGATATTAAAGGAGTGTTTTTAACAGACCCTCCCCACCTCTCAGTGTATTTCCATACCAAAAGTCAAGATTCAAACCTAAGTATCCTAAGTCTTTGTCCATCACTACATCACACTTGGTTATACACTGAAGCCAGGGCTGCCTCATCTCTGTCTTACGGGAAACAGGCAAAGACCTTTCTCTTCAGGCAAGCTTTCCCTGAATGATGGTCTACCTATTATGTGTCTTTTATATGATTCTACAGCATCACACAGACTTTGTGTTTATAACTGCTTATAACCTTATGGGTTTACATTGGCACTATGTTTTCAGTTAGTTTCCATCACTCATAACTTTACATGGAACTTTACTCCCCTTTAACTGCTCATGTTCTCTTGTAGCTTCAATGTAATGTTGTCTATTAATGCTCTAATATGTCCCTCAATTCCATGTTCTCAATACTTGAACATGTCTTAATTGATTTGGACTCTATAATATCCCTCATTCTTTAAGCTACCTTGGATCCTTTTTCCAAAGAGAAAGGCAGGGTAAAAATACTCTAAAATAGATAAATAAATATAGCAGCAAGAGCAGTGGTGGCAATACAAATGTTCATGAATGCACAATATCCCCACCAGAAAAAAAAAATCACTTTCTTATTGCCGAACCAAGCTGGAGGTTCTTAGGAAAGTTATACAGGTGGCACATTAATTAATAGATCTGTTGTTGTTTTCCAGCTTTTGTAGCGGGTTTCCTTCCATGTTGAAAAGTTGGGAAGCCTATTTTAAGATGTAGTGAACAAAGAGCTTTAAAATATGCTGGTATGTTTTGATCCCATCTGTATGCCTTTGGACATATCTGTTCCTGGAATGTGGCCCCCACGAATTTCTTTGGAACTTACTCAGGGCCCTGAGGCAGAAGACATTCAGCACCGTGTTCTAAAGAAAGTTTGAAAGGCGGACCATCTTGACCATGTGTCACTAATTTGCTCCTGCTGTGGAGCAGTGTCATCAAGAAGTCTCTTCTCCCGTTCCCATTCGCATCTCACGGGGAGAGACAGAATGCTGTCAGTGGCTCAGGAAGCAGTGTTTTCACCCCACCATCTGCAACGAGGACAGAAGCAAATTGATGCTGTTTAGCAGGAAGCGAAGAGATAATTTGCTTGAAATTGTTTGGTGAAAAAAGAGGGCATGAAATTGGCTGAATGGGAGCATTTAACATGGCAAAAGAAAGATCTTAACAGAAGCTGGGTTGTGAAAGCTTTGCTCTAATGCCTCTCATTGACCAACGAACCAGCAGGTTGTCATTCTGGTGACCATGACTACTCATATGGCCAACACGACACTGATATCCTCCTGGCTCTCTCTAGTCCCACAATGATGTACTACTATTCTCATAATCCTTCACATGTGGGTAGAGGCTGATGAAAACTACTAGAATTCAGCAACTTCTCGACGGCCATAAGTTTTCAGCAGTAGTTATTGTCTACTTCATAAGCAAGGGTCTCCTGGGTTTTAAATGGAACCCTGAAAGTCCAAAGAGGGCATAGATTGAACATTGGAACTTTGGAGTTCAAAATATAACTTTTCTACTTGGTGTGACCTTTGATGATACAAAGAGAAGAGAGAGGCCCATCTGCAGTTCTTGAGAAAATGTCTAGTCCATAATTTTCTAGTAATGGAGGGGCAGGGTATGGAAGGATCACCATTTTTAGAAATCCATACTCATTCTTCTGAGCAAGGGTTAAGTGACTGCATTTCTAAGAGTGTAACTAACTTTCCTTTAGGCAGGCATTGATGATTCCATCTCTGTGTGAAGACAGCTTTGATTCCTTGGACATTAACAATCCAGAACATGAGCACAAGTGAGACATTTCTCAGAGGTAATGGCAAGAGCAAGGAGAGTTTTCTTTTTCATCTCTGAGAAAGCCTCTGAAAATGAATTGTGCAGTAATGTACATTTCAGGGCATTTCACCAGATGGTGTTTCAGTACCAATGGGGAGAGTACTACTGATGTGAGTGTAAGGATGAACTATGGATTACTGCAGTGCTTTTATTGCTGTCTTTTGTTATTTTAAAATATCATTCTGTGCCGTTCTATGATGTTGTTAGTCGCTTTTGGTTTCTGCTTGGAGGAAAATGCAGTGTCAATAAACAGTGATGGAGACAGAGGTGATGGTGAAGATGGTGATCCTAGAATCGTGGAACTGTAAAGCTGAAAAGTACCCTCGGGATCTTTGAGCAACCCTCTCTCAATTACAAGAAATCTACAACTGAAGCAGACCTGAGAGATGGTCATCCAACATCTGTTTAAAAAAACTCCAATGAAGGAGAATTTACCTACTTCCACAGTGGTGCATTCTCTTGTCAAACGGTTCTCATGATCACGTCAGTTTTCCTAAAACTGAGTTGAAATCCAGTTTCTTGTAACTTGAATCCACTAGTATGTGTCCTAAATGCTGGAAACAGATAAAACAACATTGCTTCATCTCTCGCGTAACAGCCCTTCGAATATTTGAACATGGCTATCATATCCCTTTTCAATAGACACCTTTCCGTGATGGACCGATTCATTTCCAACTCTTTACCTGGACACATGCCCATGTCCTTCTTCAATTATGGCATCAAGAAGAGTCTTCCAGGTGAGGTCTGACCAAAGCGTAATGGTGTGGTGTTATCTCCTTTCTTGATTTGGACATCATACTTCTACTGACAAAGCCACTACATCATATCATTGTTTTACATTTAGCATTGTGCTCTGCAAAGACCTCTAGATCATTTTCACACATACTCTGAAGCCAGCTGTCACCCACTGGTGATCTGTGCATTCAATTGTGGTGCATCTGATTTTTCCTTCCTAGATCTTATATTTTCTCAGTTGAAATTCATTTTGGTTTAGTTCTTCAATCTGCCATACTTACCTGGCAGGGGAGATACCATGATCACAAAGTTCTTCAATCTGCTAATATCCTCTCTATTCCAGGTAAAAGCAAAAACAAGGAAGAGAAAAACACAGTGGTACCTTTGAGGCCAATTGTTATATTTTAATGTGAACTTTCATGGACAACTCCATTTCCTCAGATATAAGAGCATCCCAGATGCTGTCTTTTAAAATATTACCTACTCTTTTCAGTTTGCTAACATGACAAGCATTCTCTCTAGTTCATCATGCAGGTCATTTACAAAATTATTCAGTGCCAGCCTCTGAACCCATTATAATGCAATTGTACAAAGCAATAGTAAGGCCGCATCTGGAGTACTGCGTAAAATTCTGGTCTTCACATCCCCAAAAAGACATAGTGGAATTGGAAAAGGTGAAGAAGAGAGCAAACAAAATGGTTACTGGGCTGGGGGACCTCCCTTATGAGGAAAAACTACAGCATTTGGGGCTCTTTAGTTTGGAAAAAAGGAGACTGGGGGGAATATGACTGAGACATACAAAATTATGCAGGGCATAAATAAAGTGGATAAAGGGACGCTCTTCTCCTTCTCATAAAATACAAGAACTAGGGGACATCCACTCAAATTGAGGGTTGGGAGAGTGAGAACAGACAAAAGCAAATACTTTTATACCCCAGCGTCTTGTTAGTCTGTGGAACTCCCTGCCACAGGATGTGGTGATGGCATCTGGCCTGGATGACTTCAAAAGGGGATTGGACAGATTCCTGGAGGAAAAATCCATCACTGGTTACAAGCCATGATAAGGATGTATAATCTCCAGGCTTAAAAAGAGGGTATTTCAAAGGCCAGATGCAGAGTGGTATCAGGAGACAGACATCTAGTCTCGTGTGCTCCCAGAGGCATTTGGCGAGGCCATTGTGAGATACAGGAAACTGGACTAAATGGGCCCTTGGCCTGATCCAGCATGGCTCTTGTTTTCTTATGTTCTTATGTTCACCATCTTTAGGTATGCTGCAATCAGCCAGCTATCTATCTACCTGACAGTGGTCTGGTCTTTTACCAGTTTGGCCACAAGAATATTCAGAGAGACTGTGTTGAAAGCCTAATTGTAACTGAAATACACATGGCATTTTATTCATCTATCAAATTATCAAATGTCCCATACTTATTCAAGTGCACCATGAGTTGTAGTCCAGCATGAGTTTCTTTAGAGAAACCCATGTTGGCTCTCTGTAAAAGGACTCAGATATGCTTTTCTAACTGCTCCCAGACTGACTGACTAATATTCTTCTGTTCTAGAATCTTTCTGTGATGGTGATGGTGATGATGGAGGGGAATAGGTTGGACCCAATTATATTCAAGAATCTTGGGATACATTTGCTCCTCAAAACAATTCCCTTGGACCCATAGGACTGCACAATTAGCCATAATCTTGTTACTGCCATTCATTGTTGGGCAAGGGCTGGAGCATGTGGCTATTGTTTTATGCATCACATTATTAATCTAGGTACATTTCAGTACAACGTCAGCAATGGGTGATGGTCAATACACCTTGGAGCTGCTAAGTGAAAGCCATGTGGGTAGAGGTTTCTAAGGTCTGTGAAGGTAGCATTTAACTTGTTCTAGATGGGTTATTTGTCCCTCAGAGAAATCAGACCTACAGTTTTGAGGCTGTCCTTGATCCAGTTTTGTCATCCAATCACCTCAGTAGCATGAAGTTTCTTTCACTAACGTTGACTAGTTCACCAAGAGCGTTATCACATGGCCAAAAAATGCAATTGATATTAAAGTGCACTTCTTCTCCACTACAGTCCACGTGGTATAAGATGCGCATTTTCCGTCCCCATGACAGCAATTTAATGAACCACATATTACGCACCCCCATTGCCAAAAAGTGTGTCAAAGTGCATTTAGGAGGCAGAACGGGATAGGCCGGTGTGGCTGCACTGAAGAGGCTGTGCATGCTATGGGGAGGCTGGTCCGATCCCATGGGCCTCCTGCCTCCCCACAGCAAGGCACTAGGCACTCCTTCCCCATTCCCTGGGCCTACCGGGTGGAGGAATGCTGCCAGCTGATGGGCGCTGCTCGTACCCTCAATATCAACCAGGAGAAGCCCGGCATTCAAGAAGGTGGCGGCTGCTGGGGCGGCATTAGAGCCAGTGAGGTGGCAGGGCCTGCAGCATGATCCCCCGCTCCCTTCCCCACCTGCAGCCAGCTGCTGGGTGCTGCACGCGTCCTCCGTGTTCAACAAGACTGGGGCAAGCCTCCCGTAAGGAGCCAAATTACATTACTAGCCGGAAGGGAGGGGTGGAGGTGGAGAGGCCACAGGAGCCCGCAGCTGGTCATGGGGACAAGAGTTTTGGAGGTGGTATTTCTGTGCTAACGACCTGGGTTCAATCCCCGGTAGCAGGCTCAAGGTTCACTCAGCCTTCCATCCTTCCAAGGTCGGTAAAATGAGTACCCAGCTTGCTGGGGGAGCAATGTGTAGCCTGCACTCTGTAATTAAAATTGTAAACCGCCCAGAGACTACTTGTAGTAGTATGGGGCGGTATATAAGCAGAACACTTTGCTTGCTTTAAACTAATAAGCGCATTTTTTAGGTCGTGGGATAGAGGTCCAGGTGTAGCCTTTCTGGTGAGTAGTCTAGTGACTAGATCAAAGCTTGGAATAATACATTTTAAAAGAAACTGGATACATTATTCATTACTTCAGGGTGACTATATTGTTATTATCATTGCATCAATTGTGGAAGCAATTTGTTGCACTGAGTGTTGTAAATACTGCATTGTCTGTTGCTAGCAGACTGGACGGCCGTGGTCACCAGACTGGAAAATACAATGAAATACTTTCTGGTTTTCCCTAATATCCAGCACTGATATTGAATGGCACCTTGTAAATATTTACAAAGTACCAAAGGCTAAAACAGAATGCTTCCTTTCCCACTTCAGAATGATGTGAAAATAGCTTAAGACCTAGAAAAATAATCTCTAAGTGCTTGTAAGAATGCCTCTAAAGGCCCTTAAATGTAACTTCTAACAGGAACTAGAAAATATAGTCTTTAAAGGGGTAGCTCTGTTGGCCAGTCTGAGCATATGAGGCAAAAACAAAATAAAAATAAAGAAGACAAAACCATTGTGGAAACTTAAAGACTATAACTCCTATACA
>JAHTLZ010003526.1:15597481-15619079 GCA_023846285.1 Phrynocephalus versicolor | reverse complement strand
GCTGGTGTTAAAAGTGCTTCTCTAACTGCCAGATTGAAACCTGTAATATTTGGAGGTTCAGGTGCCCCAAAGAACACCTTCTTTCATACTATTCCACCTGCATTCTCAGACAATCAGCTTGAGATGAGGAAATTTCTCCAGGTGTGCTGGATTTTAAATTCCGAAAGCCCTAGCTGAATGACTACTAGTAGGTAGTAGACGTTCCCATTGTTCCTTCTTTATTAGGAATGAAAAGGGGGGAGGACACCATAAAGTAAATCATTGCAGCCATTGTATGGAATGCTCTGCTGCAGAGCTTTTTGACTTTTTATTATGTCTTTTTTATTGTTTTGGAGTTTTAATTGTGTAGAAACCACTCTGGAATGACTTTAGAGAAAGGCAGCATTTAAATGTGTTAAGTAATTTAATAAAAATTTCCCAAATGCTTTTGTTGCTGTTGTTGTTTTCAAACAGGGGTCCTCAATCTATGCTCCACGAGCCAGATCAAGCCCATCTGGATCCTGAATCTAGCCTTCCTGCCATTGCAGAACCCCCACCCACTTGCCACCCCTACTTGAGCCAAAAACTTATTGTGCAGCAGCGGCTGCTGCCGCCTCCTCAGCCACCAATTCAGCTTTCGTGGCTTGTGGGAGGAAGGCGGTGGTGGCAGTGCCCACCCCATTTGGGAGATGAGGTGGAGGATGCCTGTTTGCAACCCTCCCATCCTCTCTCTTGGTCCCTCCTCTTGAGACAGCCCTGGTTGGCCCAGGCTGGGACTGAGCCACCTCTTGGACCCCGCTAAGCCAGCAAGAGAGTGGGTGGCTGACCACTTGGCTTTCCCCAGCACAGGCGACCCCTTAGGCCCTGAAGCACAGCAACCAGCAGTGGAAGGTGCACTTCACTGGTGGTGGCGGCTATTGCTACCCTTGCCACTTTCTCCTCCTCCTCCTCCTCTCTCTGGTCAGACAGTAATCACAGGGCTTGCCTTGGTGCCTGGGAAGGGTATTGATAAAGTAGCCCCAGGCGAGAGACTGGCCAGGAGTGGGAGCAGTCAAGCCCCAGGAAGTGCCAGCACCACCCTCCGTGAAAATGTCAGCTTTGTAGCCACCGGGCTCCGAGGATGGGCTCCTGCTGCGGCACCAAAAGAAGCTGGAGTCCATGATCCAGGACACGAGGTCTCCCGTGTACGTGGAAAGTTTGTTGGTGAATTCCGCAAAGCGGGTGGGATGGCACGGATGGGAAATACAGCAATACCTTGTGTTCAGGGGGTGGGGGTTGCAGGACTGTAGACAGGGCCAGGGGGGCTTGAGAGGAGGGTGGAGGGGAAATGGGGGCAAAGGAATCATGGGGGGGCTTTTTGTTTTGAGGGTGATGTGTGGTTTTGGAGAGGGTTCAGGCCCCCTAGGTTTTGAGCAATGGCGGGGCTACAGTCTGGCCCCCACCAGTGTCTGAGGGACAATGAACTGTCCCCACTGTTTAAAAAGTTTGAGGACCCCTGTTTTGGAAGGGAAGAATTCCAAATCACCAGCCTGAAAATGTTTTAACAGTTCCCAAAATAGCAAAATACCAGCTTTCCCAGGTGATGAAGATCTCCATTAATATTCAGCTCAATATTAAGAAAGAAGCACTAACACAAACAATTAGTTCAGAGACCCTGCCTTTACTTTGCTTCACACACACACACGAACACCCTGCCTCAAATACTGTAGGTGTGTTTGCAGTTCTGTGCCCATCTATTTAGAAAATGTGTCCATGTGTCACATCTTCTGTGGATCCTTGCCTGCTTGGGGAAATAATCATGGAATGCAGACTGGGCAGTTCCCCTTTGGGCAAAGCAGGGTCTCTCTTTGGGTAATTGTTTCTGACGTTTCACCTGCTGCACTGTGGGCTTTTCCAGGAGGGGCACTGAAGTGTTTGGATCCCTGCATATCAAGTTGGCATGCTGCATTCACTGTTGACATGAGATTAAATATGTCAGGGCTTGGGAGCAAGAGATGAGAATGAAAGCCAAAGAAAAGTAAGGGTCGAGGGGGCATGAGGGGAGGGGGGGAGGAAGAGAGAAAAAACAGAAGAAAATGGAGAACAATGACTAGAGACAGGGAAATGGAGGAGTTGCAAGCCAAATGAGTGGATAAGCTGTACTGGAGCACATCCAAATGATTCTTTATGTGGCAATGCCAAGGTGAGCTTGTTATTGTTCGTATTTCATGACTCTGTCATTTAGGGATGATTGGTGTCCATTTTCTTTAGTATTATTTCTTTGTCATATTTATATGTCCCACATTTCTTCTGAGGAGCTCAGGGCAGCATACATGGCTATTGTCTTCCTCACTTTAGTCTGGTCACCTTCCTGTGAGGTAGGTCAGGCTGAGGTAATGTGAGTGACCTGAAGTAATTTACCGAGCTACACAGCCAGGGCAGATTTAAACTTATATCTCCTGAGTCTAGCCATAATATAATGCTTGCTTAAGACCTGTGAATGAACTACAGCAAACATAGACCTGTGAAAATAGCCCAGTGAATGTGGGTTATTTTCATCATTAATACAAAGGCAATTTTTTTTAAGTGTAGGCATTCATCATGAAAGTCCTCCTAGACATGCTTCCAAGGAGAGTCAAAAAACTGCAGAATCTATGTTGGTCTGTAAACAACCAGCCAGTTTGGGCCAATTTTCAGCTCCACCAGGAGCAGGTGCTTTATAAAGGCAATGGTTCTTAACTTCCAATTCAGTGTTGATAATCAATTATATTTGTGTGCTATTAAATTGATTCTCACTTATGGTAACCCTCTCAGAGTTTTCTAGGTATAAAGTATGCAAAAAATAATGGCCTCCTAGTCCTTTCTTCTGGTGTAGCTTGTCCATGACAATATGGATGGCACCTAATCAGCCAGTCACTCTTCAGGTGATCACAGCTGCCCTTCTCCTGGGAAGTATAGTGGAGATTCCAAATCTTAGTACCTGGATTCAAGGTTAAGTCACTCCCAAACACTTTGCCTTAGAAGATGGACGAGTCAAGCTGAGAAGAACCAGTCCCGCTCAGCTTGTGTGCAAGCCAACAGTTCATCACATGACTGGTTTCTTTCAATCATAATTAATGGCACACTTTTTTTAAACTGAAGGATGTCTTAGGCATTCAGAGACTGCCGGAGGCAGTTCAGAAAATAGCCCAAAACTGACATAAAGAACTTCTGACAGTGGAGAAGCAAAACATTCTGAAGAGGCCCAGTACAGTCACACCAGTGTTTTTGTTGCATTTTAGCGCGCACTGCGTGAAACTGATAAGACAGCCTTAGGTGAAAACATTTTTGAGTGAGTGTTGTTGAGACAGGACATGGTGGGAAAGCCATTGTAAGTAGCTTCCAGAGAGCACCTCCAGGCAAACCTCCCCAACCTAAGCAAGATAGCTTGTCTACTTTGGCCCCGGGGTAAGGTGAGAGATTGCAGTTTCTCTGTCTCTGCTCTCATTGGGGTTGAATTAACCATTATGCTAAATATACTATACAACCAAGATTAGCTCCTGCTGTATGTTAAGATCAGCGCTTGGAGAACTTCCCAGAACCATGGCTATGGTGAATTAGGGTGGTTGGGTAGAATTCTGCTCTTTCAAAAAAGGAACTTTTCCAAGCCTTGCTTAAAATACAGAGAAAACCTTTGTCAAAGAAGAACTTGGCAACAGACTTGTAACAGTCATAAAATACGAGCAGATTTGTTACTTACAATAGCTAGTGCTATCTGACCCCTGTTTTTGTTGTCGTTATATGCCATCAAGCTGCCTCTGACTTATAGTTATCCTTTGAATGAGCCATTTCCATAATGTCTTGGCCTCCAACAGAAATTCGGGAGGACTTTGAAAATCAGTCTTCTGTGCCAAATGAGGCATGGGTGCCACTAACATAATTTCTATAGCTACCATACTAAATATCTGGAAGTTGAGTCATGGCAACTGGACTTCTCTTTTTGAGTGACTGAAATGTTTCACTAGTCATCCAAGCAGCTTCTTCAGTCTGAGGAAAATTAGTGGCGGGGCCTTGAATTTTTAGGCTGCCTTGATTTCACATCTCCCTGGTCTTAATAGGCTCATTAGGTGGACAGTGGCCTGATTAGGTTCTTTAGATGAACAATGGCTTGAATAGGCTTGTAGGTGGACAATGGCCTGAATAGGCTCCTTGGATATACCATGGCCTGGAGTGCATGAAAGTTCCACCTAGGCAACTCTTCCCAATACCCTTTAAGTATGGGTCATTAGCTGTGGCCTTGCTGGTGGAAGTGTGGAGTGCTTCTTATTTGTTTGGGGATTGATGAAAGGGCAGCTTAATAAGGAGCAGACAGATTGAGCCCGAGTCCCCCACCTCAGCTTCCAGATAATCTTTCCTGTATGACTGAGAATCTTCACAGATTCATAGACTTAATGGGTGTTGGGAAGGGTTGCATTGTTGGGGCTTTCACACACCCCAGTCCATTGTACATCTAATGAGCTTCTTCAGGCTATTGTCCACTTAAGAGCCTCTTCAGACTGATGAAGCTATTTGGAGGAGGAGCAAAGCATTTCTATATCTCTCAAGAAAAGAAATCCATTTGCCATGACTCAACTTCCAGATAACCTCACCTGGATGACGGAGAATCTTCACAGACATACCACACTAGGTGGTTTGGTATGTGGCATCAAGTCAGAACTGGCTTGTAGTGATTTTAAAGAACAGACTTGTGGTGATTTTAAAGAGCGATTTTACAGCTGCACCCACTAGCCGTAATGAGTACAGTAGTTCCATGGTTTAGATGTCTTGCTGCAGAGCCAGAGGTTGAGAATTATGCCTACAGAGAGAAGAGATAGGCTGTGTGGTCTTGGGCTGCAAGGGCACCCCCGGAAGAAGGGAATGCGAAACTATTCCTGAGTATTCTTGACCTAGAAAGCCCTGGAATGGGTCACCCAAAGTTGGAATCAACTTGACAGCACACAAATTGCAAATGACTACTGTGATGCTGTGGTTAAAAAGCATGACTGCTCGTGACCAGAGTTTGATCTCAATGGATTCAGATATCTGCTGAAGACTGATTCTCCTTCCAAGCTGGGCAAAAGGAGTACCTGGTTTTTGAGGGGGAAAGATGTATTTGCACGATTATGTTATAAACTGTCCAGAGAGTGCTTTAGCACTATCTGACAATAATGAGTTTCTATGGCTGAGGTGGAAAATTGGATCCAGGTCTCCCGAGGTCTAGTCCACTGCTCTATATCAGTGGTTCCCCAAACATTCTTGGACCTCATCTTCCAGAAATCCTGGCCAGCACAGATACTGGTGAAAGCTTCTGGGAATTTTAGTCCAAGAGTTACCGTGTAAATTTACTTTGGCAAGAGGTCAGGAAGAGATGCAACCAGCTGATCCCGAGTCTAATTTTATTGATAAGCAATAAAGAATTAGCCAGGGTCTTCTCTTAATGACAAAGACCCCAAACATACAGTGTAAAAGAGTTTTATGCAACAACAAACAAACAGTCATAAAGTCATACAACCTCATTGGATCATAATTACTTACTATTTGGATCCTACATCTAATTGGCTGGAAATGTGAGGGAGGCAAGCCCATTAGTTCTCCTATAGAGACAGTCCATCTCTACCTCCCTTGATGATTTCCCTTCCAGAATGTGCCTTAATATCTGGTAAACAAATTCCTTATCTTATTGATATATATATTTTACCAGGTTGAGCCTTCCTCCCTGGCCCAGAGGCCAGGCTGGGCCTTATGGCCTGACTATCTGAGCCTTTGGCCATTCCTAAGAGGGGCACTGGAAAGGTAAACTAATCAGTGATTGCTCAGCTACTTGACCAATTATAAAGGCTAAGCAAGAAACAATACAAAAAGGAATATAGCAGAAAGAAAGGGTGATCAGGCCTTTTGTTCTATGATCCAGCCAGGAAGAAGTTACTTTTGGTCATATCCAGGTATCACAAGGGGTATTTGTACACGACCCCTAAACTCTGCCGCAAATGGCTCCCAGCTCCAGAGCTTAAAATTGTTTCCCCACCAGCTCCGGAGTTTACAGATAATTAAGTGCGACCACACCCACCTAAGCGTGTCCCAGCGCACTTTTCAGGTACCTGCTCTCCGGAGGTGAAAATTCCTGATGCGGATATAACGTAGTGACTGCCGGGCTCTCCTTGCTTCTGTTTGTTCTTTTTTTGCCCCCCGCCCCTTTAAGAGATCTGAATGCAGTGCCGGGATGGCAGAACGGAGGTGAGCAGCATTCTTTTCTTCCTTTGCGATGAAGAAAAATACATCGCAATGGGAGAAGACAAAAACAAATGTTTTAAGGACCCCTGGTAAGCATTATCAGACAATATAAATAATTATCACTGCATTTTTACGGATGTCCAGGGCGTTTTTTAACATTTAAAACAGCTCATTTCATTGCGCGTCGCCATTAACGGAAACGAAACGTAACAACCACAATTTTCGTGGTTCTGTTCGTTTTGTTTCATTTTCATCACAATTTTCGTTTGTCATTTTGTTATGTAACGGAAACGACAAACGGTAACGGAAACGAAAAAATGTTCGTTCCGTGCCCATCTCTAAATGTCTGCAACTTTTTTTAAAAAAAAAGTCTTTCTGGAAAAGATGTTATTCCCCAATAATGCAATTTCTGGAAAAGATGTTGTTCCCCAATAATGCAATTGTTCCTTATGTTTACTGGCTTTATTAAGAAAAATGCAGTCCTATAAAGCAACCCAGTGACATGAGAATGGAAATACGACACTGTTTTGCCACAGGGCTGAACCAGATTGCAGAGGGTGGGGGCTTTTTGTTTTTTGCACATTGCTTTTTAAAAGTCTCTGATGGCCTTGTGCACTGCAGGCAGTTAGAGATTCTTGAAAGCCATATCAATTCCTTTACTGTGTGGGTCTCCCTCTCTTCCTCCCCTCCCTCTTCTTTTTCCATTTAGTGCTTTGCTTTCCTGGAATGGGGCTTGGAATTCAAATGATTGTGTGGTGTTTGTTTATGTTCTATTTCATGCACCAGCTTCTAGGATGGATGATGTCAATAAAAGGAAACTCTGACTTGTTCGGTACAGGCTGTTGCTAAGCTACTGGAAGAAAACCCATTACACGGGGAGATTTTTGAAGGTCCTGTCTAGCATAATATAAGCACAAGCTGGGAGCCTGTTAGTCACAAGGGCCGCAGGGAGCCCCTGGATTTAGGGGCTCTAGAAGAGCGTTTGATGCAGAATAGCATGGGGACAAAAAAAATGGGAAAGTACTACAAGTATTGTTTTCATGCTTTACTTGCCGTGTTCCCATTGGCCATTTGTGTTGGGAAGGATTGTGTTAATAGGGATAGAAGGAGAGTTTTAGGTGGTTACTTCATGTCCTCCTTTGTTCCGCAACTAGTTTTGTACCGTGAGAGCGTTGGTCGCGACCATGTGGTTTTGTCCCTTTTTCATTGTTCCCATGGCCGTGATAACTTGTCTCATGACAAGTGTTACCTCATGGTCTTGTACCGTGACAAACACTGAATTTGTCTAGCTTCCTTTTTCCCTTTTTTTGGGGGGGGGGTGCTTAAAAATTGTTTTTTCAATATTCCGCTTCTGAAAAGTAAAAAACAAAAAACAAAAAAACAGACACAGTTTTCTGAGAGAAACAAATGTTTTGTTGCATGACAGTCAGTACTACATGGTGTCTTGTCTTGGAACAGAAAGCGGGAACAAAGAGTGACAAGGGAAAACCCTACCCCAGCACCAGGTACAGTTTTGTCACGCTTAGCACCTGTTCTGGAGGTGTGGTCGGGACAAATTTCAGTAGTTGCACAACAGACATGAAGTAGCTTTTTTTGTACCGCTCCTAAGCGCAAGACTAACAGACAAAACGGACGTGAAGTAACCGCCTTTGTCTATCTCGGCTAGATTATTTTGAGATTCAGTAAGGATTCAAGATAGAGGTACAGCAACACCAAGGTTTGTAGGGTCAGAATACTGGATTTTCTGATTGGTAAGGATGATGTGATCATGTGGCACCCCCCTACTCAAGGTTTAATGTTCCTTGTGAACTCAGTGCAAATCTTCACACTACCTAGGGTCGGAGAAACAGGTTCTCCAATCAGTAAGATATTCTGAGCTGTACCTACTACAAAGCAAAACATTTTGGGATGACATGTGTTTTACCGAGCAATTAAGATCTGTTCGCTCTACAAAAGACCTGCTCCTGGTAGAACTGGAAACTGCTAGAACTGATTTGTCACTACAAATCAATTGGGTTGTGTGAATTTTACATCTTGGATGTTACTCATTACTCCACTTCTATGCTCATTGTCCCCCATTAAGACAGAAGTAGAGCAGAAATAAAGGCCAGCCTTCTACTCTGCAAAGATTCATGCTAGAGATATCATCATGGCATCTTACTGTGGGATCTCCCTTATGGGGTCAGAGGGCTAGGTAACTTTTGTGGTGTGGCCAATAGCTGCTCGGCCTTTGAGAACTGAGAGGACAAGAGTATTCTCTGATTTCACCCCAAGTCCCTTTGCAACATTATCAATGGAGCTGTCTCTCACTGAATGGAACCATCAAAACCATTCCCAAAAGAACCATCACCAGTGTAGCAAAAGTGGTTCATCATAGACATGGGCAGAGCTTTGAGGGGTGAGCTTTTTAGACAACGCCCATAGTGCCCAAGCATCATAGCTAATAGCCTTGCTTGTTGTGGGATTGGGGTAGTTCTTGTCCCAAAAAGTAGCTTCTCAGATCTTTGTAAATGGGAGACCAGGAAAGGAAAACGCACACAGCTGTGAGTCTCCTTATTCTTCTAAGCCTCCCCATTTCCCTCAGGTGCTGTGCAGCAAGCTTCCCCTCCCTGTATTACCTACCTACCTCTCAGGATGGTTCAGAGAATAAACTCTAGCATTGGAAGGGCATTCACGCAAGTCCCCTTAGGCACCTTCGATGACAAGAGGAGATTAAAATGTCACGAATTCATAAGTGGGAGAGTGCTGAGGCAGAATTTTTGTTCTTCTCTGGTCACATTTGTGATCCCCTCCCTGCCTGCTCATGGCAAAAACAGAGGTGTATTGGGTGTGCCCCTTTCTCAATTTAAATTGATGGCTAATGAGCCTCGTGGCGCAGTGGTTAAATGCCTGTACTGCAGGTAAAACTGTGCTCACTTCCTGGGGTTCAATCCCAGGTATCAAGCTCAAGGTTCACTCAGCCTTCCATCCTTCTGAGGTTGGTAAAATGAGTACCAGCTTGCAGGGGGAGCAATGTGTAGCCTGCATACTGTAATGAAACTGTAAACCACCCAGAGACTACTTGAAGTCGTATGGGGAGGTATATAAGCAGAACACTTTGCTTTTGCTTTGGTGTGGACAAATTACATAGAGTTTTTTTCTTACTTGCTTTGTGAAACAACAAACAAATGGGGACTGCTCCTTTTAAAAATTAGATTAAGTGTCAGGGGCAGTTTTTGCACCTGAGTCAACGCAGCCTGAGGGCCAGAAATCGCTGAGGTATGGAATTATGATGCTGCACTACACACAAACATAAACAGCTTTCAGCCTCAGATATAAGATAAATGGCAATCTGGCAACACAATTTCCTTCTCCTGGTGGATGCATAGCTGAAGGCTCAGAACTGAAATGAGGTGACAGGCAAGTGAGTGCCCACCCCAATTTTGACCTAAACTTACAGAGTCAGTCAGCATTTGAATATTCCTGCCATACTGGTGGTGGGGGATGTCCCAGCACCATACTGTGAAGGTAAGGGGTTGGCTCAGGACACCCAGCTAAGAGGACCTTGAATATCTACACCTTAGTTAGGCCACCAGCTTCCTTGGCCTCATGCTAGGGCTTGCCCTTTGAGGCCTTCCTTCCAAGTAAGTGGAGACAGACTTGCAGCTGTAGTCACTTGTTTTCCTGTTCTTCTGAAGGGCAGCCATAAGGTCGCTGCATATTTATGAGTTGCGATGTTGATTATATTTTTGTCTTGGCTCCAGTAATTCCAACATCTCCTCTCCTCTTTCAGTCTTGTCCCAAAGCAGCTGCATTTGGAGCCGGCAGCTGCTGCTTCTCCACCTCCTCCAAGACAGGCATTCCCTCTTTTTCATTTGTGATGTGCTTTCCTCTCTCTCTCTCTCCTCACTGAATTTTCTTGTGTGAAAAGCAATTTCATGGCTCATGCACTTAAGATCCCATCAGAAAGTTGAGCCTTTGATCAGGCAGAGAGATGCCCTGCTGTGCTTTCATTGGCAAATCACAAGTCCCTTAATTAACACTCTGCATCTTGATGTTGCTAAACTACACCGGGGGCTCATTTTACAACCACAGACTTATATGGGTTGGGCACCCTCAAGCCCCTCAAGGACACACGTGGGCATCCCATGGGTATCCCGTCATTAAGAAGCCCATCCCATCTATCTGGAAGTTGAGTCATGGCTGGCTACTGGACTTCTTTTTTTTGAGAGAGAGAGATAGATAGAAACGTTTCACTGTTCATCCAAACAGCTTCATCAGTCTGAATACAGCTAGTGCAAGTCCTCCATCTTATAGTCAGCTTTGACCTCTTGTCACCCTGATCTGAATTAGGCTCATAAGATGAACAATGGCCTGAATAGGCTCGTTAGGGAGACAATAGTATCCCTAGCCTTAAGGTGAAGATGGAGGACTCGCACTAGCTGTATTCAGACCGATGAAGCTGTTTGGATGAACAGCGAAACGTTTCTATCTCTCAAAAAAAGAAGTCCAGTAGCCATGACTCAACTTCCAGATAAACTCACCTGGATGACTGAGAATCTTCACAGACCTATCCCATCTAGTTTGACAGCAGTCATCTCCTCTTCCTCTCTTTGATCAGGATTCACTGGCCCACACGACCAAAGGGTGTTGGGCTGGTAGAGGCATTTTAGCTCTCATACAACCCTTCTCCTGGGAGAAAAAAAAGAATAAGTACTGCAGCAAATAATACTCAACTTGCTTTGCTTCTCATTGGTTTTCAGTCCTATTTAACCTACTTGTATATGGCAAAGAAGCTAAGGCGTGTTTGTGGGGGGGGGGGTTGAATCATAGAATAATTGAATTGGAAGGGGGATATAAGGGCATCAAGTCCACCACCCCTCCCCCTAAAAAGGAAAAGTCACCCAATTAAAAACCCGCTTCTCAGTTCCCTATTACTCACTTGGAAAAAGTATGGAAAGAAATTGATACAGGAAGGTTCCCCACTTGGAGCGGTGATCGATCAGACAAATTTCCCCACGAACATGAAGAAACTGGGAGATCTATTTAAATTAAGGAAAGTGGCAAGATTAAAAGACTGGATTAAAAAGATGACAACAAAACAAGAAATTAAACGCGTTCTGCAAACTCAGGAACTGTCCTGGTTGAATTACGCCCAGTTAGAAAGCTGGACGAAAGAATGGACTAGGAGAAATATACAACTCAGAGGATATACAAAATTTGAGCAATTTTTGACAACATATGAATCAGAGGAAGAAAATACAGGTAAAGGCGCAGTTGCCAAAATATATAAAATAATTCAAGATTCACTCGAGAATAGGGAACAGGACACAATAAGAGAGCTATGGAAACAAGATATAGAGAAAGAAATAAACAATGATGAATGGAAAAGAATTTGGAATTTGAGGATCTTATGGTCATTATCAGTTAGAATAAAAGAAAACTATTTCAAACTAGTTTTAAGATGGTATATGACTCCAGTCAGAGTGAATAGAATGAATCCAAAATATTCCAAGCTTTGCTGGAAATGTGAAAAAAGATAGGTACTTATTTTCATTTATGGTGGGAATGTGAAATAGTTCAAAAGTTTTGGCAAGAGATCTTTGAGGCGATAAGAGAGATACTACAAACTGATATTAAATGTGTACCTGAAATTGCATTGTTATCATTACCATCCATCAATGAATATGATGTGAAAACTAGAGAATTAATAGCAAACCTTATGACAGCAGCAAGACTGATCATTGCCAGAAACTGGAAACTCAAATCAGACCTCAAAATTGCTGAATGGTATAAGGAAGTGTGGGATATAGCACTAAATGATAAATTGTCTTGTAATATAAAAGTTTTGCGAGGAGAAATGAAAAAAGATATCTTCTATGACATTTGGGGGAAATTTATAGACCATGTGTTATTAAAAGGGAAAGGGATACAACCAATTTATAATCCAACACAGTTCTGGTGTAAAGGACCTTAAGAAGCCTATCGAAAAAAAAAAAAAGATGAAGAAGAAAGAGAAGATGCAAGAATACTGGACGGTTTCTTGGGGGTGGGGGGCACTTTGCACTGTTTATGATTGTCTATTATTTTTTATATATAATTGTTTATCATTGTTATTTTGTGTTTTCTTATGTTTAAAATAAAATTTTTAAAAAAATGAAAAAAAAAGTCCACCACCCTGCTCAATTCGTGAATATCAATCAAAGCAGGTGTGACAAATGGTTTCCAATTTTCTCCTGAATACCTCTAGCATTTTAGCACTCATCACCTCCCAAAGTAATTGATCACATTGTTGTACTACTCAGTTAAGAGGTTTTTTCCTGACCTTCAGCCTAAACCTGGTATCCTGGAGCTTGAACCCATTACAGTGGACCCTCATAGAACAAATGGTTTGTGTAACATAAAATCTGTACAACATAAAAAATTCTGGAGCTAGGGGAAATTTGCTGAACAGAATCGTCTATGGGGTGAATCCGTACAACATAAAAAGGCCGCAATTAGGGATCGCTCTGTTTCCAATACATTCCTATGGGAAATTTGTATAAAGGAAAATTTGCTTAACATAATTTCATTTGGAACGAATCAATTCCTTTATACAAGGTACCACTGTATTATGTATTCTCCACTCTGGGATGATCAAGAACAGATCCTGAAAAGGCAACAAATTGTCACCAGGACAAGAGAACAAGGAGGTGTGAGATATTTGTATAAAATTTTCATATGCTAATTTATACCACGAGACACATTCTTTAAAGAAAGAATTACTCTAACTTAAAGATATTTGCAGTGTATCTCACCATGGTGAGTATGACAATGACCAACTGACCTGTGTGCCTGCTGTCCAGAGTGGTCATCATGACTGGTAATGTGAAGGCTGCCCTCTCTTTTCATCTGTGTTATCTTTCACATGAAAGTGTACTGGACAGCCTTTCATACACAGCAGGGTTGAGCAACATGTAACCTGTATGTGAATCCCAGTCCAAATGCAACTGCTGAGCAACCATGATGCAAAATATTGGAGAGTAGTGGTCCACACCCTTGGGTCATCCAGATGTTCTTGAGCTTCAAATTCCAGAAACCCTGGGGAGCACAGCTGATGGAGAAAGCTTCTGAGAGTTGCAATCCAAAGGCTTACCTAACGCTGGAAACCACTGTTATAGACTTCACATGGAAGATTGCCTTTTAAAACAAAAGACTATATTCTGTGGATTTGGACAGATGGCCTCCTTAGGTACCATTTCACTTGATGGAAGAGAAATTCTGTAATAATTTCTTGTGGATGAGGCTTGCTTTCAATAGCAGTCTTGCTTCTTTTTCAACACCCTCCCACCCTTCAAGTGGAGGATGTTCATTTAGCTTTCCACTGTTATGACTATCCTGCCTTCCATTGCTTTATCTCAATGTTTAATTAAGCTGGCCCAGTGCCTGGGAAACAAGGCTGAATTCTACATCTTGTGTTTTGTCTTAGATGCCCTTGGGGAATCGCAAGCTGTTTACTTCTTGACTTAGAAGGCCTGCCATGTCAGCCTTAGAACACTCCAGTGGCACCAGAGCTTGGAAATATTACTCCTTTCTTTTTTTGTTCTAAAGCTCCCAGAATACTTATAGCCAGCATGGATGTTGCCATAACAGCTAGGGAGTTTGGAAACTTGTGGGCCAAACCACAGTTTAAGAAAGACTTTTCTCAAGCTCTAATTGATGCACAATGAACGATAGAGAGATGAGGTTACAAAAGATCTGCAGAGCCATGAGTCTTGAGAGAAAGGGGAGAGCCAAGTGGCAGCAGGAGGAGAAGACAGCCTGCATATGCCAGAAGAATGGGAAACAATTTAGCCCCTAGAGTACTTCACACCATTAGTGATCTTCCTTTCCTGATTTGGCCATCATTTGAGAAGGGGGAAGTCAATGAGCTGAAGCTTGAATGAGATTGATGGCAATTTCTCAGCATGTTTCATAGAACTGTTGGATAGCTCAGTAGTTTAGACTAGAGATGGGCACGAAACGAACAATTTTTTGTTTTTGTTTTCGTTTTTTTGTTTCGTTATGTAATGAAACAACAAACGAATTTTGTCTCTAAAATGAAACGAAATGAACAGAAACACCGGAAATTTTGTTGTGCGTTTCGTTTCCGTTACTGCAATATGAGTGAATTGCTTAAAATCTTTTAAAAAATCACAAAAAATGAAATAAATGGTAACGAAATGGTAACGAAACGAATGAAAACGAAAATGAATTTTTTGCAAAAATTCACGAAAAACGGAAACGAAACGAAACGGACCCTCCAAATGACAAACGACAAACGAAATGCCATTTTTTTATTCATGCCCATCTCTAGTTTAGACATCTGGCCACAGAGAGAAAGGTCTGAGAGTTCGATTCCCTGCTGGGCCTCCTTGCTGGGGCTGGACTTAATGACCCATAGGGTCCCTTCCAGCGCTGCAGTTCTAAGGCCATTATTATAAAGCAAAGGAAGTGAACCTGCAGCTCCCCAGATATTGCTGGACCACATTTCGAATGGGTCCAGTTAGCACAGCCAGTGGTGAGGAGTGCTGGGAGTTACAGTTCAAGAACCTCTTGGAGGGGCTGTACTTTGCAGAGGAATAAGTCAGGCTAAACTCGGTAGACCTGGCCTCTGAGTAAGCATGCATACAGGTAGGATTTCAGTTGCAAGATGGCTTCTCTGTTCTTAGTCATCTTTTAGGGGAAACCCCACCTAGTACAATGGCACTCATTCCTTTCCTTGAACAGTAGTATGTAAGAAGGGCTTCAGTGAATCAGATCAAAGTCATTCCTTGAGTGACCACTCAAACACCTGTGGAGAGTCCACAATAAAAAAAAGGAGCACAGCAATACCATTGTAGCCCACAGCAACTGATCTAGAGAAGCATAGTGTCTATGGTGCTGGAGGTCATAGAGGGTTGCCTTGGTTGTTCCCAACCTTGGGTAACCCAGGAGGTGTACTTGGACTGCAATTCCCAGAAGCTTTCACCATCAGCGGTGTTGGCTGGGGTTTCTGGGAGTTGTAGTCCATGAAACCTGGGTTATCCAAGGTTGGGAACACTGATATGTACACCCTTTTCCTCCATGAACTTGTCCAATTTCTCTTTGCATCCATCGTGTTTCATCAAAGCTATTCTGAGGTGTTTGAGATACTTAAAGGATGGTTTAAGCAGTTCTACTCTCCCTCACAATGAATTTCTATGGCTGTGTGGGCATTTAAACCCAGATCTCTTGAGTTCCAATCCAACACTTACTTATACTATACCGGCTTTCAATCCCTCTCTAAAGCTTTCCACTCTGACAGTTCTAGCTGTATATTGTAATAGGGTATCCCACTGTTTAATCACATACTCTGTGAAGAAGTATTTTGTTTTAACTGTTTCACATTTCCATCATGCCACTTTGTTGTATGACTTTGGGTTTTAGAAGGTTAGATCTATTCACATCTTCCACATCTAAATTTGATCATGTTCCTCTTAAAAACCCCAAACATTGTGACCAGTCCTTATCAACCCCTTAATTCAACTCATCTGTGCAGGTTTCCTGTATTCTCACCAACTGTTAAATTTCTTTTTCTTTACTTGTGAGTTAGACAATATTAGTAAATATTTCTCAGCTTACAAAGGCTGCCTTCCTATTCCCGTTTCTCTCTCTGACTTCTACTGTAGCACCATCAGAGCATGGGCCATAATCACATCCATTATTCTGGATTCAAACAAATCCTTCACCCACTTTGTAGGTGTTAATCTGCTTGTGCTTGAGTGTACTTATTACCCACCAATGACCTTTCAATCAGTGACACCTCCAGTTGTTAAGATCTCACTCTGCAGCTCTTAATGACCACATATTATCCATCATCAGGCTAAAAGGTTTGCATTGCCACCATGTTTCCTGCTCCCTCTGCCCTTATTCTCCAAAAAATGTCCATCTCATATGACTATATTCACTGTAGCTCAAGGACTCAACTACACTCCCTGAAAGCCTAGGCCAAATAAAACTTATTATTTTAGCCCAGCTGTATCCTTTTGGGGCTGGGGTGGCCACAACTGTGCACATTATTGCAACAAAGTCCACACAATAGTTTCCTTCACCAGGGCACATCTAAGAAATTTTGATGTTTGGGTTGGGCAAGATAGCATGTCCTCTTTTCATTTACTTAATGGACAGAGGAGGGTAACCAGGATGGTTGAAGGTCTGGAAGAAATGTCTTACGAGGAATGGCTTAGGGAACTGGGAAAGTTTAGGCTTTCAAAAAGAAGGCTGGGGTGGGGAAATATGATAGCTATGTTTAAATATTTGAAAGGATGTCATATTGAAGAGGGAACAGGTTTGTTTTCCATGGCTTCAGAGACTAGGACTTTCAAACTACACGAAAAGAGATTCCATTTGAACATTAGGAAGAACTTCCTGACGGTTAGAGCTGTTCGGCAGTGGAATATGTGCCACGGAGGGTGGTGGAGTCTCCTCCTTTGGGGGGTTTTAAGCAGAGGCTGGATGGCCATCTATCAGAAATATTGTGATGGGTGGACTGGATGACCCTTGAGGTCTCTTCCAACTCTGTGATTCTATGATTCTATGATTCTACCTCAGATGAACTGTACCTGAGTGCTGGGGTGGGGAAGTGTCCTCCATAGTATTTATGGGCAGCAGACCAGTTTAGAACAGGCCATGTGACACAAGTTATTACGCCTTTCCGGAGAGGGTGGCAAAACGATGACATCACCACCTCCCTTATGGCCTCAGGTAGTCACTTTCCTCTCCCTAACAGTAGGGCCAGTCCCTGAGGTTGAGAAATCTCTTTTCTCTCCTTTGCTAAGGATCTACGCATAGAATTTGCCTTTTCCACCAAAGTCCTTTCCTTCCTGGCTAGCTACAGAATTAATATGGTGCAATGATTTCCAACTATTTCTTCTGTGGAAGCAAACAAACCCTCTGAAGAAACTGCTCTCCCTCTGCAAACGAACACAAACGAAACTCACCCCCTCATCACAATATATATTTTGGAGTAAATATGGACCTCATAGGTCATGTTATAACTCACTGTGCTGGAAGGGGTTTCTGGGAGTTGCAGTCCAGGGACATTTGGAGACCCACAGGTTGAGAATAGAGATGGGCACGACTCAGAAAAATTTTTTGTTTTCGTTTTCGTCTAGGGGTCCGTTTCGGCTCGTTTCCGTTTTCGTGAGCTAATTTTCAAATTTTTTCATTTTCGTTTCGTTACATAACGAAACGAAAAACGAAAACGAAAATGAAATTTTTTCGTTTCTTCCCATTTAGCTCCATTAAGTGTTTTTCCAGTAACGAAAAACGAAAATTGGCTCAAAATTAGTCGTTTCGTTTCCGTTTTCGGTCCATTTTTGAACCGTTTTTCGTTTTCGTTTCGTTACAGAACGAAAACGAAAAAACGAAAACGGAAATGAAAATTTCGCTAAGTCGTGCCCATCTCTAGTTGAGAACTAATGATCTAGTCAGTGACCTGTTAGCTTTAAAGCCCAAGGATCTCAGAATGAGGACCTCCAATGTGCCCTTCTCATTTATAAATAATATGGGGAACAGTTTTGTGATTGATTGCTTATTTGTTACTTACAAAGCTAAGGCAGGGAGACATCTTGGTGTGCCCTTAAAGAAGGGGGTTCTGAATGTGTAAAGAGCTGCATAGGGATGCTACATAGTCAATGCCACTCTTCTTAGCTTACAAGATCAGCTAAAGCTAGATGCCAAGTTGGATCCCATCGTGTTGTTTTCCAAGGAAGTAAGTGTCTTAGTGCATCAGCAAAAGCTTAGATAAATGCAGATAGAACTAAACATAGTCATGACATAGTCCATTGCCCCCATTGCTATGGCAGGGACAGCGGTAAGTGAAGTACTGAGTAGGGCTGTGCATGAGTGCCCTGATCCGCTGTGAAGGCAAGTTCATTTCTTCAAAAAGATCCCAAATCAGTTCAGTGCAATTTCTTCATTGTCGTTGTCATCATCTTAGAACTGGAGAGCTGGGAGGGATTCGGGGGGGGGGGGTTCTATACGATTAAATTTTGCTCTTGTTCTAAATCAGTTTCTAAGCCTTTGATTGACGCACACTGGGAAGCCATAAAAGTGATATGTTTTCTGTATTTGCATGTACACAAAAGTGCAAGACATGATAAAGTATTAGCTCTCAGTGCTGTATCCAAGGTTTTCTGTACTGAGGCTGTACATGCTATCATGTCACAGCCAATGTATACTAACCCTAAAAGGGTTTTAAGGAAAATGAAATATTTAAGGAGTAACTTGACCAGGTCCACATTACTCATGGATTTTCATGGCCGAGAAAGGATTTAAACCAAAGTGTCCTGAGTTCTAATCTGTTAGTCTAACAACTCCATCACACTGGGTACTAGATCCCATTAGATATTGCTTTTTACAAAAATAAAAAGGAAAGGAAAGGAAAGGAAAAAAACTGAAATAATTTGTGCTTCATCCAATTTGATTTGTGCTCTAGATAAACAGATATACATGGTGTTCTCAAAGGCTTTCACAGCCAGGGTTTGATGGCTGTTGTGGGTTTTTTGTGCTGTTTGTCTGTGTTCTGGACGTTTTTCTTCCTGTGTCTCTCCTTGTGCTCTGGGGCAGAGAGAGAGAACACCTAGCTCCCTGATCTTCTGCCCTCTGAAGATGCCAGCTACAGAGACTGGTGATGGATCAGGAAGAAAAACTTCCAGAACACGGCTAAACAGCCGAAAAACCCACAAGAGCCATTAGATTTGTTCGGGGATTTTTATGTGTGTGTGTTGAAGGGTTTTTTATTTTGTGTGAGAGTGTCTGGGGATTTGTGTGTGTGTGTGTGTGCATGTGTGCGTGTGGAATCTGGTCTCTGGGTGTCTGAATTTCATTGTATGTGTATACTGTGTATATACACACAATGACAATAAATTATTATATAAAAAAAGATATACATTGATTTTTAAATTCACTTCACTTGGCTCTGGAACCAAATATGGCCAAACTGCTTTGATCTGGAGTGCTTATTACATGACTGGAAAATGCGGTTGATATTAAAGTGCACTTCTTCTCTGCTACAGGCCACGTGGTATAAGATGCCCATTTTCCATCCCCACGACAGCAGTGTAATGAGCTGCAGATTATACAGCCCCATTTTCGTAAAGCGCATCAAAGCATACTTTTAGGAGGCAGAATGGGAGCCGAAAGGGATGGCTGGTGTGGCTGCACTGAGGAGGCTGTGTGGGTTGGAGGGGTCTGGCCCGATCCCCTGGGCCTGCCGCCTCCCTGCCGTGAAGCGCTAGGCGTTCCTTCCACGTTCCCCAGGCCTACTGGGTGGAGGAGCGCTGCCAGCTGATGGGCACCATACGCACCCATCTGCCTGGAGAGTTAGAGATGGTGAGGCAGCAGGGTCCCGCGGTGCGACCCCCTACTTCCTCCCTCCACGTCCATCAAGAGCAGGGCAAGCCTCACGTGAGCAGCCAAGTTGCGCTGCTAGTCGGAAGGTGGAGGATGGAGCTGGAGAGGCTGTGAGAGCCCGTTGAGCCATGGCAGGCCACGGGGTGATCCCCCATTCCCAGCCCACCCCACCTGATGCCTCAAAAAGGGAAACAGAAAGATTAAGGTGCTGCTCTTCATGTCCCCATTTTCGTTTGTTTCGGATCAAGTTCCCCATTAGAGATGGGCACGAATCAAAAAAATGGCATTTCGTTTGTCATTTGTCGTTTGGAGGGTCTGTTTCGGTTCGTTTCCGTTTTTCGTGAATTTTTGCAAAAAAATCATTTTCGTTTTCGTTTGTTTCGTTACCATTTTGTTACCATTTATTTCAATTTTTTGTGTTTTTTTTAGGATTTTAAGCAATCATATTGCAGTAACGGAAACGAAACGCACGACAAAATTTCCAGTGTTTCTGTTCATTTCATTTCATTTTAGAGACAAAATTCGTTTGTCGTTTCGTTACGTAACGAAACGAAAAAACGAAAACGGAAATGAAAAATTGTTCGTTCCGTGCCCATCTCTATTCCCCATTAGATGCGGTTCAAAAAAATTACTACCCCCGGAGCCGGGAACAGGGTAACGCAGTGGGTTGCGCTTCAGGGGGCATGGTCGAGGGTTTGTTGTTGTTGTTGTTGTTTGAACGCGGCTGGTCGTGGGGACAAGACTTTAGGTCATTGTTTAAGCGCATTGTTTAAGTCGTGGTGGGATAGAGGTCTTATAGAGATTAGTTGAAATCATGTTGATCTGGTTAGTAATTCAAGATTTGTCTGAATGCACAACATGACCCGAGTGATGAGTAAAGAATGCATTCAACACGTGCTGCATTGAAAGCATTGTGCTTTGCGGGTCCCAATGGTTTGCTCTCTTAGGTTGATGATGTAGCAAAATTATTAGCTAGCTACAGTACAGTATTTTCATTTGAGAGAGAGACAGAGAGAGAGAGAGAAGAGAAGAGAGTTTCAACATTATATGGTAACAGCAGTTTGATGCCACTCTGATTGTCAGGACTAGCCTACAGAAGCCTGCAATTTGCAGTTTGGCAAGACAGAACGGTTTTCTACAGGGCTCTAGCGCTGTCATTGACAAGAGGAAATGAGCGCTCTCTAGGAAAGAATTTCAGATAGCTCACCATAGCTATTAAACCAAGAGAAAAAAAATTGAACAAAATCTGTGGGCATGGAAATGATGCCTGTGTACATCCTTAATCTTACAATACACGTCCATTTGTGAACAACATGCATGTTGCAATTGCTGGTTTGTAAATTCTTAGAGTTCAGATTATTTTAGGGCTCAACTAGATGATACAGTCAGCACACCATGAGAAGCTTTGTACCCTTATTAGTTCTCCAGCTTTCCCTTATGATAGCTATGTTTAAATATATGAAAGGATGACACATTGAAAAAGGGACTGGTTTGTTTTCCATGGCTTCAGAAACTAGGACGCGGGGCAATGGTCTCAAACTACAGGAAAAGAGATTCCATTTAAACATTAGGAAGAACTTCATGACAGTTAGAGCTGTTCGGCAGTGGAATATGCTGCCATGGAGGGTGGTGGAGTCTCCTTCTTTGGAGGTTTTTAAGCAGAGGCTGAATGGCCATCTGTCAGGAGTCCTGAGAGAGGGGTTCCTGCATGGCAGGGGGTTGGACTTGGATGGCCCTCGAGGTTTCTTCCAAATCTATGATTCTATAATTCTATGAGGCCTTGACTGTTCTCCAAGGGATGGAACATCTCAGACCTTCTGCCAGTTGAGGACTTTCTTCCCAATCCTGCATTCTCTAGAGCTCATTCAGTTGTAACAAAATGAGAGGTTCTTTCCCCATCCTGCCACATTTTCAATATTTGCAATATGTGTCCTGGGATTTTAAGAAAATACTCCTTTAAATATGGTTTTGCTGGCTGGGTAGTTCATCTGGTTGCACACAGCCAAAGATGGGGGGG
>JAHTLZ010003526.1:15572901-15597471 GCA_023846285.1 Phrynocephalus versicolor | reverse complement strand
GAAAGAAAGAAAGAAAGAAAGAAAGAAAGAAAGAAAGAAAGAAAGAAAGAAAGAAAGAAAGAAAGAAAGAAAAGTTTCTGGATTTTTCCTTGCATGGCATCACTTGATATATGGTAGTGAGCTCAACAGGGTGTCCTGTGGACCATCTTGATTGCTGTGATTGATGTTGTCAACATTCAGGGTGCCCTTTGCTATTTAAAGTTTGGCATTCTATTTTCTGTGGGCAACTCAGGCATGATACTGAGCAGCAATATCAGGCTGTTTCTTGGTTTTTAAAATCATACGTACAGAAGCACAATATTCCACCTTAGGAATGGGTACGAAATGGAAAAACTGTGTTTCACTTCGTTCTGTTTTGTTCTCCCCACCGCATTTTGTTTTGTATTGGTAAGTAATGACTTTTTCAAAAAAAAAAGTTACTTATGAAACAAAACAATGAAATGAATCCTCCATGGCACCAGCACTCTAGCTGGTGCAGTAGAGGATTCAAAAGCCTCCTCTCCACCGCCTCCCAGCTGATTTTGACAGCTTGATTCCAGCTGGGAGGTGGGGGTAGGAGGAAATAAGAAGCCAGTCAGCTCCTTTCTTCCCTGTCACCCCCTCATCCCGGGGGGGGAGTGTTTTGGACAGGGAGTGCTGTGGGCATTTGGGCCAACCCCCACTGCCCATAGCGCTCCCTGTCCAGAAAACCACCCTGAGAGGAGGGGGGAGCACGGAAGAAGGAATGAGGCAGAGGTAATTTCAAACAGAGCTTCAATTTACCACTGCTTCTTTCCTTGTTCCTTGCAAGCCCGGCCTATCAGCTGGGGATTTTTGACAGGTTGGGGTTTTGGAGAGGGGCATACCTCCCCCCACACCCCGACCTGTCAAAAAGTTCCAGCTGGGAGGCAAGGGGAGGGGTGAAAGGCAGAATGGAGCATGGAGGGGGGAAAGCCCTGCTGTGTTCATCTGTTCGCCCCTCCCAGCTGGGGCTTTAAAAAACACCTCCCAGATGGGGCATTTTGACAGATTAGGGCTTGGAGGGGGGGAACCCCTCCCCCACACCCCAACTTGTCAAAAAGCCCCAACTGGGAAGCAGGGCAGGGGCAAAATGCAGAAACGAGTGGCGAGGGGGAAAACCTTGCTCCTCTCTGCATTTTGCCCTCCCCCCCCCCACCTACCAGCCAAGGCTTTTTGACAGGTTTGGGTTGGGGGAGGGGTGCTCCCTCTCCAAACCCCAACCTGTCAAAAAGCCCCAGCTGGGAGGCAGGGGAAGGGGAGAAACACAGAAAGGAGTGGGGGGTTTGCCTCGCTGCTCCTGTGCTGGGGGTATAGAGGCAATTAGGGAGTTAATACCATAAAGTAAATTTCCTGATAACCTCCATGCTCCCAGCACACTTTGCCCACAGCCCCTTTAGAGTTTCATAACTAAGTCTCCTTACCCCCAAATCTTTCCAGATTTCAGGGGATTCCCTTAAATTGCTTCAGGAAGGTAACCCTGGTACTTTGTGTAGCTCCAAGGTAAGTAAATTTTGATTACATATTTTTAAAAATAATTTTGAGTGCATATTTGTTTTAAAAAATATGCACTCAAAAATTACTTACCTTGGGGCACCAAAGTAGCAGGGGTACCATCAGAGAAAGTGATTTTAGAGAACCCCCTGAAATTTGGAAGCACTTGGGGGTAAGGGGGTTGAGTTATGAAGCTCCAAAGGGGGAGCTCCTAGGGAAAAAACACTTCTAATTGGAATAATATGGGAATTGGAGGCAGCACTATCGCTGGCCCGATCAGCTTCCGGTTCCAATTAGAAGGTTCTTTCCTAGGGGCACCCCATTTAGAGCTCCATAACTCAGCTCGCTGACCCCCACATATTGCCAAATGTTGGGGGGGGTCAGAGAAGAGCTTGAGAAAGCTCCCTGACCCCTGCCATTTCCTCTAGAATGAATCGTTCCATTCTAGATGAAAAATTGTGTTTCATTTTGTTTCAAAATGCTGCTTCCCCATTTTTTTTCATTAGCTAACGAAACAACGAAACAGTGTGTCATTTTTCATATGGTGACCATCCGTATTCTACCTTCATAAACTGGAGGTGTTTTTTTTTTTTTTTAAAGAATTGAGTCAGGAATACAAAAGAACACTCTGCTAACTATTCTAAATATTAAGTAATTGTTTGTATCCATCTTCTCTCTTTTTCTCTGATGTTGATTTTAATATACTTCTAAACTCATCTCCCTTCCCTCTCTTTTCTTAAAGAAAAAGATTCAGTCATTTACAGGACAAAAAGCAAATGGAGCCACATTTCCTATTCCTATATATCTCTTTTCATTTTTAAAATGTATCGATTTAAATGTAGATTTTTCTAATGTAGAGCTAGGAAGCAAAGGCTTTCAATTTAAATGTTAATAGAAGAGTAAACTTCAAAATAATAAAAAAATACTGAAAATTCTCAATGTGAAAGATCTCTTTCTGGGTGCAGTTAATATCTTTCTGAAGTGCTTCCACTTTCTTCCTACTCCCAGTGGCTACATGTCCTGTTCTAAATAGTCTTCAAATAAAATGAAATTAAAAAGACTACTCCTTTGGAAATGTTTAAATTAAAGTGTTTAATGCCATTATAATGCAGGGTTGAGTAAAGGCCTGAGGTACTGAAAACGTAGAGATCTTCTGCATTCATCTAGCTGGTTCCTTAATGGACCATTCATCAAAATAACTGTTTTGAGAGCATTTAAAGTTGCATGTTATAATGTTCTGGTGGGAGGAAGGAGAGAGAAAGAGAGAATACAGGCCTTCAAAATATCCTGTCTATTAAACACTAGCAGAGATATTGGAGTGGTTGTCAATTTAGTTCCAGTTTGGTCGAAGTATAGAATGAGACCAACTGTTACCGTAATTGTTGAATAATGTTTGGTAGATTGAGAAATATTTATAGCTCCCATTTGTTTCATGTAAGGAATTTCACCCCCTTATGAGTGGAATGATGTCGTAGCAGATAGCTGTGTTGGTCTGCTGTAACAATTCATATTCTGTTATGCTTATTCCAAATAAGTATCATAGTCTTAAGGAATGGGTTTCCATCTTTTTTTCAGTAACACTCTTATTATTGTCCTTGATTTTTTTTAACAAAGATAACTCAACTCATTGAAAATCTAATTTTGCCTATATTTGTAATATGATATCTGGTATATGCTTCATTTGATTTGTATATTTTTATTAGGGATACTTGTTCCTCCTTTTTTGGCAATGTATACAAACAAATCTCTTCTGCTTTTGTCTATCTATTATTTTATCTCCATAATGCAATTTTTAGTTATATTTTGCCATTCATCATTCTAACTCTTTTTCTATTACCTTAATTGGTAACATCTTAAATAAAAATGTATCCTAGGTAAAATGTTCATTTTAACCATGTCATCAGGAAACTGGCATGAATGAAATATGACCATGCGGTAAATGGATCAGCACAGAACAATGCAGTGTTAAATTTACAGAACCAGATGCTACACTGGAGCCAATTGGAGCAAAACAGGAAAAAAGAATACCCCCACCTGGTGGCGGTATAATAACATCTCTGATTCTGTAGATCTCAGTTTGGGACCTGCATTGTTCAAACACAGAGATGTGGTGGCACTGGGTGCAAGAAAAGCTGAATGAATCTTCAGTGTAGACTCTCTGATAGGATTTTTAACTACGGAGAAATGCGGCTTCTTGAATCTGTTCTCACCCACCTGTTGCTTTTGTTAAGAATTCAGGCTATGGGACCAATTCCCTCCAAATGCCATAGCAGCGCATATACAAAAACACGCGTGTGGCGCACTATGTAGTGCATGGTTTGAAACATTGCTTCTGTTACCTGTGTGCACTTTCTATTCTTGATCAGTATTTCTTGTGAGTTGGCTCACTAGGCAAGACTTTGGGGCTGCCGGGAAGGGACGGAAGCATCGCTGCTTCCATCTGAGAAAGGGACAGTAGCATTCAGAGGGATGCATTAAATTCTTTCAGTTCTGTGCCTGTTTGGGTACTTAGCACACTTCACTTCACGTCTGGTCGATCGAGCCCAGTGCTTTAGATTCTGTGCCCTGCCTCCTCCCTCCGGTACCCACTCAAAGGAGGAGGTGAGGTAGGAAATCCCATTGGACTGCCTCTGATGGGATGCCCACGGGAAGAAGCAGGGAGAGGAAGTTGGGGCACCCTTGTAGCCCCTGTGGTCCCACTCTGCCAAATTGCACCAAAGCACCAAACCGTGGTACGTTCCCCTCTCTACTAAGCAAAACGCAAAGCAAACTGTTCTACTTATATACTGCTCCATAGTGCTTACAGCAAACTCTGAGATCTTTTCAGTTTAATTATTCAAGCTACACATTGCTTCCCCCCCCCACCTCGCCCTGACCTCAGAAGGATAAAAGGCTGAGTCAACCATGAGCTGGCTACCTGGGATCAAATAATAGAATCAAAGAGTTGGAAGAGACCTCAAGGGCCATCTAGTCCAACCCCCTGCCATGCAGGAACCCCATCACAATATTTCCGACAGATGGCCATCCAGCCTCTGCTTAAAAACCTCCAAAATAGCATCATAGAATCATAGAGTTGTGAGCACAGTCTTGGCAGCAGTACAGCAGTTTAACCATTGCGCCACAAGGCTACTAACAATATGGTTAATTGTGTGTTAATCATATAACATAGTGGCTGAAATCTAGAAAGAAGTTGTAACTAGCGTAGCCTCAATAAATCAGTGTAGATTTGGTGAGTCAGCTCCACCATACATTCCATTGATTCAATGAGTCCACTTCAGTTGTGAGTTATTATTGGATTTCAACCACTGAATTCTTATTTATACATAAATTTAAAATCATATGATGACTTGGGTCCCATTATTGGGAGAGAAACAATACTGGGAGTCGGGGGAATGTATATATACAGTGGACCTTCGTATAACAAATGGTTTGTATAACATAAAATAGGGGAAATTTGCTTAACAAAATCATCTATGGGGCGAATCCATACAACATAAAAATGGTCACAATTAGGGATTAGTCCATTTTCAATGTATTCCTATGGGAAATTTGTATAAAGGAAAATTTGCTTAACAGAATTTCATTTGGAACAATTTATTTCTTTTATACAAGGTACTACTGTATATATAAAGTACCGAGGAGGGCAGGATTAAATACTGGAGGGGGGTTGAGATGGAAGTAATAGAGGTTAACTTCTGACCCACCCCTCACTTCATGTTTGAAACACCATTTGGGTGGGAAGAACATGACCCATTTTGGGCAGAATTGTTCTGCCTCTGTATCTCCATGGGACAGTACTCCAGTGTCTTGGCAATAAACACTGCTAAGATATCTGCCTTCATCTGGAGACGGGAGGTGCTGATATGACTGCATTGGGACTGGGACTTCTGGATCTAACAAGAGGGGGCTCCCATCAGATATCCTCTACTTCTGTCATAAAACTCTAGCAGAGGCAGGCTTCTTTCCTCTGACCTCCTTCTTCCTCAGTATCTGCAGAGACCTGATTCAGCACTCCGGTGGAGTAGCTAGGTTCAGCTCCCATTGAAGGAATGGCTCTAAAAAAAGACTTCTCTTTTCTGCTGACATTTCTGCGCAACCTCTTGTGAGAGGACAGCAATGCCCAGAGTCTGGAAACTTGGAGATACTGTTCCCAGAAAAGAGGGGGAAATCAAAGGCAAAATGGTGGTTGAGGGATTCTGGGATGGTTAGTCCAAGACAGTCCAAACTCTGCTAACGCTCGTCAAAGAGAATTAGATGGAGTGTGCCATTTTGACAACCACTTAACCATTTTATGACATAATACTGGTAATCATGGTTTGTGCCCTTGGCGGTAGTTATCTCAGGAAATGGCTATCATCATCATCATCATCATTAACAACAACAACAACAGCAGCAGCAGCAGCAGCAGCAGCAGCAACAACAACAACAACAACAACAACAACAACAACATGCCAGCAAGTAAATTCTCACTCATCCTGGCCCTTTTTACAATTATTTGGGTATAAAATGCCCAGAAGTGTTTTATGATCCCCTTCTTCATTCTGGGGCTATGCAGTTTGTAGAGGCAGACTCTTATTTCAGCAGGTATGGGAGGGAACAACATTCATAAACTCTACCTAACTCCCTGGACTTCCCAGCCAGCTTGGAAATGAATGGTTCCACATTTCTTCAGATTTCCTCCCTGCTGTGTTGTTTCCTGCACTTCCAAATAATAAGGGTTCCTCATATTTTGAGATGTGGGAAATTTAACCTGGGAATAAAATGTTAACAGCAGATGCTAACCAGCTAACATAAGGTACACAGTAGTGATCAGTCTGTAGACCAGGCACCATGCAAGGTGAAGATTGAGAAGGGAGGAGGACCAAGTACAGGCCAAGTGTTGTGTGTGGGGCCCCCCTCCTGGGCTGAGAAGTGGCCTCTCAACTCTGGGGCCAGCCTTTCCCTAGTTGGTCTGATTTAATTAAACCTTTATTGATAAAATAAAATCTTCTTGTGCCCTCTAGGTGCTGCAGGTGGCTGTTTCTACATATTTTGGTATCTGCTAGCATAGATTGGTATCTTCTACTTAGATGCCCTAAGCAAGGGTGTCCAAACTTTTTGCAAGGAGGGCCAGATTTGGTGAGGTGAAAAAGTGTGGGGGCCAACTATTCAGCCACATTTGGCCCCCTAGCCGGACATTGGACAAGAGTTTTAGACATGCAAGGAGGCAGGGAGGATGCTGCAGCAATGGAGCTGGGGGGGTAGGCTGGGCAGGTGGCTGAGGGGACAGACAGAGGCAGAGAGGGCAGGCAAACTGTAAAACTGCAAGCTGATGTTTCCATTCGGTATGAGAGGGCTTAGCTGGCAGGGATGCGTGACAGGCTGAGCTGGTGTGGAGAAGAGGCTGTGAGGCCACTAAAAAATTGAAAACGGGCCACGTTTAGCCCCCGGGCCTGACTTTGGACATGCCTGCCCTAAGCACATCTGATCTCTCCTCATTTCAGAAGCTAAGCAGGGTCAGCCCTGGCTAGTACTTGGATGGGCGACCACCACGGAATAACAGGTGCTGTAGGCGCCTGAACGAGGAACTGGCAAACCACTCCAGTACTCCTGCCAAGAAAACTCCATGAACATGGAGTCACAAATTGTCGGTCACGACTATCACAACACAACACAAAACACAGCATCCACCCAGACACTTGGATGGATCTTTTCCAGAAAAAGAAAGGCTTTTAAAAGGAAATTATTTCTGTGACTGGGGAGCACAAGGCTGGAATTGGCCCTCTAAGGGGTGAGCATGCATGACCCCCAAGAATTTACCTATTAGTTGATCTAGGTCAGGCATGTCCAAACTTTGGCCCTCCAGATGTTTTGGACCACAACTCCCAGAGTCCTTTGCCACTGGCAATCTCAGCTTAGAATTCAGGGAGCTGTGGTCCAAAACATCAGGAGGGCCGAAGCTTGGACAGGCCTGATCTAGGTAATGTTATTAAATATCATTCTTTGTGCCTCTTAAAATGCTCATCCTGAAGACCGAGAAGAAGGAAACATAGGAAATACATGTTTTTCTTGCTGTTTTGGGGGGAGAGGAAGCAACCAATCTTTTTGAACATTAAGAAAATATCTATGTGCTGAATACCACTTTTGCTCTTTTTTTATGAAGCGCTCTAAGCATCAACCAGCAAGACCAACGGGGGGAAGGATATTAACATGATTCTTGATTTCACATTTCAGACCTGCGCAGAATGACAGCTGGTTTCATGGGCATGGCTGTAGCCATCATCCTCTTTGGGTGGATTATTGGTGTGCTGGGGTGCTGCTGGGACCGAGGCCTTATGCAGTATGTGGCAGGACTTCTCTTCCTCATGGGAGGTAAGAATGTGTCTCTTCTTCCTGTTCTATGATTTCAGCGAACCAGAGAATGTAGTCCTACTCTGAAGCTTTACATAACTTGTTTATCATTTGGTACAACATAATTGTTTTCAGATATTTACTCCTATAGCCCATTTTGGAAAAAGGGCTATTTTGGATTACAACCCTCAAATGCTGGGATTCATTGCCCAGAAATTAGAAACATAATCTACAGGTTAACTTCTTGAGTGTTCAGAGAACTTCATTATCTACACTGTCTGTTCATTACATCTGTGTCATTATTCCCATTATCTGCATGTTATAGATCAGCGATGGTGAACCTTTTAGAGACCAAGTGCCCAAACTGCAATTCAAAACCCACTAATTTTTCACAAAGTGCCAGAATACAGGTGGCTGTGAAGGAGTGATGTCGGGTGCCCACAGAAAGGGCTCCGAGTGCCACCTTTGGCATCTGTGCCATAGGTTCACCAACACTGTTATAGATGGATTGATTGAAACTTGATTAGGAGACCACATCAAATTGGATTCTGAAAATACTGTACCAGTTCCTACAGGACAGGGCTCCAGTGCAAATATAAATTGCATTACTGTGAGGGCTTGAAGTTCCTCAAGGGATGATTCCATTCAGCAATCTCCTTTATGTGTATTCTTTGCTGTCGTCAGAACCAACTTATAACAACCCTAATAGGGCTTTCAACTGAAATATGTAAGGAATAGTTTGACCGGGTCCATTCCCCCAGTTCATTTCTATAACTGAGTTGGGATTAGGACCTTGTTCTCCAAAATCCTGGCCTTTTATTGTATCCACTATGCCACATTGGGAATCCAGTTATATTGACTCCCTATGAAAAACATTGATAGTCAAACTGATTCAAAACCAGAAGAAGATGACTGAATTGCTTTCTCAAAGAGAAAATGCAATTCAATCTTATGCATGTGGGTTTAGGAGTAAGGCCTACTAATTTCAATGCAAACTACTCTAAATTAAGTGCATATAAGCTAGCAAGGTGTATGATTTACAGTCTAGCAGAGTGCCAAGGAGACATTATATGGCTTTTTGTGAGGGCATTTTTGTTTTGTTTTATAATGGATTGTCAATAGTTGTCATCTACTCACAGCTCCCAAGAAATAAGGCCTTTGTAAACAAAATGTGGAGGTGGTTTCTCTCTGCAACTGTGAGGTTTTATAAAGCTCTTTATTCTGCCTTTGTTGTTCATGGGATGAAGCTCTCTTGAGTAGCTGGGCAAAGGTGTATAACATCGGGAGTTGAATTTTCTCAAATTATGAAGTCTCTGTAGACATTTTCTTCTGCATGCTGAGTGATGCGAT
Source organism: Phrynocephalus versicolor (assembly GCA_023846285.1). Classification (NCBI taxonomy): domain Eukaryota; kingdom Metazoa; phylum Chordata; class Lepidosauria; order Squamata; family Agamidae; genus Phrynocephalus; species Phrynocephalus versicolor. The sequence goes on along the minus strand of JAHTLZ010003526.1, from coordinate 15,588,300 downwards.
TCAGCTTGCAGCAGATAATGTCTAGAGAGATTTCTCACTTTGAAGCCATTTGCTTCTAAAAGTTATACCATTGGCATTTCAACAGCATAAAGTAGGCCAAGAGGATTTTGGCCAGTGTCAGTTATTTTAATATAAAGCCGTTAACCCGACAAAGCTCTTTTAATCAATTAACTGTCAGATTTTAACCTGTTTGCACACTGGAAACCTTCGTTACTGCAGTCTTATTTTTCTGAGGCTCGTAGCCTCAGCAAATTCTTTGACAGTTTCCTGAGCAGAATGTATTGTTTTAGACAACCATCTCATAATCCTCCACAATTATGTAGGGGGAAAGTAAGTGTCATCATGCTTTGTTTATCAGCTGAGAGCCCTTGAGTTGGGGATTTGAGTGTCCAAGTAGGACTCAGAAAACTTGGTTTCAAATCCCTGCTTCGCCATGGAATTCACAGTTGGAAATGGTTTAATGACTTCACAGATATCTCATGCTCGCCATAAACTGTACTAGGGTCACCGTAAGTTAGAATCGACTTAATGAGTTGTTGTAATATGCACATGCACACATTTAGATACACATCTTTTCTTTCCAAACATAGAGAAAGAGAGATCCTCTTGACTTCCTTTATTACGTTTGTGCAATAACAGACAACCCAGTCATTCTTTTAAGCTTAGATTTTCTGCCTGGTGATTTTTCAAAGGAAAGAAAGTGACGGTGGCATCAACTTCCCCTAGACATGAGAATGAGTAAAATATATAGCTTTCTCTGGCAGGGCAAGATTTCCTACAAATTGAGTGCCTGGAATAATTGGTATCTGTAAAAGAAAATCCATGATTAAAGCTCACAGCCCAAATCAGTCTGTCAGTTCTTCTGGGTAAAAAGCTAATGATGGGACAATACTCGTTAGCTTAATGTCCCTCACGGCTGCAGGCAAGGGAGGAGGGAATATCATCCTTGCAAGGATTCAAAAATACTTCCAACATTGTCAAGCACTCACAGGTGAGATTTGCTTATTTGGACTACCAGGCTGGGGTGTAGGAATGATTACACATGGACACATTGTCGAGTTCCGCAGGCCAGGCCTCATGCAGCAGCAGCTCTTCTTGCAATCATGAGGCCAGGCTCTTTTATTAGTTACAATGGCAGAGCATCAGAGGGTGGAGCGAAGGTCTATGTGTTAGGCGTCATGTGAGCTTGTGAATTCCTGGGAAGGCTTATCTGACACAGCAGGGTCTTGATGAATGACCATAGACAGCTTGTTTTTTTTATCTACATACCATCTCATGGCCTTCCTGGCTAATCTGGGGGAAGAGATAAGACCCAAGCTTGGCTTCCTGAGCATAGGGGCCCATGGAATTAATTGTCCTTTCTTCTGGGGCTTCCCCGCACAGATGGAGGTTCAAAGATTCCCAAAAGGCCTTGCCCATGAAGTCAGCTGGGGTGCAGTAATCTCCCCCAAGAGGATATCTCTATACTGGGGAATCCTACATTGTGATACAAAAAAAATGACATCTCCATGCACTATTGAATTTTTATATCTGATATTTATCATGGCTGGTGTGTGTGTGTGTGTGTGTGTGTGTGTGTGTGTGTGTGTGTGTGTTGTGTCATTATAGTCGTGACCGACTCTTCATGACTCCATGTCCATGGAGTTTTCTTGGCAGGACCCTTCAATGATTTTCAGAGGTTGGAAAGAGTCATTTCCTTTTCCCAGAATCCTCCAGCCAGAGACTTTTCCAAACCAGTAAAGTTTCCCAGCAAAGTGCCAAAGGTCTCTGGCAGTGAGAAACGTTATGACTATGCAGGTGAAACTGTGCCTTATTTTTAGAGCTTCTTTCCCTCATCATAAGTAGGAAAACCGGAATAAGTTATGTAAAATGAGAAAAATGCAGAATCTGTTATGCAAATTGGCTCGACTTTAATAATGCATACAGTCACGGTACTCAGCTGTGACTGATGCTTAGCAGAGAATCTAGATTGTCTGGGGATAGAATGAGGTTTTATTTTAGTTTTTTTTTGGGGGGTGGATTTGGAAAGAATTGTGTGTTGGATAAGCATATGCATAGTAGTAGAAACCACATTCCTAGTATATCAAGCTTGTGCATGCTGCTCTTATGTTTCTGGCAGTGTTGTGCTTCTTGTGTTTCTGCACTTAAGATTAACACTAGGATAAATTTTTGTAAATGGGCCAGCAAATAAACCATAATGGTGTATCGGTTTAAACATTCCTGGTAGAGTAATGCTGATAGACTGCCTTGTCTGTGTTCTATACAATTGTCTCAAACACTTTTGCCTTGAAAAAACATCATGTGTAGATATATGTATAAAAACCAAAAGTTGAAGAATCTATTTCTGCCCATGAGTGAGATGAATTTCAGTGTGTTCTTCTTCAATTGGAGGGGGAATCAAAAAATATCAGCCTGTTTCGCCATACACCTCTTATTAGCACAAGGTAGGTCTAAAGAGAGGAATTTCAGCCTTTTACAGTGAGGGGAACACCCCCCCACACACACACACAAACTGGGAAACCAAAGCACCAAATAATGATGTTCTCAAGTTGTTCACAGAGCCAGATTGGATTTGACCCGAAGGCTTTCCCATTCATGTTTTAAATCAAGAAAATATAGAGAATGTCAGGCAAATAAAGAAAAACAAAACAAAAGACAAAAAACATGTGGCACCTTAAAGATTAACTTTCATATTTTAATGTAACGTTTCATGGACACGTCCACTTCCTCAGACATATAGCAGCAGAATGAGGTGTACGATAGCATATGTCAGGAGTGTCCAAACTTCAGACCTCTAGATGTTTTGGACCACCATTCCCAGAATTCCAAGCCTAGATTACCAATGACAAAGGACTGTGGGAGTTGTGGTCCAAAATATCTGGAGGTCCAAAGTTTGGACACCAGTGGCATATGTAATGGAATATAATTTCATACCAAATATTCATTGGCTCTTGTATGTAGTATATTTGCAAGCAAGCTCTGTGGTAAAAAAAAAAAATCCTAAAGAGGCAGAAAACAGACACCAGCCTTCCTCTTCACCCTCCCTTACCCACCACCACCCAGATCTGGTGTCTGTTTTTTAGGGTTGGCCCTGGTTAGTACTTGGATGGGAGACCACCAGGGAATACCAGGTGCTGTAGGCGCCTGGAGTAGGAACTGGCAAGCCACTCCAGGACTCCTGCCAAGAACACTCCATGGACATGGGGTCATTGAGAGTCGGTCACGACTGTAACAACGCAACCCCCCCCCCATAGTGCAGAAATTTAGGTGTCTGGCTGCAGAGCCAGAAGCTACGTTTGATTCCCTGCTCTGCCTCCTTGATAGGGGCTGAACCTGATTATCCTTCCAGCTCTGCAGTTCTAAGGTGACAGTGTAATAATTAAAATGTCATCAATTCAGAGACTGAGGTATATCTTTAATAGGGGATAGTCCTCTCCCTTTTTATGAAGCAAGTGTATCCAGGGTAGGTGAACCCTCAAATCTGGCATGGTCATGTATACCTGAACACCTGTCTTTTAGTGAAAGAGGTATGACATCTTGAAATTGGGACATGGCATCTCAAGCACATATGGAGAACACAAGGGGCCAATGACCCCTTTGTGACATTCAAACAAACAGGAGTAACAAATGGGAAGAGTAGGGGAGATTTCTAATCTCCTCCTGGTAGACAGAGCTCTCTAAATCAGGCATGTCCAAACTTCAGCCCTCCAGATGTTTTGGGCCACAACTCCCACAATCCTTTGTCATTGGCAATCTAAGTTTAGAATTGTGGGAGTTGTGGTCCAAAACATCTGGAGGACTGAAATTTGGACATGCCTGCTCTAAATGATTTCCAGTGCATGGTGTATACCTGTAATGTAACAGGTCCATTGCTATGTGATGTTGATGCTGCATTATTATGTAAAGTACTTTAGATTTTGCAGAAATATATGCTTTATTATGAGACCTTTCTTCTCTTCATTCAAAACTGTTAGCTAAATAGGCACAAGGTTACAAAGGGAGGCACTGGTCTTAAGAATGGAAGAGGCAGTACCACTCATTTTGCTACCCCTCATGAGAATTAGTTCATTCATTGAGCCAACTTCTGAACACTGAATCCTATTGGCTCAAGTGGTCTTGTTGAGCTGGAATTAACAGTTGGATTTAGATCTTGGTGTTATGGCTGAACAAAGTTCAGCATATATGAGAGGAATTGTACTAACATAATGTGCTTTAGGCATTTTGGAGGCAATTGATTCCATATTTGTGGGGATGGGAGCCCTGACTGCATACAAAAACCAATCAACACAAAAGTCAAACAAATAAAAAAATTGGGTAACTAGTAGGTTCCCAAAAGAAAGTGTTAACAAGAACATTATCACCAATTGAAGTGTTTTGTAGAGGTAAATTCTTGCCCAACTCTATTCAATACCATGACCAACCATCTGAAAGAAAATAAAAATCATTGTAAATAAGCAAAACGACTGGCACAATGGCAAAGAAGGATAATGATCTAAATTTCATTGTCATACAAGCCGTTAGCAACCTTCTCAAAACAAGGAGGAGGCATTTTAGTATTACAGAAAGGTTAGACAAAAAGCAGGGAATGTTGTGGACACCCAGTAATTTCCCCTTTTCACACATGAATGACATGCCCCTAGTAGAAATTTAGATCTCATATTTATTCTGTGGCAAAGTACTATGTCCCAATGGTGTTACTTGGGGCGCTTTTACACGACCCCTAAAATCCGAGGCAAAGGGTTCCCAGATGCAGAGCTTAAAATTGTTTTCCCACCAGCTCCGGACATTAAAATTAAAATTAAGTATGACCACGCCCACCTAAGTGCACCCCAGCGCATTTTCCAAGTACCTGGTCTCCGAAGGTGAAAAATTTCTGATGCAGATTGCAAAGCAGTAAGTGCCGGGCTCTCCTCAACATCTGTTTGTTTGTTTTTTGTTTTTTTGCCCCCCACCCCTTTAAGAGACTAGAATGCTTCCCATGGAGTGGAGGTGAGCCTGCATTCTTTTCTTCCTTTTTTCTCCCTCCCCTCACGCAGACAGGAGCAAGGGAGTGCGGAGAGGTGGGAACGCAGGAAGAGCGACAAACCCCCAAGATCTCTGGTCCGAATTTAAGTGGCCAGTGGATCTTAGGGATCGTGTAAAAGCACCCTTGGTGAACTTGTTTAAAGAGTTTTAAAAAGATGCCTGATTCACATACAATGGGCAAAGGTAAGGAGCAAGCCTTGGGCCAAACCTAACATCAGGGAGAGTGAGATAGTTGCCTCAGGATGCAGATTTAAGCTGTGATGAAAAAGCAGCAAATGTTTACTTCTTTATTCTCCTCTGATTGATTTTGTTGCTAGAAATAGAGGGAAGTGCTTCCTGCCTCATGTGTAAAAAATATTTGGTTGTCTCAGGGCATTACATTGCACCTTTACTTTGCTGCTCCACATCAGATAATGGCATTTCTTGGAACAATACTGGTAGCCATGCACACATGCATGCATAGACATGAAGAAGTTTTGGGAGGAAGCAAGAATGGGAGAATCAGTGGCCTGCCACCACCAGAACGAAAATGCCCAATGAGAAAGAAGCATCAAGGTGTTACAGAATGTATGCTCTTAGGCTTTTCATAGGTGTCTGGTTGCCCAGTTTGGAAGCAGAATGCTGGACTAGCATGACTTTAAGTCTCATTCAGCCTGCCTCTTCTGTTATCTTATATCAGGAGAAGACATGGAATTTGAGTTCATTAAGCACCTCTGAGGTTATCATTAGACAAGCTTTTCAAAGCACCATTCTTGTAATACTTGCTCTGTCTTTATTTATAGCACCCAGGACATGGGGTCACGAAGAGTCAGTCACAACTGTAATGACACAACACACACACGCACACGCACACGCACACACACGCACACACACACACACACACAGAGGGGGGGGTCTTTTTATAAGAAGGAAATCACCTGCTGAACTTCTGCCATGTGTCCGTGAAAGGTACAGACACCTTGCCATGAACAGTCCTCAACATTAGGAACTGCAGCTAAGTGGAACTGATTGTTCCTTCAACATTCAACCTAATATTTTCAATACAAACGTTAATTTGGGTGACATTTGTCAGGAACTACCATCTCTATGTTTTGGTCACTTCCTGAGCACACTTACACTGTTTGGTTAGGGATTGGAGGAACGGAGTAACACTCTGGGTGAGTTGAGCTGAGCTCCATAAACGTCAAAGCTTAAAGTAGCCAGTCTTGAAAAGATTGATGGATTATACTTAGTCAGCTCCCTGGATCCTTTGGCAAAAACTAAACAAAAGCCAGCCATTTCTTCTTTGAGAGCTCGTTACCCATTTGAGCAGAAGTTAAGCAAGGATGAAGTTACCCGCATCCTGGGGATTCACTGACAGAATAGACCCCTGCCAACCATACATCAAACAACTGAACAAAGGAGCCAATGTTTTCCTTATATTCTGTTTATTTCCCTTTTTCTTGCAGTCATCCAGGAGTGTCCCTAAGGGTAGTTTTGACATATGGCATTGCTTCAGATGACTGGATGCATTAGCAGACTCACTGCCACATCTTGCATGAAACATAGTATTTCCCTCCGTTTCAATCCTAGGCAACTGTTCACCATGCTTAGTGTAGGAGCTTTTTGCTGCATATCCCCCCTCCTTCTCTTGTCTTCTTCCCTTTGGTCCAGTTTTGGATTCTAAACTTCTGGAGCCCACGCCATGCGTTATTGTTGCTTGTACCACAAAGCACAGTGCACTGAATAAGACATGGCCATAATAACAACAATGGTATCGTGTCTCATGGATATATGACTTCTAAGCACTGAAATTTCTTTCTTTAGCTTTTAATGGCTGGAAGGGATGGCCTAATGGGCAACCATCCATTCTGGCACTGGAGGCAACTTTGTGCTCCTTCATGCCATCTTTTCGGCTCATCCCCTCCATTTGTCATTGGTTTGATCCTCCCTTTTGTTTCTTGGTTTATCTTCCTGCCTTGACTGTTAGGTCAGCAAATCCCAGAAGTCTGTCTTGGTGAAAGGTAAGAAGTTGAGTTGCCAGGTAAAGGAAATATGTTTGATTGTCCTTCCCACCTACTCCTTCAGCAAGCAAAATTGCTACCCTTTGTTTGTTAGCAATAAGTGGCATTAGGAATGTTGGACTAGGGTTGCAATGGTCTGTTTCAGCAGGCTGGGCATTGTTACTCTCATGAGTACACCAGTCTTCAGTTTGTCCAAGGAACATTTCATCAATGGAAAGCAGGTGGTCCTCCTTATGTTGTTGAACAGCTATTCCCATCATCCCCCGCACTGATCCTACTAGCAATGCTGGCTCGGGCTGTTGTGGGTTAAGAGCATCGATCAGCCCATGTGTTATCCGTGGCTATTATATAACAGAGTTTGACCTCCTCTTTCTTTTTCAGACTGGTGGTTTTGCAACACATTTGGCCCACCAGATTCTGATGCTGTGACTTTGCTGGGTTTTTTTGCAAGTTTTTGCCTCCCTGATCTGGGTTTTGTTTCAAGGCCACCCTGAATGCAGAGAGCTGGTTTGGGCTTGGTGAGTACCTGAAGAGAAGACCACCAGGGGAACACCTGCAATTTGCAGGTATGGCTAGGAAGGACTCCTCCCCACAACCCTGGATTGCTGCTGCCAGTCAGAGTTGACAATATATGGGGTAGAAGGATCAAAGGCCTGACTCAGTATAAGGCAGGTTCTTGTATTCCTATGCTTCAGTCTGTTGTCCTTTGTTGTCCTTTTTTCTGCTGTTTGGTTTTTCACCCTGGCAGAGTTCCAAGTGCTCTGTTGAATACACTAGCTCAAAATTTGTCCTTGACGGAATTTATGGGAACCTGTGATGTATTATCCCAAGCCCTGGTGTACCTACATCATGATTGTTTGTCGTTATGTTTCATGTGAGTGTGTGTTATACAATATTAAAATTATTCATTACTCAGACTTTGAGAAATCTGTTTGTTCACTGCAGTCCCGGAAAGAGCTCAGAATATATTTTTTCATGTCCTTGCTGTAGATCCAGCTCTTGTGAATAGCACTTCCGTTTAAATCATAATTATGCTCGGGTTCTTCAGGGAAGAAATAGTATTTCAAATCAGTGTGGATGAAGTTGGAAGGAATAAAATTTATGCATTTGAAGGGTGGATCAGATTGCTAAGTGATAAAGTAGTGTGAATACAGAAACTTTATGTTGGTAATGAGTAAAGTGACAATTTCTTTTCATTATGTGAGGAGTGAATGTGGCAGAAGTGGGTGGCAAATGGTGGGGGACAGTGACAGGCACGGAAGCGGGAGTGGGCGGCGACGGACATGGGGGAGGGCAGCGATGGGCGCGGTGGGCAGACGGCAACGGGCGGTGGGGGGATGGATGGCGGTGGCCAGCGGTGGGGGGGCGGTGGGGGGCAGCAGGCTGGCCAGCGCCCCCTCTCCATTTTAGCACCCTAGGCAACTGCCTAGTTCGCCTTAATGGACGCGCTGGCCCTGTTAACAACCACTTGATCTGCAGAATTTGGTAGAGGATAAGAGTCATTTTTGGTTGGCCACCTCTCCTGTTTTATTGGGGTTATTTAAACAACTGTCATTGGACAGTCCTCTTTTTGAAGGAGTTGCATGTTTCAAGGTCCCTCCAAACCACATTGTTCAACATGCTCTTGGACAAAGCACTCCATGTTTGCCCTGATGGTCTCTGGAAGCTGTGCATAGAACCCAATAGGGCTTCCTGTTTGAGCAAGCAGGTTCTGGATGTTGCTTCACCCAAGTGGAGGGAAAAGAGGAAACACACACAGAGCAGACCACATATCATGCAGTTACGAATCAACCAGATGCTAGCTCATGGTATTCTGCATTATGCCAAATGTCTTATATTATTTGTAATAATCAGGATATGTAAGTGTTATCCAAATCCATATCCTCCCCACCACCGCCCTCTGGAAATGCACAAGTAGCCACCCTAATTTATCACCATACCGTTTATGGTTTTATAAAACTTGCTTACTGATTTCAGCACACCGGGCTGCCATGAAGGGTGCAATAGCAAGCTACCTGTTTTTCCTGGTCAGATGGCAACTTTATAAGTAAACTGTCTCTCATATCTGCAGTGTTGAAAAGACCGTTTCAGGGATGCTTCCTGGGCTGTTTTTAAAAATACACTTATAAATACACTTTATCAACTCTGTGTTTTCCTGCCAACTCCTATTACTCCTATTACTCGGCATAACAAGCATTTGAATTGAGTGTTGAATCTGATTGTATCAGGGGATTTGTCAAAATGAATCATCTGTAGGCTATTATCTTGTATTCTCACATCTAGAAACTCATGGTGAGGGAGCCGTGCTTTAGGGCATATTAGATGCTAGGGCTTAAAAAAAGTGTTTGCATAAAGGTTTAAAATAATTGTGGAAGGAATGTTTCCTCTTTAATTGTGATTACAGCCTTGAGCAGTAAGTGGGCAAGTCTTTCAAACATATCTTCCTCTGATTTTTTTTAAAAAATATATACTTTCTTCAACTGTGTTGTTCATATTTGTTCTACAGCAACCCAAAAACTGGGCAGATCCCCTTTTGTGACCTTTATATGGCGTGTTTTGATCCAGCTCCCATTAAATTCATTGCAAGAGATCATGATCAAGTTTTGAGAATATGTTTATTTTTTTTGGGGGGGGGGGGGTTGGTGTGAGTTTTTTTGGTCTAAAAATATTTTACAGTAACCATGATTCTGGAAAATATAACAAAATGAAGTAGCATTTTCAAATATAGGGTACTCCTGTAGGAGAAGTCCAAACCTTACAAGGCCATATTCCTCGAGAAAAATAGGAATCAAATGGGCATTGGCTGGACAGGAGCCCTGTGCATACTACATGTACACAGAAGTAAGTCCCACAGTATTAGGGCTTTCTAAGGAAGGATGGGATTAGGAAGATATTTCAAAGTCCTAAATGCTATGAGACCCCAATATTTTGAGGGGACAATTCTCATTATGTGTTTAGGTCCAGCTTATCATGAAGACCAGCTGGAGAAACCTCCTCTGTGCCCCACTTTTAGCAGCAGTGCACTGTGTGGCTTCCTTGTTGATGGAGGCCTGATTATGGAATGAATTCTCTTGAAGACCTGACCAAATCCAAAGAAACAAAGCAAAAAACAAAAACATGTGGCACCTTAAAAACGGTTATATTTTAATGTAAACTATCATGGGTTGAGTCAACTTCTTCAGACACACAGCAGCAGAATGAAATGTTGGAATACCAGTTTCATACCAAATACAGTAAACCCCCACCTATTGCAGGGGTTAGGTACGCGACCTGACCCGCAATAATTGAAAATCCGCAATATGCAGATGCTGGGTCAGGTCAAGGCTGGGTGGGCTCTCTGGGGGCTCCTGTACTTACCCCAGGCCTGGCGCTGCTCCAAACGGGCCTGCAAGGGGCTTCCTGGGCCCTCGGAGGCCCCAAAAGTGCTTTCTAGTGTTCCGGAGGTCACTTCTGGTTTACTGGAAGTCAATTCCGGTTTGCAGGGAAGCACTTTTGGGGCCTCCAATGGGCCTGGGAAGGCCTTTCCTCCTTACCCCAGGAGGCCTTTTTTTTAATATACCGCGGACCCGCGATATACTGGGATCGCAGTATATGAACTGCGAAAGGGCGGTGGACAACTGTATTCATTGGCTGTTGGGTGTATGGTATATTTACATGCTGGTTTTTGGCTTGTGTTGTTTTAGGGCTCTGTTGTAAGAATTCCTCAGGAGGCAGAAAACAGACACCAAATCTGGGTGAAGAAGAGTAGGGGAGAGGGAATAGAGAGGAGTGAGGGAGGTGAAGACTCGGGGGGGGGTGCTTAAGAGTGAAATAACAGGAAACTATTAAATATAGAGGTGAGAGGGAAGAATTTAGGACCTGGCTGGCATGAAGATCAATCCCATTTCAACAGCAATTTATGCGATTGTTCTCTCGGGTGTAAAGGGACCATGATTTTTTTTTTCTTTTATGCTAAGAAGAGAGGCCCTATTTTAATCCCAGGGCTGTATTTAATTGCAGGTATGGTTGAACTCAAGGTAAAAAGATCAGATTATAAAAACCAGAATAGAGGAGTTTAAGGCTTTTTACTGCTAATTATTAGGCCATGAAAAGCATTTAAGGCTTTTCAACAAAGCTTTAGAAGAAGAATTTTTAAAACTCTTTCAGGAGGAAGATCTAGACACCTCGATATGGTGCATCCACAGCTAAGCACTTGGTCATTAAGCTCTTCAGTGACATGTGTCCCTTGGCCTGTTCTTTCCTGATGGAGTGAGATGCACTGCAGTTCCGTCTGGCCAAGTTGCTGCTGCTTATTTATATATATTGCATCAGTTGGTGGTCTGCTAATCCATTGTAGTCTGTACTTGTGCTTTCAAATCCAACCTTTTTTTTTTTTTGGTCTAATTTCCTTTTGGGAGCTGGCTGGATAACATGGCAGCAGAGCTAGAGTTTGGAAGATCAATTCCTCACTGTGCCTCCTATGAGCAGAGCCAGCCTGTGTGACCTTGGGCAAGGCGTACAGTCCCAGGGCACCCCAGAAGAAGGGAATGTGAAACCACCTCTACTTGGACACTCTAAAAAGGGCCAACATAATTCATAGGGCACATGACTGTGAAAAGTGCAAATTGCCACTTTTTCACAAGTTGTGTACCTTGGTGCATACCTAAACCAGCAACAGAATTCTGGCCTTTAAAATCTATTTATCCCTTCTAGGGTTACATTCCTAAGTATACACTAGCACACACAGTTTTATGCAAATCAGTGCCTTATTTTGTCTTCTTCTCCTCGTCTTTTGATGACATGCGAATAGTCAACCCTATTCTTTCTACATTGGTGACAGCTGAACCTGTTGAATTTGGCTGGTAGAGATGAGAGATGAAGATGTTTTACTTCATTATCGCCACTCCACTAACCCTTTGTATCCAAAATTTCAAAAAATAAAATAAAATAATGCTCCATGTGTGTACCACTTTGCATTATCTTCAGCATGCAGTTGCCAGAGGTCATCCTATATAAAGCAAGGCAGTGCTCATACATGAAAATATCAGGGGAAGCAATCAGTTGCACATGTAACGTCCCGGCACACACAGGGTAAAAACCATCAGCATTGTGGTCAATGCATTTCTAGGCATGCCAGTATGAAGGTGCAATAGAAGAGTAGGGGGAGAATGCAGGGGAAAGGAAAACAGCAGTCTACGTTTTTCTTTCAATCAGCTTTTCTCCCCTACCTTGCTCCCAATCGCTTAAAAACCTATCAGCCTCTTGGCTCTTTGAAAGCTAAATGAAAAAAGGGCACTTCCATACCACTCCAAACAGCTAGTGCCATTAGACACAAGGAGGAGAGCCCACTGTTACCATGCCTCGTTTCTCTACTGTGTGGTTTTATGACACCATTTCGTTTGTACTAAATGTCATCTTTTGCTGACCTTTTGTCTTGAGCTGTCTCATAAAAGCTTTTACACTCATAAGTATTGTATATAGGCTTTTGCCATTAGCCACACACACACACACACACACACACACACACACACACACACAGAGGACTGTCATGCCCTTGGGAGAATCCAGAACTGTATCTGGCAACACTTCACCCATTTCCTTGGCTTCCTCTATTTATAGAAGCTTTTCTCTACAAGAGACTGTGTGGTACGAAATTCCACTCTCCAAGCACCATGCACCAACAATGTCTTACAGCAGGCTTTCCCATCACATTCAAGGCTGAGATGGTAAAGACAAGAACCTGCTGCAGAAAACATGTGTACTAAAACAGCAGGTGGATAAACACCCGCTGCAGAGTTTGGATGGGAACAGAAAGGGTAAGCCAAAAGGCCGGCCCTACCATTAGACAGAGTGAGGATGCCTCTTCAGATGGTTGGCTGTTGGAAGGGGCAGCAACATACTGAAGGAGGGGACTGTGCTCTCCACTTAACAACCCATGATCAAGTCATATGTCCATCCAGGCTTTTTCTTGTTAAGTTTAACAGGCAGAAGGCTAGACATGGGCTGGATAGAAGCCCTGTGTATACTACATGTACTCAGAAATAAATCCCCCTTCTAAAGAAGGAATGAATAAAATTAGGGAAGTCTTTCATGGTCCTAAATCATGTTTACAGGTGCAAAGGAGGGTGTTGTCTTTTCGCAGGTGTACAAGAAATAAATGCAGTCCAGTTTGCTACCATCCCTGGAAGGTCGAATGGAATACTACCCTCTTTTGTGTTCATCTGGAAGCAAAATGACTAGGATATGGCCCCAGTTAACCAATAATGACCATTGCTACCAAAATGAAGTGGCTGCCATAGACAGTATGAGGAGACATGCTTGTGAGATGTTTATGTTGCTCATTGGGATCTTGGGGGTGGGGCAGGGTCTCAATTTCCTAACCTGTCTCAGATGCCAAGATGGCTTCACCCACACTTGCTTACTGATCAGCAGCACACTTGTCAAAGGCCTGAAATCAACAGTTCCTGGTTTCTACATCTCTTTCAGATGAAGCTTTTATGGTACCCTGTCTCATTCATGAAATTTTACAGGGGCACAAAATGTCATCTACCCCTAATAATCCCCCCACTACTCCTTTTATGTTTCTCCACTGCTTCTTTAGACAAAAATAAAATCTGTTATAACAAAAAAAGATGGAATAGCTAAATAATAACCTTCTGGAAGCACCCCAAGTCATGAGCCTTCCACATAAACTGTGGTGTAGTGCACATGCTCATCGTGACAGTTTTCTTATAGCCACTCCTCCAAAAGTCTAAAAATGCAGGCAGCTGAATTGATCCATGAAAATAAACGAGGAACTGGTCTTTTGTAAAGTTCATGACTCTTAATTGCCCATTTGGTTCCAAACTACCATCAAATGCTTTGCATTACAGCAGGGATGCAAATACCGCGTTCCTGAGCAAACTAATTTATCTTACATCTACAGTTAAGGCTACAGCTAAGTTGAAAAAGAAAGCGGGGAAACACTAGATAATTTTATAGTCCATGTTACTTAGAAATTCCTGGACCTTTGACCCTCTGAGTCCTGGCTCCATTACATCATCAGGCATAACATGTAGTACTACACTACAGACTTTTTGGAAAGCTCTTTTATAGAAGTTAATTATGTTACTGCAAGTATTGCTTTCAACACTCCATAGCAGACACTTAGAAAACACTTGTACTGAGATCATAAATCACAATCTGATCCATATAATCCTCAGGCAAGAGTGCATTGAGGGACAGCCTGAAACAAGCTGCTACCTGAGGCGTAACAGGATATTGTATTGCTGAAAGTCATGATACAGAGTACTCCAAACCTAAGACAGCTGAGTCAAAAAGAGGCTGAGATAAATAAACCAACCCTACAGTTCCCTATTTTGAATCCCTGTTGGGTAGTTTTGAAATATCTCAGTTCAATCAATTTTCCCTTGCATTCTGTCCAGATGTTTACTGGAGTTGCTTGTTAGTGATTCTTGGGATATAACACAGACCCTTTAAAAACAGCTTCCTGTATCAGCTGGTTTAAAGGTGCCTTGTGCTTTTTATCAACTGATTAAAGCTGTTCTTCTGTTCTCTCCTGTTCTGCCCTTGTTCTTTTTATCCTCTTCAGCTGTCAGTGTGATAGCTCAATACAGATAGTTGTTATGTGCTTTGCAAAACCTTTGTGGTCTGATCGTTCCATGCAACCTGCATGCATTACCCTGGGGTTTTTTTCACCAGTATTTCAGGGACTGTGGCATATTAGTTCTGGCTTGTTGCTGCGAGATTTGCTTTCGTCTTCGACAACATGGCTGGGCAACTTTGACTCGGAAGCTCAGCTTCTTAGAAATGCCAGTCTTGTGTGACTGAGAAGATTACTGGGGTTTCAGGGTAGCTCTGACTAGAACTTTCTTGATCCCTCAGAACACAGTGTTTTGTTTTGAACAAACCTCACCCAGTTACATGTAGCCTCTGACAGATTTCTGCATTTACCTGGCACCAAGAAATCAAGGATATCTTCCAAAAATCTAAGCTGGCCCATCCCACTAGAGCCTCTATGGCTTTCTCGCTCTGGGTGGCCACCCCCAGAGAGGCCTGTGAAGCTGTAACACACAATCAGGCTTTCTCGGTGACCAGCCCGTCAGCATGGAATAAACTGCCAAGCGAGATTCGCCAGGCCCCATCCTTGGCATCCTTTTAAAAAGCCTTGAAAACCTGGGTATTTAGGGATGCCTTTGGCAACTGCTAGGTGTTCTGTCCTCCCCTTCTTCATTGTTTGTCTCTCATGAGTTGTCTTGCTGCTTGCTGGGTATTTGTTGTTGTCGTCATTATTTGTGTTCATATACTGAGTTTTTCCCCCTCTTCCTTGTCTTGTTCTTCTTTTGTATTATTATTATTATTATTATTATTATTATTATTATTATTATTATTA
>JAHTLZ010003526.1:15540634-15572247 GCA_023846285.1 Phrynocephalus versicolor | reverse complement strand
TATTATTATTATTATTATTATTATTATTATTATTATTATTATTATTAATGTTTTTGGATATTCTTTTATAAGTTGTTTTTATAAACTGCCCAGAGTTCCCATTTGGGGAAAATCGGACTGCGGTGCATAAATATAAAAATAAATAAGGGTAGCAGATTTGAATTTTTTCCCCTTCTCATGGCCAAAGAGATTTTGTGTGAACCTTGTGCTATACTAATTTAACTACCATCACTGGCTCAACATTTGCCTACGATGCCACAAGTGTTCTTTTTAATCTGCCATCAGTTCACTTCTGAGTTATGGTTGGTGACCCTATGAATGAGCAATCTCCAAAATGTCCTGTCCTCAACTGACCTACCCAGCCCCTGCAGTGTCGAAGCTGTGGCTTCCTTTAGGGTGCTAAGCCATCTTGTAATAGGTCCTCCTCTTTTCCTGCTGCCTTTCACCTTTCCCAGCATGGTTGTCTTTTCCGAAGATTTCAGCCTTCTCAAAATGAGCCCAAAGTAGGGCAATCATAGTTTCAGCTTTTTTTGTTTTTAATTCCACCACCACTCCACCCCACCCGCCTTGATTTGCTCTAGGAACCACTTGTTCATCTTTCCGGCACTCTGGTATATCTGTAAAGCTGTCCTTCAGCACCACATTTCAAGCAAATTGATTTTTTTTCCTGCCAGCTTTATTTACTGTCCCGTTTTCACACCTGTACATGGCAATCAGGAATACAAGAGTGTTTATTTTGTACATTTCTTTTTATGGTATTAGACACATCATTCAGTTTCCTGTGAAATCAAAGCTTCATTTTTGAAACAAAAACAAAACAAGGTTTGGAACTGAGACTGCAGAGATGAACTTGTGAAGGGAACCCTTGCTAAATAAAGCAAAGCAAAGCAAAACACTCTCTGGGTCATTTACAAGTAATGATGCAGGCTACACACTGCCCCACCCCGCAAACTGGGTACTTATTTTGCTGACCTCAGAAGGATGGAAGGCTGAGTGAACCTTGACCCAGCTACCTGGAATTGAACCCCAGGCCGTGAACACAATTATAGCTGCAGTACACCAGTTTAACCACCACACCATGAGACTCAAATACAATTTCTTGTGACTGAAAGTATGTGTTTTCCCCTGTTCTTGGAGTTCCTTAGCCAAATCAGGACAAACTGTAATTTAAGTGGGGGACCAAGGTAGTTTATTTGATTTTATTTATTTATTTATTTTGGAAATTTTTACCTCACCTTACTCCTTGGAAAAGGACCCAAGGTGGCTTACAACAGTGAGGGACAATATAGAATCCAGAACATCTAAGTCACATTCAAGTTAAGAATAGGGAATTTGAAGAGGCATCTTAGAACATTAAAAAGGTAACATTAGAAGAAGAACAAAAGAAAAATCCATTATGATGGGTGAAAAGCAACATGGAGAACACTAGTGTTCTTATGAAATCAGTCAAGGCAATCATATATGGCAGAGGTCCTCAAAACTATGGTCTGGGGGCCAGATACGGCCCCCAAGGGTCCTGAATCTGCCCCCCGGGACCAATTGCAGACCCCCATCCCCTGTTTTGAGAGCAAGCAAGCAAGCCGGGCTCCGCAGCTGCTTCTATTGCTGAGGCAGTTCAAAGTGGTGGGCTATGTCACTTCCCCTACTCTGCCCCCACCGCCCAGATGATCGGCACGCTGGCTAGTGGGGCAGTTCAAAGCGGGAGGCTTATGGCATGGTCCACCGCTCCCCCCCACCCACCACTGAGATGGTCAGGGCATCGTCTGAAGCCAAGTGGGCACTTTAAAATGGGAGGGCTGCAGAAAGGTCCCCCACTCCCTCCATGGCCCCGAGGCCCCAACCCTCCTCCTCCATCACCCCACCCAACTGACTTACTTGGGTGGTTGCCGCCTGTGTTATTGTGGTTGTGAGGAAGGAAGGGGGCAGGTGGAGGCACATAATCAAAACCAGCTAGTTTTCGCTGCCAGAAGCATGGCTCTCTGTGTGTGTGTGTGTGTGTGTGTGTGTGTGTGTGTGGAATAATTTCCTTCAGATCTTCTTCTCTTGAATCTGTCTTGTGTACTGAGGATGTGAAAAGCTGGCATTTTTATCTTTCCCATGTTTCTCCAAGTCCAGCCCCCAACCCATAACAATTTCCACTTCTAATTGTTATTGCTTTTCTCCCTGAAGGAGCATTTATGCATAATTTGGCGTGCACTTCCCCCTAAAGTACACATTTCCTCTGATGTAATGCATTTTCCCGGAGATTTACAATTGTTAGCAGTCCACGTTTGCCCAATGTACGTCTGGTTTTGTGTGCATTTTTCCTTTTCTGAAAGATGTTGTAAGGCTCCAAAAGAGACTTGGGGTAACATGTGCTTCATCTCATTGCCTTCCCAGAAGGGGCAAGTGGTATTATTGTCCATAGGGAAAGGAGGCTGTAACCCTTCTTTTATCTCTAATGTGATAGAAAGTCATGCAGAGATCATAAGAATAGGTTAAAATCAAAGACAAACAAAACAAAAGACAAAAAACGTGTGGCACCTTAAAAGCAAACTTTCATATTTTAATGTAATATTTTGTGGACATGTCCACTTCTTCAGACATATAGCAGCAGAATGAGGTGTGCAATATAATATTAGAGTCTTTTGGTGGGAGATAAACTTTCCTCCCCTGTCATACTCTTTTCTTTAAAATTGAAAGTTCCCAATATCAACCATGAGGGGGGAAATTGCCCAATCCATCCTAGCCTAATATGCTTTCTATTGCCTTAAAAGAGGAATTGAACCTCTTTTTTCTGTTCCCTCTTTCCTCCATCGTCCTCTCTCCTCTTCCTTTTTCTGAACTGCTTTCTTTCCATTGCGATCCTTTCACTCTCTGCTCTCCGGACTGCTGGTGTGGGGGGAAAGCACACAGTCAACACCATCCCCTCAGTCAGTTGGGGCCTTCCCCATTGCCAAAGGCCCGCCCTGTCCCTTTGCAGAGAGGTTTCACCTCTCATTCATCTTTCTTTTTGTAGGAAATGATTCCACACATAGGCACATTATTGTTGTGTTCAACAAAGCCCAGGCCTCATGCAACAGCTTCCCTCAACAGCATGAGTCCTGGGCTCTTATATTAGTGGCAAAAAGCAGAGCACCAGAGATGGGGTGAGTGTCTATGTGTCAGGATGCTGTAGGCTGATGATTTCCTGGGGAGGGCTTATCTGACGTAAGCAGTGTACTGTAGGAAGGGTCTTGATGAATGATTAACCAGACAGCTTGTTATTTCCTCACATACCAACCCATGGCCTTGGTGGATAATGTGAGGGGAAGAGATAAGAGCAAACCTGCTTCCTGAGCATCCGGTCTCATGGAATCCATTGTCCCCTCCAAGGCGTCCCTGCACAGATGGGGTTCAGTGATTCCCAAGCGACCCTACGCAGGAAGCTGGCTGGGGTGCTTATTAATATCTTCCAAGGGAATATTTCTTCCCCATTTTTTTCCTTCCACCCATCTTTTTTCTCCCCCTGGGCTTCCTACAGCTGTATGGATGTAGGCCAAGGCCCACAGGCTGCCCATTGGTTGATCGAGGGAGGCTCGTTTTGAAGGAGAAGGAGGCAAAATGGTAGAGCTTGTGTTTCTTCTGCTTGAGCAGTGGATGCATGCGATTAAGTGGCAAATGAGGTGCCCATGTACAGCAACCAGTGCCTTGTGCTGAATCATTTGAGCCTCCTAGTTAATGTGCCTTGAAATCTTCCATATGCTAAGGGAAAACAAAGTCTTGCTACAGGAATGGACTTAACAAAAGGAAGGTTTGAAAACACTGAAGGACTCAGAAAGAGATTTAACTGGAGCCCTTTGAGAACAGATGCCTTCCTGAGATTTTCATCCTAGAACTACATGGAAAAATCCAGGTAGAGTTGCCAGAGGCATTTAAATGCCAAATGAACATGAATATTCTGCATTGACATTTCCAAATGTTCAAAACTCTTCACAGACAGTTGGCTACGATCTTCTAACAACTCTGAGATTATTCTGCAGGTGCAGCTGATTCTACCTGGGGATATTCTGGTTCAACCCTTAGGCCAGTGGTGGCAAACTTTTGGCACTCCAGATGTTTTGGACCACAGCTCCCAGAACTCCAAGCCTATATTGCCAATGACAAGGACTGTGGGAGTTGTGGTCCAAAACATCTGGAGTGCCAAAGGTTTGCCACCACTGCCTTAGACGGAGTTGTTGTCCTTATTAAAGGAAACTGGGATTGGCTGAGATGACAGCACCTGGCCTGCAGGGAGATCTTGAGGCTGTGGTGGATATGCTGACCCAGTGTGAGACTGATGTGGAAAAGGCAGATTCCATTTAGCAGATAATTAAGAAAGGCATTGAAGGCAAACTGCCAATATCATAATTCAAAGTATTATGCACAGTTCTGGTTGCCAGTGAAAAGATGTCTGGCAAAATAGAAAAGAGAATTGACATGGAAAGTTTCCCATTTAGACTACTGTAATGTGCTGTACATGGGGCAGCTCTAGGAGTGGATACAGAGGCTTCAGTTACTGCAATATTTGGCTGGAATATCGTATGTATTCTATATGGCACTGACTTTATAGAATTCCAGTGGTTGCCCATTTGCTTTTGGACAGAATTAGAGATGCTGGTGATGACATTTAAAGCTTTAAATGGTTTGAAGAAGCACCTATCCTATGGGTATGTGCCCAAGCACTCCAACTTAGTAGAGAAACCCTATTCTGTATTTCCCAGTGGTATTAACACATTTGCTGAAATCCAGTAGTAAGTCACAAGTAGACCCTTCATATGTTCCATTGATTCAATCAGTCTACTCTAGTTGTGACTTACTACAGGCTTTCCAGCATTATATGAAACATGAAAGGGGGGTTGTCTGTTGTGGGATTTTAGTTGTTGAATGAAACTTTGGGGGGGAGGTAAAGGATCCCCACACACATGTGTGCTAGTCGTGTCCAACTCTGGGGGCGGTGCTCATCTCCATATTCAAGCTGAAGAGCCAGTGTTGTGCAAGTCCATGGCCATATGGCCAGCATGGCTGCAAGGAAACACTGTTTTACCTTCCTGCTTTTTATGGCGGCACCTATTTATCTACTTTCAATTACATGCTTTCGAAATGTTAGGTTGACCAGAGCTGGGGTTATCAGCGGGAGCTCGCTCTGTTGTGTGGCATCTGGGATTCAAACCACTGAGCTGCCGACTTTGCAGCCATCAGTTTTTGGAGCTTTAGTCCATTGAGCCACCACGCCACAAACATTGGAGGTCCGGGGGTGGGTGGGAGAATGCAAGGAGCATCTTAGGTGCATGGTATGGAAAAAGTAGTTAGGGAGAAAAACTTCATCCTGTTTCATAATACTAGAACCTAGGGTGAAATGAATACTGAGCTACCTGGTTATAATAAAAGAGGTGCAATTACAGTCACCAACTTGTATGGCTTTAAAAAATGATTGGACAGAGGCATAGATCCCAAGGCCATCATTAGCTGCTGGTCCAAACTTCTCTATACTGCCCCTTATATTAGAGGCACCATAGTCCCATCTTGCTCTGTTTTGCTAAATATTCCATGGTATATATTTATTTATCTTCCTTTTGACCCATCTAATTACTCTAAAAGTTATTGCTTGCCATTTTTACATGGAATTGTACCTCCAGTCTTCTGGTTTGTCTGTAGAAAGTAAACAATCAGCTGATGCACAACAAAAAGAGCGTGCACTTGAGTAGGCAAATCTGATTGATCTGTTCTCAGTTCCAGGTCACCAAACCTGGATCATGGGAAGCTTTCCTGCAGGCAATCAATAAATCAAGTTGTGTAAAAACTAGTATGGATTGCCAAGCAATCGAGTTGCCAGCTTTTCTTCTTCTTCTCTCCTACAGAGGCTTTGTGAGTTTGACACGTTGCAGTTCTATTGGTGCAGCTTTTTCTTGACATGTTGTAGACCCACTGGTGCAGCCTTCCTTGGCTTGAAAACGTTTATAGTGAGGCTGCTTCTGTTGACTCTCTAGCTGTTTTGCAGCTGTTAAAGCATTTTAAAAAAATTAGCCATCTCCATCTGGGTTGACTGCCAATCTGTCTGCATTTGGCTGCTACAGAAATGTTCAAAGCCATCATCAGAAGGATGAAATTCAAAGGCTTCCAATGCCCATCCCTGTCCCCCATTGAAGTCTTCTCTTTTGATTCTGGATAAACATATTTGCAGAGGAAATGAAGAGGGCATCTCTCATAGTGCTATACTCTTCACATAGGCCACTAATATTTTCAGCACCGCGGATAGCTCCCAGTATACTGCTCCAAGGGTACTAGAGAAAACTCAGAGGACATGACACAGTCAAATGGTAACTGTTGGACTGGCTCCTGGGGTTTTTTGTTTGTTTGTTTATTTGTTTATTTATTTGTTTGTTTGTTTGTTTTGCTGGTTTGCTACTTGTTTCTCAAAAGTGACCAGAAGGACCAGGATTAAAACTCCCAGAAGTCATCCTGCTGGTGGTGAATGTTTGGAACTGTTCTCAAAAACAGTCAGTTTGTGATGTAGGGGAATCCCATACAGTTAGATTTGTTTCGGTATATGCTCAAAGTCGGACATATATAAGTAGCATTGTCATATCATACAACCTGTATGATCTGTGGAGAAAGTCTTAAAGACAAAGCTGTGATTTACAGTTGAAAATGCCACTTCTTTCTAGACTTCTCCAGTCTCCTGGGAGCAGATTGTTGAGTGAGAGCCCTCCACGGTGCTGTTACCGCTAGGTGTTAGAAATAGGTACAGTGAACCCTCGTATAACAAACAGTTTGTATAACATAAAATCTGTACAACATAAAACATTCCAGAGATAGGGGAAATTTGCTTAACAGAATCACCTATGGGGCGAATCTGTACAACATGAAAATAGTCGCGATTAGGGATTACTCTGTTTTCAGTGCATTCCTATGGGAAATTTGTATAAAGGAAAATTTGCTTCACATAATTTCATTTGGAATGAATTAATTCCTTTATACAAGGTACCACTGTACCTCCATGGCTTTCTTCCAATGCCCTTGTCCAAATTATTCTTCGCAGAGGTGCAAGTTCAGAGACAGAGAAGCTCTGGTGGGAGTGGGGGCTTGCACGTGATACACATGAAACCAGGAAAAACTGGAAGGTCACTTTAAAGGTTTTGTTTGGTTTGATTTTGGGAAGGGAGTGAATAACAGTTTGGGGTTTTTTTGGGGGGGGAAGCAGTTCTGGTTTTGAAAATGAAAAAAACCCAGAGAAAGAGTCTGTGAATTATCTGTCAAAACAAGATGTTGGAGGCATGCTGTTTATTAGATGAGATTGTGCCCTCTGGAGGTACATTTCTTCCATAAAAAAAGGTTAAATGTCCTTTAAATATATATAGGGCCTTTTCACACGACCCCTAAAATCCGTGGCAAATGGCTCCCAGATCCGGAGCTTAAAATTGTTTCCCTACCAGCTCCGGAGTTTACAAAAAATTAAGTGTGACCACGCCCACCTAAGCACGTCCCAGCACACTTTTCAAGTACCTGGTCTCCGGAGCTGAAAAATTTCTGATGCGGATGTAAAGTAGTGAGTGCCGGGCTCTCCTCACCTTGTGTTTGTTTTTTTTGTCCCTGCCACCCCTTTAAGAGACAGGAATCATGACGACGACGGGGCTTGGGGTGGCTTCCACCGGCAGACGGAGGTGAGCCTGCGTTTTTTCTCCCCTTTTTGGGGGGGGGGAGTCTCCTTTTTCCCCAAAAAATGAAATAAAATAAAAGGGCCCAGTATTTTGTTCCATACTTCTGCTAGTCCAGTGGGAGTGCCCTCATCAGCATTAGTACAGTGCCACTAATTGGTTCAGTTTTAGGTTGTGTGCGCCTCATGAGCAATGTGACAAAGTCCCCCAGAACTCAAAATCAAAACAGGAGGTCTTTAATTAGCAACAATACGCCTCTTCTGGTTGTCATTCCCATTG
Source organism: Phrynocephalus versicolor (assembly GCA_023846285.1). Lineage (NCBI taxonomy): Eukaryota > Metazoa > Chordata > Lepidosauria > Squamata > Agamidae > Phrynocephalus > Phrynocephalus versicolor. The sequence goes on along the minus strand of JAHTLZ010003526.1, from coordinate 15,564,313 downwards.
GCCTAGTGGATACTGTGTGTCATTTTTTTTAAATGTTGGATCATGCTCTGTCTCGTTTCCTTTGGCATTTCTTTTCTAAAACTAGACTGAGCCCTTGCCACCATACAATTACCCAAAGTTTGGGGGAAATTTCTTTCTTCTTCTTCTTCTTCTTCTTCTTCTTCTTCTTCTTCTTCTTCTTCTTCTTCTTCTTCTTCTTCTTCTTCTTCTTCTTCTTCTTCTTCTTTTGGTTAAACTACAGTGACTATCCTAGCTGCTAGATTCTGGGAGCTGCTGTCAAAAAACAGAAGTTTTCCGAGTTTTCTAAGAGCCAAATATGCATGTTCACATTGTTGGAATGTGGCAAGATCTAGATTTAGACATTCAAAGTTTAATGTCAGGTGGACCTCACCTGGGACTGTGAACCAACAAGTCCTGTCTCTTTAACTAGTATGGCTCTACAAAAGGAGTTGTGCTTGCCTGCTCACCACCCTTCTCTTTCCTTCTAACCTGCACTCATGCTGATGATAGTCTGAGTGAGGCAGAAACTGTGAGTGTTTGCCTGACTTCATGGGCATTGCCTGAGCTGCCATCGCCTTACTTGTTTTTACTTCGTTTTGGTATGTTTGTTATGTACTGTTAGTATTTTGCTGTTTTACTAGGAATGTCCCGTTTGCCTTTTCCTTAAGAGACTTAGATAAAGTTTATGTTTTATACTTCACTTTCATCTTGGTGTCTTCAGTTTTTTTTTTTTTATTCCAACACACATGGGACAGGGTGAACTGAAGAACTCAATAAGAGAAATGTACACATGATTCTTTCTCTCAAAAACATGTGTTTCCATGATTTCAGGTAATTCTTTTTAGCTTCATGTACATCCGTGATCCAGGTGGGGGATTCCCCCCCCTCGCTTTTATAGAGGAAATGAAACAGTGATGGCAATCCAGAAGAAAATGAAAGGAAATATAGGAGGCACTGTTTTAGACAGTGGATTGCCATGACTAAAAGGACACCAACCCCTTTTTTGATGAATGATTTCAACACAAGAGAGGAAGATTGCAGGCTGCATTTCAAGAAAACCATCTAAATAAGCCACCACCTGTTCGATTGGTTTTTTTTTTTTTTAATGTCCCTGGGCAGGTTAATGGGCAAGTGTTTAAACACATTTTATACCTCAGCCACTCCAGTACTCCTGCCAAGAAAACTCCATGGACGTGGGGTCACGAAGAGTCGGTCATGACTGTAACGACACAACACACACACACACACACACACACACACACACACACATGTGGAAAAAAAGAGAGTGAGAATACCAGGGATGAGGAGAAAGGAAAGCAGATGAGGTAATGTTTACCAGTAGCACCCTGGTCAAACCTTTGATAAGCACAGAAATGTCCTTGACATGGGGGTTATTTTGCAAAAAAAAAAAAAAAATCTAAGGAAAGAAAGGAGGGCTGAGACTGGAAATCATCTGCAAACAGGCTTGTTCTGGATGGACCTCCGTGTGAAAGGGGTCATCTTCTTTTGTTGCACGGCTGGGTTGTTCCATTCCTGGGTCAAAAGAGGAGTTGCTTTGGCCGTACTTTAGTGGAGGCTGAAAATGGATCAGTTCCAGCTACATAGCAATCAGGCAGTTGCATCAAGGTCAGGCCAGCTGGAAAACGGCTTCCATCACTCACATGGGCCTGGGCAATTTTCAGCCGCCTGAACAAACTCCGAGGGAGGCCAAGTCGAGATGCCTCACACAAGTCTCTGGAGAATGAGAAAGGAAATCAATACTGCTTTCTTTTGCTTTTTGCTGTTCAATCAGACCTTTTTGATTTCTTTGGAGAGGAATCATGTAGTGCCCTTCTCCCTCCTCCCCTTCCCCATGTTTTTTTATATTTTTGGCTGTCAGGGTTGACTGTGATTCACAGACCCCATCCTAGAAAGAGTCAATTTCAGACTGAAATGAGCAGAGAGAACTCTTGAGGGAACATGATAGAAACCACTCTGATAAAACCATTGAAAACAAGGCATGCGCTTTTGCAAAACTCTTCCCTTTCGATAGCACTGGCCAAGCTTTGCATCAGCTGCCTCATTGAAAGAATAACATCATTAAGGCCAGGAACCATTACTCAGAGGACTCAGAAGCATCACTTGTAGCCCCCAGAGGCACAGTGCCACCATGAAACTAAAATGAGACTATTAGGATGTAAGAAGAATCATGTTGCATACTTGTTTTGTTTTTTCCTAGCGATTTTCAAGATAAATACAGAGAAAGTTCATTTTAGGTTGAATGAATCTCGAGACCAATTGGCAGTCAGATGAAAGGTCAGGGCATGATTGCAAGCAACCACTGGGTGAGGGATTTGTTTCAGGATCACCCTAGGTCAGTGTTGGGGAAACTTTGGCATGGGTGCCAAAGGTGGCATGCGGAGCCCTTTCTGAAGGCATGCGACATCGTCCTCTCACAGCCATGGCACTTCCCTGTCCACTCAGAGCATGCCACTGTGCTCCATGCAGAGAGCTGGGTGAAGGGGAAGCAGCGGTTTGTGGGCTCCTTCGTAGCCCCACTTTACTCTCCAGCCACAATGCTTTTGAGATGCCCTTATTGTTTTTATATTTTATATCCCCTATTTTTTATCCTTTATTTTTCACCCCCTTTTTTATAGTTGATAGTTGCTTTGTTCTTTCCCTAGGCTTGTCTTGCCCTTACTGTTAACCACCTGGAGTTCTTTCGGGAAGACAGGCGGTATATAAATAAATAAATAAATAAATAAACTGGGGCTATGAATGAGCCCACAAGCCTGTACCGTGCCCCCCTGGCTTTCCTGACAGTGTAGCACCCCATCCGCCTCTCTGCTCAGAGGGTGCTACTCTTTCAGACAGCAAGGATCGATCAGCAGGTTACTGAGGAAATCAAAACCCATGCTTTCCCAAAGGGTAGCACTCCTGTTCTTCGATCCTCACTTTCCCAAAGGGTAGCACCTTTTGGGAAAGTGGGGATTGGAGAGCAGGGGTGCTACCCTTTGGGAGAGCGAAAATCAAAGAGCAGGCTTTTGAATTTTCCATGGCCACAGCACCCTCACTGTGGTTGTGGGAAATTAAAAAACATGATCTTCGATGCTTGCTTTCCCAAAGGGTAGCACCCGAAGCATTTGTAACCTGGGGTACCATTGTATTCAGGTTAAATTGCCGTATTGACACTGTGTGAAGAATAAGTGGGTTTTAAATCACAGTTTGGGCATTCAGTCTCTAAAAGGTTTGCCATTGCTGCCCTAGATGGTACATTCAGCTTGTTTTTAGAAGGGGTGCTTCCTCATGTGGTGAAAGCCATAGGTTTATCACAGCATGCGATTTTCTTACTGGTCCAGTTTGCATTTAGCATGGAAGGTTAACAAGCTACATATAATCTTCAAGTCCTGTTACTGGGGCAGGTACCTCTTAGGAGAGGTAACAATTGAACCTAAAGGAATACACATTCCCCATGGCACAATGGTTAAATGGCTGTACTGTAGCTTATAACTGTGCTCAGAAGCTGGGGTTCAATCCCAGGTAGCCGGCTCATGGTTGACTCAGCCTTCCATCCTTCCAAGGTCGGTAAAATGAGTACCCAGCTTGTTGGGGGGGGGCAATGTGTAGCCTTCATATTTAAATTGTAAACCGCTTTAAGCGCTATGAGGTGGTATATAAGCAGAACACTTGGCTTTCCTTTTCCCATCTACATCTAGTTTGACCCTAACCCCCCCCCAAAAAAAAAACCATTCATTTCCTTGAAATACTGTAAATACATGGTCTTGACCCATTGAACGTAATTCTACGGCTTATTTGAAATTGTTGCTAATTAACAAGGTGCTCGTTGTGTTCCTCAGCATGTGCTTGACTACACAAGCAGATGTGCACCCAGGAACGCAATCAGCACCTCATTAATAAGCAACATTTTGCTATCTCAGCTTAAAATGATTTCTCCTTATGCAGGCATAAATTCTATTCAGTATTTGGGGAGAACGGGTAAGTATGTTATCTTTCAAGCTTCACAGAACTCTGAGAGAGAAAAGACAGAAGATTTGTGATACTTGCACTTTCTCACTAAAAGAAATTCACTTTCTCAATCTGCTCTGTAGATAAGCAGTCCTTTTGTCTCCAGAAGTTGTCAGTGACAAATTTCAGCAACTCTTCCCTTGAAACATAGCCGCCAATGTCATACCCAGAGATAGAAATCTCTCTCTCTCTCTCTTTCTCTCTCTCTAAGATTAGAAAGTCCTTTCTTGGTACAGTATCCTGAAGAAAGAATGAATAGGTGGTACTGCTAAGGATGTCATGTTGAAGAGGGAACAGGTTTGTTTTCCATGGCTTCAGAGACTAGGACTCAGGGCAATGGTTTCAAACTACAGGAAAAAAGATTCCATTTGAAAAGTGAGCCTCGTGGCGCAGTAGTTATATGCCTGTACTGCAGGTAAAACTGTGCTCACGACCTGGGTTCAATCCCTGGTAGCAGGCTCAAGGTTCACTCAGCCTTCCATCCTTCCGAGGTTGGTAAAATGAGTACCCAGCTTGCTGAGGGGGCAATGTGTAGCCTGCACACTGTAATTAAAATTGTAAACCGCCCAGAGGCTTCTTGTAGTGGTATGGGGCGGTATATAAGCAGAACACTTTGCTTTTTTGTTTTGCTTTATGAAGAACTTCATGACAGTTAGAGCTGTTCGGCAGTGGAATATGCTGCCACGGAGGGTGGTGGAGTCTCCTTCTTTGGTGGTTTTTAAGTAGAGACTGGATGGCCATCTGTCAGAAATATTGTGAAGGGGTTCCTGCATGGCAGGGGGTTGGACTAGATGGCCCTTGAGGTCTCTTCCAACTCTATGATTCTAGGTCAAAAGGAAAGTGTCATTAAAAGTCTCCCTATGGCTGAAGAGGCAACAGAATTCCTCTGTCTAATAGTGAAGGTCATTTTGAATTAGCGCAGAAGTCATGGAGAAGTAAACAGCCATTGTGTCTGCAGGAGCCCCGGCATTATAAGTATATAAGCTTGGTGTAAATAGATTTATTTATTCAGCTTTTGTCCTCAGATCCCCTCAAAAAGAGCTCAAGAGAACTAACAGTATAAAAATTCAGAGGAAAAAAGAAACTCCTGCTTAAACCCATTACATAAAATAAACTGATTAAAAACACAGCTGAAAAAACACACATTAAAAAAAACCTGCAATGAAAAGTATAGCCAGCACCTAACTTATTTGATCCCTTTTTACAACAGACCAGCCTATCTACAAAAAGCCCACCTACCTCCTGTTCCCATCAGCTGTGATGATGCCAAGCCTAAGAAAAGGATTTCCTCAGAAGATCTTAAAGCCCCTGCATGCTTATGTGAAAGAATCAAAGGGCCCAGCCTTCAGTCCTACAAGGCTTTATATGTCATACATGTGAATATGTCCCAAATATCTGTGACTTACAGGACTGACTCAAGGCCATCTGGTGGGTGAGAAGCACTACCATGATACAGGAATAGAGGAGCTTTGATGGGTTGGGGATTACGATAGTACCATAGCGACAGCATTGACACTTCCCATGTTACTCAGTCCAAGTTACTGTGTGCCATCAGAGATTGGATATTTATTTATTTATTTATTTATTTATTTATTTATTTATTTATTTATTTATTTATGTTGTTAGTTATCCAGGCCTCAACAGCTGGAGAACAGGCACAGCTGTCTCTGTATATGGCCTAGCGCATTTAAAGTCCCTCACAGGAAGGCTGGCATGGGCTCCTCTGAGGAGAGACACAGTGAACTGTTCAAGTTGTGGGAAAACCTGTGTGAACTGGACCAGTTTTCTTATATGTAAAAGGCTCTCAGTGCTGTGTTGTGAATCTAAGGCCTTGCTTAATTATGTTCCTTCCTTCCGTCCGTCCATCCGTCCGTCTGTCCGTCCGTCCAGAACCATATTAAATTCTAATCCAGGTGGATTATGATCCCACATACCTCAGGCCTTGCATTAACCAACAGGGCTGTTTGTTTCTTCCAGAATATTTCAGTAAATAAATAAGGGCAGATTTAAACTAAAACCCTATCTGTCACACACCCGTCTGTTAGCCGATGATGAGGCCACCGTGTGTAATTAAACAATCATTTATATTCTGCGCGAGCATGTGCCAAACAATAAAGTACTCTCAAGAGCCTCGTGCTGCTGAGGCGTTTAATCCATGCACAGAAGGAGTTTGCGGCAAAATTTCTCCGGCAGAATGGGGCTTGTCATCAAGGAGCAGGACGGGGAGGGGAGTTTATATCCTTCAATAATTTGATAACGTGGTGGAATAATTTCAAAAGCTAATAAGGATGCTGCTGCATTTCTTGGGCCACATCCACATTCCGTTCTCTTGTCTTTCACATGCTTTGCCAGGGTGGAATGGGGTGGTGGTGTGGTCTAGCCAGGGACATCACTAGGGCATGTGTCACAGTGGCCAGAGCAGGTTTCTCAAGAAATGGGCTTAACTGGCGTACTAGTTTTAATGTGTAAATGCACTCCTGGCCACAGCTGTGACCTGGGCATCTAGGCTCAAATATGAGTCCATGAGCACACACACACCCAAGCTATGCACCTCTTTTTTCAAGGGGGGGTAGTTCCCTTTAGGACAGGTTGCATCCCTATCCCTTGATCATCCTTTTGACTGACCAGAAGCACTTCTGTCTTGTCTGGGTTTAGTTTCAGTTTGTTTCTCCTCAACTAGTTCGTTACTGATGCTAAGCAGTGATCTAAAGATTGGGGAAAGCTGTACTGTTATTCTGTTCTGTTCTGTTCCGTTCCATTCCATTCTATTCTATTCCATTCTATGTGAAATGTCTATTTGGACTGGGGTCTTGAGTGAAGAGAAAAGGTTTGAAGGACAGCCAGTTCCAAAGACTAGCTAAATCTGGTGTGCAGAAACATTTCCATTCATTTGTCCTGAATCTCCCATGGTCCCACTCCAATTCTAGAATTATGAGAGTAGAAAGAAAGCTTTTCCCACCCACTTTCTCCATGCCCACTTTCTCTACCAAACTTTCCCATACTGTCTCCTTCCTGGGTAAAAACCTCAAGCACTGTAAGCACTCTTGATGGGGGACTTGCTCCAGTCGCTCCATCCATTCTGCTTGCCACTTCCTCCCATACTATTTTTTCAAAAACCCTATCTAGGACCATAACACTATGGGACAGCACAGCACTCATTATGCATGGGGGAGGTCCAAGTTCTTCTTCAGTGCATCTGTGAATGCACACATAGGGTTAACAGCACTCATAGCGTTGGTCGCTGGTAGTCTCCATGGTTCCATGACTGATAATAATCTGACTGAGTGGTATAGAATGTTTGTCTTAGGATTCTCTTGGCATACTCTTCCTCTAACTGTGGGCCAAACTGTATGCTACATAGATCCTTCCTGACAACAGAATTCATTAACTGTCGAGAATTGCTGCTTACCACTGCAGGAATTTTGCATACTTCCTACCATTTTCAAATAAATGGTTTTGTGATTGGTCAGGAAATGTGCACAGACTTTGTGAATGTGATCATGTCTGCAGAACACTGATGGGTTTCTAGCTTCTGAAGATGAGCTATTTATCAAGTATAGTCTGGACCCCAGGCATACTGAATTTCTAGGGTCATTTGAAGGGTATGGTGTTCTGGCTTCCACTCCATTTGGAATCCAAAACACACATGCAGACAACTATGGAAGAACAGGGATCTGTCAGTCTCTAGAGCTGGGAATCAGAACCGTTAACTCGCTAATCTAAATATCATCTTTCCTAATGAAGTCTGAAATAGAAACCATGTTTTTGTGGACTAATATTTCATTTGCCATGGTGGATCACAAATGAAAATTAAATTAGGTTTCTCTAAATGTGATATTTTGGAAAGGCAGAGTAATGACAGGCAGCCAATTAGAGTCCATGGAGGGAGCTATTTCATTGCTATTGGCAAGCCAAATACCCAGTATAGGGAGCCGGAAATAAAATGTAGTCTATTTCTCTCCTCCCTGTCAAGATTTCTGCCTTCTGTCCATCTCCAGTTTATGCCAGTTTTTAATGATCATTCAAATTTTCTCTGGCCCATCTGTTTCCAGATATGGAAGAAGGAAACCCGAAGTAAAGGGGGTTGAAAGTGAGAATTATGATTGGGAAAAGGGGAAACAAATCGTTCTGCATTTGAGAATACTTTGCCTCCATAAACCTATGTGAGCTTATCTATCTCCCACAATCTTTTGGGGGGCAGGGGTGAGGAAAAAGCAGAGTTAGGTAATAACTTGATTGAGATAACAAAATATGAAAAACAAAAAGGAAAAAGAAAAAAGGGAAGAAAAAAAGAAGACGATGAATTCCTAAGGCCTTCATAATGTGGGCAAGGGTGGAAGAAATGGAACAATTCAACAATGTATCCTGGGGAAACAGCTACTTAGGTTCCAAAAAAAAAAAAAAATCAAACCGCAATTTTGGTGGAGCACCTTGTACTGTGGGGTTCTGAAGCTACACCTGAAAATATTTAGAATCGGTTGCAGGCTTCCATTTTTGTAAACAGGGGGCTTCCAAAACATGCAGTAAATTGTCCAATCTTTTACTTAGAAGGTTGTCAGTTGATTTTGCTCTAAGAATCCACACATTCTGTCAAATCCCTTTCCATCACTAGTAATCTGATGGCATCGATCAGATGTCCTCTTGAAGACGTTGAAAGCTGTCTGGGTGGCCATGTGTGGGAAGACGGGATAAGGCAGAAATGTCCCTCGGCTCTAAGGGAGGAGCTCCATTAGCAGGTGGGCTTACCAAATGCAGGGGCAAATGGTAGGCCCACTGAATTGTACATGGCCACAAATCTACTGCAGTGCTTGTCCCTGAAGCCTGTTTGATACTCTACCTCAAAATACCATTATGCAATAACAAGTTTTAACTTAACCAGCAAGTGTCCATAGAGGTAAGAATGAGGTGGCCATTCTACTCCCTGGTCTTTTGGGGGTTTTTCCAGCACTCAGAGGTGGCTGTCAATCAGGGATGTCTGCATTGGGAATTTCTTTTAGTCAGCAAAGGGTTGGCCTGTTAACCCTTGAGGTGTGCTTCAGCTTCACAAAATCTATGAGTCCCGGATTCTCTGAGATACTGCCTTTTCAATAGTGGCACCTGTTCTTTGAAAGACTCTTCACAGACATGGTTGGCAGGCATTTGTGCCTCTTATTTTTCCATGTGTTAACATGCATGTCACTTTGCAGTCCCCTGCTGGTTTTTATTGTTTGTGTTTTTTAACCTTTAACAAAAAAAAATAAAAATAAAAATGATTGCCTATTTGGTTTAAAAATTGTTTTGATTCCCTTGAAGTATCAAGAAGGGATAGTTATTTAACATGGATAAGTGCAACTGGCAATCTAGGAATCAAATTAGACATTAATCTGACTGATTTCTCCTATTCACAGCAAGACTTCCTCACAGATGTATTGCCAGCGTGGCCCTGAAAATCAATGCATGTTTGCTCATCACTGTCCAGTGATAACGTGAAACAGGCAGGAAGGAAGGGACAGTAAGAATGTGAGGAAAACCCTCTACTATCACCACTTGAGAAGTATGCTGAAAAGTCATTGCGTCTGAATCCGAAGACCAAGTCCAGGTCTTCAGTACCAAGTCTAAAGTCTAAGTCTTGGTACCAACTTCAAAGTCCCTATTAAAACAAAACTTTTCTTGAAAAAGAAGGTGGGAGGGGTGAGTGGCTGGGATCTGAGTAGCAACTCAAGTCCATGTTTTTGAAATCCTCCACCCCGAGTAGAGTGCTACTCAAGTCAGTGGCGAAACTTAACTCCATCTTAATAGCAAGACCTGTGACTAGAGTAACCATGCCTGGTTTTTGAAAACAAGCTGAGTGTTATCTAGTTTGACCCTTGATTGAGTGTCCTTTACACTTTCCTTCAAGCCTCCGTGCCTCTCTTTTCCACAGCTGTCTCCTCAGATAAGTTCTAAGTTGTTTATTTCCCATTCGGCAGGCAAATTATTGTTTTTATGAATCTAATTGTTGTCCATCCTTCTATCTCCCCACCCTTTTGTCTTCCTCCAGGAACCTTCTGCATCATTTCACTGTGCACATGCGTGGCTGGAATCAACTTTGAGCTGTCCCGATACCCTCGATACCTGTACGGACTTCCTGATGACATCAGCCACGGCTATGGCTGGTCCATGTTTTGCGCTTGGGGAGGCCTGGGGCTCACTTTGATCTCTGGCTTCTTCTGCACCTTGGCCCCCTCTGTTCAACCTGTCCCCAGGACCAACTGCCCTAAATCAAGACCTGAAAATGGGACAGTGTGCTAAAACAAACGCAAACGAACGTATAAATATACATATTATAAATATATATATATAAATATATACATAAAACATATATTATATATAGAGATTTCAAACAGATGCCAGTGCCAAGATAGAGTGGAGTCCAACATGGCACCTACATCGTCTCTACAGACTTTGTTGTTGCTCTTGTTCTTTCTTCCGGAGGTGGGAATAGCTTTGCTGCAACACCGCTCTTCCATCTAGTTCTTTAAAAACCTTCAGCATCCCAGTTCAAAAGTCAAGTGAACATATTGTTGCGTCTGTCTACTGCCAGTCGTGGGGGGGAGGGAGTGTGGTAGGGATGGGGAAAAGGGAAGTCCTTTGGTGTGTGTGGTACTGAGTTTGTACAGGAAGCTGAAGCAAAACAAATCACAATATTGTCTGCTACAAATACAATACAAAACAAAATAAAACGGTTGAGTTACCTCTCAAAAAATGTAGCCTCTTCAAGGCCATCTTCAGAAACCCTCTTCCTTCATACTCTCTCGTTTAAAAAAAACAACAACCCAACCACAAACCCACATGAATCATTTCCTGTTATTTTGAGTTGCCAACAAAAGCTAATAGAACATCGAGCAAGGTGCCCCTTTATTTGCTAAACTTTAAGAGGGTGGAATCAAGAATCCCATGGAAATAAGCCTGCAAATGAGGATGCTTGAAAGGATGCTGCTTTTGAACTTCCGTCTGCCTTACTAAGGAGGCTGAACTGCTGACAAATGCAGGAGAGAGCCTTGCTGAAATGCTGTGATACATGTGTGTATACCCTCTCCTTCCTTCTTCCCTTTGTCGATTTATTTATTTGAAAAGGAAAGAAATGCAAACATTGCTGTGTGGCCATCCACCAGACCATCTCCATGGTGTTTGTGACTGAAGGCATGAAGACTTGTTGCTAGGGTGTCTGAGGAAAAGTCTCTGTTTCTGAGAGGGCAAGTCTCATTGGCTAGATTTCTGGTCTGCACAGGTGGTTTCTGTCCCCACAAGAATCAGCAAGAATTCTCACCTCTTGCATACAAAGTGTTGTGGGTTTGAGGGGAGATGTCCTTCCTGGTTGATTGATGTTTAGGCTGATGATGCAAAAGGAGTTTGGGCAAAAGGTTTTGTTTTGTTACTGTTGTTGCTGCCACCATTTTATTAACTGTATATAAGGGTTTAAAAAGCCATTGCAGACAACTGGGGAGCTCTGAATTGAGTGTCATTGATGAGGACAAGACATACTGCCTCTTGTTACATCCATGTAAACCAGAAAAACATGCCTCATATTTGTCACCTGAAGCTGCTCTGTGTCCCATGTTTTCTCCCTGTGTTTGAGAGAGAGAGAGAGAGGCAAAAATGAAAATCCATTTTCCATATGTTCCGACTTTATATGGCATGGTTGTGGCTGATTCAACAACTAGTTCTCTCTTCCTCTTTCTTTCTCACTTGTCTCTTTTTCTCCCACTCTTTTAATCCCTGCCCTACTTCTCTCTATACCTGGTCCTTCCTCTCCACAATATTCATGCCAAAGATTCCGGGACAAATAATTTGGGGTATCCATTCTTCGGATGGATTAGCTCAAAGAGATGCTAGATAAAGACTCCTTTGACTATTCCTGTCCATGTAGAGTAGAACGAACAGTCACTGTTAACTCCTGACATTTTAAAAAAGAAATTATAACAGCCCCCCAAAAAGGAAGGATATAAATCAGAATTTTTCAATGATTCTGAATCAGTTGAGAAATATGGCAGCATCCTCCTGATGTAAACAGCCTCTAGGCCTACCTAGACATGCAGATAAATCATACAGTACAGTTTGTTAGACTCTTCTATTCTAGCTACAAGTGTGGGACTCTTCTGTTCTAGCAGCAGTTTCTCCCCAGCATCAAAACTAATATTGGAAATCCATCAACGTTCACCTCTGTTTTTTCCCATATTTTTCAGCAGTAAGACATTCCAATAATCTGCCTTGGTCCCTCCATCAGGCGGAATTAGAGCAACTGCTTGGCAATAGTTCCCTGTCAATACAGTTTGGCTACATGCTGGCCTCTCCTCCAGCCATAATAACACCAGAGAAGATACATAAGAAGCTGGATTTAAAATGTAAAACTGCACTTTCATCAGACAGATGTGTTGGTAATAGGTGGGTGTCCCGGCAGAAGGTTGGAGAACAAGATGTGAGATTTAGAATGCCTTCCATTTGGCTGAGCTCAATTATTTATTATTCTTGGGAGCCAAAAGGGAATTCAGGCACATAATTTCAACCACTACTATTACAGAATTTGAACCATTACTTCTACCGAACAATTGCCACACTTGGGTCTCTTTCCTCGTGGATTTGTCATTTTGGCTTTTACAAACGTTCTGCTCTTTTTTTCTGACACAAACAGTTAAAAGCAAGGGACTTTGAGGATTTCTGTTGCCCTGGGAACTTAAAACGCTGTATTAGGAATTATAAATGTGCTATCTGTTATTGTGTGTGTAATATGTGCATACGCAGACACTATACATAGCACAACTTTGATTTTGCAGTCTATATCATGTTGTAAAACCCTGTGCTTCTAAAACAAGAGTACTTTCACAGAGAAGCAAAACCAATCCTTGATTTCCATCTAGCAAAATCAATATCTTTTTGCCTAACTCCTCTGGTGCAATAATGAGGCCTTAGTTTCCTTTATGTGTAAAAGTAGTTATTTGTGGGCTGGGACCTAGTGTATATCTGACCCACCACTCATTCAATCTGATGGAAAGTTAAAAAAAAATCTGCAGACTTCAAAGAATTAAGACAGAGCTCCAGGCTTAAAACTAGGCTACTTCAAGGGCCAGATGCAAGGGAGTCGTATCAGGATACAGATATCTAGTCACATTTGGTGGGGTCACTGTGAGATTCAGGAAGCTGGACTAGGTGGGCTTGGCCTGATCCAGCATGGCTCTTCTTATGTTCTTATGTTACCTTAATCAGTCTCACCAAATAGTTCTTGCATGCCCCCCACAATGGTGACGTAGTTTCAATTCCCTTGTGTTGTTGTTTGCACTCTCCTCTTTCAATTTAAAGCAAGACATACAAGGAAGATAACAATCCACATCATCAAAGCAGTCCATACATATAATTAAGTCAACTTAATGTAGCATAAAACCAATAAGGCCTAGCAAGTCAACCTTGTTCAACTCCTTTGTCCTTGCTCTCTGGATTCCGCCTTCCCCTAAGTCACAGTTAAAATAGGCTGTCCAATCTCAATAATTTGTTGTGATGTCTAGCAGAGAATTCTGTAACACTGTAATACTGTACACATGCACAGAGCCACACAAATGCAAAGAGTCTATAGCACAATGTGCGATTTATTAGGATCAGCTAGAGCAGTGGTGCGAACCTTCAGCACTCCAGATGTTTTGGGCCACAACTCCCAATGCTTTGTCATTGGCAATCTACAATTGGGAGTTGTTGTCCAAAACATTTGGAGTGCCAGTGGTTCACCACCATTGAGCTAGAGCAGTGGTTCTCAACCTATGGGTCCCCAGATGTTCCTGGACTGCAACTCCAAGATGTCTTCATCACTAGCTGAGCTGGCCAGGATTTGGGGGAGTTGCAGTCCAGGAACATCTGGAGACCCACAGGTTGAGAGCCACTGAGCTAGAGTATCATCCTTTGGTTGGTTATTAAAAGTGCAACAATTTTTCCCAGACACTGCTAGAATGAAGTAGGAAACCCTTTCAAAGAAAAAGAAATACGTAGCCAACCTCTACTTCATTGTTCCTCCATTATCTGACTCATAAATCTGTTACAAACAACAGAAAGATTTGAAAGACTTGTTAACACCTCACTGGCATGCCATAGCAGAAGAGGCCTTATCTGTTACACTCACAGTCTAGCAGGCGTATGTCAACATCCCACTTCTGACAAAGGTCCTGGAATTGACCTTCCATTGTAGGCCTACTCCACTATATCAGTTCATGCAATCTAGTAATCCCTGTCCCTTCCCATTGGTTTGGGGCAGTCGCATATACGCGCCTAGTTCTTTGCTTCAGAATGCCCCTCTCCCCAAGTGTGAGCAGCAAGATGCAAATTCCCTTGCACTACCTGCCTGCCCTTTGAAAAGAATTACACTAGGTCTCCATCTAGTGTTGTACTTTGTTAAAGGCCACCATGATAAAATACTGGCTCACCAATCTAATGGAAATCTTCCAAGCTAATTGGAATGTTGCTATGGTAAACCTAGATCAAGATAGCATACATGTGTATTTAACTATATATAGATGTATATATGTAAATTCGCAAAGAATGCCAATAGATTTTGTGGTTTCTTAGAATAGTCTGAAACTGATGCACAAAAGTAATGCTGCTGTTTAGCTGATATGTTTTGATCTATTCCATAAAGTCAAAATGACCACCTTCTCTGCCTTATTCAAGATGCTGAGTGCAAGAAGAGGCAAGTAATCTTTTTAAAAAAAAGAAAAATCCACATACCATTTATTCTTCTACAATCCTGGCATTTTCTTGATGAGTGTAGGAACACTACAGAGTCATCTGAAGATTCTGTGAAGATTCTCAGTCATCCAGGTGAGTTTATCTGGAAGTTGAGTCATGGCAACTGGGAAAAAGAAGTCCAGTTGCCAGGACTCAACTTCCAGACATCTGAAGATTCGTACCTTAAAACTGAGATCTTCACTAAACACTTTCTCAGTGGTGATGTCAGTTGTCCATCGTGTTTTATAATGATCTTAGAACTTAGGGCTGGAAAAGACCCTGTGGATCCTTGAGCCCTGTCTCTGCCAGGAGGCACAGAGGAGAATCCAACTCTCCAAGCTCTGGCTCCACAGCAAAAATCCTTAACCACCTAGCGATCTGGGAGTTCTCTAAAAGCATGGGTACTAAGAATTCATGGGGAGATTCCCATCACCTTTTAACAAAACTTGTATTTGGTGTTCCCTGGGGAAAGGAGATGTCTTTAAAATTATTTTAGAGACATCATCTGTTGTAGATATATACCATAATGTTGTGTTCCCATGAGGGGCTTGAACAACTACCCATCTCAAAACTTCAGAGGTGTTGATTGGCCACTTGCCTTGGACACAACCACCAAGCTCCAAATTGGTAACAAATGTTTTATCACCATTCTGTAAAATAACACAAGCAGCCATTATCACTGTAAGGTGAAACACACCCAATAGTAAATTACTGATTAGTAAACAGTGCAGTTTTTTGTCTCCTAGGTCAGCTTTCCCCAACCGGGTATCCTCCAGATGTGTCGGGCTATGACTATACCATCATCTCTGTCCATCTCAGTCCTGGTGGATCCAGATGGTGGAAGATATAGTTGAAACCATCTCAAAGTGCACCAAAGATTTCAAAAAATATTTTTTTTAACCACAGCCTCCAGAATCCACAGCTATGATGCTGGCTGGGGGGTTCTGGGATTTGGAGTCTGAAAGGCAATTTCCCAAGACTCTGAGAAGTCTGCCCTCTATCAACTGTTGAGATATTTTCTTAGGCAGGAGTTGATGCCTTGTGGGCCTCCCAACTCCTGCCGCACTCTCAGCCTTAGATATGCTGAAAAGAACTTGCTGGCCAGCAACATCTGGAGAGCCACATGCTGCTACTAATCTTCCCCATGACTGAATAGGATACATTTCAGACTAGACTGTTTCTGTTGCCCGTGCATGTGTGTGTGTGTGTGTGTGTGTGTGTGTGTGTGTGTGTACCAGCTGGCATATTTGAATGAAGATAACACTTCTTTTGGACTAAGCAATATAGACAGAGGATTTATTGCTTGAAAATTGCCTCCATTAGGATATATACATCAAAGTTTCCCAGCAACACCACTTACCCTGAATGACAATTACACAATTTAACCTTTAAAAAAAAAAACTCCAGTTTTAATCTAATACTGGATTGATTAATAGGTACTGAACAGTTAATGATTTCAGCAGGAACCAAATCTGGGAATACATACAATGATAGCTGCTGCTTTCCCACCCTGTCCTGTCATGGATTGGGAGCTGATTATATAATATTTGGGCAGGTAATTCCTTAATCCTGGCATCAGTTGGGAACAAAACCCAACTCAACGGAGTGGCCTGAGGTGAACTCCAGCAAAGCTGAGAGTAGAGCATAATGGCCTCTTAAGGGGCACCCAGTTACTTCCAGAATTTTTTTGCGGAAGATTTGTCTTGAATTAAGGCCAAGAGACCACACCAGTAGGCTTATTACAGGAAAAGTGTCCTCAATGAGTCAACTAAACTTCCAGTAGAAGTAACAGAAATTAAAGTGCAGGTGAACAGAACAGGACTGAGCCCCTTAGTAAGAATGCTAATGGAGGTAGTTAACAGTAGGGATGTGTCAGAGGTCAGCCAACTCCTGGAATTAATGGGGAAGTTAGCACATGCCATTAATGTGGTAGCAGGGAGCATTGTGAGTGCAATGGCAAAAGAACAGCAGGGTGTAGCAAAGAACAGATAAAGGCTGCACATGACAGGGCGAGAGAAGAACACAGGGGAAGAGTGTTTCTACGCTACACAGCCGTGGAAGCTAGAGATGCTTTTATTTGTCATGACTCCATCCTGTGGGATCTTTAGGATCTGTAATTTGGCGAGCCACTTACTTAGACTTTGCTGCTACTTAGCCTTCTCTGTTGTAGTTCAGAGGAGCACAGTAGAGTTCTCTAGTGGGGAATTCTAAATCGCTCATTCAACAACAAAAAGCCCAGGATTTCATAGCACGCAACAATGACAGCAGAAGTGGCATAAAAATGCTGTAACCAGGTCAAGCAGACAGACAGAAGCCGATGAGGATGTTTTGTTGGTTGGCGCAAGGCTTCACCTGGAAATTCTTATTGAGAATTTGGCACATGAACTCTTCTGGACTATGACCAATCTCCTTGCTCTCCCCTCCTCTGATGGTGTCACAAGTTGAGCCCTTTGCTTGATCCATGCTGCAAACATGAGGCCTGGCTCCCACAGCTACCACAGGGCGCTTTTACACGGCCCCTAAAATCCAAGGCAAAGGGCTCCCAGATCCAGAAGTTAAAAATGTTTTCCCACCAGCTCCAGACTTTTAAAAAAAATTAAGTACAACCATGCCCACCTAAGCGTGTCCCAGCGTACTTTTAAAGTACCTGGCCTCCAAGAGGTAAAAAATCTTCCGATGATGATTGTAAAGCTGTGAATGCCGGGCTCCCTCACCTTCTGTTTGTTTTTTTGTCCCCGGGCAGACGGAGGTGAGCCTGCATTTTTTTCTCCCTTTTTTTCTCCCTCCCCTCGCGCAGACAGGAACAATGGAGTGCGGAGGGGTGGGAACACAGGAAGAGCAACAAACCCCCACGAACTCTGGTCCGAATTTAAGTTGCCACCGGATTTTAGAGGTCGTGTAAAAGTGCCCAAGGCGTATTATCACAGCATCATCATTCAGAGGCATCAGGTCAGCATCTTCCAAAGACACAAAGTAGGTCTGCATGGTGCACAGTGGAGACATTGTAGAGATGGTCTTATTGCCGTGGACTGTGTTGCCCAGTCTGAGTCTGCAGTCTCCCCAGCTTCCTGTTGCGCAGTCAGGAAATTGGGTGTTCACTGTCTGGTGAACAGGGACATGCTGGGCTTGCAGAAAACATTGGCCCGAAGAGAAAATGGGGGGGGGGGGGGGGTTGCTGAAAGCAGAGCTTGGAAAAGTTACTCTTTCGGATTGCAAAACCCAACTCCCAGATTCTTGGAATTAGCAATCCAAAACAAAAAGAAGCTTCTCTAAACCAGAAAATTTCCCATTCAGTCTTACCCGCCCCCCCCCCAAATCTGAGTTCTTTTGCTACTCCTTTAATCTGGTTCCTTTGTCCTCCACCCCACCCTGTCTCCCTTTACTCCCCCTCTACTTCTCTCTCTCCCATTCTCTCTCTCTCTCTCTCCCTTATGGAAATGTTTTATATAAATAGGAAAGTTTCTACTCCATGAACTCCATTTTCATATCAGCGCCACCCATGTGTGACTGACTGTTTGCAGATCCAGATGCCTGTTTAAAAAATGAAAAAGACTGTACAAATTTACAATTGTGAACTGGAGGGGATGGGGAAGGGAGGGGGGGATTTGATTGTCAAGTGAATTCCAAGGTGCAGCATTTGTCTTTCCTCCGGAATATTTGGGTACCGCCACCCCCAAGGTGACCTCCTGGGTGGTCCTCCTTTGTTGTTGGTGGTGTGGTGGCGGGTGGTGGCAAGGGAGACGGAGAGCATCAGTTGTCGTTCCTATTTTTCTGTAGAAGTCACCAGTTTCTAAAGCAAACTGTTTGCATGTATTGCTGTCAATTGGGGGGGACCTTTAAAACAAACAAACAAACAACAACAACCCTGTCTCTGAAAGGCTTGTAAGGTCTCTGTGTCATAATAAAGTCAATGTCATAAAAGTTTATTGGGGAGAAAGTGAGAAGAAGGTGAAGTGGTTCTTTCCATCAAATCATTTTACTGTTCTCTTCCTCCCAGCCGCTCCAAGCATCTATTCCTGTTGGGTTATCCTTCATTGGCTGAACTGACCTTGCCCAAGATGGATGCTCGCCAAAAGGGGTTCTATAGTTTATCTCCCGAGCAAGTGACCTTATGAGGCTGCCTGACTAAGCAGTAACCAATAGGAGATATATGTTTATCCTCGTTTGATTCTCTTCTCCTTTATCACAAGAACATCTCTACTTTTTTCAGGAGCAATGCAGCACAACCCCATAGATGGGAGCAACAGAAAAGGAAATTTGTACATTACAGGAATGGCTTAGAAGAGAATGGCCATCCAGCCTGTGATGGGGGGTGGGGTTACTTGGGTGGACTACAACTCCCAGATTCCCCTAGACCTATTGGCTTGGAGATTCTGGGAACTGTAATCCAAAAGGGTCTTTTTTTTCAAATGTTGGTCCTTCCACACTATTTTTGTGCCTCTGCAGTCCTGGAAGCATGCAGACACGACAAGCAAGAGGGAGAAATTGGAGACGATCAGAGGACCAGTAACCATGCCCTATGAGGAAAGACCGAAAGAACTGGGCATGTTTAGTTTGGAGAAAAGAAGACTGAGGGGCAATAAGATAGCACTTTCCAAGTATTTGAAGGACTGTCACACAGAGGAAGGGAAGGATCTGTTCTCGATCCTCCCAGAGTACAGGACGCGCAACAATGGGCTCAAGTTAAGAGAACCTAGCTTTTGGCTGAATATCAGGAAAAACTTCTTAACTGTTAGAGCAGTACAGTCATGGAACCAATTGCCTCCAGAGGTGGCGAGTGCTCCAGCACTGGAGGCATTTAAAGGAAATTGGGACAACTACCTGGCAGATGTTTTTTGATTTGTATTTCTCCGTGGAGCACAGGGTTGGTCTTGATGGCCTTGTAGCCCCCTTCCAACTTCACTGTTCTGTGATTCTATGAATTCCACCAACCCAGTCCTCAAACTGGCTTTGTAATCACTTCTCACCTAAAACCAACATTTCTCCATTAGTGGACTACAAGAAGATGGAGTCACAGAGGAACTGCAACCATCCTCTCCCCACCACATACAACTTTAAGTACTGAACCCCTGGCAGAACAGTAAAACTCCCCGGCTGTCCTGCTTACGCTGGTCTATGGGTCAATGCTGAAATGCTACTTTTCTACTGAGAGTTGGTTGCCAGAGGTGCATTGTGCAACACCCTTGCATTCACAGCAGCCCAATGTGATATTTCTCCAAGAGAAATGTTTCCATTTGGTCTTCCAGGTCTTGCAAATGTAGAATGCTCTTCTGCAGTGAATCTCACCTTGCAGAGCCTAACAATAATCCACCTTTTGTCTTTATCCTTTTCTCTTGTCACCATGAATAACCAGTGTCCTATTAAGCAACAGTGCCATGTTATATGCCAAGGCATGTCCTATCAAGCTGCCACAGCTATTGCAGCATCTGTTAGGCATTGCAGAATAATGGTTTTTACACAGGCCTGCAGAATCTAACTGGTTTCCGCAGAAATCTGGGTCTGGCCATTTCTGTTTGATGGAACTGCAATTCAGCACATGACCTTCACCATCTTTTCTGCTCCAAAGATTCCACCACAAGTGCTCCTTTCAAAATAATTTCCATAATCATCTGTCATGACTTGCTAATGTGAACCTATTTGTCCAGATTTGCATAATATATTCTCAAAAGCAGAATGTGAGATTCTGCACTTAGAATCCCCTCCTGCCCACAACCTCATGATAGAATTTGGCACTTGCAATGAAATGTATGACAATATTCACAACTCTCGCTGCTGAGAAAGATTTGCTGCTCTTATTGTGGCACTAACCACATTGCCCTAACCACTTCTACTCTAAAGTAAAGTTCTTGGGCAAGTCTTATCAGAGCTATAACTTCCAATTTGGGCACCTGGAAAAAATAGCACTGTCTCTCACTCATCCTGAGGCAAGGGTGTAAGCACCCCTACAAGAGAAAGGAGAAGAATATGAGGAGCCTCATGGCGCAGTGGTTAAAAGCCTGTACTGCAGCTAAAACTGTGCTCACGACCTGGGGTTCAATCCCAGGTAGCAGGCTCATGGTTGACTCAGCCTTCCATCCTTCCGAGGTGGGTAAAATGAGTACCCAGCTTGCTGGGGGGGGGATGTGTAGCCTTTATACTGTAATTAAACTGTAAACTGCCCAAAGACTACTTGAAGTGGTATGGGGTGGCATATAAGCGGTATATTGCTTTTACCCTCCAAGAGAGAGAAAATTTGTGTCTTTTCTCTGGGGTGAAAGGTGTTATTTGTTTTCTTATGCTCCCTGATAGATTCACCTCTCCACTCCCTCACTCTCTCCATTTTTGTGTCCTGTGATTAGGCATTCTGCGGTATTTGATACAAGGAGAGAATGAGAGAGAGAGAGAGAGATGGAGATGGAGCAACCATCAATCAGTCTCCTTGGTCATCTAATAGCTAGGCCAGTGTTGGCGAACCTATGGCATGGGTGCCAAAGGTGGCACTCGGAGCCCTTTCTGTGGGCACCCAACATCTCCCCTTTATAGCCACCTGTATACAGGTTAAATTACTGTATTGGCACTTTGTAAAAAAATTAGTGGGTTTTGAGATGCAGTTTGGGCACTCGGTCTCTAAAAGGTTCGCCATTGCTGAGAGAGGCTATGGGTGTCAACTCCTGAAGAAATGGCAGTGAACCAGCAGAGAAGGAGACGTAGAAGTTCCTGTGAATGGTTTATGTCCTGGGAAAATGCATTCCAACTCTGTTACCAAGACTAGTATCCAAAGGCTGCAATGTTATGTGCATTTACCATAGATTAGTGAAATAAGCCCCATCAGACTCGATACAGCTTCGTTTTGAGGAGGCATGCATAGAGATGGGATTTCATCCTCTCCATCCAGACCTAGCTTTGAGTAGAGCCAGTGTTAATAGGCCCTTTTGATCAATATCCTGTTTGTTAAGTTATGCCAACTATGGCTAAAACTATTTTTTTTTCAGAAATAAAACATTTCCAGTAATCTTGAGGCTCCCATGGAATCTCGTTTGTTGTCAGAAAGCCGTTGGATGGGGTGACGATGGAAGGAATTCTTTAATAACAAACATTCCAGCCATTGTTAAAGTCATCTTGGTGGCAGCATTATTATTATTTTTTTTTTTGGGGGGGGGTTAAATCAAATACTTCCGTACTGTGTCTCCCAACAACATCCTGGCAATGAAAGCAACTTCTTGGGACATGGGGGGGGCAGAGGGAATGAGGACCATTTTACAGTATTTCCAGAAAATCATTGCAATTTTTGATGCCATCAGCTTCAAGCGGTGCAACTAACAGAAGTGGATTTCAGCCATTAAGCCAGTCTTCCATGAAGCCATGTTGTTTTAGGAGTTCTACATGACTCTAGTCATTTAATCTTCACTGAATAAACGTGACAAACACAACTGGAATGTTGAGTGTGTGCCTCTTTGCAAAATGAATTAGACCTGGGCCTTCTGTTGGGTGGGTGGGTGGCTGGGAAATGATTCTCCAAAGACAATTAAAATAACATCAGGTATTCTGTTAGGATATATTGGCACTACAATGCTAGAAAAATATGACAGAACTGGAAACCAGTTGTGACTGCATCTAGGGCTGCCACTGTGCACAAATGGAAAAGGAGGGTCTGGCAATGATCTAGATTTGGGACGATGTGGTCTATCTCTGCATGGGTGGAAGAAATCAATTGCCACCTTTGTTTGGGGCTGCCAAGAGAATTAGGCAGGATGCCTCCGTGACTGTGGTACAAAAGGCTGTTGCTGATTTCTCAGCGACAATAATTGATTATTATAATGCTGCCAGCCGTAAAAGGCACCAAGGTTGATGCAAGAAGTTGTTTCTGAGCAGATGCAGAAGCAGAACTTAGAAAAGACTTTGATTGCAAGTCCCAATGTCTGTACTTGCTAGAGGATTCTGGACGCTAAAGTCCGAAATGTATATTTTCTAAGCTCTGTGTGGAAGTTCATCACCTTCACCGTACAATGAATGAGAAATGACAGACGGCCATTGATAAGATTTGGTCCTCAGACCAGATGATGGATCGGTAGAAGATCTAGCTGTTACTGATATATTTTTAAAATGCCTCATATTTTCCTAATCCTTAATTATGGAATCCACCGAGAGGTAACCCCCACTGATTTCAATGGTGTTTGCTAATGGATGCATACTGAGTAAATGTTATTTTTAAAAAAGATAAGGGGGTTTAACAATGGAACAAATATGCAAAACAAATTATACTTTTTACCTGATATGAACATCATTTTTGTGTGTTTTAAATAAACTATACAAGTATTTATTAAGAAGAATTAATCAAAATATGCTACAGCAAGCAATGCAAATCTAACAGGTATGGCCAAGAGGATTCTGGTCGATGCATACATTTAAACCTATCGTAGCGGATCCAGGCTATGCCCAGATAAATGAGTTAATGGAAAACAGCATGAAAGTTACTAAGTCAAGATGCACAAAGACAGGTATATAAAGATATACAGTACATCCTGTGGGCCACTTTTGGGAGAAGGGTGTTTGGTTACATCTTGTAAGGGACAGTGCAGAGCAAAAGAAAAAGAATCATTGTAATCTGTTAAGATTTAGAGTTCACTTGTTACCAAATACGGCACAAGGCAAATTATGACCTAGAACAGTGTTGGCGAACCTATGGCACGAGTGCCAAAGGTGGCACTTGAAACCCTTTCTGTGGGCACATGATGTCGCCCCTTCACAGCCACCTGTATTCAGGTTAAATTGGTGTATTGGCACTTTGTGAAAAATTAGTGGGTTTCACAGTTTGGGCACTCGGTCTCTAAAAGGTTTGCCATCACTGACCTAGAATATAGCTCTTTCCTCCCCCTTAATGCATGATCTATCTATCTATCTATCTATCTATCTATCTATCTATCTATCTATCTATCTATCTATCTATCTATCTATCTATCTATCTATCTA
>JAHTLZ010003526.1:15466373-15526797 GCA_023846285.1 Phrynocephalus versicolor | reverse complement strand
ACACACACACACACACACACACACACACACACACACACACACACACATTCTTCAGCTAAAAGAACTCCCAGAGAGGGTTATAGGATAATAAAAACAAAGTCATCTGATGATTTATTTGTTTGTTTGTTTATATATTTCTATACTACCCATCTTCCAATGTCAAAGGGCTTCCATCCCATACCCAGGGTCCAACTAAAAGTCACTGTGCAAAAGGCATGGGCATCCCAGTCCAAATGGAGATGGGCTGCCCCAGTAGGGAGATAACACAACCCTCTCCCATGGCCATTCCAGGCGTAACTAAGATGCCCCCATCTTACTGCTGACTCATGTTCAATTTGTGGTCCACCAAGACTCCCAGATCCCTTTCACAGGTACTATTCTCCAGCCAGGTATCTCCCATCCTATATCTGTGCAATTCATTCTTTTTACCTAGATGTAGCACCCTACATTTCCCTCTGTTGAAATCCATTCCATTAGCTTTCGCCCAGCATTCTAATCTGTCAAGGACCTTTTGGATTTTCATCCTATCCTCTAGGGCAGGGCTGCCCAACACATCGATCGCGGGCGACTGGTAGCCCAGGAGGTGCTAAGAAGTCACAGGTCCCCGCCCACCTCCCAACCTGGGGGTGCTCCTCCTCGTAGGGGGGAAGGTGAGCAGGCGCTCCTCCTCCGCCGCCGCTGCCAGCACCATAGAGCTTGGGGGGAGTGAGCGGGTGCTCCTCCACCACCACCGCCAGCATAAGAACATAAGAACATAAGAAGAGCCATGCTGGATCAGGCCAAAGGCCCATCTAGTCCAGCTTCCTGTATCTCACAGCGGCCCCACCAGGTGCGTTTGGGAGTGCATGAGACTAGATATCTGTCTCCCGACACCACTCCCCTGCATCTGGCCCCCGAAGCAACCCGGTTCAAAGCCTGGAGACTCCACATCTCCATCATGGTTTGTAACCTGTGATGGACTTTTCCTCCAGGAATCTGTCCAATCCCCTTTTGAAGGCATCCAGGCCAGATGCCATCACCACATCCTGTGGCAGGGAGTTCCATAGACATACAACGCGCTGGGTGAAAAAATATTTTCTTTTGTCTGTTCTTACTCTCCCAGCCCTCAATTTGAGTGTATGTCCCCTAGTTCTGGTGTTTTGGGAGAGAGAGAAGAGCTTCCCTCTATCCACTTTACTCATACCCTGCATTATTTTGTATGTCTCAATCATATCCCCCCTCAAGCGCCTTTTTTCCAGACTAAAGAGGCCCAAATGTTTTAGCCTTTCTTCATAAGGGAGGTGCTCCAGCCCGGTAATCATTTTAGTCGCTCTCTTCTGCACCTTTTCCAGTTCCACTATGTCTTTCTTGAGATGCGGTGACCAGAATTGTACACAATACTCCAGGTGGGGCCTTACTATTGTTTTGTATAATGGCATTATAATGTTGGCTGTTTTATTTTCAATCCCCTTTTTGATAATCCCTAGCATGGAATTGGCCTTCTTCACCGCTGCCACACATTGGGGAGACACCTTCATGGAGCTGTCCACCAACACACCAAGATCTCTTTCCTGATCTGTCACGGATAACTCAGAGCCCATGAGGTGATAGATGAAGTTTGGGTTTTTTGCCCCAATATGCATTACTTTACATTTGGTTACATTAAAACGCATTTGCCATTTCTCAGCCCACTCCCCAAGTTTGGAGAGATCCTTCTGGAGCTCTTCACAATCTTCTCTGGTTTTTACCACACGGAAAAGTTTTGTGTCATCTGCAAACTTGGCCACCTCACTGTTTATCCCTGTCTCCAGGTCATTTATGAACAGATTGAAAAGCACCGGTCCCAGGACCGAGCCCTGGGGCACACCGCTTTTCACTTCTCTCCATTGCGAAAATTTCCCATTGACACCTACTCTTTGTTTCCGGGATCTCAACCAGTTCTCAATCCATAAGAGGACCTGCCCTCTTATCCCCTGACTGTGCAATTTTCTCAGCAGCCTTTGGTGAGGGACTGTGTCAAAAGCCTTTTGAAAATCCAGATAGACTATATCCACCGGTTCACCCAAATCCACGTGCCTGTTGACCTTTTCAAAAAATTCTAAGAGGTTTGTCAGACAAGATTTACCCTTACAGAAGCCATGCTGATTTTCTCTCAGCAAGGTTTGTTCTTTTATGTGTTTTAAGATTTTCTCTTGGATGAGGCTTTCCACCATCTTCCCTGGGACAGATGTAAGGCTAACCGGCCTGTAGTTTCCCGGGTCCCCCCTCCTTCCTTTTTTAAAAATTGGTGTGACATCTGCTATCCTCCAGTCCCCCGGCACTGTGGCCGTTTTAAGAGACAAGTTGCATATAACCGTTAAGAGATCTGCAATTTCATTTCTCAGTTCCCTAATAACCCTTGGGTGGATGCCATCTGGGCCCGGTGACTTGTCAATCCTCAATTTATCAATTAGTCCTAAAACCTCCTCTCTTTTAACCTGTATTTGATTTAATTCTTTAGTCAAGAGGGGCGGCTGAGGCAGCGGAATCCGCTCAAGGTCCTCTGTCGTGAAGACAGACGCAAAGAACTCATTCAATTTCTCTGCAATGTCCAAGTCTTCCTTAACCTCCCCTTTTCCTCCCTCACCATCCAGAGGGCCAACTGGTTCTCTGGCAGGTTTTCTACTTCTAACATATTTAAAGAAGCTTTTATTATTACCCTTTATATTGCTAGCCATTCGTTCCTCAAAGTCTTTCTTTGCCTCCCTTATCATTTTCTTACATTTCTTTTGCCAGAGTTTGTGTTCCTTTTTATTATCCTCATTTGGGGAGGATTTCCATTTACAGAAGGACCTCTCCTTGTGCTTTAGAGCCTCTCTAACTCCACTTGTTAACCATGCCGGTGTCCTCTTGGACTTAAATGAGCTCTTCTTTCTTTGTGGTATGCACTTGTGCTGGGCCTCTATTATTGTTGTTTTAAACAGGCTCCATGCACGCTGAAGAGATTGGATTCTTCTAACCTTCCCCTTCAGTTTCTCTCTAACTAGTTTCCTCATCTGAGGGAAGTTTGCCCTTCGAAAATCAAGGGTTTTTATGTCTGATTTGGTTGACACTCTTCCTCCAACATGCATGGCAAAGGTAATTGCAGCATGGTCACTGTTCCCCAGAGGCTCAGTGACATTCACACCCCTGACCAGGTCCTGAGTATCACACAATATTAGATCCAGAGTTGCCTGTTCTCGGGTGGGCTCCGTGACAAGTTGCTCTAAGGCACAGTCATTCAGCAAGTCGAGAAACCCAGTTTCTCTTTCTTGCCCAGAGCTCGCATTGGCCCAGTCAATGTGGGGATAATTGAAGTCCCCCATGATTACTATCCTATCCCTCTTAGCCACCTCCATGATTTCTCTCCTCATTTCAAGGTCCCCCTCAAGGTTTTGATCTGGTGGACGATAGAATACTCCAATGATCACATCACTCCTTGGACCTGGTAGTTTAACCCACAGTGATTCTATGGTGGAGTCAGACCCTCTGTCAATCTCCATTCTGCTGGATTTTACCCCTTCTTTGACATAGATGGCCACTCCTCCTCCAACCCGCCCCTCTCTATCCCTTCTATAGAGTTTATAGCCTGGGATTGCTGTATCCCACTGGTTCTCCACATTCCACCAGGTTTCTGTTATGGCTATTATATCTATGTTATCCCTAGCTGCCAAATGTTCAAGTTCTCCCATCTTTGCTCGGAGGCTTCGAGCATTGGCGTAGAAGCACCTGTACAGTGGGTCCCGCAACAACAGCTGCTGCCTTGTTCTTTCTCCCGCACAGCTTTTATTATCAGTAGACAAACTGTCATATTCCGTTATTCTCCCAGTGCTAATACCTGCTATGCCATCTCTATGTGATTCTCTACCCTCTTCAACCTCATTCCCCGAGGATGATGTGTTCCGAACCGGATGCCACTCAGCTCCTGTCGGCTTTCCCCCAGTTATCAGTTTAAAAGCTGCTCTGCTGCCCTTTTGAGGTTGAGTGCCAGCAATCTGGTCCCATCCTGATTCAAGTGCAACCCATCCCTCCTGAACAGGTTTGGCTTGTCCCAAAATGTTCTCCAGTTCCTGACAAATCTAAAGCCCTCCTCTCGACACCATCGCCTCATCCACGCATTGAGGCTTCTGAGTTCTGCCTGCCTGGCGGGTCCTGCACGTGGAACAGGTAGCACTTCTGAAAATGCTACCTTGGAAGCCCGGGACTTCAATCTTCTACCTAACAACCTGAATTTGGCTTCCAAGACTGACCGCTTTGCCTTCCCAACGTCATTGGTACCAACATGTACCATGACCACTGGCTCCTTCCCAGTTCTCTCTAACAAGCTATCTATATTTCTCGTGATGTCTGCAACCTTTGCACCTGGCAGGCAAGTGACCATACGGTTATCATGCTCGTCACAAATCCATCCCTCTGTATTTCTAATTATAGAATCCCCTAGTACAAGAAGCTTCTCTCCTGCAGCCTGTTCATCTACATGTACCTGATCTTGTGTCTCATCAATAGTGATGAGGGAGAGATCCTCCGGTGGAACCAATTCTTCCTCTGTGTGTGCCTCATGAGGTGTGCTGAGGGAAAGAGCCTCAAATTGATTGTGCAATATGAGACTCTCTGAGCGATGCCTTGGCCTTCTACTCCTTTGAGTCACATTCCTCCACCCATCTACCTCCTGAGTTGGGGCAGTGACTTCATCCTCAGAAGTGTGCCCTGTCTCTTCATTGACCTGGATAGTCTGTTCTGCTCTGTCCAGGAACCTCTCAAGCTCCTCAATGTGTTGCTGGTCCGATATGCGAGCTTCTAGCTGCTGGACCTTCTCTTCCAATAGCGCAACCAGTTTGCACTTGCAGCAAATGTAGTTCTGTACACGCTCTGTCAAAATGACAAACATGGCACAAGTACTACAGGAAACTACAGCTGCTCCCTCCAACTCCATTTTAACGAGTGCAATAAAATGTATTGAAGGTCTCAAAAATGTGAACTTACACTAATTTTTTTAAAATCTAGTAAGACTATATACTTCTTTTCTTGTTTATTCAAAATCTAACAGTGTATGGGCCAGTATAGCACCTGTACTCCAACTGCAAGCACGTCAGGAAGTTTCCAGTGCTAACTTGCTAATGTGTGTAGGAACTCCTTAGGAGTACCTTTGCTTGGGGACTCAAATATCCTTTTTGTAATTTTTTTTTTTTTTAGTTTGCACGCGCCGTCAGGCGCGTGCTGCTGGGAGCAAGTATTTAAAGATAAAGCTCCTCCCCCTACTTACTCTGTGCTCTCAGGCCGTGTGCTTCCTCTCTGCTTTGTCTGCAAGAAAAGGGACTGAGACTGCTGGGAGCAAGTATTTAAAGATAAAGCTCCTCCCCCTACTTACTCTGTGCTCTCAGGCCGTGTGCTTCCTCTCTGCTTTGTCTGCAAGCGCCAGAGCTTGGTGTGTCGTGGGGGGGATGAGTGGATGTGCTGCTGCCTGCCGTGGAGCTGGTGTGGGGCGAGCGGGCGTTCCTCCGCCGCTACTGCCGGGAGCTTGGTGGGTGGGGGGAAGGCGAGCGGCCGTGGAGCTTGGTGTGTGGGGGGGTGAGTGGGTGCTCCTCCTCCTCCACTGATGGAGAGCTGGGTGGGTGGGGAGCAGGCAGGCGCACCACCGCCGCCGTGGAGCTTGCCGGGGCGAGTGGGCGTTCCTCCTCCTCTGCTGGGACCATCAATGCTGGGGAGCTTGGGGGGGCGTGAGCGGGCATGCCGCCGCCACAGAGCTTGGCGTGGGAGCAAGTGGACCTTCCTCCTCCTCCGCTGCTGGGGGTGGGGACAAGCGGGCACGCCACCACCATGGAGCTTGGTGTGGGGGCCAGGGGTCATTCCGCCTCCTCCGCCACCACCACCAGTGCTGGGGAGCTTGGAGGGTGGGAGGGTGGGGCGAACAGTTGCGCCGCCACCGCAGATTTTAGTGGGGGGGCAAGTGGGTGCTCCTCCGCTGCTGGGAGCTTGGAGGGTGGGGGTGTGATTACGGGGGAGCGGGCCTCCTCCTCCTCTGCTGCCCCCACCAGCACTGCAGAGCTTGTTGGGGTGGTGGAACAAGTGGAGCAGTCCCAAGGGTTGTGTGTGCGCGCTTGCGCGTGCACGCTTGAAAAAGAAGCCTGTGTGTATGTTCCATGAGCAAAAGGAGCCCATGGGCTGTTCAAAGTTGGACAGCCCTGCTCTAGGGAATTAGCAACCCCTCCCAATTTGGTATCATCTGCAAATTTAATTAGCATACTCTCTATTCCTTCCTCCAAGTCATTAATAAAGATATTGAACAGCACTGGACCCAGAACATAACCCTGGGGCACCCCACTGGTCACGTCTCTCCAAGCTGAAGAGAGGCCATTTATGATCACCCTTTGGGTGTGATCAGTCAACCAATTACAAATCCACCTAACAGTAGCACTATCTATCCCACTTTCTACTAACTTCTTAGCAAGAATACCATCGGGAACCTTATCGAACACCTTACTAAAGTCCAGATAAGCAATATCCACAGCATTCCCCTCACCCACCAGGCCTGTAATTCTATCAAAGAAAGAGATCAAATTAGTCTGGCATGACTTGTTCCTGTGTTGACCTCTTGTAATGACAGCATTGTTTGTTAAATAATTGCAGACTGACTGTTTAATAATCTGCTCTAGGATCTTTCCAGGAATTGAAGTCAAGCTGACTGGGCGGTAATTATTTGGGTCCTCTTTTTTCCCCTTTTTGAAGATGGGGACATTTGCCCTCCAATCAATGGGGACTTCCTCCGTTCTCCAGGACTTCTCAAAGATTATTACCAATGGTTCTGAAATTACTTCTGCCAGTTCTTTTAATATCCTTGGGTGTAATTCCTCTGGCCCAGGAGACTTAAATTCATTTAATGTTTCCAGGTGCTCTTGTACTAGCTCTCTACCTAATCTATGCTGCAATTCCCATCCTACCTCATCTACTCTTTGTGCCAAGGGAACTGTTCCTTCCTTTTTGGAGAAATCTGAGGCAAAGAAGGTGTTGAGAAGTTCTGACTTTTCCTTGTCTCCTGTTAGTAACTGGTTATCCTCGCCACACAGAAAACCTATCATTTCCTTATTTTTCCTTTTGCTGCGGACATAACTATAAAAACCCTTTTTACTATCTTTAATCTCTCTGGCAAGTCTAAGTTCGTTTTGTGCTTTAGCTTTTTTTACCATCCCCCTGCATATATTAGCTGTTTGCTTATATTCCTCTTTGGTGCATTTCCCATTTTTCCATTCCTTGTACTTGTTTATCTTTATAGTAAGCTGAGATGAAAGTTCTTTAGTAAACCATTGCGGTTTCTTTAGACCTCTCCCATTTTTTCTTCTTGTTGGAACAGTTATAAGTTGTGCCTTTAATATATCACTTTTAAGGAACTCCCATCCATCTTGGACTCCCTTCTCTTTCAGTGTTTCAGTCCATGGGATCACAGTCAATAATTCCCTAAGTTTACAAAATTTGGCTTTCTTAAAGTCCAGGATTCTTGTCTGACTATGCTTAGCTTCACCTTCCAACTGTATAACAAAGGATGTTGACAACCTCGAGCGGGTGCAGAGGAGGGCGACCAGGATGGTTGAGGGTCTGGAGGAAATGTCTTATGAGGAACGGCTTAGGGAACTGGGAATGTTTAGCCTTTCAAAAAGAAGGCTGAAGGGGGATATGATAGCTACGTTTAAGTATTTGAAAGGATGACACATTGAAGAGGGAACAGGTTTGTTTTCCATGGCTTCAGAGAGTAGAACTCGAGGCAATGGTTTCAAACTACAGGAAAAGAGATTCCATTTGAACATTAGGAAGAACTTAATGACAGTTAGAGCTGTTCGGCATTGGAATATGCTGCCACAAAGGGTGGTGGAGTCTCCTTCTGTGGAGGTTTTTAAGCAGAGGCTGGATGGCCATCTGTCGGAAATACTGTGATGGGGTTCCTGCATGGCAGGGGGTTGGACTAGATGGCTCCTGGGGTCTCTTCCAACTCTGTGATTCTATGATTCTATGATCGGCGCTGGGGTGGGAGGTTTTTTAAAAAACTTTTTTCTCTCCCCCTAGCCCCACCAAAAAAGTGGGGGGGGGGGACAAAATGAAATGAAATGAAACATAATTTTTTCATTTCGTGCCCATCCCTACTCTAAAGTGTGGATGGGGCTCTTCCCTACCCTGTTGTTTGGTTATCTGGGTCCGTTAGTTTTGTAGCTTGTCACCTGCAGCGGCTGGCTCTTTTGCTGTTCTTAGCTGCCTCTTGGTCTGCTGTCGGCTGGGTCTGGGGTGGTGGCTTTGCCAGCTTGGCAACTTTTGCTGATGTTGCCTAGCCAGTTCCCTGGCTGCTGTTGTTGCTTGGTGGCTCGAGTGTTGGAGGAGTGGCACTGGGGGACAGGATGATGGGGGCAATGATATGCGTCGGCCGCACTGGTCCCCTCTGGTGTGTTCTTCCTGGCAGCGGTTTTTGCTGGCGTTCTGGTCCCTGTGGAGTGGGCAGCAGCGACACAACAAAACAGCATTTTGTTTTTCGTTTTGTGCCCATCCCTACTTTAGAGGCATGGGGGAGAGGAAAAAAAGGAAAGTAAAAAGCTAAGCAGAATAAAAACAACAAAACAAAACAAAACAAAACAAGCAAACTCGGGTCAGCGGCAGAGACAAACAGCCTCTGTCTCCTGCCATCTTGCCAGAAGGGCTTATGATGTAAGAAAAGAAATGATACCAAAGGAAGCGGGGATGGGGAGGGAAGAGGAAAACAAAAACCTAGGCGATAATTTTAATGTCATAGGCCAGAATTCTCTTGATAAATGCAGAATGGGAAGGCAATCATCAAGTGGTTTGCCTCTTCGGGCAGGCTGTCCTTTATTTGACCAGTGGCGTGCGGACTGTGAACTTGGGCATACAACCAATCTCATGAAGGGGGCTGTTTACACTTTTGGCCTTGCGCATGCACTTCTCCTCAGCTGGATTTTTGCCATACAGTTTTCATGACTGTTATCTTCATCTTACTGTAATTTAGCAGGCATTTTTTGTCTTCCTATCCCAACCACCTGGAATGGGAATAATTGAAAGACAAGACTGAAAAAAGGAAGAACCAAAGAGGCGGGGAACAAATATTCTTCAGCAGTTATATTGAAAACATGGAGTCAATCCAAGGCCAAATAAGCATTCCTTTGAAAAACAGCTTTCCCAATGCTGCCCTTAAACTGTGGCTTTAAATCCAACACATACAGAAAGGACAAAGCTAAAAGCATTTTCCTCAAGAGTTTTTTTTCTCTACCAGTCCACCAAAAAGCAATAGGCAGAAAGGCAAATTCATAAAATAAATGTGAGTAGACTACTTCTTCAGATATGTGCTTGTCTTTCAGAACATTCACACCTCTTTGCCAAAAGCCACTTCCACAAAGGGGTGTTGGTGTTGGTGCTTGTTTAAAGGAAAGATTCCAAATCACCAAGGAGAAGCTTCACATAAAGAGACAGAGGGATAAAAGGAGTTTTATTCAAGACACACCAAATATTTACAGCTTTCTACAGTTCTCCGATACCGACAGCTTCTGCCTTCTCCAAGTGGCGCTGGTTTTCCTCCAGAGGAAGATAAGGCATTTTCCTCCTTCCACAGAAGTTCACCACCGTTCCCTTCATGGTCTGCAGGCACTGCTTTTTCTTCATTTCCCCTTCAGGGAAACTTACCCTCTTAGGGTCCCTCGGAGGAAAGACAGAAATAACTCAACATGGATTGCTTTTGAGTCAGCACAAGGAGACAACAGTAGGAGCACACAACTTATGACATTCCATCACCCTCTGCACTGCCCCTATCATTGGGCAGTGTGAGGCAGTCAGCTCAGGTGAGAAAAGGGAAGCAGCTTAAGTAAGTCTCACCGATTATTTCTCCTGAGCCCATCAGCTTGCCATGTACCCCTGAACTAGAGGGAACCCCCGTTTCCCTCCGGTGTTGTGAAAGAGCTTATCCTGTCATCAGTGTTGAAATAAGATCCAATTGTCTGTCCATTTGACTTCTGAAGATGGACATCATGTTACTCTTCGCTTCAGGCAGCAAAATATCAGGGTGGCTCTGTTTCTTTTCTGTGATCATTCCCCCTACAATTAAACAGACATATTAATATGCAGGTTAGTCAATATGAGATATTTGGAGACTATCTAAAGTTAGAGAAATT
Organism: Phrynocephalus versicolor; assembly: GCA_023846285.1. Lineage (NCBI taxonomy): Eukaryota > Metazoa > Chordata > Lepidosauria > Squamata > Agamidae > Phrynocephalus > Phrynocephalus versicolor. Next base: position 15,516,643 of record JAHTLZ010003526.1, on the reverse strand, counting down.
GGTAGGCTACAAAATTTTGCTCTTCTTGACATGGAACCTGATAGTTTTGCTGCAGAATTTAGAGGAGGAATTTATACTAGCGGCCACACAACCTGGTCCCGTCCCTGTTAACTGGACTTCAGACTAGTTTGGCTACATGCAGAAGTAGAATGGTGTGTCCATGAAGAACAGCAATCTTCTGAACCATAACAGAAAGAAAACCAGAAAGGTGGAATCACTCTGAACTTGACCACATTCCAGATTCAAAGCAAAATTAATTTCTTTGCTGCCTTTGCTGATCTGATATACAGAGAACACATCAGTTGGCTCAGACGGAGTACCTACTTCAGAACGCTCTAGTTAAAACAACAGACTTTACCCCAGGCCTGACTGAAAACAGCAGCAAAAAGTATATAAATTAATCCAGGGGGAAATGGGGCAGTCTTTGAGGGAAACAGCAACAAAGAACTCAATACAAACTCAACTCAATTTCATAAAAATTAAAGCTATTGGAAAACATTTTTGACACCCCAAACCAATAAAATATTACAGGGCACATTGCAAGAACAAAAAAAAAAGCTGAAACAAAAATAAAACCTTCCGTAAAATAAAAGCAATTACCCTTTTCAAATACTATATCATAGGGAATGAGTGCATTTTTAGGCAGTTTTCACTTGGAAAAAAATGTTGCTATTACAAACATTTCATTTGCAATCAACATAAAGATATTGCTTCCTTAGAATATTCATTCAAATTTATGATGATCCTTTCCAGGGTTTTCTAGATACAGTATATAACTCTCAAGTAGTATCCAAATCAGTTTTTTTTTTCTGGTGGCATCCTGAGACATGGCAGCTTGCCCGCACAGCTGTCAATCTGAACACTGAATCAAGATCAATCAATTCCACCCATCTCTTCCTAGAGGAGGCTTTCCGTTTAAAGTGATGCAGCAAATATTTGCTGTCTAATACACAGGGAGTGATTAATTTGCCAGTACTGTATCCTGAAGTGGCTATCTTATTAATCCACTTCACAAATTTGGCAAAGTTCTAATACTGACCCAACAGGGTCATTTGAGGTCCATATGACATTTGGGCACAACAGTTACCCCAAACAGGACATCCTTGTCTCCACCTGACCTTAATTAGCTCAGGACAGCTGAGCCATGCGGACAAGCCCTGAGTTGCAGTCCTACAACATCTGTAGGGCTTCACTTGCGTTCGCTCTGGACTTATAATCATTTTGCCACTGGAAAAGGATGTATCTGGACTATGTTTGTCCCGCTAAATCTTTTCCTTTGCTGCTGAAGATCTCCTGCGTTCTTCTTCCTCCCATACACCAGCTACCTAACTGCACAGAAGGAGGACAGATGAATGAAGGCTTCCTGTCTTATTAGAGCGCATTCCAAAGCATGATCTTTGATTACTGGTATCTAAAGCTGCCTCTGTAACGATGTAACATTACTTTCACCCATTTGGCAATCCAATCCCAATCTATAATTCATGTCTACTGATAACACTCATTCTGACTTTCTCCCCTTATCTTCAATGCATTAATCGGAGTGTGTGCAAAGCACCCCCATTCCATTAGTGACTGCTTCATTGCTCGTCAAGATAAAGAGGCAGCAATTGCTGGCATCATTCAGCTGGACATTTGCAAAATTTACTCTCATCTCAATGAACAGCAAGGGCAATTTTCCGTCTTGTTGTTTGCTTGGAGATACAAATGGCCACGTTCAGTTAATTCCTACCGTTTATAACTACACAGGGTAAACAGGAGATGTGGAAAACTAGGGATCCACCAATGCCAAGCATTACAGGATTTTTTAAAAAAAGCAGCAGAAATCTTGTGGCTTAGTTCCACAGGCACAACGGTGGTGATGTCAGCAACAGCGACAACAAATCACCACTGATTAAAGGAGATCCACTGCTGATTAAAGACAGCTTTGGGGTGCATGTGACTTACACACTAAGGTGATTACTTCATGTCCTCCTTTGTTCCGCAACTAGTTTTGTACCGTGATAGCGTTGGCCGCGGTCACGTGGTTTTGTCCCTGTTTCAGTGTTCCCATGATGCGATAACTTGTCTCATGACAAGTGTTACCTCATGGTCTTGTACCGTGACAAACACTGAATTTGTCTAGCTTCCTTTTTCCTTTTTTTCGGGGGGACTTAAAAAATTATCTTTCGATATTTCGCTTCTGAAAAGTCAAAAAAAAAAAAACCCAGACACAGTTTTCTGAGAGAAATGAATGTTTTGTTGTGTGACAATCGTTACAACATGGTGTCTTGTCTCAGAACAGAAAGCGGGAACAAAGAGTGACAAGGGAAAACCCCACCCCAGCACCAGGTACAGTATTGTTGCGCTTAGCACCCATTCCGGGGGCGTGGTCGAGACAAATTTCAGTAGTTGTGCGACAGACGTGAAGTAACTTTTTTTGTACCCCTCCTAAGCACAACACTAACAGAGACAAAATGGACGTGAAGTAACTGCCTAAGTTGCATGCACCCTGAAATCCCATAAGAAAGCCTTGTGTCTGTGGTGTGTTGTGGCGGTGACTTATTGTCAACACTGCTGTGCCAATTTCAGCCAATTATTTACTTGTTTGATTGATTACCTCACCTTTCTCCTTAAGAACATCTCAAGACAGCTTACACCATTCAGACAATATTTAAGGCTAAAAATACTAAATATACAAATTCAGTAGGATTCCCATATCCGCTGAGGATTGGTTCCAAGCTTCCCTGTGGATACTGAAAACTGTGACTAATAACAAATGCTATATACTAGAATAGTAAAAAGAAAAAAAATTCAACTTCCGTTACTGGAACTGGTTGCCAGAGATCATGTATTCTTCACTAATAAATATTCATTTAATGGTGGAGGGTTTTGGTAATACATGTGAAAATAGTTTTTTCTGGATTTTTTTCTGTCAGAGCAGCTTCTCCCACAAAGAACTACCCAAATTACTGCTCATTTCAGGCTGGGTATTTGAGAGTACCAACTACGAGAGAGGCACAGAAAGTAGTAACAAGAAACCGGGACTTCTCGGTGGTGGCCCCTCGACTTTGGAACCACCTGCCTTCTGAAATCCGCCTGCCCCCACCTGCACTGCAGGCCTTTAAACGCCAGTTATAAACATGGCTCTAAAGACAGGCTTTCCCTGACAGGCAGGCTGATGACCATAAATAAGATGCCCAATAACACTCTATTTAATCCGCCTCTGCTCTTGATCTTCTTTCTATTGTGATTTATTTTATTTTCCTCTGTTGATTCTATTGATGTCAGTTGATTTATGTTTGATCATTTGATCTGACAAACACCACCCTAAAAGATGGTGAACAAAAGCAACACCAAAACCACATTCAAAGCTGTAAGGCATAATAATTTAAAAATAGCACTCAGGCAAGCATTAACTGAGGTGAAGATTGCCTGAAGAGAAAGATCTTTGTCTGCTAATGGAAAACAGCAAAGATGGGGCCAGTTTGGTGTCCTGTGGGAGGGAGTCCCAAAGTCTGGGAGCAGCATCAGATCAACTATTGTATCCACTGTCACCCAACAAGCCACTTGCAGTGGTAGTAACAACAGGCCTTCTTTTCCTCTGGAGCAAGGATGTGAATAATAATAAATATGTTCCCCATGCATGTTGATACTGGCTGTCACAGCAAAGCACTGAAAGGATAAATGTTCGAGACCCAGGAGATTCCGCAGTCTGCCCCAAATTGGTCTTTTCCCCCCTTTAAGAAATGAAGTGTGTGGATGAAATAAAGCACTGCCTATCTCAGACAGGCAGAGAAGTACAGCTAAAAAACCCAATAAGAGCCCTCTGCCGCTATCTCAGTTTGGCCCAACTCACAGAAGGTACACAACTTAATGAAAGTCACACAAATCCCACTTGGTGGATGTTACTCAAGTCGATAGGACGTATCTCACATTCTAGCAGGTCGATGAGGAGAAAAATACAATTTCTCAACCCTGTCTGTGAGCACAAGACAAGCAAAAGATTTGCATCTCTATTCTTTGAGCCCCCGTAGCAAGTGACTTCTCTTGAAGGCCAAAGAACAGCATTTTCTGTGCCCCTATATTGGTCTGCTACTCTTGGGTGTGGGACAGATTACTTCCCATGGGCAGGATTGGGATAAGCTTTATCACACATTATACAATCAGCTCTGGTAATGCTTTTAGTTGCGAAAAGCAAACAAGGAGGTGAGATGGCCGGGCTCCTGCCTTGACTGGATTGTTGCCGCAGAAGAAGGATCATGGTGGCATGCAGAGCCCAGTGGTAGCACCTGTGGTGCTGTGCTACGCAGGAAGCTGGACGAAGCACAAAGCACCGATCTCTAGTAGCTTTCTCAACACCACACAGGCTGGCTTTTCTCCCAGGAGGAACAGTGGGGAATCAAACTCTCAACTTCTTGCTCAGAAGCCAGACACATAAACCACGGAACTATCTAGCTAGCTTCTTTTTGGCATAGGAACTGATAAATATACAAAGGGATGTTGAAGGAATAACAAAGCAAACATGTCCATACTTACAAACTGGGAGTTAACACATATCTGAAGGGCCAACAGAGATTTATTTATTTATTTATTTATTTTTATGTATGTATGTATGTATGTATTTATTTATTTAGAATATTTTACCCAACTTTTCTCCTTGGAAAAGGACACAAGGTGGCTTATAATAATGAGGGAAAATATACAGCCCAGAACATAAGACATATTCAAGTTGAGAATTAGTAGAGGCATCACAGAACATGGGAACAGTGGTTCCCAACCTGGGGTCGGGACCCCTTTGAGGGTTGAAGGACCATTTCACAGGGGTCGCCATGAGCCAGTGAAGAAAAAGGCACAAATGGCTTGGGTCTGGAGGAGGAGGAGGGGGAGGAAGGGGAAAAAGAGTGAGTTACAGCTTGATAGGTTGGAGGGGATGTCAGTCAATGGCACCAGAGGCTGTGATTGGCTTAGGGTGCTTGTAGAGGGAAGTTCTCTATGGCACCTGCAGAAGTGTCCTGCCACAGGGGGCTTGTGGCCTCTTCCAAGCAGGGCAAGGGGTCACCTCAACATGAGGAACCATATTAAAGGGTCGCAACGTTAGGAACATTGGGAACTACTGCATTGGAAGGTAACATTAAAACTACATAGAGCACACAAAAAGAAAAAAAAATCCATTATGAGGAGTGAAAAGTAACATGGAAAACACTGGTGTTCTTACGAAATCAGTCAATACAATCATGCATAGTAATCCATATAAAAGCCACATAGCAGGTAGTCCATCATTAAGGGAAAGCTTGCCTGAAAAGGAATATCTTTGCCTGCTTCCGGAAAGACAGCAGAGATGGGGCAGTCCTGGCCTCCAGCGGGAGGGAGTACATTACAGTACTTGTACAATGGGACTGTCTTGCTAATCCTTCAAACAGGCTGCAGAGCAACCCCATTCAGCCATCTATAACACTTCCAAGGAACAAAGGTGAGCCTTCTATGGTTGAACACAAAAGCCTAGCTGGAAATACCATCTCTAACCACAACCAGTCATCCCTTCCATAACTGTTCTAGAGAGCCATCTAGTGGTCTGTTTCCCTCTCCTTCTACCAGGAGGGACTCAACAAGTTGGAATTGGAAGCTTCAGGCATTCCTTCCATGATCTAACTGGTCAACAGACATTAAAACTTTCATTGGACAGCAGATAATTATACTTAACACTAAGTCTGCAAACATTCTTCATTTTAGCCAATCAAAGCTGTAACTGACTAATCAGAAACAAATTATAATTGACCAAACCAAAAAAACAAAAACAAAACATACTTATATTAAAGACTCATTGAATGATAGAATTGGAAGAGACCTCAAGGGCCATCCAGTCTAACCCCCTGCAATGCAGGAACCCCCCCTCAAAATACCCCCGACAGATGTTCATCCAGCCTCTATTTAATTTTCAATACTGATGGTCCTTGAGATCTCTTCCAACTCTATGATTCTATGAGAGATGATAGCTCTTTTCAAATACTTTTAAGACAGTCATACAGAGAAGGAGCAGGATATGTTCCAGATAATTGTAGAGTGTAGGGCATGCAACAAAGCGCTCAATAACAGGAAGCCAAATTTAGGTTGAATACCAGTGACCTCAGCTGCCTTGATGCCCTAAGCAAGGCAGGGTGGAGCTGTAGTGTCTTCCATAAAGCCACAAGCTTTGGCTGACATTTAACGTGGGGCTACCTAAACCCACAGCTGCCTAGATGCCCTAAGAACATCCAATCTCGCCTGATTTTGGAAGCTAAGCAGGGTCGGCCCTGGTTAGTACTTGGATGGGAGACCACCAGGAAATACCAGGGGCTGTAGGCACCTGGAGTAGGAACTGGCAAACCACTCCAGTATTCCTGCCAAGAAAACTCCATGGACATGGAATCTCAAAGAGTCAGTCACAACTGTAATGACACAACACACAAACCAGTGACCTTAGGAGGTGGTGAGTGCTCCAGCACTGGAGGCGTTCAAGAGAAAACTGGACAACCATCTGCCAGACCTGCTTTGAATCGGGATTCCTGCACTGAGCAGGGGTTGGGCTGGATGGGCTTACTGGCTCCTTCTGTGATTCTAGGATGGGAAGAGGTTTTCCTAGATGTGCAGGACTGAAGAGGAAATATTCTACATGGACAAAAGCTGAACCCATAATATAACTATATAAAATAACCTCCTAATAGAGATAATGAAAGAATCATTTCAAGGCAATTCCATGCGAGGTGCTCTATAGAACAGCACATGTACAGGGTCACTTCCTTTGGTTGACTGCAGTGCAGAATCCAGAAGGGGGCTTTCATTAGCTCTCTTTTGTTTTAAACGCCCCATGCTGTTTTGCTAATAACTTCCACTCGGTGTCTGAAACAAAAGAGCAGAAAAAGCAAAAGAGTCGGGTTTTGGTGGATATAAGAATACAGTAGGTAGGCTATGCCTGTAGGGTGACCAGATGTCCAGAGTGGGGGAAAAATGAAAACACGAATACAACAGAGAAGAACTTTTGCCAAGAAGGATGCTAATAAGAATGTTACATCAGGTCAAAGTCCGGAATGGATAATAACACAAGTGATTACTGTCAGAATAGGAGCAGCACAGTTGTAGAAGCCTCTGGTTTGGGACTAGTTTCTTATATGGATGCTAAAGGCCACCTAATCATGTCCAACGATTAAGCAGTAACATTGTCCTCAAACCTAAACTCCACAATAACTATATATAAATTCATCAGACTAAGAACAAATGTAGGTGAAAACCACTTCCTAGTTCCAACTAAATTCCACAATTATGTTCTGCCAGCCTCAACCACTAAAGATTTGCTGGGCAACCTGACCCCAACGCCTATACGCAAAGCCCAAACAGCTCCTTGGTATACATCTGAGCTGTGGGTGATGAAGTGAGAGGGGAGATGGCTGGTGGAGAAAATATTGCTGTGAGTCTGATCGAACATGTCTTAGAGCCCACTATCAGGCCTATTCCGTGGTGATATGGTTGGCAAAAAGGCAATATTTCACAAACCATATTGCTTCCTCAGAGTGCCGTCCAGCAGAGCTGTTTTGGGTAGTCCGGGACCTTCTTCAATTGGGAGATACAGTGGAGGTCCTGGACTACTTGTTGGCTCACTGTGAAGAGTTTGCTGTCGACTTTGAGGGAAAAGTTGCTCAGATTCACAGTGAATTGGACTCCACTATTGGTGCAGAATCAAGGGATGTGACAAGTGCACCATGATTAGTTCCAATATTATTGGATGAATTTCAATTATTGAGACCCGAGGATGTGGGCAGGGTGCTTGGATCTGTCCGTTCTACCATCATGCTGCTTGACCCTTGCCCTTCTTGGCTAATTGAAAGATCTGCCAGGGGGTTCACACCTGGGTCCAGGAAACTGTGAATGTCTCTTTAAGAGAGGGAGTGGTCCCTGCTGCCATGAAAGAGGTGGTAATTAGACCACTCCTTAAAAAAACTAATCTGGATGCAGGGCTGGTGGTTAACTACCGACCAGTAGCGAACCTCCCTTATTTGGGCAAGGTGTTGGAGCGGGTGGTGGCTGGGCAACTCTAGGCGCTGCTGGATGAAACAGATTTTCTGGATATATTTCAATTGGGTTTCAGGCTGGGCTTTGGTACGGAGACTGCCTTGGCCACCCTGTATGATTACCTTTGCCAGGAGAGAGACATGGGGAGTGCAACCGTGTTGATACTTCTGGACATCTCAGTGGCTTTCAGCACCATCAACCATGGTGTCCTTCTGGATAGGATAGCCAGGTTGGGAGTTGGAGGCACCACTTTGCTGTGGTTCTGCTACTTCCTGGCTGACCATGTCCAGAAGGTGATGCTGGGGAACAGTTTCGCTGCCCCATGGCATTTACGTCATGGGGTTCTGCAGGGCTCAATACTGTCCCCCATGCTGTTTAGCATCTAAATCGAACCACTGGGAGAGGTCATCAGGAGGTCTGGGCTGACGAGTCAGCAATATGCTGACAATTAGAGATGGGCACGACTCAAAAAAATGGTGTTTCCTTTGTCGTTTGGTTGTTTAGGGAACCGTTTCGGTTCGTTTCTGTTTTCGTGAGGTTTTTTGCAAAAAAAATCGTTTTTGTTTCATTACGTAACGACCCAAAAAAACAAAAACGAAAAATTGCTGTTTCGTTACCATTTAGCACAATTCAATGTATTTGCCATTTTGTTTCGTAACGAAACGAAAAAACGAAAACGAAAACAAAAAATTGCTCGTTTCGTGCCCATCTCTACTGACAATACTCAGCTCTACCTCTCATTCTCCACCAATCCAGGTGAGGGTGTTTCTATGATAAACTTGTGTCTGGGCCAGGTAATGGACTGGATGAGGGTTAATAAACTGAAACTCAATCCAGATAAGATTGAAGTGCTGTTAGTGGGTGCTCCACCAGACAGGCTAGAGGGCCATATCCCTGTTTTGGATGGGTTGCACTCCCCCTAAGGGACAGGGCCCACAGCTTGGGGATGCTCCTGGACCCCGGTCTAACTCTGGAAGCCCAGGTGGAGTCAGTGGCCTTCCTTCGGCTGTGGAAAATATACCAGCTACACCACTCAGAGCCTCATGACAGTTACGTGTGTACTGGTAACATCCCATATAGATTACTGCCATGAGCTTTATGTTGGGCAGCCTTTGAAGATGGTGTGGTGATTGCAACTGGTTCAGAATTGTGTGGTGTGGCTGGTGAGTGGTGGAGCCACCAGGGACCATATCACACCTATTCTGTATAACCTCCATTGGTTACCAGTTGCTGCCTGTACACAATTCAAAATGGTTGTTTTGACACACAAAGACATAAACAGCTTAGGACCTAGATACCTGGAGGACTACCTGGAATATAACCTCAAGTCATGAGCACAGTTACAGCTGCAGTACAACATTTAACCACTGCGCCACGAGGCTCTTAAACATGGGGAGCATCAGTTTGTGCGAGGGCTCAACATTACAAAGCCTCCCTAAAACGTGTCAGCTGGGCTTGTTTCAGGCATGTCCAAGAGGACATGGAAGATAAGGAATACCAAAAAGGAGGACTTTCTACTCTAGTCATGAAATAAAGCCAGTCCCAGACAAGTGACTGAAAAGTGGTCTGGTTGAGAACTAGAAGCAGCAGGGGGCTTATATAATTTGAGCTGGTGGTGATGTTGGTAGACCGTGCCTACTGCTGATAGCAGAATGTGAGTCATGTGACTCACAATCTAGTATTGTTTTTTTTCCGGGTTGTTCTTGAACGAAAGAACCAAGGTGTGAAGATGAATGAAGTTCTTGTTAATGGCATTAGAAATGCTGATGACACTGTCCTGCTTGCGACTAGTCTGGCAGATCTGCAAGGATTATTGGATTCAGATGCTGCAGTAAGCAATGTCACGGGATTGTGACTTAACATGAAAAACATGAAGAAGACTTCACTGCACTGAGACAACTTGATGACAACTGCAGACCATGAAGGGAGTGGTGGCAAATTTTGTGGAGGCAGGAAAATGCTTCATCTCCCACCGGAGGAAGACCTTCGCTATGGCGAAGGTGGAGCTGTTGGTGCCGGACACTAAAGCTTGTAAATACTTGGCATGTTGTGAGTAGAATGCTTTTATTTCTCTTTATGCGAAGCTTCTCCTTGATATTTGAAAATCTTTCTTCAAACAAGCACTATATCCCCTTTCTCTGAGGAAGTGGTTTTTAGCAAAGGTGTGAATGTTTTCGAAAGATAAGCACAGAAGTGATTGTTTTCATGTTATTTCATGGATTTGCCTTCCTGCCTATTGCCTTCTTGTGGAAAAATATTTTATGCCTTTGCTGCTCTTTATATGTGATGGATTTAAAGACAAAACTTAAAGGAAACTACCTTATGCCTCTGTACTTTCTATATGTTGAATTTAAAGATGCAACTGTAAGAGCAGCATAGGGAAAGCTGTTTTTTCAAAAAACATTATCTGACCTTGGAATTGCCACATGTTTTGAAAACAAAGCTTGAAGGGTGTTCCTCGCTGCTTTGGGTGAAATCTAATCTAGTTACTCTCCTCCATATATTTCTTATTTTGAAACTAAGTGGCAGAAACTATTACAGACAATATTAACCCTTTTTGTGAGCTATAAAACATAATTGATTGGGAAAACATCTCAGAAAAAGATTTTGCCAACATAATTCTATGAGGTTTCCAAAAAATGATAGATATCTACACTGGCTCAGCCTCTGAAGATGCAGAGATCTTCAATTCTGATTAAAAAGAGGCAAAACAGAGGCTGGATGCAGTTTGCAGATTACTACAACAGCAACTCCACAAGTTAGACCTCAAGATGGAGTGGTGGATAACACTGGGTCTCTAGAAAAAAACTGAAATTAGCTCTGATCAGGAGATTGGGCTAAAACAAACAGCTGATCTTAATCTACAGACAAACACAACAAGATTGATCAAGGATAGATCTTTGGATATGCCAAATTTACAGGATATGATAAACATATCTACTGAGGTCAGCCTGAGTCAGAACACGGAACCAGAATGGAGGGCAGATCTTAACATGAACATGGATGTGATGGGAATGGTGCAGGCTGGACCCTTGGATGTGCCAGGTCCATGAAGTATGAGGGAGCATCTCTTTTACTCAATGTGGGTGCCAAAAAGATGAAATTTTTGGACTTTTTCAATGGCAGAGCGACCATCAAGATTGCTATCAGGATAATACAAGAACCCGTGAGGATGATGGATTTGGCATGGGGGAAGCAATCTGTGAGTATTGGGGGGGGGGGGTGGCAGGAAAAGGGAAAACTGAAAAAAATAACTTCTGGCTTAGTGAATTTATTACATAAAAATGTTTTCTATATTCTAATTGTCTAAGGCTACTGGTTAATGGAAATGTGAAGACAAACTTGATATATAAATAAATGTTAATCAGATTTTAAAAGAATAGAGGCAGCTAGGTATAGACAATACTTTCTATGCATAAAGTGAAATATATAGACCAGGAGGTAGCTCTCTTATAATAGCCCATAAAGCAAGCATGTCCAAACTTTGACCCTCCTGATGTTTTGGACCACTACTCCCAGAATTCTAAGTCTGCATTTCCAATGGCAAAGGACTGTAGGAGTTGTGGTCCAAAACATCTGGAGGGCCGAAGTTTGGGTATGCATGCCATAAAGTATTAACTTGAGTTAGAGATGATAGCTGATTTTAGGCACTTTTTGGAAGAATGGGTAAATATAGTGTGGATGATATATAGCAGGGTTGTCCAACTTTGAACAGGCCGAGGTCTACTTTTTCCAGATGAAAGTGTCTGAGGGCTACTACACTAAAACCTCTACTTATGAATTTTATCTGTTCCAAACATATGCTCATAATTTAAAAAAAAATTGTAAGTAGAGCAGCGAATTCCCATAGGAACACAATGAAAATCAATTAATCCTTTCTGGAGGGAACATATTTCAATGCATTCCTATGGTAAGGCTGACCATGCACACACTTCCCTTACACCTGCTCGAGCCGGTGTGGACGGGTGCAAGGGAGGCACGTGCATGCTTGTGCAGATCGCTCCTTCCACTTGCCCGGGCTGCTGGAAGACTTTTAAAAAGGTGCACTTTCCCTCCCAACCCGCCCAGGGCCTGACTTGACTTGACTTCTCCTCCTGTTTTTCCCCTTCTCCCTTCCAGCCCCATCACTGCCACTGCTGCTGCCACCCATAGCTCTCACTCACCTCTGCCATGTTCGCAGTGGAGCTGGGATGGGTCAAGCCAGCAGTGGGGCAATCACATTACTACTACGGTGCAAGGAGGAGGGAATGGCTCAGAAGGGGAGCAGGAGGAGCGGCAGGTCACAGTCTCTGTGAGGCAGCTCTGGGGGTGGGAGGATGATGATGAGGAGGATGGAAGGGTGGGAGGAAGGAATTCTCCAGGGGGCAAGAAGAGGGGGACGTCACCACGCAAAGGAGGTGGGCACACCCATGACCCCACCACTCACTTTCCCCTCAACTCCCCTTCCTCTGCTCTGCACCAACAACTCAATTGTTCATGAGACAGTGGTGCGCCAATTATCTGGCCGGTACGGAGGGCAGGGGACTGTGTCATGGCCCTTTAACTGCTCTGCTTGGCTGAGAGAGTGGGCTGGCAGACCCAGAGCTTTGCTGGGGCAGTGGTGGTCCTTGGGTTGGGGGAGGGAGGAGTGGAGAACTTATCCCCTCACATTTTTTATTGATGGCTGGCGTGCTACTTTTGAACCCTTCGCGGGCTACTGGCAGCCCCCGGTCTACCTGTCGGACAGGCCTGATATATAAAATATATATAGTTAGCCAAATCTATTCTTAATTGCTCAGTATCGAAGACCCAAATACCGAAATTGAATAGATTGTTGAGATTTAGGCACTTTTTGGAAGAATGGGTAAATATACTGTGGATGATGTATAAAATATATATTGTTAGTACAAATTTCCCATAGGAATGCATTGAAAACAGATTAATCCCTAATTGCGACCATTTTTCTGTTGTACGGATTTGCCCCATAGGCGATTCTGTTAAGCGATTTCCCCCTATCTCTGGAAATTTTTTCCTTTAAGCAGATTTTCTGTTAAACAAACCACTTGTTATATGAGGGTCCACTATAAATATATAATTTTTTTAAAAAAACAATCAAACTCTATTCCGTCATCTTCCCGAGTATTTTATTTTTAATTTTATTTCTATTTTTGTTTATCATTAATAGTACAGTCCATTCATTTTATATATCTCCTTGTTTTGTTTTGTTATATTGTTGTATTTGTACCTGATGTGTGACACAAACTCACACACATACAAAAGGAATACTGTGAACACTGTTTAACACACAGAACACTGTTTACCTTCCCGTTTTTTACAGTGGTACCTATTTATCTACTTGCATTTACATGCTTTCGAATTGGTAGGTTGGCAGGAGCTGGGGTTAACAGCGAGAGTTTACTCTGCTGCATGGCAGCTGGGATTTGAATTGCCAAGCTGCCGACATTTCAGCGCTCTAGCCCCTAAATTGAGAGAGAATCCTCTTATAAATACTTGGGATGCTATGATAAGGGGAACTGGGAGTTTTCAGGTGAATTCTGTTGTAGAACTGAACAAGCTAGACATTCGTTCCAGAAAATAAGGAAAGTCTTGACAAACCAAGACTTATCTGTCAGACTTGTTAACCAAATACTTCAGTCCTATGTATTTACTATACTTCTCTTTGGGGTTGAAACTTGGACCCTTACATATGCATTAAGCAGGAAGCTGGAAGCATCTGAAATATGGACATACAGTACAGACAGATTCTGAAGATACCTTGGACAGCCTGAGTCACTAATGTGGCCATATTACATCGTATGAATAAAAAGCTAGAAATTCTCAATACTGTGCCATAAAGAGAAGAAAATTACCATATTTCGGTCACATAATGTGCAATATTTCGGTCACATAATGTGCATCTGCTGCAGGTTATCATTCAAGGAAAAATAGATAGGAACCATGGTCCAGAGCATAGAAGTGAACATTCTGGTTTAAGAATTTAAGCCACTGGTTCACAGTGGGTATGACTTTACTATTTAGAATAGCTTTAGAGAAAAAAATGATCATGCTACTGACAGGCAATGTTCTATGAGAACATGGCACTTGGAGAAGTATTGCTTTTTGCTTGTATCCCACTCGTCTTCTGCTCCCTTCTCCCAAAAGAAGATGTAAAAGTTTATGTTGTCTGAGATGATAATTCACCAGGCAGTTGTGCTATCTGCTGAACTCAGGGAGTCATAGACCCAGAAAACACAAATCTGCACAACTTCAGAGCTGCCTGATTGGTGAACCTTAAGTAGGCATCAAGGCACCTCCACCGTGGGGAAAAACTGCACATATTGAGATTATGGCTTTCATGGGAGCTGCTAGGAATGGGTGGTCACATGGGGATATATGAAGCTTGCTCTTAGATCACGTGTTATGGTCTGGTGTGAGTTCTTTTGTTTAACAGTGATTACTTTTCCTGCGGAATCCTGGGAACTATATTTTGGTTTGGTTTGAAAGACTGGGAGAAGGCACCCACATTTCATGCACATAGCAGTCCTAGCAAAATCTAACTGCATCAAATTGGTCTGCATGTCTGCAGGGCCGGCATGTCCATTAAGGCGAACTAGGCAGTTGCCTAGGGCGCCAAAATGGAGAGAGGGTGCTGACCAGCCTGCTGCCCCCCGCCGCCCATCCCCCCGCCATCCGTCGCCGTCTGCCCGCCATCCCTGCGCCCATCGCCGCCCACCCCCCCGTGCCCGTTGCTGTCCGCCCCCGCACATCGCTGTCCCCCGCCATCCGTCGCCCCCCTGCTGCCCCGCCCCCCCGCCTAGGGCGCAAAAAAACCTAGTGCGGCCCTGCATGTCTGCACATTAAGCATCCTGAACTCAGAAAAAATCAAAAGTTCATAGTCACATTTACTAGATTACTAGTCACTTTCTGTTTCCAGAAACAGCTTACTTCATAAGGATATTTGAGACTACGAAAGGCAGGGAATATCACATTTCCCTTGTTTCCTTGGAGAAAGGGTGGGATAAAAATCTGATTATTAGAAATTTATTATTTTTAAATTATTCATATTGTTTTGATATATATTTGTCACAAGCTATCTTTAATATGGCTTTAGAAGGAATAGTGGGACATTTTCCTTTCAAGTACTACTGTACTGTTATTATTAGTTCATTATTACTACAGTACTCATATATGTTGCTATTAATACTAGTGCTATTAATGATAATATAATCTAAGTATTAATATTTATTTGCTTCCTTTCTACATACATAAATATGTGGTAAGAACATGATTTCCTTATAGGAATGGTGGGAAATAGTATGGTACATTTGGTCTGGGTCCAATTACCTATCCCAACTGGAGAAACAGTGTTGCATAAATGGGACTTGTTTGGTCAACTTTGACTTGGAAGTGACAGTTTTAGATATGAAACTTATAGGTATTAGAACTGAAGTGGGTTTCAGTATGCTTTCAGATCCATGTTTTTGCACCATCGGAGAGCAATGGTGGTATGATTTCTGTGGTATAGTCTTCAGGCACAGATAAATCATAATTAGAAAGAAAGAAAGAAAAGGTGGGTCTATGAAATAAATAACAGATCCTAATGATTTCATATGATTTTATATGGAGTTCTTACAAAACCACAAATCAAATCATTTCATATATGTCCACAGACTACACTACAGAAATCATTGATTCTTTGGCATATGATTCCACAACAATGGGACAGATCCACAGCGATGTTATATGATTTACAGATATAATCATCCCTAACCCCCATCAGATCAAAGATCCCATTTGCACCCACATACACCACAGAACATGGTTTGTCAGTGGTGCCATGACTCCAAATGCCGGGTCCTCTGGATCCAGACGATTTTTACACAGGACCATCCCCAAACCACTCTCCAATCCTAGGCCCCATCTCTGCCCACAGTCTACACTACAGAAACCATGGCTCTTTCAATGCATGGCTTTGCAGTGGAGCAAAAACATGGATCCCCAGCATAGAGCCTCATGGAACCACATACTTCTTAGGTAGGATCATTCCCAAAGCCACTTTCCAATTTCAGTAGTACTCTATACGGTGGCTGCTGTGTGTGTGTGTTCAAACGGGCAGGTGGTCTATAATAACCTAACACATAAAGAGTGCATAGAAGAGTGACAACAGGGTAGCTAGATGATAACACTTATGGTTCATGTTCGATTTTTATTTTAAAAACAAATCAGCTGCTGAATAACGCAACCCTCTTCGGCTTCTGATACTCTTCTTTCCACAGCTAGGCAATAACCTTATTAGCACCAAGTATAATTTCTATACGAGGAATAAAAGTTTTTTGCCCGTCTGTATTTTCGGACAGGTTCGGGTGAACCACGACAAGTATCGCTTGGAGGGCGGAACTAAGGCGAGGCGGGTCCTTGTTTCCAGGGGAAAGCGCGGCTGTGGGGTCCGAGGAACCGGGGAGAGAAACAGACCTTGGCGAAAGCCAGCTCGAAGAGGAAGAGGAGGGGAGCCCGAGGGTGATTGACGGCGGCGCGGGGCGGGGGACGGCGAGACCTTGCCCCTCCCTCCCCGCAGCCTCGGCCCTATAGGAAGGACGGGAGTGGGCTGCCGCGGCGGAAGGAGGCGGGGACTGGAGCCGAGAAAAGGTGGGGCTTAGCGTCTCCACGTGCCAGGTGAGGTCTGCGGAGGGGAATGAGGTGGATGCATTGACTCCCTATAACTGGCCGCCGGTTCGCGTCCCGGGCTGCCCCGTCGCTTGATCGGCCACGACAGCCCTGCGAAGTAGGCCAGGCGTGGGTAGGAGATGTTGCAAGCTCATAGGTGGGGAACCTCCAGGTGTTCGGGGCATCAGCTCTCAGGGGCGCCAAGCTGTTTTGGACGGTGGTAAGGGATTGTGGGAGTTGTAGTCCAAACCATCTTAAACCCCGAGCCTCCCTGCTTTTAAAAAAAACACGTGGCTATATTAAGCGACGGTCAACTTAAGTCAAATAAAACGGAAGGAGACTAAAATATTGAGTTGCCTTCTCCTTTATTTTCCTCTACAGCTTTTTCACGATTTTAGCCTCCATAAAATTATGTTGTGCATCAAAAGAGAGTACCAAGACTAAGTCAAGGTGATTGCTTTCTCTGGTGGTAGAAAAGACTATCTAGGCTAGGAGATCATTTGCTGCTTGGTGAACAGCTTTCTGTGGAAAAAGCACTAACCTCATAATGGGCGGGCTGAGAATCTTTCCCCATGGTGTCTAGATTTTACTACTGTACATGTGTGTATTGCATTTTTAATACATTTTAATTTGCTGGATTTTTTTTGTGACAGACAAAGCAATCCCAAAAGTTGTTAACCACCACCCTGGCAATGATTCTGCAGTATTGAGAAATTCTTGGGAGGGAAGGACAGAAAAAAAGAGGTCTGGACATGGGATTGGCATTTGTGAATTAACAAAGCCTGTTTTTTTTTTAAAGCAAAATTTGGGTGGTGTTAGGAAATGACTAGAACATAACAAAAAGTCAGCAGGAGAATGGGAATGAGTGATTAGGTATTTGGTGGAATGAACCATCAGGTGAAAAACAGTCAGGTTTGGACCATTGATGCATGGAGATTTCTTATAGAAGTGGATATGCGGAGAAGTAGATAACAAAAGAGAAAACAAGGAGCACTTATTTTGGCTTGTCATTTCTGACCAGCTTACTTGGAAAACAGTGACAGATGGATCATTTTATCATTAACATTCTTTACTGTTTATAGTTTACCACAAACTGGTCTTATATTCCATTTTCCCCATATCAGGTAATGTGAGCTCCAGGACGATACGCCCAAAATGGCCAAGCTGATAAAATTGTTTCACACCCTGAAAAATAATTGGAAGAAGACTACGGTAGGAGCCTGCTTGCTCACTTGGGGAGGAAACTGGCTGTACGGAAAGCACTGGTAATTATTATGTAGACCCTGAATTATTGATAGAATTAAAATTGTGTTGTTTTAAAAAGTAGATTACAGTTTATGGCAAAATGAATGGATACAAGCAAAAATAATTGTAGTATGTAGTGTTACATACAGTAGATAGCCTCCAGATGGTACAGTAGGACCCCGGTATCCTCTGGGGATTGGTTCCAGGCCTTCCCGTGGATAATGAAAACCGTGGATAAGAGAATGCCTTCCCGTCCACCCCCAAACTGCTGTTTCCTGACAGTAGCTTGCTTTATGGCTGCTGTTTTGAGACAGTAGCTTGCTTTACAGATGCTATTTGTGACAATAGCTTGCTTTACAGCTGCTGTTTGTGACAGCAGCTTGCTTTACAGCTTGCTTTGTGGCTGCTGAATTATTTATTTTTTTCCTCTGCCGACCATGGATAACAATCAGTGGATAATGAATCAGTGGATACGGGGTCCGACTGTATTTAAGGTTTTTCTTCATAGACAGCTATGAATCATTCTGAATTTAACTGGAGTAGTGACATGGTGATGGGTCAGGGATGATATTTCCAAGCTTTTACTCTGAGTATGTGGTTTTGTTTCTCCTCTAAATACAAAATTAAAGCAAGAGGAATTTGGCCTAGGAATGCTGAGTTAAACAATGTTTCTAGCAAAAGTTCCACATCTCTCATGAAACCTGGAACTGATCAAAGCTGCGGTAGAATATGAAATTAAGCTAGTCTGTTGGAAGGCATTTCAGTGTATTTACAGAACTGTGAATACCTTTAGTACTTGGACTGTTGGAGAACTGTGGGCTGGCATTTGGAGCAGGGCATTTGTAAGGAGAGCGTGCTTTAATTGCCCACTAATAATGAAACAGTTTCAAACTAGGGTATAGCTCATGGCAGTGTATTGTTGTTGAGAGCGAGAGAGCTATTCCATGTGCTGCTGTGAGAGCTGTAGCTGAGGCCAGAGAGCGCAAGGAGTTTGGATGCAGTTGGCAGATTATGCCATCACCCCCTTGATCAAACCCTGCCATTACTTTCAACCCTATTGGCCTTGGCTCCACTGCCCAAAATCCATGACTGAGTTAATTGTTCAGATAAATGAGTGTGGAACCACTCACCGGGACTGTTGAGGAACATTCAAAGGCATTGATAAATAAAATATGCTATATGTACTTTGCTATACAAGTGAACTTTTGTTGCTATTGAGGTAGATTTCTATGCTGAAAACATAGTTGGCTAGCTCCTTATAAGTGCCCTTTTATAAAAGATTAAAGGTTTACCAAAATCTTCTCCCTCGGTTTCTGACATAGTGGGAGCCCTTTAGTTATTCTGGCATAGCATATCTAGGCTCTGAAAGGAATGTGCTTATTTATTTATTTATTGGATTTTTATACTGATCATCTGGCAGCAAGTCCACTCTAAGTATCTTTAGAGCAGTGGTTCTCAACCTGTGGGTCCCCAGATGTTCCTGGACTGCAACTCCCAGAAGTCTTCATCACTAGCTGAGCTGGCCAGGATTTCTGGGAGTTGCAGTCCAGAAACACTTGGGGACTCGCAGATTGAGAACCACTGCTTTAGAGGTAAGTGGTGACATGTTCCCCAGTTAAAATATTGAAATTCCTGAAACTTCTAGTTCTGTTCCCGATACCGGGGGTGGGGTACACCATGATACCTGTACGTTTTCTCTTCTGGGGCAAAGACTTTTGATATGAAGGGAATTTAAGATGGGGGAAAATTTGTGATAGGAAAAGATACACTCACTTTCCCCATTAATGCCATAAACCCTTACACAATGGCTGGTGTGTATATGGGGGTGTGGGGGGAGGAAATGCAGATCATAATTGTATTTGTCTGCTGGCATGACTGTTTGCACCCTGAATTTTGAATTAAAGTTAAGGTACTGTGTAACCCTAGAAAGATAGGAAGAAAGCTTGTTGACCTGGAGCAGTGACTTAGAGATACGGGAGGTGTATTTTTGGTCTAAGTATGATTTTTGTTCTGTATGGAGAGTTTTGCAACATCCCTTTTTTGGACTACAGATCCCAGAATCTTCCAGCTAGCATGGCCAACCATGCTCAATGGAAATTTCAGTGCCCCCCCCCCAAGTAATTTTTCATGTTGTGGTGGCAGGAACATAACAGGGAAACAAAAAAGAAAAGTTAAACTTAGAGAAGACAAATGCATTGAGTAACATGAATATTAACATGAGCTTCCATGGACAAGTCCACTTCCTCAGAACTATGCATTGATTACAGGCAGCTGACAGAAACATGACACATCTTTAGCTTCCCAGGAAACTTTTTCTTTTATAGAAGTTTGTCCTGTATCACAGAGGCAGATAAAACATAGATCTGCTGTCATGTGCAGATTGTGCTCAGATCAGTTGGGTTGGAGATGTGTTCTGATCCTCGCCATTAATAGGGCATCCAGGTAGTTTTTCCATCCAGTTGTTGGCGAGATAGCCGGTGTATCTCATGCCATTCTGGACCCCAGTAGGTCAGGAAGAGCTGCATAAAAAGAAAAGAATTCCAAATGTTAATTGGAATTAACTGGCCTTATGTTAATTGTTCTCCCACCTCCCTGACACTAATGTTCTCATTGTCAAAAGCAGGAGTCTTAAGTTGTTGACTGTGATCAGATCTTACATAGTGTGCCTGGCCATTTTGAGAGCATTGTGTTGGTATCTTTGATAGGCAATAACTCAGAAGTGGGGTTGGACTTAAATGTGCAGGCTATGACATGTAGGAGGCAGTTGACTCCACTTTTAATAGCCATTTTGTTACTGGCTTTGATGGGCAAGTGTTAGAATCATAGAGTTGGAAGAGACCTCAAGGGCCATCCAGTCCAACCCCCTGCCAAGTACCCCCGACAGATGGCCATCCAGCCTTTGCTTAAAAACCTCCAAAAAAGGAGACTCCACCACCCTCCGTGGCAGCATATTCTGCTACTGAACAGCTCTAACTGTCAGGCAGTTCTTCCTAATGTTCAAATGTAATCTCTTTTCCTGTAATTTGAAACCAAATTGCAGGTTCTAGTTAACCAAATGTTGAGTTCTAGTTAAAAAAAACAGTGCAGGTTGTGAGTGGCTGAAGCTTGTGTGTTTCTGCCTGGTGAATAATTTGGAAGTGGCATAGCCTTAGAACATGTGTTCCGATGTTTTTCTGGTATTGGAATTGAGATGGGCATGAAGTGTGATGAAGCGCTTTGTAGGAATCTCTAGGAGTGGCACCATAGGACTGGCACATCGCCTCACTGCATCTCCCTGGCTATCTGACCCACACACCAGTTTTCAAGCACTGCGAGGGTCCTCCTCCTCTGAGAGCTTGCCAATCCAGACAGGAGCTTAGCCAGCCCACTCCCCAATAAGTCGTCACTCTCATTGGCTGTGTGGGGAGAACCCCTGTCCTGCCTCCAAATGTACAGGAGTTAGATCTTGCCCATTTCTGATGTAAGGACTGCCCTGGGCTTCCAACTCTTTAGAGAAAATGAGCAAGCTGAAGCAATCAACTAGAGCAGTGATGGCGAACCTTTTAGAGACCGAGTGCCCAAACTGCAATTCAAAACCCACTAATTTGTTTGCTAAGTGCCAATACAGTAATTTAACCTTTATACAGGTGGCTACGAAGGGGCGATGTCGGGTGCCCACAGAAAGGGCTCCGAGTGCCACCTTTGGCACCCGTGCCATAGGTTCACCAACACTGAACTAGAGAGTACAGCACCTTATTCTCTTTTTCATTGCCTGACATCACCCGATTTCTTGCTTGCCTCAGTAGTTGAGACCTTGATACAGTACTGAACTAGGGCTGCTGGCATTGAATGAAAATTTTTAGTGAATCCCTTTTAAAATGTCTTAACAGGATCCATGGCCATTTGAAAAACAGCACTTTGGGATCCATTTAAAGAAAGTGTGTGTGTGTGGGGGGGGGCAACTGGAACCTTTCATTTGGTGCTGCCATCTGTAGGTTTTATAAAAACATACCCTGTATGGCCAAAGGTGTCTACTGAAGTACTGTGGACCCTCGAATAACAAACGGTTTGTATAACATAAAATCTGTACGACATAAAAAATTCCAGAGATAAGGGGAAATTTGCTTAACAGAATCGCCTATGGCAGGCATGACCAAACTTCGGCTCTCCAGATGTTTTGGACCACAACTCCCACAGTCCTTTGCCATTGGCAATATAAGCTTAGAATTCTGGGCGTTGTGGTCCAAAACATCAGGAGGGCCGAAGTTTGGACATGCCTGGCCTATGGGGTGAATCCATACAACATAAAAATGGTTGTGATTACTCTGTTTTCAATGCATTCCTATGGGAAATTTGTATAAAGGAAAATTTGCTTAACAGAATTTCCTCTGGAACGAATTAGTTCCTTTATACAAGGTACCACTGTACAGTAATTCAAGATGGTTCTGGATGTGAACATGATAAAGAGACTAATCTGATGTGTTCTTTAATTACTCCTCTCATAATCTGATGTTGCTGCTATAGAGGGTTGTGAGGGTTGTAAGAAGGCAAAAATATCTCAAGAGGCACAGTTGCCTCCCTTCGCCATGTAAAATACAGCGTGTGTCTTGCAGCTGGTCCTGGTTTGCAGGGCGGTGCCTGCGGGCATATCATTTGTCATAGCAGTGAAGCAGTACTTCATTCGCGGAAACTTGCTGAGCTTTGATTTTGATTTTGCGGTTAAGTGGCAATAGCAAGCACTGAGCGATTGCTTCACACTTTATATCTGAATGTTGTCACTGCAATAATGAAGGACTATTGGCTTCTTTAAGCAATTCTCCTCAAATCTGCAAGCATGCTATTTTCCTTACTCCCTCTTACTAATTGCTACTTTATTGTATAGCCATTAGTTTTACTACTTAAGGGATACCTGCTTGATTCTGTCTATATTCCCCTTTAGCTGCCAGGTGAAAATTATTTTATTTGCCCAAGTATTTTAAGTTCTTGCTTAGTTTAATTTTGTGTTGCATTTGATACGATTGGGTGTTTTTAAAAAGTCATATTTATATTACAGTGGTACCCCGCTTTACAAACATTCCGCTTTACGTAATTTCCACATGACGTAAGGAAGTCCTTCAGAAATAATGCATCAGTTTCCACATTTTTTGTACAAACAAAAACCCGCTTTATGCATTTTTACGCAAAAACCCTGCTTTATGCATTTTTAAAACGATTTAATTTCCCAGGACGCATTGTGCTGCATGCAGATCCGCTTTACGTAAATTTCTCCTGACATAACGTCATGTAGGATGGATTATTTCCATAAAGTGGGATGCCACTGTATATGCTGCTCTGAGAGCAAACACGGAAGATTATTTATTTATCAATACATGCATGCATGCATAGATACTGAGAGACTACTATGTAGGGTGGTTATACCATTGTATTCTGCTACGGTCAAACCAAATCTGGAACATTGTGACAAATTCTGGGTGCCACAGTTGAGGAAGGCTTTTGAGAAGCTAGAATGTGTCCAGAGGAGGGTGACCAGGGTGGTAAAAAATCTGAAAACCAAGCCTTATGTTAGAACAGCTGCAGGAGTTGGTTGTGCATAGCATGAAGAAGAGAAGACTGCAAGGGAACGTAATACCCTGTTTCCCCGAAAATAAGACATCCCCTGAAAATAAGACCTTACAATTTTGCCCCTCACTGAAATATAAGGCATCCCCCGCCGAAAATAAGGCCTCCCTGATAATAAGATAACGATAAATGTGTACCGTATTTTTCTTCATGGAAAAATAAGAGATTCCCTGAAAATAAGACCTAGTGCATCTTTGGGAGCAAAAATTAATATAAGACACTGTCTTATTTTCAGGGAAACACGGTAGGTGTCTTCAACTATTAGAAGGGCTGCTGGATGGGAGATGAAGCAGGCTTTATTCACAATACCTCCAGAGTGTAGGGCTTGAAGTAATGGATGCCAGTTATGAAGGAGATTTCACCTTAACCTGAGGGAAATATTTTGGCCATAAGAGATGTGGGGATGGATTGTCTCAGAGGGTGGTGGACTCGCCTTTATTGGAGGTACTGTATTTACTTAGATTAGAATATAGATGGCCAGCTGTCAGGGTTGGTTTGGCAGAAGATTTCTGCTCTGGTGGTGGTTGAATTGAAGATCTCTTGGTCTGTTACACCTCTGTAGTTCAGTGATTCTGTGAAATAAACGCTGGTAAGTTAGTGGAATATAGAGGCTTGTAACAAGAGACCTGTGAGAAAAGTTTATTTATTTATTTATTTACAAGATTTTTAGCCACCCCACTACCAAGAGGTCCCTCTTCTTGCAGTCTCAAGCAAAGAAGGAAAGTTGGAGAGTGTGGTGCTAGGCACAGAGTGTATAGTGCTATGTGGTGCAGTGGTTAAACTGTTATACTGCAGCCAAAACTGCACTCACAACCCAGGATTCAATCCCAAGTAGCCCTCTTATGAGTGACTCAGCCCTTTATCCTTCCAAGGTTGGTATACCCAGCTCACTGGGGCAGCAATGTGTAGCCTGCATGATTGTACACCACCCAGAGAGTGCTTTAAGGACTATAGGGTGGTTTATAAGCAGAACACTTATATTTCGGTTTATTGGTGGGCTTGTCGATCTCTGAATTTAGATCACAATTATTATGGTTCTGGAGTTGCTAAATGCAAAGGACATACTCCCTTCATAGTACATGTGGTACCTTGGTTTAAATAATTAATTCGTTCTCCAGGCTGTTTCGTATTGTGACAAATTCATAAACTGAAATGCACTTTCCCATAGGAATGCATTGAAAACCAATTAATCTGTTCCAGAGGTCAGGAAAAAAGGCAAACCGTGGCATTCCATTTAATTTTTTCTTAAATCAAGGCATCTTAAACTGAGTTTTTCTTTAACCGAGGCATTCTTAAACCAAGGTAACACTGTAGCCTCTTGGCAAAGATTTGTGCGTACAGGCCTGTTCCGTTTTGTGTGTTGTTTTTCTGTGTGGCCTTTGAGAGATGTGGATGCATTCCAAAGACATTAGATGCTATTGGATGCTGACACATGACTTAACGGTTAAATATTCAGAAAAACTAATTGAAATAAATGGGACCTGAAAGGCCCTAATGTTTGTCAGGCTGCAGCTGTCATTTGTTGACCCATAGGGCCAGGATTAAAAGGTGTACAACCCCGTATCCTCCTTGTCATCATCATAACCTTGGCTTTAAGGTGACTGCTGTCACTTCTGTCCCTGAAAAGAAAAGTTGTGAGCCAAACGTTTCAGTATTCTCGGCAAGAATTCTTCCCAGTCTGACATTGAGAAACTATTCAAATAGGAAATTTTCCTCCAGAGTCCTTTTATTTTCTCCCTGTTGCTTCATGGCTTATGCTTCAGTCGGCCCTTATTTTCTAAGCCCTTTCTTGGTGCTCAAATGCTTAGCAGGATAGATGGGGGAAACCGTTTAATGGGAACCTTATTTATAATGGGAACCTCTAATAAATACATACACATTTGTGCGTAGCAACTGTCTACAGTTCACATGTGGGCAAGTTGGAGCAGGGCTGCCCAATTCATTTCAGCACTTGAGTTGGTTTTTAACTAGTACTTAATAAAATTACAGCAATTAGTCAACAGTCTGTTGCTCCTACCAAAAAAATAAGGAGTTTTTGTTTTTTACCAGACATGATTTATTCCTTTGAATCTGAAGAGCAAACATTATGTTAAGGGGAGTGCTAATGCCTCTAAGGAAAACGTTGATAAATATCCCAATTAGGCATGAATTGGAGTAATATATTATTTATACTGTTTTCTCGCTTAGGAAGGATGTTTCTGTTTGCCCCATTATTTTCACTAAAGGTTTCCTATTGACAGAATTTCTCTTGTTGCTTAGTTTGAATTTCTCCGGATTGAATCTTCATCTGAAATCAATTTTCTGTAATACTAGAAAAGCAACCACGACAGTAGTGTTAGAAAGAAGTTAACGTGGTTTCATGGAGTAGAACAAGCAAAGAAGAGAGAAGATGTTCTAGAATGAAGCACTCTTTAATGTGCCAAACGATGGGCTGCATATTAACAAAGTCATAGGGCGTTACTTGAGTGGAGTTGCAGTAAGGTTCGAGGGTCCATTGGCACACAGAGTCTGGGTGAGCCCTAGCCTGTTCTAGATTTAGTAGGCCTTTGTTGATTCGCTGTTTCTTAGGTCTCTAATTCCATCTGTTATGGGGTGCAAGCAAGTCACTCTTGGGCTTTTAATCTGTGTTTGGTTCCCCCCCCCCCGATAAACCAAAAACAATCTCCTTTCCCAACCCAGAGAATTTCAAGCCATGTGACTTCAATGCTGCCTTCATGGAGAAAGGAACTTCTTCAGGTTACCTCCTTCACCTCACTTCTTTAATTCTTAGCTCCATAGCATTTAAAATCCAATGTCAATGAATTTAGAAAGGGATTAATTGGATAGAATGGTTTAAAACGATTCAAGGTAAAATCAGCAACATTCTTTGTACACCCAGTTCCTTCAATGGGGCATTTCAAGAAAAATAGAATAAAAGAGCATTCAGACTAGATGTAGATACGGTGCAGTTTCCACTACACCATCTTCTAGGAAGCCAGCGTGTCTTCTGTTATGGTGTAGACCAGGTGCGGCAAACTGTTTTAAGAGCCGGATTTGGCTGAGGAAGGCTTTGAATCTGGCTGACTGCCTTTCGTTTGCTGCCACATTTAATGCTTGCTTTCTAAGCTTCCATGCTTGCCTGGTTGTTTGCCGAATTGTTCTCTGCCAAGAGAGAGGAAAAGAGGCAGGTGCACACATGAGCTTGGAGGCCGGACCAAAGAGTGTGGCAGCATAGTGGATCACTTGGGTGGGTACATCAATGGACGGAGGCCTGTAATGGATCATTTGCTAAATTGTTTGCTGGAATACTGGGTAGTTGGATTATATTACTCAAAAGTGAAGCTGATGAAAAGAAGGTTTCCAGGGTTTATATAATGTAAAGTTTGGTCATTTTGAGCAATTCTGTGGGTGAGACATACAAACAGAGGAAGGGCTGAATTTGTTCTTGATCTTCCCAGAGTGTAGGATATGTAATAATAAGCTCAAGCTACAGGAAGCCAGATTTTGGCTGAATATCAGGAAAAAAATAGAATTGTAGAATCATGAAGTTAGAAGGGGCCTACCAGGCCACCAAGTCTAACCTCCTGCTCAATTAAGAAATGCTGATCAAGGGTATCTACTATGTGTTTGTCTAAATTTCTCTTGGATGCTTCCAGTGCTGGAGCACTCAGTAGCTATTGAGGTACAGTAGTCCCCCGCCACATTGTGGTTCATCTACTGCAGTCCCTGTATATCACAGATTTTTGCTGGTTGCTCTCTCTTGGTCAGGTGGCGGGACATCGGCCAGGTAACGCCAGGCCTGGGGTGACTTCAGAAGTCCAGCGCAGGCCCACTGTGTGGCCTGTAAATAGCTTCTGGTCCCCTGGAAATAACTTCCGGGCCACTGGAAGTCACTTCTGATCTGTACAAAGGCCCAGGAAGCCCACCATGCAGCTCGGAGGTCTGTTCTGGGTACCAGCAGGCCTGGGATGCCCTCCAGAGGCCTGCCATGCCATCCCTCACCCCGGCCCAACCCACAAACAAAGGTGTCCGCATATTGCGGGTTTTTCTTTATCACAGGTGGTTTGAGAACCTAATCCCGGTGATAAACGGGGGACTACTGTAATTGGTTCCGTTGCTGCATTGCTCTAACACAAAGCTTTTCCTGATATTCAACTGAAAATCTGGCTTCCTGTAACTTGAGCCCATTGTTGCATGTCCTGTATTCTGGTATGACTGAGAAAAGATCCTGCTTCTCCTCCGTATGACAGCCTTTCAAGTACAGTGGACCTTCGTATAACAAATGATTTGTATAACATAAAATCTCTACAACATAAAAAATTCCGGAGATAGGGGAAATTTGCTTAATAGAATCGTCTACGGGGCAAATCCATACAACATAAAATGGTTGCGGTTAGAGATTACGCGGGGTGGGAGGGGAGCCTCTTCCCGGGCGCCCGGGGAATTCCCCCCCCGGCTCATCTCTTGCTGGAGGGCGCACCAGCGGTGGCGGCGGCGGCCTGCCTCCCCTCCCCTCCCGCCCCGCGTCCTCTTCCCGGGCGGCCTTGGACGGGACCGCCCGGGGAATTCCCCCCCGCGCTCACCTCTTGCCGGAGCCCCGGAGGCAGGCAGGAGGGCGCACCGGCGGCAAGCGGAGGACCCCTGCGCAGGTACGAGGTAAGGGCACCCCTCCCTGGCTCGGCCCCCTCCGTGCCTGCCTCCCCTCCCCTCTTTCCCCGACCGCCCCCCATCCTCTTCCTGGGCAGCCGCAGGTGGTGGACGGAGGTGGCCGCGGGGGGGAGGGGGGGCGGTTTTTTTCCGTTGTACGGATTTTTCATTGTACAAACCCTCCGTTATACGAGGGTCTACTGTACTTTGTTTTCAATGCATTCCTAGGGGAAATTTGTATAAAGCAAACATTTGATTAACAGAATTTCATTTGGAATGAATTAATTCCTTTATACAAGGTACCACTGTATTTGAAAACTGCTGTCATGGCTCCCTTCAGTCTTCTTTTCTAAAGGCTGTATATGACCAGGTCTTTCATTTTTTTTCCTCATAGGGGTTGGTTTCCAGCCCCCTAATTATCCTTATTGCCTTCTTCTGAACTTGTTGCAGTTGGTCAGCATTCTTTTTAAAGTGAGGAGTCTAGCACTTCTTAACTCTTAGAGCAGTATGGTGGTGAAACCAATTACCTCAGCATGTGGTAAGTGTTCCATTGCTGGAGGCATTCAAGAGAAAATTGGACAGCCGTCTGTCAGATCTGCCTTGATTTGGATTCCTGCATTGAGGGGGGGGGTGACTTGATGGCCTCAGAGATCCCTTCCAACTCAAATTCTATGATTTTATGAGATGTCATTTAATTCTGCGATCTTTCTTGTGACACATGCCGTAGTAATGATGGCATAGCTAGAGGAAGCAAAGAAAGAAAAATAGTCTTAAAATTAACACTTTTAAACCACATGGTTCTGATTAGTCATCCCTTTGGAAAGTTTGTCTGTCAAAATAGTAATAGTAGAGATTTCATAATTCATGCATCCATCTCTCTTTTCCCAAAATTGCACCATCTAACACTCACTCTTTTCTTTCCTCCCATAGCGATAACCTGCTAAGGAGAGCTGCGTGCCAGGAAGCCCAGGTAATGCCATTTAACAAGATCAAATTAGATTAAAAATCCCCTCCTTATCTCACTTGTGCAGGATTCTGGAGGCTCTCCCAGCAGGTCTCCTCTACGTGACTAGCTTGACAAAGGGGGTGTGAGGATTCTTTCCTTTCTGCAGTCTCTTTTTGCACCTAATTACGCCTCAAACTCGGTGGCATTCGAAATGATTCAGGAACATTGAGAATAGTTTTGATTATTCAGTATGTCAATTCCAGAAACTTAATTATCTGTATTGCTGCTATTAAACAAACTTAGGGGCCAAAGGTGGTGGGACTGACAGCTGTGGAGACTAAAATTCCATTTCAGCTGGCAGAATGGAGAGCAAGGAAAGTTCAGCTTTTTCATTCTGATTGAATGTGGTACTTGGGTAGCTATTCAAAAGCAGAGAAAGGCTGTGAGGATGCAAGATTAGATTGCGTTAGAACTTTCTCTCTTGCACGTTTTTTAAAATCCTGCTCATTATGAATTTTAACATTCTTTTGCAGTGCTTAGGGGTTGAGCCCTTGAATCAGATTTTAGAACTTCAGGCTAAAGTGTTCGGAAAGCCCGGTCACCTTGTAAACTTGTAAAGTTTATTAAAAATATTCCTGCCCTTTTATGGTTTAGAACTTATTAATGGTGTTTTGGGAAAGTGCTGTTTATTAGATTGTTAGTACTAAGCCTAATTATCTGTGGAGCAAGATTAGCATCTGATTACAAAACTTACATTTGTTGCAACAACAACAAAATTGAGAATAAAGTCTTTGATGTTCAGCCTGAATTCTGTTATGTCTTGAATTGGATAAAAGTATCTGTGGGTACAGATGAGAATGGCTGTATTTGGTACTCAAGTTGAAGTTTGACCTGTGGTGAATAGAGAGGAATTAGTACCTCTCAGGATTAGTTAAAGAATTAACTATAATGTGTGGCTTGCAGAGGCCCCCCATCTGTTTCGGTGGTACAAAATATTACTAAGATTTTTGACATGATTCTGCCGACACACTTTGTTTGCACGAGAGAGATGCTTTCACAAAAGGCAAGTCTGCCGAACATGGTTGAACAGACAGGTTGTTTGGCCAGAGCAAGCAAATGTATATAAATAATTAGACATTGGTAACAGCTGTTAACGGACCAGAGAATTATGAATGCAGACAGTCATTTCCCCTGATTTCCCTCAAGAATGCAAAAGTAATAGAATTAATCACTGACTTGTCCCATCTGTTCTTGAAATAACAGGCCAGTTTGCTTTCCTCTGTCCATTGCCCCCAAGGGTCGTGGTCTCTCACATACCGTCTGCCTTTCCATACTGATTTGCAGTAAAATGAAGAGAATTTAGTGTTCAATTTTGCTCTAATGCGTTCTAAATTCTCTGCTCTAATAATCTCAGTGATGTTGATAATTGCTCAGAAGGACTGTTCTAAAAAGCTATGGAGCTCTCTTAATATGATTGTTTCAGCTGCTTTGTTTTATACCTGATCACCAAAAGTACTGAGGACAAATTCATCAGTTACCATTATTCCTTATGTTGCTGTGTATCCTGATTGCTCAGATTGCAGCTACGTGAGGCTGATAGATCACAGTGCCAAAAGCCATGCATTTATTGTTTGCAGGGGGACCTGACTGTGTGCAAAAAATGAAAATACAGTGTTTCATTTCAGTCTTCATTTCATTTTGTTGTGTTAATAATGAATTTTTAAAAAGAATTTTCATCAGGAAACAAAATAAAATGGAACAATTTGTAAGGCTATAAATATTGGGGAGCTTTCCTTTTTTTTATTTAACAGGGAGACCGTTGCCCTAGTTTAAATAGCTTTCAATAAAAGAACCTCCTTAAACCTTGCGATCAATTTGCTTTCAAACAAAGAACCCTCTGTAAACAAGCAGGAAACCTAATGTCTAGTTGCACCTCAGATCAAGATTGGAGAGATGAGCTCAACAACTGATCAGTGGGGGGAGGGAAGGAAGGAATGAAAGCATCAAAAATAACCTCCAGCCCTACCTAATCTGGAAAGGAAAACAATTAGTTTAAATCAACTTGCAGACACAGGCACAGCAAAGGGAAGGCAAACATGATCCATTCAGCCTCATCATCCTAAAACTGCCATGTCTGCAGCCCAGATATAGGCAGCAGAGTTCGGCTCCTGGCTAGCTGCAACACAGATCAAGATTGGACATAAGCTAGCTATCAACAGCTGAGGTGCGGGGAGGGAAGGAAGGAAAATAACCAGTTTAAAAATAAACCTCGTGTTCTCAGGATGGCTGGATCAAGAAAGAGGCCTCTCACCACTGGGATGAATCATTTCGTTTCCGAAACAAACAAATGACATTTCGGCTCATTTCTTGACAAAACACTGCTCGTTTGTTTTGTTTCATAAGCTTACGAAACGACAAAACAGTGTGACATTTTCGTAAGGTGCCCATTTCTAATATATACATACTGTATTTGATTTGCAGCCGTAGTGGTTAGCATAGGGTTAGTCATTCTGCAATCCTTAAAATGCCAAAGCACACCTTGAAATGGCAAGACAGACTTTGCTGCCTAATACAGTAGGATAGCGGTATCCACAGTGCTTTGTTGTGTGTGATTGTGTGTGTATTTGTGTTTGTATTCAGGCAGTCGGTATTGTAGTTGTTAGAGTGCAGAGAAAAACAACTTCCATTCTCTTCATAATCCAATTTTCTCTATGCAATGTCTAGTAATTACCAAAACAATATAGATATAAGGAGCCTTGTGGCGCAGTGGTTAAATGCCTGTACTGCACGTAAAACTGTGCTCACGACCTGGGTTCAATCCCCGGTAGCAGGCTCAAGGTTTACTCAGCCTTCCATCCTTCCGAGGTCGGTAAAATGAGTACCCAGCTTGCTGGGGGGGGGGGCAATGTGTAGCCTGCACACTGTAATTAAAATTGTAAAACCGCCCAGACACTACTTGTAGTGGTATGGGGCGGTATATAAGCAGAACACTTTGCTTTTTGCTTTTTGCTCCATTTCATTGCTCCAAAACAAAAGAGAAATCCAGTGGATTTCTTCTGTCGTGTCGAGATGAGCACATTCTGGGTTGAAATCCTCACTTGACTTTGAAACCCACCAGAGGGGTGGCACTGGTGAAACCACATCCAAAATATCTCACATACCTCATAAATCTTGCTTGGAAGAGATGAGTTGTGGCCAGTGTTTCGCAATATACTTACTGTAAGCCTCTCTGAGAGCCTGTTGTTTGCTGAATGGGGGATAAATACATCAGCTCAAATTTTGTTGCTGTTGTTAACGATGATGATGATGAATTAGATTTCTATACTGCACCATCTGGCAGCATGACCACTCTGGGCGGTTTACAAAATACATCATAAAAACAAGACAATATACAGTGTAAAGCAACATCACAAATAAAAAAATACACATGACTAATCTACATTATAATAGTAAACACATATTCAAAAAAAGATTGACAGACGGCATAAGAATGAAGGAGCGGGTAATGAAAAGAATAATTAATGGTTAGGGAAAGCAGATCTATAAAGCCATGTCTTCAGATGTTTTTTTTAAAGACAGGTAGTGTGGGAGCCAGTCAAATCTCAGGTGGGAGTTGGTTCCACAACTGAGGCCCTGCTACCAAAAAGGCCCAGTTCCTTATTGATGGTTAATGGGCTTCTTTTGGTGTAGGGATCCTCAAGTTACCAGCCTGAGATGAGCGGGTGATGCGGGAAGAATTATGTGGAAGGAGTCCCTCTGACAGATAACAAGGTCCTAAACCATTTAGGGCTTTGTATGTCAATGTTAATACAGTGGTACAGTAATCCCCAGCGATCGCGGGGGTTAGGGACCCACCCCACCCACAATGCATGAAAATCCACGATATGCGGAAGCGGGTGGGGGGGTCTGGGGGCAGGTGGGGGGGGCGATTGTGCACCTGTCCGAGAAGTCTTGGTGCAGCGCGCACAGGCAGTGTTGCGGGATCTGACCTTCCGCTGCCGCCCGCCTGCGCCGCCCGAGACTTCTCGGAGGGGCTGGGGGGCGGCGGAGAGCGACCTGATCGTTCCCCCTGCCCCGCCCCCCCGCACGGCTCCGAGGTGCAGGTACTGCGATCCCGCGATATAGCGGGACTGCAGTACCTGAATCGCGAAATGGCGGGGGTGACTGTATCTTGTATAAAGGAATTACTGTATATACTCGAATATAAGCCTAGTTTTTCACCCCTAATTTTGGGCTGAAAAAAGGGATCCTCGACTTATATACGGGTCAATACTTTTAGCCACTGAGGCAAGTGCTTGGGTCGGTGGCTAAAAGTCATTTTAAACATTGTGTGCCGCTTCTCGTGACTCTCCTCTGCATCACAGGGGAGTGGTGCACGGTGTTTAAAATAACTTTTAGCCACTGGCCCAAGCACTTGCCTCAGTGGCTAAAAGTCATTTTAAACATCACACACCATTCCCCCAGCTCACAAAGGAGGAGCTGCCAGGCCCTGCTGCATTTCCCACCCTAGACTTATACTCGAGTCAATATGTTTCCCCAGTTTTGGGGGGTTAAATTAGGGGTGTTGACTTATACTCGGGTCGACTTATACTCGAGTATATACGGTAATTCGTTCCAAATGAAATTACGTTAAACAAATTTTCCTATATACAAATTTCCCATAGGAATGCATTGAAAATGGAGTAATCCCATTTTTATGTTGTACGGATTTGGCCCATAGGCGATTATGTTAAGCAAATATCCCCTATCTCCAGAATTGTTTATGTTGTACAGATTTTATGTTATACAAATCCTTTGTTATACAAGGGTTCACTGTACCTTGAAGTCAATGCGGTGATGAATTGGCAGCCAGTGCAGTGCAGCCAGTGTAGTGGAGATGTGCTGTACTGCTTCCTCCCTCATCTAAGACGTGCCATCTTGCCAAGAACACTGCATCTAAGAATAATTTCCTTCCAAGCTATATATTTTGCCATGTTTAGACCTTTGGTACAGTCACCCCCCGCTGATCGCGGAGGTTAGGGACCCACCCCACCTGCGAGGCATGAAAATCCGTGATATCCGGAAGTGGGTGGGGTGGGGCCTGGGGTCGGAGGGGCCGATTGCGCGCCTGTCCGAGGCTTCTCGAAGGAGCGCGGGGGGGCGCGCGGAGCGACCTGATTGCCCCCGCTGCCCCCCACGCGCGGCTCCGAGATGCAGGTACTGTGATCCCGCAATGTAGTGGGACCGCAGTACCTAAACCGCGAAATGGCGGGGGGTGACTGTACATATTTTGAAAAAGAAGGTATTGCCCTCGAAAGCTTGTAATTATTTTTTGTTATTTTATTAGTGGCCTATAAAGGTATCACCTATATAGCCTAGTCTTACATTTATGTTTTTAAATGGGCACAGGGCTCCCCTCTTTTTATTGTTATTGAATCAGTGGGACTTGGAATGGAATTGACTCACCTAATCCCCGCTGTTTCATTGGGCCCACTTAACTATGCTAAATAAAAGGATTTCATCCAATACATAATAAGTCAATGCATCTTAATGCTTTGTCTCAAAAAACTCACATTTTCTACTTTGTTATTAGGTTTTTGGCAACCAGATTATTCCTCCCAGTGTGCAGATACAGAAAGCAACTGTATTTCTCAACCCTGCTGCTTGTAAAGGGTAAGATTCCCTGCAATCTCTCTTCCCCCCCCACCCCCACCCCAATTTCTTGAAACTTTTTCTATATGCCTTTGATTGCTTGAGTAAACCACTGGTATGAATAAAAGACTTACTCCTTATCCTTCTCAGACTTTGTGTTATCAAAATTCTTAAGCTCTTTCCATTCTAGATAAGAAATCATAATTAAATTGGGTGCTTGTTACATTTAATAACATGAATCCCAAATCATGCGCTTCTCATTTTTTTCCTTTTTTCTCCCTTTCGTATTGCAAGTTAAGGGTCGTCGGTATTCCTTCTCCCCCTTTCAAAGTTAAGTTTTGCCCAAATAACCATGCTATGCTTTTGGATGAGCTGCATATTAACCCCTAAATTGTATACCTCACATGGTTAGCGGGTCTGGGAGCATCTTCAAGACTTTCCAGTGGCCAACCAACCAATTCCAAAAGAAGATGTGACAGGAGGGTGACACTTCTGGCTTTGAAAAAAGCAACTGCTAATTTTAGGGGAAGAAAATTGGCTTGGATTATTTGGGGGGATTTTATTGGTGTTTTTTGTGCTAGAACAAGGCGTGGGGAGACCGTGTCTTGCTTTGCAATAGAACTGCAGCTGTTGGAAATGAAGTATTCTCTCTGGAAAAACATACCTTATAAAAACATGGACACACACTCAAGGGGGCCTAGAAATGGCCCTGGGTGAAAGAAGTGTTCTGAGATTCACATGTTTACTAAATCATAGAGTCATTGAACAATTGAGTTGGAAGGTTCCCATAAGGCCATCAGCCCCCTGTGCAAGAAATGAGATCCAAGCTGTTCTGACAGATGGTCATATTTTCTCTTTAATTCTTCTAGTGTTGGGGTGATCTTGAGGTTTGGCTTATTAGTTCCATTGCCATGCTGCTTTA
Source organism: Phrynocephalus versicolor (assembly GCA_023846285.1). Taxonomy (NCBI): domain Eukaryota; kingdom Metazoa; phylum Chordata; class Lepidosauria; order Squamata; family Agamidae; genus Phrynocephalus; species Phrynocephalus versicolor. Next base: position 15,481,010 of record JAHTLZ010003526.1, on the reverse strand, counting down.
ACAGTTAAGAAGTTCCCCTGGTATTCAGCCTAAATCTGGCTTCCCGTAGCTTCAGCCCATTATTAGGTATTAGGGATGAGCACCCTAACGAAAATGCAACACTGTTTTGTCGTTTTGTTACAAGTCATTTCATGGGCACCCTAACGAAAATGCAACACTCTTTCGTTGTTTTATTACAAATCATTTCATAAGCTAAATAAATGAGAGACCCCGTTTCATTTTGGATAGTAACAAAAAAGTCTTTCTGTGTGTGCTAAAAGCGAACTGTTTTGTTACCATTTAATACGGGCTCCCCAGGGTCCAAGGGGCACCAAATGTTTTTGGTAGCTCCCTTGGACTCTCTCCCTTAAGCCCTCCAAATTTGGAGAGGTTTGGGGGGGGGGTAAGGAGTCTGAGCTTTTAAGCTTCAAAGGGGGTGCCCCAGGAGCCTTTTTTCTAACTGGAATTGGGAAGAAGTGAATATTCTTTCTGATTCGAACTGGAAAAAAGGCTCCTGGGGTCCCCCCTTTTGAGCTTATTAACTCAGCTTCATTACCCCCAGATGTTTTCAAATTTTAAGAGGTTCGCTAAAATTGCTTTTTGAAGGTACCCCTGCTACTTTGGTGCCTCAAGGTAAGTAATTTTTGAGTGGATATTTTTTTAAAAATGCACTTGAAAATTATTTTTAAAAATATACAATCAATATTTACTTACCTTGGGGCTACAAAGTAGCAGGGGTACCTTCCTGAAGCAATTTTAGGGAACCCTCTGAAATCTAGAAAGATTGGGGGTAAAGGGACTTAGTTATGAAACTCTAAAGGGGCTGGGGGTAGTTAACTGACAAAGTATGCTGGGAGTGTGGAGGCAATCAGGGAGTTTACTCTATGGTATTAGGGAGTTTACTGTATGGTATTAACTCCCTGATTGCCTCCACGCTCCCAGTACACTTTGCAATTAACTACCCCCAGCCCCTTTAGAGCTTCATAACTAAGTCCCCTTACCCCCAACTTTTTCCAGATTTCAGGAGGTTCCCTAAAATTGCTTCGGGAAGGTACCCCTGCTACTTTGGAGACCCAAGGTAAGTAAGTTTTTTCTCCATGCTGCTCTTTTGTGCCTCTTGCCCCTCTCCCCGCCTACCCAGCTGGGGCTTTTTGACAGGTTGGGGTGTGGGGGAAGGGGTGCTGCCCCCATTGCTCACTGCACTCCCTGTCCAAAACACACACACACCGGGGAGAAAGGAGCAGTCAGGCAGCCATTTTACCCGACCTGTCAAAAAGCCCCATCTGGGAGGCAGGTGGAGGGGCAAAAGGCAGAAAGGAGCAGTTCCCCCCCTCCAGCTGCTCTTTTCTGCCTTTGTCTCCTGCCCCACCTACCAGCTGGGGCTTTTTGACAGAACCAGGTGAGGAGAGGGGGGAAGGTGCTGTCCCCACTGCTCACTGCACTGCCTGTCCAAAACAAACCCCCTGGGGAGAAAGCAGGCAGGCAGCAATTTTACTGCTGCCTGACTGCTTTGTTCTGTCTAGCCGCCTGCCTCTCAGCTGGGATTTTTTGACAGCTTGAGCTATCAAAATCAGCTGGGAAGTGGTGGCAAGGAGGCTTTTGAATCTCCACTGCAAAAGCTAGAGCACGGGGGATTCATTTTGCTTTGTAAGTAACATTTTTTTTTAAAAAAATATCTCGTTACTTACTAAACAAAACATGGGGGGGCATGGAACGGACTGAAACACTGTTTTTCAGTTTTGTGCCCATCCCTGTTATGTATCCTTCACTCTGGGATGATCGAGAACAAAAGCTGCCCCCTCATCTATATGACAGCTTTCAAAGTGTTTGAAAACTGCTATCATATCTCTCCCCTTAGTCTAACTTTCTGAATGCTAAACATGCCCAGTTCTTTCAGTCTTTCCCCATGCCCTCTTCTGTTTACACAGTAAAGCTACCTTGTACCCTTTTCTTCCAGAGGTGCTGGTTGTACTTCTGGACGAATGAGAGCAAATGGCCAAACTTGTGCAAAAATAGCTGCAGTGTCAAGCATAGGAGCTGCAATATTGTTTTGACATCAACAGAAATTTCCAGCCAATGAACATGTCTCCACAAGTAGTGCTTCACTTCAAATTTATTTTTTAAATGAGTGAATTTGAATCACAGCCTGGAGGAGTTTTAATTAGGTAAAAATACCCTACATTACTGATATGGCATTAGCCAAAAGGAATGCTTTTTTTTCCCCGCTTTTGAAAATCAGCAGCATAATGCAGGAGAGCTATGCAAAATAGAAAGAAAAGTAGTTGAGTGCTAATAAAAATATCAGTTAAAATTAATGGGATTATTATAAAGTGGTGCTTGAAGTGAAGTTGAATGTGTTCTGAGCTGTAATAGTTCCCCTGCCTTGATATACCACTGTCCATGTCAAAACTTCATATCTTCAGAAAGTCAAACGAGCATCGCTAAGCTGCAAGGGATCTATGTAACAATTCTGCTCAGTGCAAGGAACAGTGCAAATTAAATTAATTAATTAATTAAAAGAACATATGCAAATCATATGAATCTCTAATCTCCAGGCATGTCTTATGTGTACAACAGACCAAAGTAGGAAAATGGATAGAGCCGTTTCAAACTGCAGGAAGGAGATCTCATTTTAAATCCCAACAAACAAAATTGGATTTGGCACACTGGTTGAAGTGCTGAGCCTTAATCATTTGTTTGCTAGCTTTCTAAGTGCACGGGGGTATTGTTTTTGTTTTGTTCTCTTAACATGGGGAAGCAATATATACTAGGCCCCACCTGAACTTTAAAACAGTAGAAACTGTTCAGCTACCTGTATAAACCCAACTGCAGATGAAGCAGTGCAGATCAGAAAATGGTTTAGCACACCATAGAAACCCTATACATATGTTAATGACACATTGGTGACCTCATTACTTGCGAAAGCAGCTAGGTGAAGAGGAGACCTTGTTCTAACTTGGAAGGCTCTACCTGTCAGCCAGAACGTTGGCTTTCCTGCATGCAGGGAGCTGTTGGTTCCAGCAGGATTTCTACTTCATGCAGTAGCCTTTGATTAAGGGAAGTGCTGGTGGAAAGGACTGGCATGCAGGGTTCCCTCAGTGCGTGATGGGTGCTTATGAAAGAACTGGGCAGTTGCCTGCCGGCTGCGTTATGCCTCCCCATCAGTTCTGCAGGCCAAGGTACAGCTGAAATGTGAGAAGGTGTAAAGTCCGCAGTTCCCCACCTTGGGTCTCGAGATATTCTTAGACCACAACTCCCAGAAATCCCTGGCCAGCACCGATAGTGGTGAAGGCTTCTGGGAGCTTTAGTACAAGAATATTTGGGGACTCGATGTTGGGAACCACTGGTCTAGGTGCACCAGATTTAATGCTGCCTCTCATTTGTGTTTCCAGGTGCATGTTATTTCCCATCCTCTATGTGGTGGCAAACCTTTGGCACTCCAGATGTTTTGGACCACAACTCCCAGAATTCCAAGCCTGCACTGCCAATGGCAAAGGGCTGTCGGAGTTGTGGTCCAAAACATCTGGAGTGCCAAAGGTTCACCACCAGTGCTCTATACCAGGCCTGCCCAAAGTCCAGCCCGGGGGCCAAATCCGGCCCGTCAGGCCATTTTGAGTGCCCCCGGCTGGCTGGCCCACCCCTCCCTCCCCCTCTTTCACCCCATTTTTTTTAAATATTCTGCCAACACTGACACCGCTGGGAAGCTTGGGCGGCTGGGCGGTCTGCTGCCACTGGCACCACAGGGGAATGTGGGGGTGGGTGGGCAGGCCAGCGGGCTTCTGCCACTGCCAAGGAGCTTTGGGTTGGGCTGGCGGGCGAGCCATCACCACCGCTCGGGAGCTTGGGGGGGTGCAAGGTCGCACAGATCGTCTCTTCCAAGGGGTGACCTGTGGCCACGGCTCCCTGTGCTTCCTTTGGTCCCCACCTTCCTTCTTTCCTCCCTCCCTTGGTCCCTACCTTCCTTCCTTCCTCTCTTGGTTTCACCTTCCTCCCTCTCTCCCTTGGTCCCCGCCTTCCTTCCTGCAGGTGGGGTTGCAAGGGATCAGTGGGTGGGGCTTATGGGTCAGTGGGTGGGGCTACCAGTGGGGTGGCAGGGTCAGGGAGCAACCGGCCCCTGACACATTCTCAGCCACCAAATCTGGCCCTCCTTACAAAAAGTTTGGGCACCCCTGCTCTATACCATCAAATTATGGTCATTCATTCCTGTGGAAAGAAGGAAGAAGGAAAACAGTATAGTTAATAATAGACACATACTGGAGGAAAATGTGCTATTTTATCTCTGAACGGGGAATTTTTCTCCTCCAGAAATTTTTTTTACTAGTTTCAACAATTGACTAGTTAACCCAAACTTTAGCGTGAACTTATTTTCAAAAGGATGTAAGTATTACAATAATGAATAATGGTATTTGAATAATGGTGCTTATTTAAAATCTTGTTTTCTATTCCCTGGATGCTATAAATTATTTTTTACAGAATAATTTATAATTAATGACGTGGTTATTTATTATGCAGTAACAAGCATAAAAATGCATGAGAGCATTTTTAAGCAAGGTCAGGTAAAGTTTTTGTTTTCGTGTTGCTGAATAATAAAACAAGTATTTTTCTAAAAGTAGCATTTGCATCCTGTCAGCGAACAGCTGGTATTTTGTACTTCATTCATTGGGTAATAATAATTTGCTTTGAGGATATATAGGAGAGGTGTCATTTATGGAGGAGGAAAGAATCTAAAGATACTACAGCAAAGTGGTATAGTGGTCAGAGTCACAACTAAGAAAACAGTGGGGCAAATTTATGTTTCTTGGAAAAGTCACACTTTTGGACTACATTTTCCAGAATTTGCAGTACAGTTGGACCCGGTATCTACTGACTCATTAACTGCTGATTCACTTATCCACGGTTGGTGGAGGGAAAAAATTAAATAAATAATTCAGCAGCAGCTAAGCAAGCTACTGTCACAAACAGCAGCCATAAAGCAAGTGACCACAAAACAGCAGTTGGGGGGAGGGTATTTCGGCGTTCTGTCTTATCCACGGTTTTCATTATCTGCGGGAAGGCCTGGAACCAATCCTCAGTGGATACCAGGATCCTTCAGCAGTCACAATACATTAAATCTCCACCCCATGTCTAACCTACTCCAGAACCCTTGTTCTCAAACTTGGGGTCCTCAGACGTTCTTTGACTAAACTCCCAGAAGCCTTCTCTACTAATATACTGAGAGTATATAGTTGCACAAAAAAAGCTGGAAAATATAATGCAAAGGGGTTAACAGAAGAGCCAATGCAGACTGCCTTCTCTCTATTAGTCAGTGGCTGATATCCAGTAGTAAGTCACAACTGGAGTCAGCCTATTGACTCTGTGGGGATTTGGTGAGTCAACAACTATATACAGTGGACCCTCGTATAACAAACGGTTTGTATAACATAAAATCTTTACAACATAAAAATTTCCGGAGATAGGGGAAATTTGCTTAACAGCAAATTCGCTATGGGGCGAATCCGTACAACATAAAAATGGTCGCGATTAGGGATTACTCCATTTTCAATGCATTCCTATGGGAAATTTGTATAAAGGAAATTTTGCTTAACAGAATTTCTTTGGAACGAATTAATTCCTTTATACAAGATGCCACTGTACTTTTCACTGATTCTATAGGCCTGTTCTAGTTGAGACTTGCTACTGGATATTCAGCCAAAATATGATGGCATGTCATTTTTGTTCATAACGTAATTCCACCCCGTTGAAGGGCTCTCTTCTGATCTTCTAGTCTGTGAATGAATACTTGGATTGCCATTTAAAATCTCCTGCTGATACCCTCTAAGAATGCCTGGCACTTGGTGAATAGGGTGTCTGTCACAAGCCAGTAGCAATGCACTGTGTTTGCAGTCTTTATTGAAAACAGAGAGGAACGTTTGCCTCAGTTTTGTTATGAATCATTGACAGTGAGTGTAGTGTTGTCCACAGGGTGCTGAACTTATATGCTGTGTGTGTGTGCGTGCTTGTGTGTGTGTGTGTGTGTGTGTGTGTACATGGTCATCTTACTGCTAAGAACTAACTGTGGTGACTCAGTTTGCACACAGAAGGTAAGTACCACTCAAATGGCCAGTTTTGCACTGCTGAAAATAAAACTCTTTTCCTTCAGTAACCGCTTGGAGTTGTTTCCCTCGGCTGCTAGAGTTTGCTTGGGGACATGCCGATCAGCTTTGCTTTGCTGATGAACTTGACTTAGTTTTTTCACACGGGGAGGGGTGTTTATAAAAGAAACTGCCTTGAAGTAATCAGTTGCTCCCCCCCCCACTTCTTTCTAGCAAAGCCAGAAGCCTTTTTGAAAAAAATGCAGCACCGATCCTCCACTTGTCTGGTTTGGATGTGACTGTGGTCAAGGTAAAGTCCGAAAACAGATGTATCTTTCTTTTTGTGAATCTTTTCCTCTTCTGCTCCGTATTGGTCAGAATTTTAAAGAGGGAGGCAGCCATTTTTTTAAAAAATTCCTGGTTGTGTAGCTTTTAACTGCAGAGACAAGAAGAGAGTTAACCACTTGGCAGGAGATGCGGTATAGATTTTGGGAACCTTGGCTCCCGGTGAGTGTCAAACAGGCAGTTTTTGGCAACCCTGTTTGGGAAAGGTGGATTTTGATGCGGGGAAGCTCATGAAATGCCACAGAACACTTCTCCACTGATGGATAGGCCACTTGGATAGGAAAAGAGAGCATCCTTTATAAGCATATTAAAAGAGGAAGAGGAAAGGAAGACCGGAATGGATGGAATTGTTCCAAGATTATGTTGTGCTGGCTGCATAGCTTGCTTTGTAGCATCTAACTAGAGGTAACTAGGGGCGTTTATACACGACCCCTAAGCTCCGCTGCAAATGGCTCCCAGCTCCGGAGCTTAAAAATGTTTCCCCACCAGCTCCGGAGCTAACAGAAAATTAAGTGCGACCCTGCCCACCGAAGCGTGACCCAGTGCACCTTTCAAGTACCTGCTCTGGCAGAGTGAAAATTTTGATGTGGAGAGTGCCGTGCTCTCCTTGCTTCTTTTTGTTGTTGTTGTTTTGCCTCCCTCCCCTTTAAGAGGAACCAGGAAGTAAACGGGGGTAGGAGCAACTTCCACCGGCACTCCGGAGGTAAGAGTGCATTCTTTTCTCCCTTTTTTTCTCCCTCCCCTCATGCAGACAGAACAAGGAAGTGCGGAGGGGGTGGGAACGCAGGGAGAGCGACAAACCCTCAAGAGATCTGGTCCAAATTTAAGGGACCAGCGGATCTTAGGGGTCATGTAAAAGCGCCCTAGAATGGTCCGGATATAGGCAGTAGCATATTCTGTTTTGGAAATGTCCCATTTCTTGGACCATGTGCACACAGTACTTCTTGGAAGACAGGATCTCTTCTTTTCTGAAAATCACAAGAATAAACCTATGACGTTCCCATCATCTCATCAGATTAATGGTCCATCCAGACCAGAAATGTGCCTTTTGGACAAGCAATAGCTTTATAGACTGCAAGCTAGGGACCCCCCCCCCCATCTCTGATACTTCAAGTCCTGTAACTTGGGGTTGATGCCAGTGGTGATAATTTTTGTAATGCTGGTGACGTGCATGGTATTGTATGCATCGTAATACCTTCTTATAGGCAAAGTTTGTGCCATACCCTTGAGTTCGATATCTTCTTCAGTATTGTGTTAGCTCAAAGGTTGATCCTTGATAAATGCATAGCATTTCAGCCAGAAACAGCCTCCTAGTACTTTATAGTACTGAACTGTACTTGAGTAGGAATCCATTGCGACTATCTGTGGTGTTTTAGGAGGTGGTATAGGCAACTCAATAAGTGGCACTACTCTCTTTTAGTAATATGCTTGCAGAGGAGTGACGGGTAAGGTGGTGCTTCAAAAACTGTCCATCTAAAAATGGAGAGGAAAAAAGCAAGTTATGCCAAGGATTATTGTGCGTTTAAAACATGCAAAATGCAGCATGATTTTGAATTAATTTTGCAACACTTGGGTGCTAAGGAATAAAACTACTTAAATATTGTCTTTTAATGATGCAAGCTGCCTTGGATGCTCTTAACTGCAAAATGCTGGGTAAAATGTATTTTAAATAAATAATTATAAATAAATAATGCTGAGCATGTATAGTTCGGTGTATCAGAAAGGCAGAAGTTTGGGGAAGGAAGGATGGGATACGCACCGAGAAGGACACACTCGGGGAAACGCACATGAACATACACACACAAGTTGCTTTTGTGAGGGTCATGTTAAACATCAATGCTTCTCTGCCACCTTATCTCCCTCCCCCCTCCCAATTTTCAGACAGATTATGAAGGACAAGCAAAAAAACTGCTGGAGCTGATGGAAAACACAGACCTGATAATTATTGCAGGAGGGGATGGAACTGTGCAAGAGGTACTGTGAAAATACATCTCTTCTGTCCCCACAGCCACCTTCTTTCTCAGTATCTAATCCTTATTGGAAGCAGGAAAATGAAACTTAAAATTTCATATAGGGGAGCTTTTCAGGGGTCCTTTACGAGTGGTTATCTTCCGAGTGGGGAAATGTTGTTAGGCAATCTTACCCCTCAGCTATCTTTTTAAGTGCAGAAGAGGTAGGCAATAAAACCATTGTTTCAGGTATGTAGAATGTATTTGGAGGTTTTTGTTCGCTTTTCTGATGGTTGGTAAAGAATTGTTTTCAACTCTGTTTAGGGATGCATGTTGCTAAATTACTTTTGTTTTCTAGCTTGAGATTGTTTGCTTTCTAATGTATGTGGTGCATTATGGTTTAGATCAGTGGTTCTCAACCTTCCTAGTACTGCGACCCTTGGGGAGGGGCGCCATGGCCCTTCCCCCCCCCCAGCCTCACCTGCCGGATTTTTTTTTAAAGCAACAGCCGTCACGAGGTGTTGAAACGTGCTGCGGCCGCCCCACCGCACACTGTGCCCCTAGGTCCTTTGCTAGTCAATGAGAGTAAAATGTGCTATGAGGAGTATTCTTCCCACTGCTGGTCTCCCCTCCTCTCCACCCCAGAAACCTCTTTCAGACAACTGGATCTGATGCTTACTAGTCTGATTACCATTAAATCATTTGGAATGCAAGTTATCATCAGTGTGTGTGTGTGTGTGTGTGCGCGCACACACACACACACACACACACACAGAGTAGGACCCCTGTATCCTGCAGGGATCAGTTCCAGGCCTTCTCATGGATTACAAAAACCATGGATAAGAGAGAAAGTGCACCCCCCAACTACTCTTTTGTGACAGTAGCTTGCTTTTTAGCTGCTGTTTTGCAACAGTAGCTTGCTTTGTGGCTGCTGAACTATTTATTTAATTTTTCCCCTCTGTCAACCGTGAACAACTGAATCAGTGGCTAAAGAATCAGTGGATATGGGGGTCCTACTGTTGCACAGATACAGCATACTAAGGCAGGTTTTTGCTAGGTAACCTGTCTTGCTCATTTCAGGTCGTAACCGGGCTTCTCCGAAGGGCCGATGAGGTAAGATTCTTTCTTCCATTATCTTAATTGCCAGGGCTCAGGCATTCTGCAATCCTTACTGTTAGCTATTGCTGAGCATCAGTTAACTTGATGCATCCAACAGTGTGTTGTGGGTTTTGTTTTATTTTGTTTTTGAGGAGGGGGAGGTTGGCACAGTTCCTTAATGAGGTAATAAACCTGTGCAAAGGCTATATCAGTGGTTCGCAACCTGTGGGTCCCCAGATGTTCCTGGACTGCAATTCCCAGAAGTCCTCATCACTAGCTGAGCTGGCCAGGATTTCTGGGAGTTGCAGTCAAGGAACATCTGGGGACCCACCAGTTGAGAACCACTGGGCTATACCATTTCATGTTATGTCCAGGTGGTATTATTTATTATTTATTTATTTATTTTATTTCTATACTGCCCATCTTCCAGCAGGAACTCTGGGCGGTTTACAACAAGTTAAAAACAACAATATAAACCAAGAAGAGAGGGGAAACTCCTCAGTAAGAGGTGTCAAGGTGTGGGGGGGAAATTAAATTAAATTAAAGGTCGTCAAATACCTCCCTAAAAAGCATGGTTTTCAAAGCCTTTTTGAAGGTGGGCAGGGACTGTGCAAGGTGCAACTCACTCGGAAGATGGTTCCACAACGAGGGGCCCATCACAGAGAAGGCGCGGTTGCGCGTAACCGACCTCCGCGCCTCCCTCGGTGTGGCCACCCTGAGTGAGCGTGCCTCCGACATTCTAGTGGGCCTAGCCTCAGTTGATCTCTGGGAGATACGCTCCGACAGGTATTCAGGGCCCAAGCCGTGGAGGATTTTGAAAACTAAAACCAGGACCTTGAACCTTATCTGGAGAGCCACGGGCAACCAATGCAGGCGTGCCAGAACTGGGGTGATGTGGTCGAATCTACGAGCACCACCACCAGTCTGGCCGCCGCATTCTGCACCCATTGGAGTCTCTGGACAAGGGTCAAGAGCAACCCCACGTAAAGTGCATTGAGGTACGGACGGATCTGGGCAATCCTGCGGAGGTGGAAAAAAGCGGCCCTGGAGACAGCCATCACCTGGGTTTCCAGGGAGAGGGCTGAGTCCAAGAACACACCCAGATTCCTGGCCCTGTCCGTAGGCTGGGGGGAAACAAATATCGAATCCTTCTCTGTACTGGTTGTTTCCTACACACGGAAAAGGGGTGGTTTAGGTATCTTGCTGCAGAGCCAGAGTTTGGGAGTTCAATTCCCCCAGTGTTTCCAGAGAGAAGAGCCAGTCAGTGTGGTGTTCGGCAAACTGCACAGTCCCAGGTTGCCCCCCCCCCCAGAAGAAGGGAATGGGAAACCACTTCAGAGTATCCCCTACCTAGAAAACCCTCTAAAGGATCACCATCTGTCAGAACTGACTTATTATTATATACATAGCTGATAACAAAAACCAAAGTACTGTGGCACCCTGAAGATTAACAGATGCCACAGTGCCTTGGTGGTGTTTATTGTTCTCCTTTGTGGCCTTCGTGAAGCCACACAGGTGGGTTTCTCAAGTGCTCCTGCGCTAGAGGTCGGACTTCCTTAGCAATAGGAAAGTCCGTTAGTCTCCTCCCCCCTGGTACCGCGCATGTGTGGTAGCTTTCCCGCCCAAATGCCTCAGTTCCTCTTTACTGCCAACGGTTAGAGGTCGTGTTTTCGCTAGTCTCCATGGATTTCTCTATTTTTGTCTTAAAATTTGCCGATTTGAATCTTATGTCCTTCTTGCCTCCATTCAAGAAGTGTGTCCCTATGTCTTTAAAATGTGTTCTTGTCCCCCTTTCAAGAAACGGCATCTAACCACCATCTACTTACAAAACGTTTCCAAAGGCAGCTTGCATGTTATCCAAACAAATTATCCTACCATCCTCTCTTCACTTTCATGTGACAAAACAGTACCCATTATGACTGTGCCCCCGTTCTGTTTTAAATCCAACTTTTCAGGAAACGTTTTGCACTGGTGGGAATGTGTTATATCACACAAATTGAGCCACTTGTCTTATCAGAATCTGGCAAAAAAGAGGCAATTTAATGATTCATTCAAACATCTGAGGAGAATGTTCGCTACTGGAAAGGTGCCTTCAAAACTATTTTGCCCGCCTTACAGGGAGACAAAATTATATTTTAGCATCAATGTAAATAATTAAATTTCTGTCTGACAAATCTGAAGGTTTCACATCTCTGTAGCTGAAAGGAAACGAGGCAAACAGAATACCATATTGTGACAGCTTTGCAGCTTAATGGAAGATACTTATGCTGATTCGTCATCTATCCTCTTTCTGTACCTGGTAGTGAAGAAAATCGTGGATAAATGACTGATGAATCATTGCTACAGTCTAGGCTGCACAGTTCAGTTCAGCTTCCTTTGCCTGTTTTTTGGGGAGGGGGGAAAGAAGAAGGTGCTTTCTGCCTGTATCTAAATTGCCATAATGGTAGATGTACTTGAGTTAGATCAGTGGTTCCTAATGCCGTGACCCTTTAATACAGTTCCTCTTGTTGAGGTGACCCCTAGCCCTGCTTGGAAGAGGCCACAAGCACCCTTTGGAAGGCCACTTCCGCAGGTGCCCTAGAGAACTTGCCTCTCCAGGCACCCTCAGCCAATCGCAGCCTCCGGTGCCATTGACTGACATCCCCTCCAACCTATCAAACTGTAACTCACTTGTTTTCCCCGCCTTCTTCCTCCTCCAGACCCAAGCCGTTTGTGCCTTTTTCTTCACTGGCTCATGGCGACCCCTGTGAAATGGTCATTTGACACCCCCCCCAAGGGGTCCTGGAACCCCCAGGTTAGGAACCACTGAGTTAGATGGAAAGGAGAGAGAGAACTGGGTATCACTGGCCTGTAGGTGCCAATTGAATCTCAAAATCATGGAAAGCTCAAAACGTGGTTATATATATATATGTTAAATAGAATAGTGGAGAGAACCGAGAGACTCACCGAGGTCAGAGCCAAACAGGAATTCTCCAGCTCCACCATCCGTGATTGTGCCTGTGCTGCAAACCAGTGCTTGCAATCTCATTCTAGAGACGTAGTTCAGAAGGAAACCTAGCCAAGGGTGCTGAGAGCTTCTGCAAGGTCCAGCAAAACTAACGGGGATGTACTTTCCCATCCAGTTCCTAACATGGGTCACCCACCAGAACCATTAAAGCTGTCTCCATGACACAGATGGAAATGGATTAGACAGTGCCTCTTGCCTAGGTTCTCCAAGAGCCTTATACTAAGATGAAATGACCCTAATACCGGTGTATCACTGGAATTTTCTTTTTCCTTTGTTTTATTCCATTTGCCAAAATGATACATTCTGGTACTGTTTACAGCAGTCCAAAAGCTTGCCCATGTTCAGCAAATGCAAGCCTGCACCTCAAAGGTTGGTCATGAGCCAATGGCATACTGTGTATCACCTTTCCTTGCCGCGCGGTAGCCAGTACCGTGTGTTGTATATAGAGTGAAAATTACTATGTGCCATTTGACCAATTTCCTGGGTGATATAAAGGGACAGAAAGCAAAATGAGATGGGAAGGGGGATTGAGTGTGGAGAGCATAATGACAGGGGGGTGTACAGGCAAAAAGTGATGTAGAAGAAATGAATTGGATTTGCTGAGTCATGGTGCTCCAAGCTGCGGTGTTTTGCAAAGAGAGAGAGGGAGTTGTGGTTATAGAGTCATTAACACTGATTTGCTGACACACTTTAAAGAGCACAGCTTATGATTGACCCTACTTGTGTGTCCATAATGTTACCCTGATCAAGAGAACAAAAGAAATAATGACTTCTAGGCAATGGTTGATTGTCGTTCTGTCCATAGACCAGCAATGCACTGTTGAACTTCGGAATCCTATTCCAGCCATGGACTCATTGTCCATGGCCTGTATATGCCTGTTCTCACAGTTTTCAGGGACAACAATACGTTTCTAAATCTAGCTGCTTGAAAATGGCCATTTGAAGGATACAGCATAATAATATTCACTCAGCTTGATTGCTGTCGATGCTTTTGAATGCAGGTATCTGAATGATTTATTTCTGTCTGGAGTGAGCTTTACTTGGAGTCAGAAGTGAGACTTGGGTGCAGCCATGCTTCAGGATGCCTTCTTCAGTCTTTCTGTCAATGTCATGTTCTCGACAGGATTTGCACATCGCTTGGAGAAGATGTGCCAGCCTCTGCGGGTGTAACAATGCGCCTAATGACTACAGAAGGCTGCTTTGCCGCCAGTTGGCATTTGGAGAGTTGGCCAAAGAGTCTGATGTTCTGCGGCACTATTTATTGCTGCTTCTCTTTCAAGGAGTGCTTGCCTGCTTCACACTAGGGACCAGGAAGGGAGGGGACATGGGCACAGCTGTGCTTTGCAAAAGAAAGAGAGTCCAATTCAGCTGGTGCTGATGTACATTTGTTTTCGCCCTTGTCTCCAGGATGCCTTCAGTAAGATTCCGATTGGCTTCATTCCACTTGGAAAAACCAGCACCTTGAGTCACACTCTTTATTCCGGAAGTGGTGTAAACCAAGTCCAGTAAGTTGGCTTTGTCTGTGATGTGAACATCTGTATGGCTATATTTGAAAGAAGAAAGGTGATTATAAGGACAAAAGGGGCATAGGATTGGAGGGGGGAGTAAGGTGTTTAAATCTGTTTTATTAAACTCTTTTTGTACCATGTTTGGAGGTTCTTGAATGTACCTTTTAAAATGTTGTGTGGTTTTTTTTTAAGAGTGCCACACTTATATCTTTCCCTTTGGTTGCATTTTTTGTTTTGTCTTCCTAGCAAAGTTTAAAGGTTGGTTGTTCAGAGAGGTTTTTCTGGTTTCAGGTCCCCCAGTTCTGCTTCGTTGCTGAATGGGGACTTGATCCTGTGCTCCCCGATCTACATGCTACACTCTCATTCCATGCTGTTGGTTGTCTAAATGCTAATCTGGCCTGGAGTGTGTTGGGCTTTTGTTTCTTTGTTTTAAGTCAGCTTTCACTGCTTATTTTTTGAAACACAGAACAAGTGGAAATTCCATTGTGCCAAGGTAGCCTGGTTCATTCTAAGAACCAATAAGATATTTATCTAGTAAGTTAAAACTGTGTTTGTTTCATATTTTGGTCCCTTTGGGGAGAAAGGCGGCATAAAAATAAAGATGATGATGATGATGATGATGATGATTTATTTATTTATTTATTTATTTATTTATTTATTTATTTATTTATTTATTTATT
>JAHTLZ010003526.1:15455976-15466363 GCA_023846285.1 Phrynocephalus versicolor | reverse complement strand
ATTTATTTATTTATTTATTTATTTATTTATTTATTTATTTATTTATTATTAATTATATTTCTATTCATTGTAAGCCACCTTGGGTAACCTATGGGGAGAAAGGCAGCATATAAATAAAATGCTATAAAGTCACTAAGTGCTATTTATTTGTCCACATATGAAAGCTTGTCTTATCTTACCTTTAAGCCAGTTGGGTGTTTGAAAATTAGGTCATTTGCTCATCTCACATAGAGGGCAGGACAGGTAAAAGTGTGTCAAACCTACAGTATAATACAGTTGACTTTTCTTGCATGCATCACATCAGCTTTGCCTGTGATAGTGCAGTTGAGGGTGGGTAGCTCAAAAGATTCAGCATAGATATCTTACTTTTATTGCTTGGAAACACTTGGCAAATTTAACGGCAGAGCAGAGAACTATGCCACGCTCGCTCAGTTCCAGCTACCAATTTAGTAGCTCTCCTTCTTATTTCCTTGATGGCTTCCCACCTGCCATGAGCCTGTTCCCCTCATGGTGAGTTAGAATTCCATTCAGAATCTCTAGCCCATAAATGCCAAATGAGGGTGGTGTAATGGTTAGAGTATAAGTCTGGGACTGAGAAGCTAATATCCATGCCCCAGCTTGACAGGAAGCACCAAGTGACCTTGAGTCAGTCACTGTCTTTATCCCACACCTCACCCACAGCTTGGACAACAACTCCTAGCATCACAGTCATTATGCTGGCTGGGAATGATCAGCATATCTGAAGGGTACTAGTAAGGTACTACTAGGGTACTAGAAGGGTACTACTTATCCCAGCTCAGGCCAAGCCTCCTTTTGGCCCTGAGTGGCAGGAACTCTGAAGTCCTTCGGCAGAGAGGTCTTTGCCAGTTTTGCCATTTAAGATGCTTTCCGAAGGGAACCATGTGAAGTTGAGCCTGAGAGCCTCTGAATGCAAAGTGACATGCTCCCCTGATGAACTATGTGCTGCTCTGTTTCCTCAGATGTATCGTTGATGCCACATTGTCCATACTCAGAGGGGAGACTATTCCACTCGATGTATTGCAGATCAAGGTAGCAACATTTGATTAATGGCTCCTTCTGTTAGAACAGTGCTTTCATATTATTCCACCTTTCTAGGATTACTTTATTGTTGTTACTGTTATCTTTTGATTATATATCATTCTGATCTCACAAAAGGCTGTTTCCAGAGGGGCTGCATCACTAGGAAATAACTCTTCAAGTACAGTAGGACCGCGGTATCTGTGGGATCACTTCCTGTGCTTTCAGTTGTCTGCTGCCTGAAAATATTAAATATATATATTTAAAAAAAATAGAAATAGGTGTTTCCAATATGTATTAGCAGAACTGGCCACTAGAGGGAACCAGAGACTATGCTGGATGTAGAGTTTGCCTATATGCAGTTTTCACCATCAGTAAGAAAACTCCATGGACATGGAGTCACCAAGAGTCGGTCACGACTGTAACGACACAATACACACACAAGGGGGCTTGGAACTCGATTTTGTTGTTGTTGTTCAGTCGTTCAGTCGTGTCCGACTCTTCGTGACCCCATGGACCAGAGCTCGCCAGGCCTTCCTATCCTCCACTGCCTCCCGGAGTTTGGTCAAATCCATATTTGTTGCATCGATGACACCGTCCAACCATCTCATTCTCTGCCGTCCTCTTTTCCTTTTGCCTTCACTCTTTCCCAACGTCAGGGACTTTTCCAAGGAGTCCTCCCTCCTCATGAGGTGGCCAAAGTACTGGAGCCTCAGCTTCAAAATCTGTCCTTCCAGTGAACATTTGGGGTTGATTTCTTTCAGAATGGATAGGTTTGATCTCCTTGCAGTCTAGGGGACTCTCAAGACTCTCCTCCAGCACCACAGCTCAAAAGCATCAATTCTGCGGCGATCAGCCTTCTTTATAGTCCAGCGTTCACTTCCATACATCACTACTGGAAAAACCATAGCTTTGACTATCCTGACCTTAGTTGGCAAAGTGATGCAACTAGATACTGTGGTCCTACTGGAACAGTGTACTTTAGAGGAAGGCAGAGGAACTGAAGACAAGGCTGTGCTTAAAGCTCCACTTGTTGTGATGGAAGTAACATTGCATGTTGATAAATGCAGCGGCAATGTACAATAAGGCTGCATTCTCACAAAGCAGAGTTTAGGTGCTCCTGCAGAGTCTGTTCAGTTGAAGAGCCTTTTCTGACATTCACTCAAGAACAACACACACAACAATTCAGATGTTTCCTTTCCTCACACAATGTGTTACCAGGACACACAGCTTATTATCTCACTTTTGAGAAACCAAGGTTGATATCTCAGGGTTCTTGGCTTAACTGCTTCTAGTAATGAAAGCAGCCACTTGGCCAATGAGCAAAGAGGCCTCAGTTTCTCACAATTCTTGTATGAATTCCCCCCCCCCTCGATGATTCCATAGTCATGTAGCAGCTGAGAATGCACTTTGTCTTTCTTTGCCCTGGTCTTTTGGTATCCAGAACATGAAGTGGCCTTTGGCTTAAAGGTTGCAAGAAAGCTGGAGATTTGGGATGATTAACAGATTGGCCTTACACTGAATCAGACCTTGGGTTCATGTGTTGTTGGCACAACCAAGAGTTCTCCAGGTTTTCTAGCAGATGTTCTCCTTGGCCAAACTGGAGATGCTTAGAATCGAACCTTCAACTTTCTGCATGCCAGTGGTGAGGAATGATGGGAGCTGCTGTCCATTTAATAGCCACTCTCTCTCTCCACGAAACCCTTGCTGTTTGGGCCATTAATTTGTAATTATCTATTGGAGTTTGGAGCATCTACTCGTTAGTTCTGTTGTTGTCGTTCAACCTTTGATGAATATTTAGTGTACTGTTGCTGAGATCAATACAAGCAAGTGCAATTTGAAGGCCCGGCTGCTTCTGTACAAATAATTGTCCCCTGTTTGTTTTCTTTTACAGGGAAACAAAGAGCAGCCTGTATTTGCTGTAACTGGTTTACGATGGGGGTCTTACAGAGATGCAGGAGCAAAAGTCAGCAAGTAAGAAATAGAGCATTAACCTTGTGTCTCTTTCCCTTTGTCGCCTGCTGCTGCCTACATTCTGCTTTCTAGTGTTCCAAATAATACCCTGTACGTCCCTGTCTTCTTCTTTGAAGTGTCTGACACTTATCTCATGGAATAATGGAGTGAGAAGGAACCTATAAGGCCATTAAGTCCAATCCCCTGCTCAGGCCAGGAATACAAATCAAAGTAGATGGGACAGAAGGTTTCCTTCCCCCCCACCCCTTGAATGTCTTTTGCATTGGAGGATTCAGTGCCTCTCAGTGTAATTGTTTCCATTGTCACACTGTTCTAACAGTTAGGAAGGTCCTTTCTCCTCCTGATATTCAATTGAAGTCTGGCTTCCTGTAAATTCAGCCCAGTTCTGTCCTCCACTCTGGGATTATTGAGAACGGATCCTGCTCCTCTTCTCTATGACAGTCTTTCAAATATTTGAAAGAGTGCTATCAAATCTCCTCTGAGACTTCTTTTCTCTCTTTCCCACTCCCATCTGTCTTTCCTCAATGGGTTTGGTTTCCACTCCTGTGATCCCTCGTTGTCCTCCTCTGAACTTGTTCCAGTTTGTCTGAATCCTACTGAATATGCAGTGTTCAGAACTGGGCATGGTATTGAAGATTGGGCATAACCAGTACCAAATTGAGGGAAAATGGTACTTTACATCTTCAAATAACATTTGACTTTTTGCAGCTTCACCACACTGTTGGCTTATGTTCAGCTTGTGGTCTACAATAATTTCATTCTCTTTCTCAGTTATAGTCTTCCTGAGCCAAGTATTCTTCATCTTGTAACGTTTCTTTTTCTTCTGGTTTAGAACTTAGCATTTATCCCTGTTACATGTCATTGTGTGGCTTCAGTGTATCAAGCTTTTTTAAAAAAGAAAATTGTTTCTGTCTTCCCGGATATTATCTATTCCACCCAATTTTGTCTCTCCTTTAAATTTGATAAGCATTCCTTGTACCCCCTCATCCAACTCATTAAGAAAAAGGTTGAAGGGCACCAGATCCAGGACTGAATCTTGTGGTATCTCAATCTGTTGCCTTCTCCCAGTTTGAGAAGGTGCCATTAATAATCACTCAAAGCAAAGCAAAGTGTTCTGCTTCTATAACGCCCCATAGCACTTCAAGTAGTCTCTGGGCAGTTCACAGTTTCATTACAGTATGCTGGTGACTAATTGATCCACTCCTGTGTTAACAAGCTTTGATCTGCATCACGTGAAGGTGAGAATGCATTGCATTCCAAAACTTGCAGGGTTTGGTGGCAGTGACAGAAACTAGGCCGTTATTCCTGTAGAGCTGTGGTAGTCCAGATTTTCTTGGCTTGCAACTCTCGGGCAGCACGGTTAGTGTTGAAGGCTTTAAGGAGCTGCAGTCCCAAGAACCCCTGGGTTACTCACGGGTGAGAACCCAGAGTCAAGAAACACTGATTCCAAACTTTCTTTTATCAGCTTGTTATGATTCAGCCAAACTGCACATCTGGCTGCTCCTTCAGCTTTGTAGACCCAAGGCAATCTTCTACAGATCCACTAACTTAGGTGAACTGTTGGGCAATCAACTGGGCAGACATTCTTTGACGTGTATTCCTGCAGTGACCAAGGGGTGGGGTTGAACTTGATGGCCTTGTAGGCCCTTTCCAACTTTGCTATTATATGATTCTGTGAAATGTCGTTATCAAGGAGCTGCAACAGGAGCAGCTGCTTCCCTGAGTTTTCCATGCATTCCTATGGGAAACCATTTACAAAACCTTTGGTCCCAAGACCTGAGTTCCACAAGCCCCATTTCTATGTCCTTACAAGAGTCCTTAATCCCTGCGGCACAGTGGTTCAACTGCTCTACTGCAGCTGTAACTGTGCTCATGGCCTGTGGGTTCAATTCCAGGTAGCAGGCTCAAGGTTCACATTATAAAATGAGGACCCAGCTCTCTGGAGGGGCAATGTGTAGCTGGCACAATTACTTGTAAACCTCACAGAGAATGTTTTTAAGTGCTGTGGGACGGTATATAAGGAGGCAGAGGGGTTACAAGTTGAGTCTGAGCCACTGGAACAATGTGTGTGTGTGGGGGGGGCGAAACCCAAGTCAAGCCACTGGTTGGACTTAAGTCCAACTTGACAGTGAGTCTAATGACTTGTAAGTCCCACCCTCCCGGTTTTAGGAGAAATTGTATTGGGAAGGATAATTGCCATCCACGTACATTCAATTTCCTTTCCACGTACATTCAATTTCCTTTTTTTCCTCCTTTGTGTTATTCTGTCTCAGGTATTGGTATCTTGGGCCTCTGAAAATCCAAGCAGCCCACTTCTTTAACACGTTAAAGGTAAAGGAATTTCACTCATGGTCGTAAGCATAGTCATAAGCATAGCAGTGTTGTTGGGAAGATCTGCCCCACCCCAAGGCCCAGCATAGTGCCACGGCAGAGCATGTTATCACAGTTGAAAGGGCCCTGTACAATTTTTAGACAGAGTGGACTGAGTGCTTGATTGGACATATATCCCCCCAATCTAGTGGCGAACCACTATTCTGGATGACTTACTGAAGGACATAGACCGCAACATTCAGCCCAAAAGGATGCATAAGCTAACAAAACACATACCCTGAGTATAACATTAATATGACATCACAAAGAAACCCGCTGATGGAGACAGTCAGGAGAAATTTGCAATAGAGCCACTAACAGATAGCAAAAGACCAAATCGGCGAAATGGCTCCATCGGCTGTTGAGTTCTGGCATCCAGAAAACTAACATTTCCTATCCCAGATTAGAAATCTGACCCAGGGAGACCCATCACTTATCTCAAGCTAAGACTGCTGTCCTATGCTTACATTGTGCAACTTGTCGTGTAATTTTTATTGCTTGCAGAGCATACGTAGGGCCATATTGATGTCAGAATCCTTTTTCACATATCTAAAAATCGTCTCTTCAGGGTAGGATTGAGGTGAAGCCAGTTCTGCACCGTGTCTGTTTTCTGTAGGTGGCAGAAACTGAAAGCTAAAACAGTACCGCCATGTTAGGAGTTGTTAGCCAGAGAATATTCAAGGTGTTCTGGAAGACTGAAGGGATGCTGAGATGCAGCTGAGACCCATTAGAGGAGGCTACTTTGCTGCCTTCTAGTCCTGCAGGCCCCTCTTGTGTGTTTTTTGTTATGCTAATGATTCACCCAGAGATTTACTCAATTGACGTAAGCAGT
The DNA here is from genome assembly GCA_023846285.1 of Phrynocephalus versicolor. Classification (NCBI taxonomy): domain Eukaryota; kingdom Metazoa; phylum Chordata; class Lepidosauria; order Squamata; family Agamidae; genus Phrynocephalus; species Phrynocephalus versicolor. Next base: position 15,460,149 of record JAHTLZ010003526.1, on the reverse strand, counting down.
GCCTATAAATAGAACCTACAGGTCTGTTGATAATCTGCCTCTTGCAGTCAGCCTACCTTCTGTCACAAAATGAGCAGAAAGGTTAATTGCTCCTGTTTGAAAGTTCTCAGCTGCTGACAGATTTGACTTCCATTAAAGGAGCTGCCAGTTCTATACCGCCCTCCCCACCTCACACAGTTCTCCTGATCCCTCAGCAGATACTTAGCATCTAGTCCTCTGCTGAAATCCTGCAGTTCCACAGGACAGGCACGTCGCAAGGCGTGATCTAGACAGACCCCACTGGTCCAGCCACAGCAACTTGTGGAAACGGCCTGCGTGGAGTGGCTGGAGGAATGGTTGTGTCCCGCTTGAGTCCCTGGACAAGCGTTCAATGTTCATATAAGCCCAAGTAAGCACTAGGCTTCCTACCGCTGTTCTATAACATCCCACCGGTTATCTCCTTTGACTATTTAACGATTTGTTGAAGCCCTTCTCATTTTTTGGCCCTCCTCCAGAATGAGCCTTTTGTCTTTGTGGCACATTGCAGGCAAAATGCAAGAGGGCATAAGCTTACATTATTTTGTCTAAAGCATTCCTCAATTAGGGCAAAGGGCCCCAACGAGCTGGGCCCCACAGCCACACAGTGCCACATTGATTAACTCTCTGTGTAGCCCCCTCCAAGGTTCCATCTAGAGGGGGGAGACTTAACCCCCTCCGTGTGGGGCTTTTCTTCCCCTCCTCTCATAACCATGTTTGTTTTGGTCACAATGGAACCAGTGTGCGGGGGAGTTGCACGCATGCACAAGAAGGAAAGCCCCACACAGTGAGGGGGGAAAAATAAATTTATCCTGAAACCACCACCACCACCACCCTGATCTGTGGAAAAACTCCAGTCCCTGGTGCCAGAAAATTTGGGGACTGCTAACTTAGGAGACCTGGTGTTCTCCTCAAAAACTGCATGCTTATACTTGTCTTTGTAGTTAGGATAGTCCTTAGAGTCAGACTATCTATATTCAGCAAGTGATGGTCTTGCTGAGATTATCTGGAAGTTGTGTCATGGCAGCTGGACTGTTCTTGTGAGATCAAAATGTTTTCCTACTCATCCAAGTAGCTTCATGTAATGCACCCCAGGACATTGTCCACCTAAAGGACCTCTTCAGGCCCCTGTCCACCTAATGGGCCCATTCAGACCAGAGTGATGTTAAATCAAGGAGAACTATAAATTAGAGGCCTCGCCACTAACTTTTCCTCAGACTGATGAAGCTGCTTGGAGGAGTAGCAAAATGTTTCGATCTCACAAGAAAAGAAGTCCAGTTGCCATGACTCAATGTCCAGATACCTTGACCTTTAGTATTCGTCACCTGTCGCTTTGTAGCTGTGTCAGATCAGTCAGAATTCTGCGAGTTCTGTCAAAGCAGGTTATTTCACTTCCTTTCTGGTCCCTTTCCAAGGAGTGGCCTCAGAAACATGTGGCCTCGCTTAACTATCTGGGCCCGACTCCAAGGCCTCCTGAGGAACCAGAGCAGAAGACTTCTAGGCCTCCTTTGTACATCCGGCTTTACAAGAGGCTTGCACATTTCTGGACACCTGACCCCAAAGGTAAGCAGAAGTGCATCCAGCTTACATTTTTGGAATGGTTTGGGTTGAGGAGAATGCTCCCTCTTTGTCGTTTCCATTGGACCTGACCCTGTGAGATGCTTCAGCCGTTTCAGTTTACTCAGTATGTGTTAGCTTTCTTTTTCCTGCAGTGCTGCTATCGTCTCTTTTCAGCGACAAGCATGAAATTCCAATGCATGAAAACTTGGTACCCTGACCATCCGATGTGTTGGTTGGGAAAACTACAGAGAGTTGTAGTCTAGAACAGCCATCTCAACCTTTTTAGGACTAGAAACTGGTTTTACCTCTGCATGCAGCTTCTTCTCAGGTGCACATGTGCAGTCCCCCTACCACCACCAGTTCTACTTCTGTTGCTACCTAAACAAAAACAACACGGGGGAGGAAAAGCCCCACACAGAGGTGGGGAGAAGTGTGTGCGCCCACTCAGACGCATCCCTCACAGGAAACCTTAGGGCCCGGTTCTTAGGAAGCCGTGGATTGGGTGTTGGGGATTCCTGGTCTAGAGGTATCTGTAGCCCACATTAGAGAACACATGATCTAGGCTGGTCTTAGCAAAATACTGCTCTGCTTAACTCTCTCTTCAATGATGCCTCCTCTCTTGGACTTCAGAAATCCACAAGGAGGTGGTTCCTGAAGCTTGGGAAGAAACACAGCTGTCTGCCATCGAATTCTCTGTCACTACTCAGAATGGGCACCTGGACTTGAAAGTAAGAATATCTCCATGAATGAATCCTGAGTCTTCACTCCTCTTCCTAAAACGCTACTGTTTTGTATATGGAGGAATAACAGCCTTGTATCTTGGGTCTGATCTGAAAGCGGTAACAGATTATTATGGAGATCTAGCCCTGTGTCCATGTATGTGCAATACAATATAGGAATTCCCCTTTTAAAACCCACACACTGGGGTTCTATATACCATGTGTATCCCTTTGGAAGTGAGATATGATCTGTCTTACATGCTCTCCATAATAGATAGGTATCTACAGTGGTACCTTGTAAGACGAATTTAATTAGTTCTCTGGGGCAATTCTTTCTATGAAAATTTCATGTTGCAAAGTGCCTTTTCCCATAGAAATGCATTTAAAACCAATTAATCAGTTCTGGAGGGTTTTAAGTGCATTCCTATAGGAAGGCTGTCCTAAACTCCCTCAATCAATGCGCAGCCAAAGGCTGTTCCCCCTGCAGCCGACATGACAATTGATTTTGACAGCTCCAAGCTGTCTGTCACGGCTGTGTCGATCAGCCTTCGACTGCCGGTGATTGAGGGGGTTTGTCCCTCAACCCAGCAGAGAGGGGAAGCTTTGCACAGTCCCTGCCGGCCTTCAAAAAAGCGCTCAAGGCCATGCTTTTTAGAGAGACATTTGGCGACCATTAGGTTTTTGTTTTGTTTTGTTCTGTTCTGTTCTGCCATCTTGTTGAGTATTACTATTATTATTTGTTTTGTTTTGTTATTTTTGTTATTATTATTATTTAATTGGTTGCCATGCTTTGTTTTGTTTTTAATTATATGCAATTGTTGTACACTGCTCAGAGTTCCTTTGGGAAGACGGGTGGTATAGAAATCAATCAGTCAATCAATCAATCAATCAATCAATCAATCAATAAGCTTTTCCCCTTCTTTGCTGGGTTAGGGCAGGGGAAAAGCTTTCCCTTTTTGCTGGCTGCAGCTCTCTGTCCCTTCTTTCTTTTCAGGCACCCCAAAGCTGGAAGGAAGAGGCGGCAGGGAACAGAAGCCACTGGGAGAAATACACTCTGAGCGCCCCAAAGCCCTGTCCTCGCCCAGCCCTGTCGCCGCCACTTCCAACACAAACAGCCCAAGCTGGGCAAGGATCACTGTATCCCTGCTTCACCCACCAAGTTGGTGGGTGAAGCCAGGGGCGCAGTGGCCCTCGCCCAGCCCTGCCGCTGCAGCTGCTTCCCTCAGAACCCTCCCCCCGCCCCGCTGCCAGGGATCGGTCTGCAGCACCCAATCTGCTCTGCCTAGCTGCTATGGTACCTCTTAAGACAAATTTAATCCATAGGGACTTTTTTTTTTGTCCTGGGAAGTATGGCTATTCCCAGAACTTTCATTCGTCCTATGAATTACTGTATTTGTCTTACGGGTCATTCGCCATAAGAGGCACCACTGTATACACCTGGGCTCACGGTGTGTGTGTTGCAGTTACTTGAAGAGCACAGCATGGACACGGGGGAGTAGACTCTGAGAGGCCCTGCTTTCCTTTCCTTTTCTCTTAAAAACCAAGGGGACCAATGTCCTCAGTCATTTTGGGTTACGAAAATGTGCTTAAAAGTGTGTGGAGAATGCTTGATGGATCTCTGAAGTTGAACGAGAGGCCAGAAGAGAATGTTCCATGATGGGAGTGTTGGGATTCGGAGTTCTACTCTTTTTCCTCAGTTAGGCAGAGTTGGATTTACAAAATGTGATAGACCAGCATAGGTGGGTACCCCCTCCCCCCATTGAAAGGTACTAGAAGAGATTCCTTAACATGCTGCACTTTGTCTGCAAGTTCCATTGAGGTAAAAAGGGGTACATAAGAACATAAGAAGAGCCATGCTGGATCAGGCCAAAGGCCCATC
>JAHTLZ010003526.1:15435877-15449550 GCA_023846285.1 Phrynocephalus versicolor | reverse complement strand
TAATAATAATAATAATAATAATAATAATAATAATAATAATAATAATAGGATGATAGGATGATGATTCCAACTGTCTATCACTACTGGTGGAGGAGTTGGAGAGAGAAAAACAAAAAGAAAAGAAAAAAAAGGCAGCAAAATACAGGAATTAAAGAACAGATCAAGTATAGTCATACAAGATAAATGAAGCTTATGTCCAAAAGAAGTTGAATCAAATTGTTTTCATCAGCTGTAGGGAACACAGTAAGATCTTCATATCATTAGAGTGACAGATGGTCCATGCTGGTCTCTTGGCCTTGAAGTGCAGGTCTGTTGGCTTCCACAAAAGCGTACAGGATCCAACCATGTTCACCATCAGTTACACTCTGAATTCCCAATTCTATTGCTGTCTAGGCTTAACTGCTTGCCTGTTGAGAGCAGGCAATAGATTTCATTGAGCAGCATCCCTCTCCCATTAAAGTTGCATCTGACCTACCATGAAAGTGTTTCGGGGAGACAAGAGGGGAGCCATTTCACTTCCTCCTCTGCTTTTGGCCTCTGGGTTTAAGCGTGGCTCAGAAACATTTGTTCTGTTCTCATCCTTGTTTTGGATAGACTTCAAAAGATGCAGGACCCCCACCTGTGTCCAGAAGGAAGCCAGTGTCTGCAGGCGAGTCGGTGTATCCTTCAGCTTCCAGAGGTGAGAGGCAGAATGATGTGGCGAGCTTATCTGTTGACTCTTTTCTTTTTGCTGTGAGCTCCAGTTCCTGCTATGTTGAAAAAGAGTTATGTGTGCTAGTCATGCGTGAGCTCGTGCTGTCAATTCTCCGTTGGAACACTGTGATCGAGATTGTATTGATGGATGCATTTGTTTTCTTCTCGGTGCCCGGTATTTGTGTTAAAAACACCACTTCAAAAATCCAATCTGTTTCATATTGGTTGAAAATAGATCTTCTTTTTTAATCTATACTGATACATAGAACACTTTTCCTTTTGACTTACAGTATAGAAAGTCCTAAAATGAAGTTGTGTGGCATAGAGCCTCTGTGCACGATTGTAAAATAACCTGTACAGAGAACACAAGGAACATGGAATTAGAAACAATTGGCTCTTTATGGTAGATATTATGGAACCCCGTAATCACAGGGAAAACAGCTGCTGAGACATCCATCGCTTTGGGCAACGTGTCTGTTCAGTCTTCCCATTTCTTGTAAAACTTGATTTCTCTGTAGGGCACAGGAGGTTTTTTGTCGATTGACAACGAGGAGTACGAAGCCATGCCGGTGGAGGTGACACTGTTGCCCAGGAAGCTGCAGTTCTTCTGTGACGCCCGAAAGAAAGAGCAAATGCTTCAAGGGACATCATAATCCAAGAAGCGGTCAGCTAGTCCATTTTAAGAGCAACGCCCTTTGCTCCTGGCTCCCGATCCAAGATGTACGTCCCTGGTGGTTTGTAGCCACGAATGGCAAGCGTCACAAGAGGCACGTGTAAAGAAAATGTGCGCCATTCGTTATGCTGCTGACTCAGCTGTTTACTGAACTGGTGCCGGGGGATTGTTTGTCTTTCCTTAAGTAAAACAAAAAGCTGTTTCATTTTTCTTCTTTCTTTCTTCCATGGAGCTGTATCTGTAAATAATTGGATCTCTGCATTTCTCTGAATAGGTAGGGATAGACAGTAACTTAGTTACACCTTTGGCTCTTGGTATGGTCATTTCATAAAGGGAAGATGACCCCCCGCTATATCTGGGAGACTTTTTTTTTGTTCTTTGGCCGGGGGGGGGGGGCATTAGTACCACTTAAGTATTGTCAGTGTGCATATTTCAAGATAGTAGACTACAGTGCACCTTTAGTGACTCTCCCCCCCCTTTGGATAGCTAAAAGTACAGGCTCAGTGTGCCAGCAAGTGTACTGCGAATCCATGACAATGAAATGGGCAGACACCCTCTAAAATGAATTTGCATCCAGCTACATAACAAACGTCCTATGCGCCTTTGTTTTGTACCTAGTGGTTGTAGCCAGCATTCACACAGGGTTTTCCTATTCATGCTCTCAAAGACAAAGCTAGACAGAATCCATAGCTTGATTTTGTGCTTGCAAGGAAGGGTAGAGCTGTAGTGTCTCCCACAAAGCCACAAACTTTGGCTGACCAACTCAACTAGTGTAACAAGCAGCCAACGAAGGCATAGCAAAAGTTGCCGAACAGCACTCAAGGCCTAATACTATTATGACTTTTAAAACCCTTAAACCTTTATCTGTGCTTAGAAAATGGCAACCAGTCTAATGGCAGAATTATATATATGGCAACCAGTCTAATGGCAGAATTATATACAGTAGTACCTCGTTTAACGTAAGGTTTGTTTAACGTAAAATTCGTACAACGTAAAATGTTTATCCGCCAGCACCCGCCCTTTTAAAAGGAGTCCATGGCCTCTGAACGCCGCCGCCGCTGGCTTACAAAGCCCACCCCCAAGGAAACACCCCCACACAGATCACCAGTGGCTTGCAGAGTCCACCGCCCCAGCAACCCCCCCCCCCCAGATCTGCCAGAATGCTCTGCTACTCCCCTGCTGACCCGGAGTCTCCCGCTCATCAGCTGGCCAGCGCTGGCTCTGCGCCAGCACCGTGATTGCTGGAAAGGGCTGGGGGTTGAGGCAGGGAGCTGTGCGCGCCCCGTCGTTTGGGTTCCGCCACCGCTGTCTCCTTCAAGCGGCGGCGCGCGTGCGTGTATATGTGCACGAGTGTCCTCTTCCCGCCTTCTTTTTGCCTTTCGTCCCTCAATCAGTGTGGCTGTTGCTGTGCTGGCAGGCATTGGAAGGAGCCGGCCGGCAGGCTGGATGCTGGCTTGGCTTGGCTTGACTTTGCTCTGCTCGCTCGCTCGCTTGCCTCCCCGGCTGTGAATTCCAGGTGTCCACTCCCTTCCTTCCTCCCTCGCCTCCAACCTCCCCACCCCCACCTGCCCACCCCCAGCTCACATCCATTGATAACCTCCGACACGGAGCTGCTCTCCTGCTGCCGTTCTTTCTCCCTCTTGCGTCTACAATCCACCCCCCGCGCACATACACACGCGCGCGCACGCACACACACACACACACACACACCACCGCCACTCCCAGGTTTCTCCTCCAAGCCACCGAGGTTGCTCTTGCTGCATCATCATCGACACCCCTCCCCCGCCCCATCCTCCTCCTCCTCCTGGCATGGCGGCGGCGGCACCCAAACGGAGCCGCCAGCAACAGCTTTCTCAGCAGCAGAGTGTGAGGGAGCAGCAGCACGACGGGGCACGCACAGCTCCCTGCCTTTCCCCCCAGCCCTTTCCAGTGCTCACGGTGCTGGCGCAGAGCCAGTGCTGGCCAGCTGATGAGCAGGACGCTCAGGCTCAGCAGGGGAGTAGCACAGCGTTCTGACTGATCTCTGGGGGTTGTTGCTGGGGGGGTGGACTCTGCAAGCCACCAGTGATCTGTGTGGGGGTGTTTCCTTGGGGGTGGGCTTTGTAAGCTAGCACTAGTGCCCCTCCTTTCTGGTCCGGTTGTGGGTGGGGGCATAAAGAGCACCCGACTGGACTATGCATTGTAACGGATTAAATCCATTTTCAATGCATTCCTATGGGAAATTGCAATTTGTATAACGGAAAATTTGCATAACGTAATTTTATTTTGAACGAATTAATTCCGTTATACAAGGTACCACTGTATATACATCCCACAAAGCTGTTCAAGAACAATCAGGCAGTACCATGGGTAGATGTGTTAAAAGTTAATTTTAATAGAATAAAAAAGACAACATAGTAGTATGTACATAAGCCCGCCTTGGGTAACACAGAAGCAGTGGCAAGCCAGTGTACTTCCCTCTTACTGAAAAGCAAAGAAAGCCACCACTGCTGAGCACTGCTAAGATAAAGTGTTCAGTGAGAAATGTCTCATTGCCAGTCAAATTGTAATTTGTTCTTACAAGTTTTCAGCAGAGACATTCAGATCTGCTTGGGTTACTTGCACAGCAGTTTGAAAACAGCATCTATATAATATGAAGTCCATTGGAGGATATTGCAACCATTTATGTAATGCGGAGTGTGTGTGTATTATATATACATATAATACACAATATCTTTGCAGTGGGAAAAGAGGAAAATACTGTATTGTTACATCAGAAGGATGCTAATGGGATGGGACTACTTACAACATGTATTTCCAGTTCAAAGTGGGGCACCATTATGAATTGCTTCTTTATAACTCAGCTTGCAGCTTTAGAAAACAACAACTATGAGATTCCAAATTCGGTTAGGGCAGGCATGTCCAAACTTCGGCCCTCCAGATGTTTTGGACCACAACTCCCACAGTCCTTTGTCATTGGCAATCTAAGCTTAGAATTCTGGGAGTTGTGGTCCAAAACATCAGGAGGACCGAAGTTTGGACATGCCTGGGTTAGGGCCACAGTGCCTCTTCCCCTTGCTGCAGCCCATTAGCCCTCCGCCCCAGTGGGGGAGGGTGTTAAAACAGGTCCACAAGCATGAAGAGCAACCTTGGAGGTAGATGTGGGTTTCATCCGGGAACCAATGCAGTGCTTCCATGGTGCCGCTACCCCTGAACCAATGGAGATACAGTATCAAGAGGAAAGAAGATGTGAATGTTTGAAAATCAAGTATCAAGGGATCCAGTCACAGCTCTCCATAATATTTAACTTAGTGGCCTTCAGTCAGTAGTTTTGTTTCTTGTCTAACGGAAGCAACTGGCTCAACAATGTGAGTACAGAACCCGTTTGCTCCACAGAAAACTCTGTGATGAACCTGGCAGCTATATTACACATTTATTATCTTGGTAAGTGGTAAACACCTCAAATGCTAACTTACAGTAGATTACTTTCACTTGGTTCACAGGTTTATGCCTGTCCTTCGCTGAAGGGGAACCATCACAGCTTCCATTTCATAAACCAAAGTACAGTATCAGATAGAGAGCAATGTGTGTTTAAAAAGTTAGTTCACACGATCAGTTGCTGCTCCCTCCTTCATCTCCATTAACCCTGTGAGATGAGTTAAGAGAAGAATGCACCATATATATACTTGGGCATGTTGGAAATATTGAAGACAGCGGTTCAGTGCCCCACCTAGATGCATAAAAACAGCTGTAGTGTTTTTAAGCAAAAACTTCACTTTTTGCTTCTTCAGGGTTGGAAGAATACCTAGAAGATAATTGCATACGCAATGCAAGAGTGTAGGGCAGTGGTGGCGAACCTTCGGCACTCCAGACATTTTGGACCACAACTCCCGGAATTCCGAGCCTAGACTGCCAATGACAAAGGACTGGGAGTTGGGGTCCAAAACATCTGGAGTGCCAAAGGTTCGCCACCACTGGTGCAGTCCGTGGTTAACACTCAACTAGGATTGCATTTCCTCGCCAGCACTTAGACAGGCAATGTGTGTCTCTGTTCCTGGACAGTAAAGGGAGCATCAGTGCCTATCCTGATGTAGCCCAAAGAAAAAAGGAGACAGCAAAGGGAACCCTGACCTTTGCAGGAGCATGCAGAGTGGGTACAGAATCCTGACCATTGGAAGCAGGGTTGGGAGAGAAATGTAACACCTGAAAAGAAGGCAATTTTGGGGCACCTTAAATGGAGCATATATGGTGCATTCCCACAGTGACATTTGGCAGCAATACCAAAGCAAAAGCAAGTAGTAGACTTTATTAAAATATCATGCGCCGTTCATTTAAGGTTGACAAAGTTTTCCAGGTAGGGACTTTCTCAAAAGTAGTTTTACCATTCATTCCTTTCTGTGGTTGCCCTGTGACTGTGAAGCTTGCTCGTGGCTATAGAGCCCCACTCCTTCTCCTGAGAGGCCCAAGGGGGGTCGGGGTGGGGTGGGAATCAGATTCCCAACCTCTGGCTCGGAGCTACATCCAGGGTGGCTTAGTGGATAGAGTGATAGATTAGGACTCGCAAAGCCTGGGTTCGAATCTCCACTCAGCCAGGGAAACTCACTGGGGCATGGAACTGGTAAAGCTGGTCCTTAAAGATCTCACCCTGAAAGCCCCATTAGGTCACTATAAATCAATTTTGATTAGACAGCCTTTGATAGACCACTTGAGAACAAAATGGAAATGCTACTTTTAGATTCCCACTAGTCTTCATCAAGCTGTGCACCACTATATCACTGGTGGCAAACCTTGGGCACTCCAGATGTTCTGGACCACAACTCCCACAGTCGTTTGTCACAGGAAACACAGGCTTGAAATTCTGGGAGTTGTGGTCCAAAACATCTGGAGGGCCCAAGGTTCGCCACCACTGCACTATATCCTGGATGATGCAGAAAAATAAAACATGCAGAAGTTCATGACAGGGGTCTGTGCCAGGTTGGTTTCTTGAAAGGGAACTCCAAAATACAGGCTGCAAACACAAGTCAGTTGAAGAAGCAGATCCTTGCCATGACTTCTGGACCTTTCCTTCTTCCCTGCATCATCCACAATATATTAGGACACCGCCTGAAGAAGACCAGCATAGGCCAAAAACTAGGACTTGCATCTTGAATTTAAGGGGAAAAAAATCAGGGGTTTAATCAAGTTGGCACCTGCCCTACCTTTTGTCCTGTGTAAAGGAACAGCTGGATTTCTTTGTTCTTTAGGTTTACGTTCCTGTACAGAGCGAAGGTTACAGGGCTATCACTGTCCGCACAGGTAGAATGGTGCTTCTCTAAGATTTTGGGACACCGAATATTTGTACTGTACGCCACCTTTTTCCCCTTAGGGGAGCGAAGACGCATTTAATCTTATTTTGTCACAGATTCTCCCACCCTTCAAAGGGAAGGTGGCAATATTGATCCAGTAGGGGAGTTTTTGAATGTGGTAAAAGTGCAGCTCTCAGCTTCAGAGATGACAATTTGAACCCATTAGCAGCGAGCAGGTGGCTTAAGCCTATCAATTCTCTTCAGCTGTCACAGCATGAATGCCAAAGCTTGGATCCTTAATTTGTGTAGAAATGATTCCAAATTCCAGTGGCAGTTCTATGGCTGTCTGTTTAATGCTGCCATTGCAATCATGCCCTGTTCTCTTGGAAGTTTGAATATTAGTTTTTTTCTTGGGAGTTGGCGGGGGGGAGAGAGAACAGCTGGTGGACTGATTGCACATCTATGTGGTCTGTGGAGCACTACAGGAAAAGAGATTCCATTTGAACATTAGGAAGAACTTCCTGACGGTTAGAGCTGTTCAGCAGTGCTGCCACGGAGGGTGGTTGAGTCTCCTTCCTTAGAGGTTTTTAAGCAGAGACTGGATGGCCATCTGTCAGGGGTACTTTGATGGGGGTTCCTGCATGGCAGGGGGTTGGACTTCATGGCCCCTGAAGTCTCTTCCAACTCTCTGATTCTAGACAGTCACACTCCTCTTGAGAGAAAAAGAAATCTTACACATAAGAGAACTTAAAAGGCTAGCCATCTGTTTATTCACTCACCACCAAGAAACCAAAGCAAGGGCTAGAACAGCAACACCTGCTCATTTATGTCCTGTACAAGTGGCCCTTCTGGACAAAGGAAAGGATTACAGAGCAGGGAACAGAAAGGAAGGGCAGACTTGATATGTTTAAGAGATATTTTACACGACCCCCAAGATCTGCTGGTAGCTTAAATTCGGATCCCCCACAGCCATGTGGGTTTTGTTCCTCTTCCTGTGTTCCCACCCTTCCGCACTCTGTTGCTTCTGCTTGCAGTGGGGAGGGGGGAAGGGAGGGAAAATGCAGGCTCACCTCCGTCTGCCATTGGAGCAGCCTCGTAGGGATTCCTGTCTGTTAAAGGGGCGGCGGGGACAATAAAAACAAACAGATAGCGAGGAGAGCCCGGCATCCACAGCTTTACAATATGCATCGGAATTTTTGTTTACCTCAGGAGACCAGGTACTTGTAAAATGCGCTGGGGCATGCTTAAGTGGGCGTGGGCATACTTTTTTTTTTTTAAGTCCACTGCTGGTGGGAAAACAATTTTATGCTCCAGATCTGCAAGTGTTTTGCAGCGGATTTTAGGGGTCATGTAAAAGGGCTCTAAGGGTCAGCCTGCTTTCCTCTGGAGGGGTTAACTTGCAGTGCCGTGCATCAGTTTCGTGTTAAAAACACATGCACTTCCATTACTACTACTACTCAGGCTTTCACAGCCTTCCGTGACTGTAGTGTAGGTTGAAATCTTGCTGATCACAAACGAGTCCAAAGGTCATAGAGGCTTCAGCAAAGCTTGGTCCAGTGTCAGTGATCAAGGGGAAGATGACAGATACAATGAAACAGGTCAAATCACGCAACACAAACCAAGATACAAATCATCATCTTTAGACAATGCAAATTCCACTAGCACAAGAGCTCTTTCTGTTTGCTACAACAGAAGGCTCAGAAGCTGCTCTGTGTGTCACCTCTGCAGGGGAGAGCTTAAAACGTCACTTGAAGACAAAAGGTGGCAGTGAAAAAAACCAGTTCCAATTCGGCTTTGCAAAGGAAATGTTTCTAAGGTGGGGGCCGTATGCCAGCATTGTGATCACACGCTACGTGTGCTCCCTTTGCTTTTTGAAAAGACCATGCCCTCTTTTGGGTTGCCTCTTCAACAATCCCAGGGTGTTCAGTCATAAATAATTATACCTTAACTCTACTCTTTCGTGACAAAGGATCAGAAACAGTAGTTGCTACTTCCACCCTCATCCTCCATTTCTGAATGGAAGTGGTCATCAGCAGAGTGGGGTGGAGTCTTTGGTTCTGGCCCCATGGGAAGCATCTCTTGGACGGTTTGTGACTGAAATTTACAATTAGACCCAATTCAACAGGAATGTGAGGTCACCTGTCAGTAGTGTCTGTTCAAACAGGTGGTACTCAGAGGTCCACTTGCTTTCCCCCACTTTAACTAGTCTTACTCCAGTGCTTTTAGTGACAGCCTGCTCCATGCGCCAACAAAAGAGTGAGGCTTTCCCTAGCATGAGAGAAAGAGCGTAATTTCTACAGATTGGGCCTAGTTATAAGTAATCACCACTAGTTGAAGTGGCACAATATTTAAACTGGTGCAACCTTTTGCTTTTTACCTCAGAAGGCTCCACCCTAAGTTATACAACATGTTCCGTTCCAGCCAATGTGCAAAAATGTGAAAGGGAAAAACGTCTCCTGCCTTCTCACAGGGTGAACTGTGCTGGAGGGGGTGGAGTGTCCTGGTTCACAACGTAGCTCCGAGCATGATGTTCGACCAGTGAATGCAACACTCTTGTCTCCACCATTGGTGGGAAGAGCAGAATGTGGGCCGAACATATCATTCTACAAGCTCACCCTGCCCAAAGAATCCCTGCTACTACAAAGGGTACCAAGGGGAGCAACAGGCACAGTTGCTTGTCATTCACTGGGAAAAGCAGCTGTAGGTATTTCCGTTCTCATTCTTTGCTATACAGTATAAAATAAACTAATTGAGTCTTTCCAGCAGACCACCGAAATGGGAGGTAGGTAGAAAGTGTTACCATGTGGAAGGAATGTCTCTCATACAAAATATCCCTGTTATGTATGGACTACAGAAATAATATTGAATTGTGTGTACCCACCATATTATTAAGTTGTTTGCTTATATAAATAGACAGAAATTTAAAACCCAGCAGTGAGCAGTCCCTCAAGAAAATTAGAGCAATACAAGGGAAAGAATCCAGGAGAAGGCAACTCTTCAAAGCTCTAAAAGGCAAGATGCAATGAACTAGCTGACGCTCGCATATGCAGGGCTTACTGCTTCCTCTAAATCTAATTCTCCCAATATAAGGTAGACAGGCACTCCACTCTGAATGGCGAAGAGGCATCTCAGAAAGTCAGACACACACTATCTGGACATAGAAACTACACCAACCTGTCTCGAAGGCTGTCAAACAAAGAGGAAACTAAATGACTGGCAATGACCGAGGCTTATATTTAGAATCTAGTGTGGCTTTGGGGGCCACCAATATTGGCAGTAAGACACTCAAAGGGGCTTTAACCTGGGAAGGTGGAGGACCCGTGGCCCTACTTAAGTTATTGGACTGCCCCAGCCAATGACAGAAAACGTAGTCTTGACAAAACCTTGTTTGGAAAACATTCTATGCCGGTTTTAGATTGACCACAGTGACAATCAACAGAGGAGTTTTTTTAAAAAAAAAGGGATCTTCCCCAGTATGTATCTCCACTCTACGCAATCTGTCCGTGGCTATATGTTAGGAACCACATCAATACAGCAGGCCTCCCTTATCCATGGGGCCGGTATCCGCAGATTCACTTATCCATGGTCTGAAAAGAAAACTCCTAAAAATACAGATTTCTGAAGGTGATGTTTCCAGAACTGGCCACTAGAAGGAGCCAGAAGCTATGCAAGATCTAGGATCCACTCTTAAAATACCACTCGCTATAATCCACATTTTCAGCAACCATGGCGGCTGCTAATTCTAGCCCAGGCTTCTCTGGATGTACTGGACTGTGCTGGATCAGAATGATCAGAACAGCGAAGGGCACCAGGCTGGGAAAAGCTGCCCCAGCCAATGTTTAGAGTCACGGAAGACTGAACAACAAGGAATCCGTCACACCCCTGCCTCAGGTGGCAATTTGAGATCATGGACGGGCTAAGCTGTCAGCACCGTGCATGCTCCACGGACAACAAACCAAGACTAACTTATGGTTGCCATGCCATGAAGGCCACAAGGCCAGGAAGCTGCTACACAAAATAAGCCACAAGAGCACTGGGAGTTTGGACTTGCCCACGAGGCTGTGACGCCAATGGAAAGGCAGATTCTCACAGTTATTGCGTTGTTGGATGAGGAGAGGCTCTTGCTTGCATGTTGGCTCTCCAGGTGTTACGTGCGAACAACAATTCTGGAAAAGCGCAGGTACACAGGGGCATAATTCTCCTCTTACAGCAGGCATGTCCAAACTTCGGTCCTCCAGATGTTTTGGACCACGACTCTCACAGTCCTTTGCCATTGGAAATACAGGCTTCGAATTCTGGGAGTTGTGGTCCAAAGCATCAGGAGGGCCAAAGTCTGGACATGCCTGTCTTACAGCCTAGCACTGCAACCACAAAAAAAGGCAGCCATGGAGGGAAGCAGAAGGACCTGCATGGCAGGAGGTTGGACTGGAGGCCCCCCCCCCCCCAAGATCTCTTCCAACTCTATGATTCTATGATTACACACCTCTTTAAGCATCTTCCTAGCGCCAGGTTGTGGAAGACCTGAGCAGGGCTCTTTTCGTTAAAATCCCACCATTAGTCGATCCCGTGACGACCTTCTAGACAGGGAACCCTGTTCTGATCAGAAGCTGACACTCCTTTCTGTGCAACAGAACGAACACACACACACACACACGTTGCCTCATTGCGGGAGGGAATGCTGCCCAGGCAACAACGCAACACATCATGGACCAAGGACATCCTCTAAGTTAGTTCTACCAAATAAATGACAAAGCTGAGAAGGTTACCCTTAAAGTGTACTTCTCTTATACTTCTTAAAGCACTCGCGAGATGGTTTACAACTAAATTCTGCAAGCCACAAATTGCCACTCCCTCCCCTGCTGTGAGCTGGGCACTCAATTTACCAACCTCAGAAGGCTGAGGGAACCTCAAATCACAAGCAGAATGAACCCAGGTCATGAACAGAGTATTGCCTGCATTACTGCAGTTCAACCACTCGGTCATGAGGCTCCGATTATCCAGCCCCACAAAACGAAACAGGAGCAGGGTCTTCCAAAGTCTGCTTATATACCGCCCCATACCACTTCATGTAGTCTCTGGGCGGTTTACGGTTTTTAATTATAGTATGCGGGCTACACATTGCTCCCCGCCCCCCAGCAAGCTGGGTACTCATTTTACTGACCTCAGAAGGATGGAAGGCTGAGCCAACCATGAGCCTGCTAGCTGGGATGGAACCCCAGGTTGTGAGCACAGTTTTACCTGCAGTAGAGGCATTTAACCATGGCACCATGATGCTCTGTGGTTAAATTCCAGTTGGTTTGCTTGTGAAGCACTGGATGTCAGAGGGGGCATTGTCCCTTATCTCTCATCCCTCGATGCCCCACCAAAGACTCAACTTGTGGGCAGGAAACGTCATGTGGTGTACATTTCAAGCATCCTAAATAGGGAGATAAGACCACAGTCGGAGACAGAATCTCAAGAGATTGCTTCTGTCTGGCGGGATGGGGAATAACCCTCAGGCAAGTCACGGAGGCTCAAAGCAGCATTTAAAAAAAAAATCATCTTGGTCCTCAAGAAAGTAAAGTGCTTTCTCCACCCACTCAGTTTCCCAGCCAAGAGGTCTGGGTTAGGGGGTCTCAGAAGGTAGAAACAAAGCAGGTCATCCATTGTACCGAACGATACGAAGGAAAGTGTGTTTGGCCATCCTGTCTCGGAAAACAGAAACCACATTTCGGTTACAGCGTATCTCAAAGTGGTAATTAATTGGAAATAAAATATGTATACATAAATAACACTTCCCGTAGAGAGTTCTCTTAAATAAAGGCAATCCTTCACGATAGGTGTTTCGATGCGTTCCAGCAAGGCTGCTCTCCTGCACCCCATAGTTTTTGCAAGCGCTGCCACCCCCTCACGCTCGGATCTTCTCCCGTTCCTCACTCCTCTGACTGTCCTTCGATTCAAGTACAGCAGGGATTATCAATGACCAGCATGACGTCGATGCCATAGACTTCCAGGAGGTCCATGAGGAAGCTACGGTCGCCTTGGGGGTCTAGGCCCATTCCGCGGGCATGGTCCGCTGTCAGCGTCTTGTCTTGACTGGCTGACACTTCCACCAGGGTCTGAAATATCCGGTTGTTCTGCTCCATGAAGAACCTGAAGGGACAACGGGAAAAGCGAGGCAGGTGAAGAAGATGTGTGGAAGCCAAAGGAGTTCTGTTTCCATCCATCTCTTTTGTTACCCTCAGTCAGAAAGACACTTTGGGTAAAATCCACTGACCATGTTTGGAAGCAAGTAAAAGCAACTGTGCTACTGGAAAAGTGGCCACCTATAGCCTTCAGATAAATGTATGGAGAACTCAACTCCAGACTAGAACTGGCTCCAATACACTCCTTACTTGACATGGGTCAACACCAGGTCTTCCTCAAGGGACTCCTCTGAGTTGCAATTCACATGGTGGACAAACCCAGTGAGTTAAATGACATTTTCGACTCTGCTTCTGGCCCTTTTTAAATAGCCACTTGGAGTGCTATGACCAGAGATTTCCATCTTCCAAGGACTCCCACCTCCAGATTTTATCTGGATCCCCCCCCCCCCCGTCCCTCCAGGCAGAATTCTGGGAGAAGAAGAGCTCAACTCATAAGGCAAAGGGAGATGTCTCCATCACCATCACCACCACCAACTCTATTCCATGTGTTTCAAGTTTGAAGAAGACACAAATCCAAGAGCAGGTGACACCTTTTATTGGAACAATTAAAAACAATGTAAAAAATACAAAATGTTGAAGGAGGAGGATGGAGTTCTGCCATCCAATGGCAGTGTAGCAAGGTTACCAGAGAGTCTCTGCCTGGGAACCCATCAGGAGCTATACAGGGAGCCTCTCGTGGGACTACCTTACCCAAGCAGCACAGCAGTGACTCCCACACTGCCTTAATATCCTCCTCTTCAGACCTGAAATACATGGAACAGAGTCCCACTCTGGTGGGGAAACCTCTCTTTGGCTTGCGATTCCATACTCTCCCACCCCAAGAATTCTGCTTGGGGGATTCTGGAGGCAAAGGTCCCT
>JAHTLZ010003526.1:15413050-15435837 GCA_023846285.1 Phrynocephalus versicolor | reverse complement strand
TGGAGGTGCTTGGACCAGGACATTCTACATGCTGACAAAGCTCAACTCAGATTTTAAGCTGAGCTAGAGAAGCTGGGCCTTGGTGCCCCACCTTTCAACCCGAGTACCTGTCTGCTGATATTCTCCAATGGCAATAAGTGAGAAGGCAGGTGGGGCTTCCTTCTGTCATTCTGGCACACTGCTGTCCTGGGAAGGTAGTTTCCCCAAGGGCGCTGACAACTCAGGAGCCCTTAGGAACTGCATGCTTCCCAGGGGTGCTTTGCCATCAAAACCAACCTCTTCCCCCCCCCACAGTGAGGACTTCCAACACAGCTCCTACACTAGAGATGGGCACGAACCTCGGTTCGGAGGTTGGTGCCGGTTCGTATGTACAGCGCCACAGACGCCACACATTCCCTTCCCCCACTCCCCTGGTCAATGACCCACTCGCCAGCCGGGCTGTGCGCCTCTCCTCCTTCTCTGCTGTTGTTCAACCAATCCCTGGCAGGAGCACAGGTTTGCCTGTCCTGCCCCCTTTTTCTGAATGGGCGATAAGCCAAGGAGGCAGAGCAGGGAAGCCCGTGCTCCTGCCAAACACTGGTGGAACCACCAAAGAGGAGGAGAGAAGTGTGTGCCAACTGGTGAGTGGGGGATCCAGCTGGGGGGGAATTGGAAGAGAATGTGCAACATCCGTGGTGCAACATGTATGAACTATCATGAATCTGGGAATTGAGGTTCATGCCTCTCTCTGTCCAGCACGGGCTGTTGCCAGTAGGTAAATGTGGGTGTGTGGGTGGGAGGAGGCATGGGGTGGGGGGAGAGAGACAGGCAGAGGGAGGTGATGGGTCCAAACTCAATCCCACATGGACTCAAAGCAAAACTCTTTCCCAGTTTGGAAAAGGGCAGCAGTCTGGCTTACTTCTGAGCCAACCCAACCCAGCCCGCGCCCTAGCATGCAGCAAAGATGGGATGACAGGAACTTACAAGATGAAGAGGTCTTCTTCACAAGAACTGCAGTCCCCGTCGACCTCCTGGGAGTACATCAGCATCTGCCTGAGAGAGGAAAACCTCCATTTACGCATACATAAATATATCTACCACACGTTTGCAGGATTTGGAATGACTTCTTCTAGTCTCCTAGAAACAATGGATCACAAGGAGACCCAAGAAAACCAAGTCCAGGTCTTGGGCCCTTCTACCCCAATAGCGCCACGACTAGGGAGTCCTACGTTCGGACAGCAGCCGTTTCCATCTCGAGGCTTTGTGCATTTCAAGAGTTCATTTTCCTGCTAGTGACAGTGGTCCTCCTTCGTAAGTGTCAAGATTGCCCAAAGTAATCTTGCTGGACCGCAACTCTCAGAGTATCCCAGCCAACGTCATTAACTTTTCCCAAAGGTCTTCCCCCCAGATTTTGAGCAGCATGGCGGAGATCGAATGAAGTGGTTTGAAGCTGGGGAAAACTCAGAAACTAAAGGCAGAGTCCCACATTCAAGGTTGCCATTAGTTTAAGAGAGAATCTCTTAGTTAAACTGCTGTACTGTAACTGTAACTGTGCTCACAACCTGGGGTTCAATCCCAGGTAGTTGGCTCAAGGTTCACTCAGACTTCCATTTTTCTGAGGTTGGTAAAATGAGTACGCACCTCTTGGGGGGGGGGAGGCAACATGTGACCTGCACAACTGCTTGTGAATTGCCCAGTAAGTGCTTTAAGTGCTATGGGGAGGTATATATGCAGCATGCTTTCCTTTGAATCTCCCATGTAACATCTGGTACTACCTCTGATCGTTCAGTCTCCGGTACTTTTCTTTATCTGCACTGTTGATCTTCAGCAACGGCTTCAGATGTTCATGATGTGTCTTCACATTCTGGTTGTCCACGTAGACATCATACAGATCATGCTTTTCTTCAAAGATCTTCTCAGTCGTGCCTGTCACAAAGCGAAAAGAAGAACGGGCTGAATCAAAGCCAAGTGAATGGCACTGGGTTCCCACTGAAATCAACAGGGCAAACTGTGGATCCACAAACATTATGTGCACAGAACTTTCTGTTCAATTAGTTCAGACCCCTGGCAGAATCAATGGTCCATTCCATTGGAGAAGGGGGAGAGGAGAAAAAGGTTGTCCCCCCTGACATTTTGCTCTGGTGTCACTTCCTGAACACATTCTTTAAGCATCCCATGTATTGTTGGTAGCGTGGTCCATGTTTTGCGGGTTTGAATGCTCCCTCCATAAAACAAGAAGAAGGACACATATAAGGAACCGGGGTTTAGTCTAGCATTCTTAAAATTCTGTTTTCTATACCCAGGGCAGGGTTTCTGCAAATGCTGTGAAACATTTCAACATGCTATCTCCCCAACCTCACCGCAGACAGTTGTTTAAAAAGCTTACTATTTGATTTGGCTTGTTGCTGCTTAATGTTCCTTGTAAGAACGATGAGATGTTGACAACAACAGCTGCTCAATATTGGCCCAGATTATTGCAGCACCGCACAAAGCACCTCCATCTAGACCAGTGCTTCCCAAACCGGGGTAAACTAGGTGTTCTTGAACTTCAACTCCCAGAAGCCTTCACCCCTAGGTACTGGCCAGGGTTTCTGGGAGTTGCAGTTCAACAACACCTGGGTTTCCCGAGGATGGGAACCACTGATTTACATCAGAGATGGGCAGAAACTTTGTGCCCATTCATGGGATAGCCAAATAAGTGTCTGGCGCTTCCCAGCAACACGTCCTTTGGAAGGCACCCAGTTGGGCAGCTACGGGAAGAGGCAGGCCTGGGAAGTGACAAACGCTTGTTCAACCATGCCACGAACCAGCATGAATGGCTGCTTCGTGCCCATCTCCAATCCAGATCAACCACATACTTACAGGCCACGTATGACACTTCCGTCTCCAGCACTTCAATATCTGCCACATTAACATAGAAGAAGGGCTTGGATTCGGGGACAGTTCCACCAATGCCAGGCAAGGAGATGTTAGCAAGGCAACAGCAGCAATAAACTACAGAGGAAAGACAGAATAAGAAAATGCTTCATCAAAAGATGGACACAGCAGCTACTAATTTCAACACTTGCCCCGCAAAAATTCTCACGTGCTTGAAGATCTTAAAAATAAGAACCTCCAAAAATTAAGTCCAGTAAAACAGAATTCAGTGGAAAAAATTCAGTGGTGAGTTGTCATTATTATGCTAGTGTCTGAATTTCATGTCACATGCCAAGTCCTGTGAGCAGTGCACAACTGAGAAAATAAGCACCACCTTGACATGGTCATTAGCCTCTGAGATTTATGCCTATGGACGTACAGTGGTGAGTGTAACTTAATAGGCTTATAACCATAATATCCTGATCTACTCAGATAATAAGTCTGCGTACGCATTCGCTCCAGCAAATGGTTTGTGAGTTATTGGATCTTATTTATTTGCGTTTATAAGAATAATTATGGGCCATCAGTAAGATGAAAGAGACTGTTCAATGGAGTTTACAGAACGCATACAACAAACATTATAACATTAAAATCCAATTAAGAACTTAATAACTTAGAAAATGAAACAGCGGGATTAAAATCAATCAAACAGCAACATTAAAATCCACTGTGAGCAAATGCACAAACTAAGGATCCTAATATATCCCATAAGGAAAAAGCCAGAGGATATATGTATCTTTCTGAAAAGCTGCAAAACATCTGGAGGCTGGTGATGTGCTCCATAATTGTGGCACGGCCACTGAAAATTGCCCTCATTCTTACAGAATTCGTTACCAGCTGGTGTCCTGCTTTACTGGTCTATCCCAATGCACTGTTTTCCATCTGCTCCAGCTGGTGGACTTTTGAGGATCTAGGTTGCAAACTAGCAAACAGATTATGTGAGCTTAAAGTCTGTCCCCTCTTGAGGTATTAAGTGTGCATCTGTTTTATGTTGGTTGCAAAACAAAGGGGGGAAAATACCCACCCAACCCCCACATCGAGTGCTTTCAGAATGGAGAAAGCTAGTTTAGACTAGGTCACTTTGTCCATCCAGCTGTCTATCTCCAACTGCTTTTCCTTGTAGCTCAACACTGCCAGCAGTTCTCCAGATACGGGGGTGTTTCTCCTAACACATCTTAGGTCTTTTTTTTTAACCTGAAGATGGCTTGGTTGGATCTGGAATCAAGCACACACTCTCCTATGGAACTACCTTGCTTTCGACAGCTGAACATGACATTTATTCAGCATTTCCAAAAGCAAGTGATCTGCACAACTCCACGGTCCCTCCCTCCCTTCCTTTTTTTGTTTGAAAAAAAGTTAGACCTTAAAAATCTCTTTATGCATGAGGCAGCACAGTAAGGCTGTTTCACCATGGGGTCTGAAGCATCTCTCTCTCATTCCCATTTGTTATCAATTGTTGTTGTGTCGTTACAGTCATGACCGGCTCTCTGTGACCCCATGTCCATGGAGTTTTCTTGGCAGGAATACTGGAGTGGCTTGCCAGTGCCTACTCCATGTGCCTACAGCACCTGGTATTCCCTGGTGGTCGCCCATCCAAGTACTAACCAGGGCTGACCCTGCTTAGCTTCCGAGATCTGGCAAGATTGGATGTGGTCAGGGCACAGTACAAAAGGGCAATTTGAAGCCAATTTATTTAAAAACAAAAACAAATAAATCATTTTTGTAAGATTTGTGGGATTGTTAACCACTGAAGTGGATGTGGCCTTCAAAGATCCATGTGTATGGAGCCCCCTTCCCCATCTTCTGGAAGTTGCCCACAACAGTCTCACGTAGAATCACAGAACTGTCAAGCTGGAAGGGTTGCAAAGGGTCGAATCCACCCCACCAATGCCAGTGCATGAAATCCACAGCTAAAACATGCCGTCATAGCCAGCCATCCAACCTCTGCTTAAAAATCTTTTGTCTGCCGCCCTCTGAGGCAGGTGACAGCATGGTCAAATGAGTTTCACAGTCAGGAAGGGGAAGCCTCCTTTCTTGTAACTTGGAACCAATCCAAGGCATAAAGAAACCTTTTTTTTTTACCCAGTGTGTTGTTCGTCTGTGGAACTCCCTGCCACAGGATGTGGTGATGGCATCTGGCCTGGATGCCTTTAAAAGGGGACTGGACAAGTTCCTGGAGGAAAAGTCCATCACAGGTTACAAACCCTGATGGAGATGTGTAATCTCCAGGCTTAAAACCAGGGGACTTCAAGGGCCAGATGCAGGGGAGTGGTATCAGGAGACAGATATTGAGTCTCGTGCGCCCCTGGACGCATCTGGTGGGGCCACTGTGAGATACAGGAAGCTGGACTAGATGGGCCTTTGGCCTGATCCAGCATGGTTCTTCTTATGTTCATCTGGTCCTCTGCTCTTCAGTGGAAAAACACAAGTCTGCTTGCTCTATTTCCCTTGAAGATGGCAGCTGTATCACCTCTCAGCTTTCTCCTCTTCTGTGCTAAACATGCCAAGTTCCTTTCCCCTTTCCCCACAGGATTTGATTTCCAAAGCTCTCGCCATTCTTCACGCTCTCCTCTAGATACCGTTCGGCTTTTTGACATCGTTTGGAAACAGTTCCGTCCAGTATGAAACGTTCTAAACTGTAACACATGCAGTGACGGCATATGGAATGTGAACAATGCTCTTACCTTCTGAGCTACTGGCCTAAATCCAACAGCTAGTTCCAGCTGGTGTAAACTCATAGAATCAATGAGATTTACGTTCACCCAATTAAACCTCCACCAAATAATTCAACTGGTCTGTAATTGCTGAAACTCACAATTAGATCCGAGCCATTATTTTTACTGATGTGTACATCTGTATAACATCAATTAAAACTCATGCAATTGGCAGCTAAGATTTCAGCGCTAGGCAACAGCCCTAGCATTCCGGAAATGGCATTCTTTGTTGTAATGCAGCTGGTGCATTACAGAAAAAAACTGCTCACAGATATGTCTCATTGAAATTGCAATTCTATACTTGATTATCATGAAGCCAGGCCTACTGATCCCAAGGGGAATTATCTTTGAATGGATATACAGCAACTCCTTGAATTAAAAAATTAATCAGTTCCCATGAGTCTTTTGCAGTTCAAGATTTCCGTAGTTCAAAATGCAGTTTCTCATAGAAGCGCATTGAAAACTGATTAATCTGTTCCGAAGGGAACGGATTACAATAGGCTTCCAATGCATTCCTATGGGAAGTTTGTCCCGACATGGCAAAGCAGGGGAAGAATGTTCCCCCCTTGCTCCGTTGGTGGGAAAGCCCCTCAGTTAACTGTAGCCAAGCTATCAAAATCATCTGGCTGGTGGCCGTGATTTTGACAGCTCAGCAGCCACAGGGCTTTCTCCTTCAGCTGGCAGACGTCAGCCAGGGGAGGATTGGATGGGTGGTTAAGTGGACACCCATCTGATCCTCCCTGGACTGAGATTGAAGCCTCTGCGACTCCTCCTTCGGCCATGTCTCTGTGCCAAGCCGTTTAGACACAGAATCACGGCCAAAGGAGGGGGCACAGAGGCTTTGATCCTGGCTGAGATTGAAGCTGCCCCCAACCCTCCTTCACCCAGGTCTGTGCCAAGCTATTAAGAGGCAGCGACCCAGGCAAGGGGTGGTGGGGTTGGCAGCAGCTTGCGGGCTCATTCGTAGCCAGGTTACTCTCCAGTCACACCATTTCTGGGATGCCCAGAATAAAGAGCCTGTTGGGCTATGAACAAGCCCATAAGCTGCTGCCTCCCCTTTGCTCGGCACTGTGCAAGTTGGGCGGGTGGTGATTTCAGCACCTGTTGGAAACTCACCTAGCTGACAATGGGTCTTGCCCAGGTGTCAACATCAGCTGTGTGGTGGTGTGGAGGTGCACAATGCTTCACTCCTGCCGTCCAGTATGGCTTCAGCCAAATGGCTGCAGCAGCAAGACCGAGCGGCAGGAGTAAAGCCACCTACACTCACCACCGCCACACAGCTGATGTTGACAGCTTGTTGAGAGTCTTTCCCGGCACCCCAGCAAAGTAGGGGAAGCTCTTCCCCTGCTTTGCCGGGTTGGAAAAGGCTTCGCCTATGAATGCCTTGAAAAACGATTACAGTACTTGAATTTTTTTGTACTTTGAAAAAAATCTGCCTTTTTTCATAATTTAAAATTACTCTTTCATTTCCTTCCATAATTCAAGTTTTTTGTTGTTCAGGGCATTCGTAATTTAAGGCATTGCCATATGTAGTTCAGTGGTCATGTGGTGGTTTCGGAAATGCACGTAGACCATATCAAATGAGCAGCTGGTCTTTTGCAAAGCTAATGGCTCTTGTTGTAACCAATCTAAAGCAATCCTTATAGGGCTTTCGAGGAAAGTGAGATATTTGAGGAATGTTTTTATTGGTTCCATACTCGCATCCCCAGTGAGCTTCCATAGCCAAGCAGTGATTTGAATCCAGATCTCTTGAGTCCATTGCTCTATCCACTATAGTAAAATGGCTGCACCACACTGGCTCCTACTTGCCTATTTAAGATCAGGCTACCCTTCAAACACTTTGCATTACAAGAGGGATAGCTTGCAATAATATCACATTCCTGGGGAAATCCTAGCTCCTGAGCAGATTGCAGCTAAGCTCAGAGGTAACAGAGAAGTTGGAAGGGCTAGTACTTGATGTCATAGTCCTTGTCCTTAAAAAAGATCCCAGGTTTTTGATTCTGCCAGCTCTTGAGTGACTATACAACTGACAATATCTCAATTCCTCTTGCATTGCCATTCCTGCATCTCTGATCTGGTCGTAAATTTCACCGGGCTCAGCAGAACTTATTTCTACATACACTCGTCATGAAACAGCATTGTCCCTTATGTAATGTTTTTGGCCCTTGTGAGTGAAATTGCAGACAAAAGGTTCATCAGATCTTGGCTAAACTTCAGCAGGTCCACTAGGATCCACATACAATTATTGCCATGGATAGATTTGGCCTATCAGGTAGTTTAAGGGGTCATCCAGGCTGCGTGCTTTAACTACCAGCCATGTCTTTGCAGCTCCTAAACGAGAGCTCCCCTCTCCTCCTTACCTCTGTAGCAGACCACACCAATAGGGGGCGGAGAAAATATCAAAATGCGTTTGCGAAGCAAGGCAAATTTCCAGAGGGTGACAATCTGTTCTCCAAAGAACTTGATGAACTGAGACATACAGCCTGCAGGGTGGGTGATCTGTAGACAAGAGAGGATGGGGGCAGGGAATGATTGGGAAAAAAATGATGGCACAAAATGGCTCTGAGTTTGGCTGCTGAAAAGATGGCGGCTAAAAACCAAACAGTGATTCTGAAAGGGGCAAGGAAGCACTGCAGAGAGAGGGAGTGAAGAAGACTTCAACTCCCAGAAACCCCGGCTAGCACAACTAGAGGTGAAGGCTCCTGGGAGCTGAAGTTCGATAAATCAATTGATAGTGAGCTTTGTGGAAAAGGAGGGAATTGTTATCATCCCCTCCTAGCAGGGCAATTTGAGTGGTGCGTGTGTGGTTCCCAGACAGTCATCCATTCAGGCCCAAGGTGAGCAAAATGCAGTCTATAGGTTGTATGCAGCCCTGAGAGGGTCTATTATATACCTCCACAAGCCCTCACCACCACCACCACCACCACCACCAAAACAATTGGGGGGGGTTCTTTTGTTTTGTTTTGTTTTGTTTGCCAGAGAAGCGGTCAATCTCTGCCAGGAATTATTTTACAACCCCCCCCCCCCAAAGGTCTCCCTACCCACCCACATGCAACCCCTGTCAAAAAGAATTCCCAAAGCAGAACTGAGATGGTTTTGTCCATTTTCAGGACCGTTGGGAGCTGTGGTAAAACTGGGAGAGCCAAACTGGCCCAGAGGCACCCAAAACTCAACAAGAAACAGATGCCCTATTAATCAAAAAGGATTCAGGAGCAGAGATGGGCACTAACATGCGGGAGAACTTCCTGATGGTTAGAGCTGTTTGGGAGTGGAATATGCTGCCACGGAGGGTGGTGGAGTCTCCTTCTTTGAAGGTTTTTAAGCAGAGGCTGGATGGCCATCTGTCAGAAATATTGTGATGGGGTTCCTGCATGGCAGGGGGTTGGACTGGATGGCCCTTGAGGTCTCTTCCAACTCTATCATTCTATGATTCTATTCTAAGTGTGACAAAGCAAGTCATTGGCTGTGTGAGGATTCTCACCCTCAAGCCTCCTCGTTGGATTGGCTGGCTGGCTGAGGAGGAGGGGAAGGGCAGCCAGAGCTCCTTCTGAGACTGGTGTGCCGCCAACGAGGGGGGACCCCAGCGGCGCACCAAACAAGCTGAGTGGACTGCCAGCCCTGTGGTGCCATTTTAGTGATTTAGCACAAAACGCTTTGTCGCACTCCATGCCGTTCTCTCCTTAAGAGCACCCTCTTAACAAGTAGCGACGGACTCTGTCCTTCCCAGGATCTGAGGTATTCTCGATCTTTCCCTCACCTTCATCTCTGGGTACATGTATCTGTGGATGGAGGGCAACCAGTGGACAGGCTGCTGGGAGGCAGTGCTACCGGCAGGGAGAATCCCCTTTTTGTCATCATAAAATGCTTCCAAGTGAGAGTAATGCCCTGGCATCTCCAGCTGGTGTCTGGAAGACAAAGACATAAGCAAGACATGTTACACAAATACCTGTGGAGTAGGCTTCTGTTCTTCACGATAGCTGACACTCTTAGTATAAGTGCTACTTGTCAATTCTGGGGAAAGGCACCTCAGACCCTGGGGGTGACTCTCAGTCAGGCCTTCTGGATTTTCCAGATCTGTATGCACCCTTCTTGAGGACACCACTGCTTGATGTCTTCTAAGTTGTTTCTCCTGAGAAATAACTGAACCAATTATTTTGATACTTATTTACTTGACCTGTAGCTTTCAACCTTGGGTCCCCAGGGGTTCCTGGACTAAAATTCCCAGAAGTGTCTGCCACCAGTTGTGCTAGCCAGGAACTCTGGGAGTTGCAGTCCAAGATCATCCAAGGTTGGGAACTACTGTACTAAACTAAGATATTTAGGCTACAGTTATGTTGGTGCTTTTTGGCTCCCCACTTCCCCTAACCCTAACCCTATGGCAGGGATGGTGAACCTTTTTACCACCGAGTGCCCAAACTCGGTGGCGGCGGCAGCAGTCAAGATCGGCAGCAGGGGGAGGAGGCGAAGGCAGCAAGGGTGATGGAGGGGGCGGGGTCAGGGTGGGAGGGGCAGGGATGGCGGTGGAGGCGGGGTCAGTTCGGCAGCAGCAGGGGTGGCAAGGGCGATGGCGACGGCGGTCGTGGTGGAGTTGGGATTGGCAGCAGCGGGGGGTCAGTGGTGGGGCAAGGTTGAGGGCAGCAAGGGCGAAGGGGTCAGAGTTATCGGCGGCGGCAGCGGGAGGGGCAAGGATGGTGGCGGGGTTGGCGGAGGCGGGGTCCGGGGTGGCAGGGGGTGGCGGCAAGGGCAGCGATGGCAATGGCGACAGCAGGGTTGGCCTGGCACCCAACATGCTCCCTGCCCACTTCCCCACTTCCCGCTCCGCAAATTCCTCATGGTTGGTCCAGCGGAGGGGGAAGTGGGGGGGGGGCAAGGAGCATGTCGCGTTCCAGGCAAAAGCTCTTTACGTGCCATAGGTTCGCCATCCCTGCCCTATGGGCTCTTTCGCCAACAGCCCCCTCCCCTATATTTACAAATGAATTCAGCCATCTGGTTGAAAAAGGATGCCCACTCTTGTGCTACTTTCTCAGTCACCAGAATCAGGGCTCCTAATGTTTAGTCCCCGTTGTCAGCCATTACAACAAGGCTGGCTTTGATACTGAAACTACTTGCTATTATTTTATTTTAAGGGCGGCTCTTTAGCATGTCAGTGTCCCGCCAATCTTCCTTGATCGTCAATAGTGGGAATCAAGTCCAAAGTATAAGATGACCTCACCCTGATGAAGCATTGAGGAAAACCAAACGCCTTTCTTGTCGAGGCGTTTATTGAGCCAGGATGAGAGTCACACTTGCGACCATACCATCAAATGTCCTGCACAGCTCCTCCCAACCTCTTTATGAGGGGATCACTTCACAAACTCGAGGGACGTGTCTATTTCCTGGTATTTGGGCAAATTAGGTTAAAGAAATCGCATCCAAAATCTGATTGTGCCACCAGGAAAACCAGAATGTGTACTGTGAATGTACAAGAACAGGCAGCTCCTTTCTTCTGGATGCCCTCTGTTTTCCTCCGGACGTACCTGACCTGGTTCTCCAGGAAGTGCATGTATCTGTACAGCAAGGTGTATGAAGGAGAAAGAATCCCCACAGACTTCATCCGGGCACCACGTTCTAACTCGCTCTCCACAGGCATGTTGGCAAAACAGGCCAAGCCGAAACAAAGCCCTTTTCGGAAGTAACTGGGAAAGAACATGGGATGTGACATGAATAAACAAGGAAAAAGAACCCTATAGGGATTAGCAGCAGCATGGTAGCAAGAAGATTTAGATCAGTGGTTCTCAACCTGTGGGTCCCCAGATGTTCCTGGCCTGCAACTCCCAGAAACCCCTTCCAGCACAGTGAGTGGTGGACACTTCTGGGAGTTGCAGGCCAGGAACATGTGGGGACCCACGGGTTGAGAACCACTGACTTAGACAGTTATAATAAAGGGATTTACCTCTCATGAGCAGTGAGGCCTGGTAGTAATCTGACTGGGCCCCCAGTAAAGACACTGCCGCCATTTTCCCATTGATGTGTTCCATAGCTCTGCCCCACCTCTATACAGGCCTCACACCTCCCTCATATCTCTTCATTATCAAAGAAAAAGAGCTGGTGTGAGTTGCTCAAAGCTGTATAGTTCAGCCAAGAGACTCCCTTACCTTCAATCACCAATTTATGACTGAGCCAACCAACAGAACCAAGATAAGATAAGGGGCTGTGGTGTGTGTAAGTAGTCATTTTCTTTTTCCTGGAATGCCTTATGAGTCATATATGAATGACATAGGTCTATGGTATTCAATCTCTGCCTTAGGTATTTGGATCTCAACCCAATGGAAGCACCCTGCACATATATACAAAGCTATACACGTATACGGAAAACACCCTGCAAGCTGTTTTAACACAGGTAAACTGTTCCCAGCAAACAACTCCAGTTGAAAATCTAGCAGATATACAGTGGTACCCAGACTTAAGAGCAGCTCAACTTAAGAGCGGAAAACTGTTGCCATTTTAATTGCCGCCTTACAAATTTTAGATATGGTCTGCTTGACTTACAAATATTTTTCTTTTTTTAAAAAAAAATAACTCCCCCCCCCCAATTTTTTAGGTAGGTACCCTGACTTAAGAGTAGTTTGACTTAAGAACATGCAATCAGAATGGATTAAAAGCGTAAGTTGAGATACCACTGTATTCTGTAACAAATGCTGCTACCAGACCAGTCTTCAAAGGCAGCCTCATAACCACATATGGGAAATTCACAGAGCATGGGTAACTGTGGTTAGACTACCTCTTGCGGAACAGGTCAGTAACATTAATCACAATTAATGCAGGTGCCAAGGCTTCCCTTACTTAACTCACTGTTAAGGTAAAAAGGGGCAATGTGTTTCATGGCAGAAGAGACAATCAAACCATACATTCTCAATACCGATTCCTGATTTGTTTAAACCACAAGTAAAAAGGAACCAGAAATAAGTCTGTACCAGCCCTCTAAAAGTGTATAAGTCAAAACATGTATGACTTATGAAGATTTCCATAAAAGCCAATTTTTAGTGTTCCACAGAGCGAAAATGCTATATCATCATCATCATCATCATCACCACCACCACCACCATCTTCATGTTAAGAACATAAGAAGAGCCATGAGGGATCAAGCCAAAGGCCCATCTAGTCCAGCTTCCTGTATCTCACAGTGGCCCCACCAAATGCGTCTGGGAGCGCACGAGATTAGATCTCTGTCTCCTGATACCGCTCCCCTGCATCTGGCCCTTGAAATACCCCAGTTTTAAACCTGGAGATTACACATCTCCATCATGGTTTGTAACCTGTGATGGACTTTTCCTCCAGGAATCTGTCCAATCCCCTTTTGAAGGCATCCAGGCCAGATGCCATCACCACATCCTGTGGCAGGGAGTTCCACAGTGGGTAAAAAAAATTATTTTGTCTCTTCTCATTCTCCCAACCCTCAATTTGAGTGGATGTCCCCTAGTTCTGGTATTTTGTGGGAGGGAGAAGAGTGTCCCTCTATCCACTTTACTCATGCCCTGCGTTATTTTGTATGTCTCAGTCATATCCCCCCGAGGTGCCTTTTTTCCAGACTAAAGAGCCCCAAATGTTTTAGCCTTTCCTCATAAGGGAGGTCCCCCAGCCCAGTAATCATTTAGTTGTTGTCAAGTCAATTCTGACTTATGGTGATCCTTTTCAGGCTTTTCCAGATACAGAATACTCAGATGGGCTTTACCGTTCTCTTCTTCTTCCCAGGATAACCTGGGACAGTGCAGCTTGTCTAAGGCCAATCAGGCTGGCTTTTCTCTCAAGGGGTACAGTGTGAAATTGAACTACCAACCTCTGGCTTTGCAGCCAGATATCTTAGCTCGTTTTGCTATCCAGTCAGCATAATAAAGCAGAGACAAAATGTGCCACTAGAGACGAGGTATTTAACTACTTCCCCAGTGGCATACCTTCACATTTTGCTGCTTTAGGTTTGCCATTAACTCCTATGAGGAAAGATATACAATGGTCCCCTGGTCTCCATCAACAGGGACCCTGGAAGAGACATAGGCGGTTACTTCACGTCCTCCTTTGTTCCGCAACTAGTTTTGTACTGTGACAGCGTTGGTCGCGATCACCTGGTTTTGTCCCTGTTTCATTGATCCCATGGTTGTGATAACTTGTCTTGTGACAAGTGTTACCTCACGGTCTTGTACCGTGACAAATGCTGAATCTTAAGTATCCTTTTTTTTTTTTGGAGGAGGGGCCTTAAAAATATTTTTCGATATTTCGCTTCTGAAAAGTCAAAATAAAAAAGATGGACACAGTTTTCTAAGAGAAATGGATGTTTTGTTGCGTGACAGTCATTACTACATGGTGTCTTGTCTCGGAACAGAAAGCAGGAACAAAGAGTGACAAGGGAAAACCCTACCCCAGCATCAGGTACAGTATTGTCGCATTTAGCACCCGTTCTGGGGGCATGGTCGAGACAAATTTTAGTAGTTGCGCGACAGATATGAAGTAACTTTTTTTTTTACCACTCCTAAGCACAACACTAACAGAGACAAAACGGACGTGAAGTAATTGCCATAGTGAGGAACTGTACACAATACTACCACAGGGTCAACACAATATGCAGTTATATGTACATACTCGTGGACATAATAATTTTACATACACAATAATGTTAGGCATTTTTTCACAATAAAAAACCCTAGTAGTCTATATAAAATATTTATGTGCACTAATTCCTGGACAATGGAAAGATAAGCAGAATGAAGTAGTCAGAGCAGAAACGAGGGGTAAGGATCTGTAGACTCACATGAAATCCGACTGAATTTTATGGGACCCACTGGCCATAGACTTGAACTCGATGCCTTCTAGATCAATATCTTGTGGTAAACACCATTCAACCATGTTACCTGTGGAGAGCAAGACAGGGCAATACAGCATGAAGGCCGATTTGGACAAGCATCAGGGCCACCGGCCAAAAAAGGTGACCTCTGACAAAAAGACTTTCCATCGTCAATATCAATACCTGTATTAGGGAAAAGTTCATTGTAAACAATTCAGAAAAAACAATACATAGGAAAAGGTATGGAAAAAAATGTCATTGTGCTTTTAAACTAACTTCCTTGGCTATCACAGGTGTGTTTGCTATCTCTGTTACAAGGCAGCCCAGCATTGCCATTATGGGCTTAAAAGATGGAACACCTCACTTTTTATAACACTTTCCAGTCATATGCCAAGTCATGTGACAGGCAACACCACTGCCAACTTAACTACTAGCCGCATCCACAGAGATTTACATCCCTGGATTTATGCAAAACCTGCCTCTGGTTGATTTCTTCAATGGGGCTTTACCATTACTAATGTTCACCTGTTCTTATTTGCCCATTGGGGTGGGGACAGCTTTTTCCACTGGGATAAAACATCCAGTTGCCTGAGGCACTGTTTCACCTCCGAAAATATGTTTGCCTTAAATAAAACAAGGGACCAGGAACCGGATGGGAAAAGAGAAAATGAACAATGCTGGTGTAATCCAGTGGCAAGTAGCTACCACATTTAGTTTCATTGCTGAATCTTAAGTATCTCATTGTTCTGCTACAACCTGATTTTGAGTAGAGTTTGGAAAGGAAATTAGGGCTTCATAGTCTCCAGATATCCACATTTTTAATAAATTACAGGAAGCAGGTCCATGGGTACTCTTATGGCATTCAATGAGATAGGTGCAGAATGCAGTGGCCAGACTGGTGGTGGGTGCTCGTAGATACGATCACATCACCCCAGTTCTGGCCCACCTGCATTGGATGCCCGTGGCTCTCCAGATAAGGTTCAAAGTCCTGGTTTTGATTTTCAAAACCCTCCACGGCCTGGGTCCTGAATACCTGTCGGAGCGTATCTCTCAGCGGTCAACTGAGGCCAGGCCCACTTGAATGTTGCAGGTGCGCTCACTCAGGGTGCCCACCCCTAGGGAGGTGCGGAGGTTAGCTATGCACAGCCGCGCCTTCTCCGTTCTGGGCCCCTCGTTATGGAACCATCTTCCGAGTGAGCTGCGCCTTGCACAGTCCCTGCCCGCCTTCAAAAAGGCTTTGAAAACTATGCTTTTTAGGGAGGCATATGATGACCTAATTTAATTTAATTTAATCTAATTTAATTTCATATTTTTTCATCCTCTCCCACCCCCTGATGTATCTTGTCTAGGGCTTTCCCTCTTCTTTTTATCTGTATATCAATGTTTTTAACCTGTAAACCGCGGAGAGTTCCAGTTTGGAAGATGGGTGGTATAAAAATGAAACGAAACAAAACAAACAAACAAACAAACAAACAAACAAACAAACAAACAAACAAACAAACAAATGCAGATTCACAAGCCCATGGACCATACATGACCATCTATTTTCTTACATTTTCCTCTAATGGGGGGGGGGAATTAAATTTGGGGGCAGGCAGAGGGTCAAAGAGTACTGGGGCCCCACAAGACATAGCAATGATGGCTCACAAACTTCCTAGAGGGCACATGGGCAGATGCTTGACTATCCCCCCCACAAACAATAAAATAAATAAATGAAGTAATAAATAATTTGGAAGAATTGGAGCAGTGGTGGGCCTCAAAGATGTTCAGGTCTACCTTGGTGGCTGCCTATTGCCCTGATGCACTGTACAACTTTTAAGCTAAGGAGACAATTTGCGCCATCTCGCAGGCTACCTTTTATTACATAAACATGTAAGACGGGTAAGCTTTCTTTCACCCTTTTTAAAAACCCACCTTTCTATTTAAGTGTTTCCCTCTCATCAATTAGGGACAGTGTACCACTGTGACTTACATGATTTCATTTGCACGCACATACATCACCAGTAGGATTCCAGCCATTTTGGAGTTACATCTACTGCACTTTCTAGGTACCACTTCATGGGTCTGACAAGAGTTGACTTAAGTTTACAAAAACTTGTGTTATACTGAAGTGGTTAGTCTTTAAAGTGGCTTTGGTAAAGAGCCTTGTGGCGCAGTGGTTAAATGCCTGTACTGCAGGTAAAACTGTGCTCACAACCTGGGGTTCAATCCCAGGTAGCAGGCTCATGGTTGACTCAGCCTTCCATCCTTCCGAGGTCGGTAAAATGAGTACCCAGCTTGCCGGGGGGAGGGGGGCAATGTGTAGCCTGCAAACTGTAATTAAAAACTGTAAACCGCCCAGAGACTACTTGAAGTGGTATGGGACAGTATATAAGCAGACCACTTTGCTTTTTTGCTTTTTTTGGTTTCCTAAGAACAGACTAGCATGCATACTCCTACAGAAATAAATCTACTGTTTGGACACTCAAGTCTCTTAAGATTGGCCATCCTAAAAATTAATCCTTTTTTAAAAAATCACCACCAGTTTCTGGCTGTAAATTCTGCTAAGTGCCGGATACATCATGCTGGAAGAAAATGAATGAGCTGCAGTCTCGTTTTTCCTTCCTGCCTGCCTCTTCTTCCTCGTCACCCCCACCCAAGCCCACATGAAGTCACTCCTTTGTTTGCTCTAGCAATTTGCTGAACTGATCCCTATCTGCTCTCCCTTCCTCTCTAGCCACGTCACCCATTTCTTGCTCCTCCCGCCTGCCAGACAAATCCAGGTGATTTGGGCGAATGGGTTTAAGCAGATGGCCAGCCTCATCCAAGGAGAGGTGCCATCTTGCCATGCCTCGCAGTGCCAGGCAGAAAGAGGCGCCCTGTGTGACGTAAGATCACACTTTAATTAGAAACTTTGTAGGTCTGGAGTGCTGCAGCTCTCTGATGCTGAGGAGAGGACATGTCCACACTGTGAAATTTGGTGCAATCCGGCTAATGCTTAAAAAGGTCCTTATCTTCAGTGCGGTCTTTACTAAGTCTTGGCTCCTGTCCAAGAAGGCAAAACAATGAACGATTGTGTATCTTAATGAATTGTCCCAAAAAGACTTCATGCCCTTGTCCTCCTGTGACAGAAAGATACAGGACACCTCTTAAAGGGGGAGGGTGAATCGTTTTAAGTAGAAAGACAAGCAGACAAGGTCTTTATTCCCATGTTGAACATGGCTATCAGGGAATCATATACGCTGACTATACACTAGTGTTGGCAGGCTCACAGAACTGATTAAGCAGTAGGGAAGGTGTTATTTAGACTGTTGCCAGCACCTCAGCCCCCACCCCATGTGTGTGTGTGTGTTGTGTCGTTACAGTTGTGACCGACTCTTCATGACCCCATGTCCATGGAGTATTCTTGGCAGGGGGACAGGAGTGGTTTGCCAGTTCCTATTCCAGGCGCCTACAACACCTGGTCTCCCATCCAAGTGCTAACCAGGGCCGACCCTCCTTAGCTTCCGAAATCAGGCGAGATCGGATGTGCTTAGGGCATCTAGGCAGCCCCCACCCAATGATAAAGATTTAAAAAATCCAAGTAGTTCAGGAGAAGTAACACTAAGGTTTTTCAAAAGCAACCCCACTAATCATTTAGCATGATGTGAATGGGCACCAGGATTTTTAATTTCCTCCTGGATCTCGTGCAAGGGTGCAGGCCTACGCCTACATGCAACAGCCACAAACGTTCCAGTTTCAAGGCTCCCAAAGGGCCAGGAGGCTGTTGCACAGCCCGGGAATTGGCAGGCGCGCACCCAAGACACAACACTGCTCGTATATGCTGCCCTCCCTTGCAAGGAGGTGGGGAGGATGCTGCAGCAATGGAACTGGGGGCAGTTATGCTGGGTGGGTGGGGGGGTACGGACAGAGGCAGGGAGGATAGTCAAACCACAAGACTTGCAAGCTGATGTCTCCAGCCGGCACAAGGAGGGGCTGGCCAGTGAGGATGCACAACGGGCTGAGTCGGCAGGGAGAAGAGGCTGTGGGCCACTTGAAATTTTAAAATGGGCTGCATTTGGCCGCCAGGCCGGACTTTGCACATGCCTGAACTAGGAACTCTAGGTTGCCTGCAGTTCAGGATCAGCTTAAAACCATCTCTCAGTGGGACGAGAGGGTTAAACTAAAACAGCACTGTGTGTATACCATATTTAACATAATAAATACAAAATGGAATGCGACTAAAAATAACCATGGTGATCCCCCCGAAAACATTTCATGATGCTCTTGAGGGGTCCCAACCCCTCAAGATGTGCCAACCCCTCAAGATGGCAACCTATGCTCTAAGCAATAGGATTTCAACCAGTGAATTCCCTTCAAGGAGTGAATCGTGCCTCTTCCTGGGACATTTATAAATAAACTGAACACAGAAAAAAAAAGGATAGAAGTGCTGAGTGCCTCTCCATAAGCCAAATAAAATAAACAAGAGCCACTAAACGAGTGCTAAGCATTCCAGAGAGAAAATGCCACCACATATTACCCCCCACACCACTTGCACCGCTGCATTCCATCCAACACCCATTATCATGAAGGAACTGCCATTGTAACAGTAAATACTACTATAAGCCAGCCTGTTCTAACTTGGTGTCCTACAGATACATTGGTTTTCACCTTCCATCATCCACAGCCCTATGGTCTCTGGGTGATGGGCCCAGACCTCTGGAAGGCACTAAATTTGTGAAACTGGTTATTGATGCACAGATTTTGTTGGGAGGAAGTTAAGAGGTTCACAATCAAAGGCCATTTGTCATCTAAGTGCTGGAAAATACAGTAAGTTTTACCATAAGACATCCAGATTCTGAGAAACATACATGTTAATGACTGGACACTTCATGCATAAGACAGACTGGCCAAAATCCTGCTGCTTAACATACTAAGTTGCACTAAAGCAAGCCCAATGAATCACTTGGGATTTTGTTGAGTCAACTCCTCCATAAGCTCCATTGATTCTAATGGAGGTGTTAATTGTGACTTACTGTAGCATAGTAAGCTACCATTAAAAGAGACCCCTTACAATCAATTGAATTTATGGAAAAGTTGACTCAAGAAATCTCTAGGGATTTAATGTGCCTACTCTAGAGCTATTTACTACACAAAGCAACAGGACTTGGGCCACTAAGTCGGATCGTTCTTTCTCACATCCCTCAAATAAATGTTATAGAGTGCTACCCTGCCACTGAAGTCACCCTGTACTAAAGCCCAAGCTGGAATATTTGTGGAGCATTATGAGTGTTCCTTCCATGTGGTGACTAATTTGTGACACTAGGACTTTCAATTAAGGTAAAAAGGAGAACTTGAACTAACCACACACTTGTGGCCAAGGAAAGATGAACAAAGCCAACTCATCCTTTATTAGGAATATAACAGATGGCAACAGGGGGAGACCACAGGTTGATACTCTCATTAGTTTAGAAAAAAACATGCAAAGGACACAAGGAAAGATGAGTTAATGAGATACTGGTCATTTCTTTAGATTGCCATTCCTTTATGTATCACTATAGCTCATGGAATAGTTTGGGTATTATAGCTCTGCAGATCTGCAAAAAAAAGCAAACAAAAATGTGGAAACCTTCCAAGTTACCTTCAAAGCCCCTTTCACAGCTTTTACACCAAACTTTCTGTTCTCCCATCCCCTGTGATTTCCGGCTGCCATCTTTGCTTCCCCAAACCCAACATCCTTAGACATCCAACCTTTCTCCTTTTCTGCGCAGGACATCTCCATGATGCCACCTCTGCAAACTCTAATCCAGTGGTGGCAAACCTTTGGCACTCCAGATGTTTTGGACCACAACTCCCACAGTCCTTTGTGATTGTCAATCTAGGCTTGGAATTCTGGGAGCTGTAGTCCAAAACATCTAGAGTGCCAAAGGTTCGCCACTACTGCTCTAATCTGACATCTGGACCCCATCATTGCTTTTAGACCCCTAGTTTAATTGTGATTTAAGCCCCAATTTAAATGTTTATATACATTTCTATAAAATATTAAAGTGTGAGTTAAATCAATATGTTTTTAAAAGATTACTGTTTTTTATCTATCCTGCCCTTGTACAGATTTATTTATTTATTTATTTATTTATTGCATTTATATCCCGCTTATCTTCAAACGAACTCTAAGCGGCTTACAAGGGCTATGTTAGCCATACAAGTACAAGGATAAACAAATAAAATTACAACAATAAATTTACGAACAGTAAAACCTAGTGGCACCTCATCAACTAAAGCGTATGATGGCGGAGAAGAGAAAAGGAAAAAAAAAAACTAAGAATAAGAATCGCCAAAGGCCTCTTGGAAAAGGTAGGTTTTTAAAGCCTTCCGGAATGTTGTCACATTGTAAATAAATCAATAATTGTAAATAATATTTACAATATTAATAATATTGTAAATAAATCAAATAAATAAATGTTGTCACATTGTAAATAAATCAAGGGCACCCTTCACAAGGGTATCAGCTGTCCTCAGAACATGCCCTAAAAATGACCAGAAGTGCAGAAGATGGCAATTGGGTTATCCACAACCATCCATTATGATGGACTAATTAGCAAATAATTTGTCAACAAAGGAACCCTTACCTGTGCTTCCTGCTAAATCAGCCTTATATTCAACAACTCGTCAAGACATTCCAGAGTGAGAAGGTGAGCGGAAGTGGGCTGGGTTGCTCCATTCCTCTTCTAAATTCCTACTTAGTTTCTATGGTGGCCACAGAGGCTTGGGTGTTAAGGTCATCAGGAGAGGCCCTTCTCTCCATCCTGCCACCTTCACACATATGTCATGTGGGAACACATGAAAGGGCCTTCTCGGCTGTGGCGCCCAGACTCTGGAACTCCCTCCCACTAGAGGCCAGGACTGTCCCATCTTGCTGTCTTCCCAGAAACAGGGAAAGACCTTTCTCTTCAGGCAAGCTTTCCCTGAATGATGGACTACCTATTATGTGTCTTTCATATGAATCTAACAGATCACATGAACTTTGTGTTTATAACCACTTATAACCTTTTGTGATTACACTGACACTATGTTTTCAATGTTAGTTTCCATCACTCATAACTTTACATGGAATTTTACTCTCCTTTTAGCGGCTCGCGTTCTCTTGTAGCTTTAATGTAATGTTGTCTTTCAATGCTATAAGATGTTCCTCAAATCCCTGTTCTCAATACTTGAACATGTCTTAATTTTACTGGAAGATACATTATCCCTCATTACTGTAAGCCGCCTTGGGTCCTTTTCCAAGGAGAAAGGTGAGGTAAAAATACTCTTAAAATAAATTTAAAAAATAAGCCTACATATCCATGTGGACCACAGGAGATGGGGTCCCCCCTTTGGATGACAGACAGCATGGAAATGCAGGTTGCAAGCCTCACAAGGAGCATATAAGCAGTCTTCTGGCTTGTGGGCTTATTTACAGGCCTCTTATCAATGTCAATAAGATGGACAAATATGAAGTCTGAAGTCACCGTTCCAGTGCCTCCGGGAGAGAAAAAGGCAGCCTTGGTGCCCTACATCTTCACAGGAAGATTGTGCTCTTTGAAAACACTTATCATCCTACCTCACCTCACTTCACTTCACTCCACCCTCCATAAAGCGGACAACTAAAACACTCAAGCCACTCCACAAAGATGATGCAATTTCTTAAGAAAAGAAAAAAAGAAACAGTCACCATAAGCTGATGGGCAATGACCCTATTCACTGGAGATATCAAAACCAACCTGAGCAGACTTTGTACCAGGGTGATGTCAGGCCAGGTGGCAAAGGTTAAGAAATCCACAAAATAAGGATTCTTAAAGCCAACTATTTGTACAGCAAGCTTCAGGGAGCAAAAGACTTCTTCGTCAACAGCCTCCCAACCGAGGCGAACCTCAGTGATTACAAGAAAGAGGCAAACATGCACAAAACGTGGTGGGCAGGGTTGAGGAGCACAGTAGATAAGGCTTACAAAGATTTCTGGATTACAACTCAGATCGTTCCTTACCACTGGCTATGATGGTGAGGAGGACTCAGTTGCAGTTCTACACCTGCAGCATCATATCTTGCTTTTGGTGAGAGGATTACAAAAGAACATAAGAAGAACCATGCTGGATCAGGCCAAAGGCCCATCTAGTCCAGCTTCCTGTATCTCACAGTGGTCCCACCAGATGCATCTGGGAGCACACAAGACTATTATCTATAGATGTAAAAAATCAGGCCTAACTAGGAAACAAATGACTGCTCTTAACTTACTGAATGTATGGTTGCTACATGGCTGTTCCACTCCTTTGTACGTCTACTAGAGTTTAACAGGACTGGCGTCCATGCAAGGATACATAAGCCTACACCTTTAGAATAAACACCTAATCTGAGTAAGGTCTCCATTT
>JAHTLZ010003526.1:15391369-15408414 GCA_023846285.1 Phrynocephalus versicolor | reverse complement strand
CACACACACACACACACACACACACACACACACACACACACCAGCATCTTCTGGGGAGAAAGTCCCACTCAGCTCAAAGGGGCCCAACGACCTTTGCGCCCAACTGGAGCAGATCCACGGGATCAAGGAAACATACACAACGATTTGCCCTGATAAAGCCCATTTTCTGGGGCTTTTGAGGCCTTTCCAGCCGGAACGAATAGCTGGGTTTTGCCCACAGGGGTTCGTTTCTGAGGGAGGAGGCATTTCTAGGGTTTCCCTCTTAGCACATCCCTGTGGCAGGGCTCTGTCCCTGACCACTAGGCCATACGGTTTGCTGGTGAAAATGAGACAAGGTTGCCTCTTGAGTAGATCTCCTTAGAGATTTCTTTAATGTGTCTCCCCCCCCCCCTTCCTCTGGAGAAGCATTGCCAACCGCATGAGTTAGAACTGTGAGAAGAACAGTGGGCTTCCAACTTTCAGTGAGGATTTAAAGCCTGGTCGGGCACTTGGACCATTGCACTGGGCGTTTCAGGTGCATTTTAGTAGGGGTTCATTGGGGGTGCAGGTAAGATCCCTTGGGAAATGCAGAAGCTTCTGAGTCAACATAAACAATATACCTGCAAATCCTAGCCATGTTAAGTAGTATCCTCCTGCAGGTACTGAACATAGCATTGCACTGTAGCAGCATAATGTTGATGCCGCATGTTCTCAAAACCTAGACTTGTAGCTCTTTAGTTTCAGACTAAAATGAAATCCATTAGGTTCAACAGGTTTCACTTCCTAATAGAACTCCAAGGACATTCCATAAGATCTCCCACGTTCAAACTCCCTACATGACACCCTTCCCCTAAGAAAATATCAATTGCAAAGTTTTGTTATCAATGTTATTATTTATACTCTCTGTTGCTGGTAAATTTTCTATAGGAGTGTATCCTTCCTAGTTACTCTAGCTGAGTAACTATTGTAGTTGCTAATATTGTGTACCTTCATTTCAGAACTGGTTTATGGTGACCCTAATAAGGCTTTCAAGGCAAGTGAGATATTTAAGGAGTGTTTTTAGCAG
This sequence comes from Phrynocephalus versicolor, assembly GCA_023846285.1. NCBI lineage: Eukaryota > Metazoa > Chordata > Lepidosauria > Squamata > Agamidae > Phrynocephalus > Phrynocephalus versicolor. Next base: position 15,407,369 of record JAHTLZ010003526.1, on the reverse strand, counting down.
TTCCACCAGCACCCCATTTCCATGTCCACGTGTGGATTCGAATCCAAACCTTCTGAGTCCTAGTTCATCACTCTACCCAATATACCACACTGGCAATCCCATAGTAGAATAACTGCACACCAACATTGGTTCAGAAACTTGAATTAATGGTTCCTCTTGCATCATCAATTCTGTGTTGTCAAAAATGGTGCATCTAAAATACTGGTCCCCACGCCTTAACATTTCCTCATTCCTGCTTGGGATAAAGTTCTGTTAAAAAAAAAATGTTCTCCCCACCCTCCCTCTCCACAGGAAGCAGCCAGGTAAATCTGTGGTAACAAAAACATAACTCAAAAACCTGCTTTGAAGGACTGATCCAGCTCTGACTTTGGGTTAGCCAGTCTGGTCCAAAAGGACTTCAAAACAAACACACAAACAAACCAAGGTGAAACAGCAGAACAAGAATGGAAGCGATTCAAGACCCTGCATACATTCACCATTGCTTTAACACATAGGTGCCCAAACTTTAGCGCTCCAGATGTTTTGGACCACAAACTTTAGCGCTCCAGATGTTTTGGCCAAACTTAGCACACTACTGCGTTTAACACCTCAGAGGCCAAGCTACCAGGATACTGTATTTATTCTAACCAACCTTTGAAAGGGATAATAATGCAGTTGCCAATCCATTTCCTGTATCTCATTTCATTCTGTCCCATCCCCAGGACTGGAACCAATGAGCAGGAAAGCCTTGTGGATTGACCATTGCACTCTTCAGAAGTGAATTAGGTCCCTCTAAACTCATGCCAAATATGGCAGGATTGTCTTAAAGGCACCTTTCCTTGTGGGATGTGGCCAAGATGTTGAGCCAAGTGGTGTGGGTATTTAAAAAAATTCTAGAGCATTACACATGCTAATTATGGCCAAACTTCCAACTGCAAATCTTTCTTGGGGGGAGGGGGGGTCTAACAAGATGCCTTCTAATACAAGCCCTGCAACTCCCTCCCTCTTGTTCTAGTAAATCCTTGCAGGATGGAACAAGGTAAAAGCCAAGGCTATGGAGGAAGTTGCTGTTCTTCTTGCATTTACAAAACCTCCTTTCCCGCAAGCCATTAAGGTCCTGACTCCACAGCAGTGATATTAAGAGGAAGAAGATAGCAGGAAATGGTCAGGGGAATTTTAAGATATGATGCTTGTTTTTTATAATTTCTCTTTATTAAGAGTGCAGCCACAGTGGAATGGTTATAAATTGCATGGGACATTTAATGATTTTTTTAGAAATATTCTCCTCTACATACTGAATGGGTTTTGGTGGACAATGTTTGGTAGCTGGCTGAGGGCCTTTGCACCTGCAGAGGGCCTTCCTTTCTGTGGCCTGGAGATCTGGATAAAGGAGTCATTATGCTGGACCTTTCTCTGACTAGTTGGTGTGTGTATAGACTGACTTCAGCCCTTGTGTGAGACCAGCTGTACGCTAAATGCTTTTTCCTCTCATGAATATGAAACCTGTGTACAGGCTCGTTCTGTTTGCATTTACTTGGACACAAATCTTACTGAGTTCAGAGGGACTTTCCCCTCCAAGGAACTGACATAACGTATCAGGCTTAGTGTTATATGTTTGTTTCTGAGGAATCTCCTTAGGCTGTGTCTCTCTGTGTGTGTCTTGTAAAAAAAAAAAGGAATGTTCTTTTATAATGCAGTGTTTTCTGTTACAGTTTTCTCTTGTAGCATTTTCTCATTACCGTTACCAACTGTGGTAATTCTAGCAACAGAGTGTGTGAACTTGATCCAGTCCCAACTGGGGTAGACCCACTTGGTCAAAGGGTTTTACATTTGTGTTGACTGGCGCTTCAGTAATTGCTTCTGTGGGGCTGTTTTAGCTGGGATTAGCAATAGGACTTTAGGAAGTGGGTTTGGTATAATTTCTCATGCAGGGGTGGACAGTATATGGCCATGGGGCCATGTGTAGCCCCTAGGATAGTGTTGGCGAACCTAAGGCACAGGTGCCAAAGGTGGCACTTGGAGCCCTTTCTGTGGGCACCCAACATTATTTATTATTATTTATTTATTATTATTGCTTATATACCGCCTGTTTTCCCGAAGGAACTCCGGGTGGTTTACAACATGGAGATAAATGAAGGAAAACAATGAAACAAAACAGCAATAATAGTAGACAAGCAGCATCGGCATAAACTAACAATATTAGAAAAAAGCCACAACAACAACAACAAAAACAACAACAAAACAACAACAACAACAACAACAACAACAACAACAACAATAATAATAATAATAATAATAATAATAATAATAATAATAATAATAATAATAATAATAATAATAATAATAATAATAATAGGGGTGATGGCGGGTAAAAAAGAAAAAAAATTAACTGTCGTCAAATGCCTCACGGAACAGCCAGGTCTTTAAGGCTTTCTTGAAAGTGGGCAGGGACTGTACAAAGCGCAACTCACTCGGGAGATAATTCCAAAGTGCAGGGCCAGCCACAGAGAAGGCTCGGTTACGTGTCATAGTTTTCCGAGCCTCCCTGGGCGTGGCCACCCGAAGTGAGAGTGCCCGCAACATTCTGGTTGGTCAGGCCTCATATTGGTCTTTGAGAGATTCACTCTGCCAGGCATTCTCCCCATCACAGCCATCTGTATTCGGGTTAAATGGCTGTATTGGCACTTTGCGAAAAATTTGTGGGTTTTGAATCGCAGTTTGGGCGCTCAGTCTCTAAAAGGTTCGCCATCACTGCCCTAGGGGGTTCCATACAGGTCCCCATTCCCCTTCCTTGTTTTTTTCTTAAACGTCCCTGTACCCTCAAGGAAGCATGGGAGCAAGTTTGGTATAGTTTAAGAAGCCTCCAACACCCTTTCTCCCCACACTTCCATTTTTTTTAAATAAAAAATTGGTCACTAGAAGGAGCAAATATTTGTCAATTAAGAAAAATATATTGTGTTGGGGGGTTAGGTGCAGATATGCCCCTCTAAGATTTCTGGTGTTGCTGATTTTGTTCTGTGGTCATTGTTTAGATGGAATCTGGCCCCTGTGGTGTGTGTATACATGTTAGGCATTCTCTCTTTTCACAGCTACTATGGATGAGTGGAATGACAGTAGCAACTTCATCCAGAAGTTGGATTTTTCCAGCTGTGGAGAAGACACAGAGCTGGATGAGGACAGCACCATCCAGGAGGAAGAGCCAAGACATCTCACCCCACCAAAAAGCTGGGAGTCTCAGAGCTGGAGAATTAATTGTCGTGTCCCAGTAACCCCGCGAAGACAGCCAGACGGTCCCTCAGCTGCTGTTTCGACATCTTGGCCAAGTCCCACAAGGAGAGGAAAGGAATCTCAAAGAAACATCGTATCTCCTTTAAAGGATTATCTAGGAACTCCTCTTCATTATATGACTTGGCAAAAACTGCAACTCTGTGACACCCCAAACACCCCAAAGGTAAGGTGATGGGAACAAACATAAGGAGCTGAATTCCTCTGAGCTCTATCCTGAATAGAACCAGGGAAATCCATGGAATTTAAGTTAGTTGGGACCTAGGCATCTCACCAATCTCAATCGATCTATTCAAAGTTTGACTAATATTGGGTTTCACTCAATGAATTTGTCTCCTCCCTTTCTATTAAAAGTACCCTTGAGCTACTTGAAATTCAATGTTGCCAAGTATTTTAGGGTTTATGCTGTGCTAAACTTGATCAGAGCTTGGAAAAAGTTACTTTTTTGGACTACAAATCTCACAATGCTCCAGGCATCATGAATAGTGAGGTCACTGCCGCTAATGGCAGAATGAGATGTCAGGAAAAGATAGCTAATTATTAATTATTGACTAGGTTGCTTTTCTCATTGTTGTACTCCATTTATCCTTGGTGGGGAGAAGGGAAAATGGGATTTTGGCCTTTGCCAAAATAGTCATTGTACAGCCCATCCAGGAGTATGAAGCCTGACCATATGTACCATGACTTCAAATGAAGCTGCCCCATTGAAAGCATTCGCCTTTTCCCTTGGAAAGCCTGTACATTTTCCTCCACCAATATACGGACAATGACTTTATCCTAAGGGAAGCAGGGTGCTCCGATTTAGCTTGCACTTAAGTGTGGACCGGTGTTGGTATCTCTGAGCATCTGCCCAAGCTCTTACATTATTTGGGTCTAGTAGGTGCTCCCTGCATTCCCTTCCAATATTATCTGGGAGACCCTTAGAGTTTATCTAATGATGGAATTCTAGATCAGTTAGTCTCAACTTGGCTTTCCTTGGCTTTCTACTAAAACTCCCAGTAGTCTTCACCCATTAGCTGTGCTAGCCAGGATTTCTGGGAGTTGTATTCCAAGAACATCTGGGAACCGAGGGCTGGGAACTAGAGATGGACTTTTCATTTCAGAAATAGTCAGCTTCTGAAATGAAACGCGGGAGCCCAGCTGGCGTTTGGAACTGGAGGAACACGATCAACCAATCCCTTATCTTGCACTAGGGTCGCGCAGGGCTAAAATTGAACGAGGAAGAAGCCTCTGGCGTCATCTTTCCTTCTCCCTGGCACTGGCCAATCAGACAGGGAGGTGGGATGATGCATTTCCCTGCACAGTTCTTGATTGGCGAAGGCCAGGAAGAAGGAAAGATGACGTTGGAGGCTGCTTCCTCATTGGATTTTAGCCCCATGCGATGCCAGGGCAAGGTAAGGGATTGGTTGATTTCGTTCCTCCAGTTCCAAATGCCAGCTGGGCTCCCGTTTCATTTCAGAAGCTGACCACTTCCGAAACAAAAAGCCCAACTCTACAGGAACCTCTGATCTAGCTATCAAGGGTGAGTCCAATATGCTGTGTGTAAAATGTTGCCATGCCTCCTCACTTTTGTATTTGTGCCATGCAATGACAGATCAGTTGCTGAGCACCAAGAGGAGATGCTGAATTTCTCTGTTGAGCATACAGTACAATGTGCATTTTCCCTCTCCAGCCATCAAAACCCATCAAAAATGTATTTCAGAAACAGCTTCTCTTCAAAGCAGCTTCTGTCATTTCCTCGTACCGGGCTCAGATATGGAATCTCTGTGGGCTCTAAAGACACAATCCTGATTGATTCTTTAATTGTGTTTTGCTCTCTTAAAATTTGAAATGGGGCAATTTAGAAAATCCCCTTCATCCCCCTGCCTGTTCAGAGGAACGGCTGAGAGCTCCACTGACGTCTGGAGCTCAGTGCCGGCTTTGCTGCCAAAAATATCTTACTGCGATTGTTGTGGCCTAGCGAAAGCCAGAGGCTTTCTTCCTTTTCTTAAATCTCTAGGGCTGACAGAAGAGATTCTCCATGACAGATAATCGAGGCTGATGATTGACTCTCACTGTCCCAGCTGCAATTCACAGAGATCTCGCCACAGTATGAAAGAGACAATGGCTTGTTTTTGCATGCAGAGGAGGGTCCAAGGTCTAAATCCCTAACCATATGGAGTACTGTAATCTGAGACCTAATGTGCTCATGATTTCCAACAACCAGAGACACAGGCAATCTTTTCTTTAATGAATTGATCAGGGGTCCTCAAACTACGTCCCACGGGCCAGATCCGGCCCACTAGGGTCCTCAATCTGGCCTGCCAGCCATTGCAGGACCCTCTCCACTTGTTCCCCTCCTTAAGCCAAAAACTTGTCATGCAGCAGCAGCTGACACAGCCTCAGCCACCAATGTGAGGGCAAAGCCTGTCGTTGCCTGTAGTGTCTTGGTGGTGGTGGGGGGGGTGAGGAGGACAGGCCCTACCCCTACCCCCTTGGAGCTGTGGGAGAAGTGGGATGCCACGCAGTCCGGCAGGCGAGGAGAGTGGCATTGGGCTGGGGGGGGTGAGCAGGACGGGCCCTCCCATACTCTCTTGGAGCTGCGGGAGAAAGGGGCTGCCACGCGGGCCGACAGGTGAGGGGAGTGGCATTGGTTGGGGGGGGACAAAGCAGGTCTGCCTTCCCTCTCTCCTCCTCAGAGCCATGCCAGGGAGCTGCAGGGTCCACCCCCAGCAGTGTCTGAAGGATAGTGAGGCAGCCCCCTGTTTAAAAAAATTGAAACCCCTGGACACGACTGTCTTGGAGACAATAAAGGGTTGGGTTCCCCCCCCTTCTAAATCCAGTTTTCACAGTGCTTTTACCTAATATTTTAAACCTAATGCTTTAAATTCTACTTTAATATTTATAATACTATACTTTCAATTATGTAAGCCACCTTGGGTCCTTTTTATAAAGGAGAAAGAGACAGACAGACAGATAATCAGACAGACAAACAGACAGACAGACAGAATGAATGAATGAATGAATGAATGAATGAATAGTTGCTTTTAAGAGTAAAAGGCACTTGTGTGGTGCATAATTTAGCATTGTTACATTGTTAAATATTCTGGCCCAAATCCTGTTGGTGCAGTTCTGTGGGTGTAAACTGGATCAGGGCACCGTGAATAATTAATTTAAATTACAGTAACTTGACACTTTCTATGACCCCCGCCCCCCGGGACATCAAGTGGATCAAGGCCTGGGAAGTATTTTATTTAAAATAAAGCTTCTGTTCCCATCCCCACTCATTTCAGTTTTGGAGACTCCCTCTTTTGCCACAGGGAACCTCTGGGCAGAGGAGGGAAGCTATTAATAGTTTTTAAAAAATGATGAATTACTGCTGGTGGTGACCCAGCAGCAATTTTTAACTTTTAAAAGCTCCCCCAAGGTCCTGAGGCTCCCAAAGGCTTCTCTCTCTCTCTCTCTCTCTCTCTCTCTCTCTCTCTCTCTCTCTCTCTCTCTCTCTCTCTCTCTCTGTGTGTGTGTGTGTGTGTGTGTGTGTGTGTGTGTGTGTGTGTGTGTGTGTGTGAAGGAAGAGAGCCTTAGGGAACTTCCAAAGTTGAAATACTGTAGGCTAGGAAGTTTGTATAAATATAATTAAGTATTCCCCGATTCTTGATCTGGTTTGCACTGTTGGGACTGCACTCACAGGATTTTGCCTGCTCCTTGACAAATGTACGCGGAAGACAGGGGAAATGTAATGCTGTTGTCATCTAAAGGGGTTCCCTCACTGCATTGTGCTGGTTCTTTTAAAAGTTAATTTAAGAAAAAAATAATATAGCTCATTTTATTCCCAATGTAGGGAGGCAATACAGATTTAAAAAAATAAATAAAAAGGAAATCTGCATTCATTATTGAGATATAATAAAAACATGTAATTGTGATCAACACCAACCACTAACTTAAAATCGTTTGGGGAAATCCCCAAATAGGGCAGCATGCCTCATTAGAACTACCTTTCTCCACAGGCCATACAGTTGCCAAAGCAGTGAACTGAAGGAGAAAGGTCTTTCCAAGTTGAGGACAGGACCAACTTAGCTTCCAAAGGAAGAGGGTTTATAGTTTGGGACCACCCACCAGAAGGACCCTCTCTTGTGCTCTCCGCACATATGCTTATGAGGACAGTACCACCAAGAGGATGTTGGTTCCACTGTCCTCCTAAGCCTGGTCTAAGGATGCCAAAATCTGAGGAGATTCATAAGAGCTGTGGAAGCGTGATGGACTCAAGTTCTGGATTTTGGTTTTCCCCCTAAGATGTGTACACAGCTCCCATGGGGAACATGTTTGTGGAGATTCTCAGTCATCCAAGTGAGGTTATCTGGGAGTTGAGTCATGCCAACTGGACTTCATTTCTTGTAGGATCACAACGTTACACTAAAAGCAAAGTGTTCTGTTTATATACCGCCCCATACCACTTCAAGTAGTCTCTGGGCGATTTACAGTTTAATTACAGTATGCAGGCTACACATCCCACCTACCCCAGCAAACTGGGTGCTCATTTTACCGACCTCAGAAGGATGGAAGATTGAGTCAACCATGAGCCTGCTACCTGGGATTGAGCTCCAGTTTGTGAGCACAGTTTTACCTGCACTGCAGGCATTTAACCACTGTGCCACAGGGCCGTCTGAAAAAGCTACTCATCTAAAGTAGCTAGATGGAAAACTGACAAAGTTACTAAGATGAAGCACAAAACACTTCAGTCCCATGAGAAATTAAGTCCATTTGCCATGACTCAGCTCCCAGATAACCATGGGGAAACTTTGGCCTTCCAAGTGTTTTGGATGTCAGCGTATAGAAGACTAAAATGGTAAGGAGCACAATGATGGAAGACATTTGCTGTACTGGACCGCTTGTGCAGTTTGGAAGATCCATGTTTAAAAATTCAGTTGCATGGAGAAGACTAGCACAGTAGCAAGATGGTTTCCAGGTCCTGGGGTCATCCATGGTATTCGTCTTCTCAATATTTTTTTTTTTTTTTGCTTCATTCCCTGCTTATCAGCTTTCCAGGCACATCTGGCTCAGCAACACTGTTCTCTTTGGAACAAGAACACTAGCCAGAATTATGCAGGCATAAATCCAGTGGTGTCAAACACAGTGGTGAATTGCTGCCAGTTAAGAAGCCAATGCTTGTATTTTTCACTGTGTGCCAGTTCAAGCGACTGAAGTGTAACTGGCAGTATAACTGCTGACTTGTGATGGGTGGAAATTCACTGTATGCAGTTGGATTTAACCCTGGTAGGTGTAGGTAATAGGATTCTGCCCCCCCCCCCCGCCAGGTTGGATGGCCTTTGGTCATACTTACAATCTTTTCCTCCCCTGTAATTCAGTTGTGTTTTGAGTGCATAACCAGATTATACAATGGGCTTTGGGAAGTATCGTTGAAGTCTGGAGTAAAAATCACAAGTAGAGATCGGCACGACTTAGCGGAATTCCTGTTTCCGTTTCCATTACTCGTTTCCGTTACAGAACGGAAACGGTAACGGGAATTACTCCACCAGAACTCAAACTCGAACCGACTAAAGAATAATTGGGTCTGATTTGTCGTTGTCGTTCCTGGCATCGCGGCAATCCCGCGATGCCAAGCGGCACAGAAAAAAAGTTTTTAAAAGTTAAAAAAAAACCCCGATTCCTGGCCCTAAAAGCAGGCGAAAACTGTCTGAGGGCACCTACCAGGCCAGAAGGGTGTTTTATTTGGGGGGGGGTTCCCTGCCCCCCTCTCCTTGGCTAGTGCTACTGCTGCGCTGCTGGTACCAGGCGGGGGGGCATCGTCTCGTCTGCCTTTGCCATGCGGTGTGCGGGCGGGGGGATCCAAAATGGCGACCGCAATATTTTTTTTGAAATCGTGGCCCAAAAACCCACCAAAGCACCACAGAAACACGCGAAAATTAGCTATTTTAAACGCTTGAATTTTTACAGTAGCAGCAGTGGGTTTGTCTTGCCAAAATACGTCTCCGTTGATTTTATTTTATTTTTTTCTTAATTTATTTTTTTACAAGTGCACAATGATGGGCTGGCCATGGGATGGGACCATGCAAATTTTTGGAGCCATCCCACCAATCGCATGGCCAGGTTTTGCTGAGACTGTACCAGGCTGGGAGGGCGCATCCTTGGCGTCTCCATTTGCCATGCAGTGCGGGGGGATCTAAAATGGCGACCGCAATATTTTTTTTTAAATCGTGGTCCAAAAACCCACCAAAGCACCACAGAAACATGCGAAAATTAGCTATTTTAAACGCTTGAATTTTTACAGTAGCAGCAGTGGGTTTTTCTTGCAACAAAACGTCTCAGTTGATTTTATTTTATTTTATTTTATTTTTATTTTTTTACACCTGCGCACGCGCAATGATGGGCTGACCATGGGACGGGACCATGCAAATTTTTGGAGCCATTCCACCAATCGCATGGCCAAGTTTTGCTGAGACTTCTGGGTGTGCCAGAGAGGGCATTAAAAGCCCACCAACCCGAACCCTAAACCCTAACCCTAACCCAAACCCGAACCTATACGCCAGTACACTGTGTTCTTTAGTGGGCCAGAGGCACCCAGAGGTGCAGCCCACTAACCCACCCTAACCTTAACCGTTACCCTAAGCCTAGCCCTTACCCCCTAACCCCATGCTCTGGGAAGTCAAGTCGCGCTAAATCGCGGCGGTAACGAAAAACGAAAAACGAAACGACAATTTTTTTGCGAATTTTCGCGAAAAACGGAAACGAGCCGAAACGGACCTGTCACGAAAAATGACAACTCGAAAAAAAATTTCCTAGTCGTGCCCATCTCTAATCACAAGTTAGAGCTGTATTAGCTGATTTGACACAAGAGCCGCATAATACTAAAAACAAGTAGCAGTGTTGCTTGTTTTCCTCTTTCCTCCTCATCCCTTTTTTCCTTTTGTGCCATATCTTTAAACCATAAGCTTGAAGGCAGGGACTGTCTCATTGTAGTTTTCGGTCTCTTACTGTAGGAGATTTTTTTGGGGGGGGGTGGAATAGGATTTTTTAAAAAAATAAAAGTACATATTTTTCAGGCAGGCTTTTAATAGTCATGATTGAGTCCCTGAATGCCTTTTAGCACTATGATAATTAATGTTAACTCACTTTTAATTATTCAGTTGTATTTTAATTAGTGTACCTCTGAATTGTTGTTTTTTAAATGTTTCAGTTTTGTTCTTTTAGTATTGTGAGCTGCCTTGGGTCCCCAGGAGAAAGGCGGCCTATAAATAAAAGAAATACATAATAAGAGCAACAACAATAATACTTATTGTTGGCCTTTCTCTTTGGAAGTAGAGTGGTTGTATCATGCGGGCGGTCTACAAAGCATTCTGACTTGGCATCTTTTTTTTTTTTTTTTGATGTAGAGTCTCTTGAGCAAGACAACCTTTCCTTCACCTGTGGGGAAATTCCCTCCAAAAGGGATGCGAAATTTGCGCTTCACTTCTTGCAGCGATCTTGAGGAGCCCCCTTCAGCTACTTTGGTCAACATTAACCCATTTACACCTGAGTCCTATCGGCAGATGGCTTTTCATCCCAGTGGCAAGAGGAAAGTGAGAGGAGAGCGGTGAGTTTTTTATTTCTTAAGATAAGATGCCTTATAACTGGGTTACCCACCAAAGTCACCTAGTTAGCTTTCAAAGTCTGTGTCCCAGGGTGCTTAAGAGTTCGCAGCGAATGTGGGTCTTGTGGAGCTCATCGCAAAGGCCATACCTAGACACCTGTTGTGTCCCCGAAATACAAATTGCTTGGAAGCCAAGTGTGCCTGCAATTAATTAGTTAATTCATTCATTTTGTCTCATTGGTAGGCCACCATTTTCCACATGTGAGGGCCCAAGGCAGCTCAGTGTTAAAACAAGTACAGTGGTACCTCAACTTATGAATTTAATCCATTCCTAATGCATGCTCTTAAGTCTAACTACTCTTAAGTCAGGGTACCTATCTAAAAAATCAAAAATTAATTTAAAAATAAAAAAATAATAAAATATATTTGTAAGTCAAGCAGACCCTATCTAAAATTTGTAAGGCAGCAGTTAAAACGCCAACAGTTTTCTGCTCTTAAGTCAAATTGCTCTTAAGTTGAGCTGCTCTTAAGTTGGGGTACCACTGTAATAGTAAAAATGCACTGTATTATACAGCAAATTCCAGATGTTTTAAAATAAATGAAACAACAGCCTGCTGTTCTAAAACCTGTGGTTAGTTGGCAGAAGCAAAAGTATAATAGTGAAACACTTACACACCACTGCAAGTTACAGCAGTGACAGTGGGAGCCAGCATGGTGTAGTGGTTGAAACATTGGACTAGGACTTCGAAGGCCCAGGTTCTAGTCTTCTGCTGAGCCAGGAGAATCCCTGCAGATGACAGGTCTTTTATTCTCTCCCAGTCTGACCTACATCATCAGGTTGTTATGGAGATAATGTGTGGGACGATTGTACTAATATATGCTAGCCTGCGCTCATTGGAGGAAAGGGAGAATGTTAAAATAACCAAGGAAAACATACTGTGGAGTATTCAGTGTGACGGCTCTCCATGGAGTTGAGTCTTCAAGAAGCCTGCCGATCACTTGCCTTGTTGACACGCAATGAATATTGCACTACTACAGGAACTAGGATGCCAAAGGCCAGCCGAGAAGCTGTTCTCCTTTCTTCTTCTGAGCACCAGAGTACTGTTTTTCATTTTAATAACACAGAAAGAAAAGGCGATGCTTGCATTGATCTCTGTGCATCTGTTGGAGTTGGATGATTGCTTTCTCTCAGGCTGGTTCTGAAGTCTTGGGTTTCACAAGTCTGGGCGTGGATTTTTCCATGACTAAAATGCCACATCGCTAGGCCCGGTGTCTCAAGGTATCACGGCCTGGTGCATTAATGAGACCCTTAAATGGATCGTAATCTAAAATATGAATCTCCCAAGCTGAAGGCTGTAGCCTTTTGTGGTCATAGAGTGAATTTTCCAGTGGTCTCTGTACACTGCCACGCAGACGTGCTTGCATGAATACTTTATAAAGCTTGAGTAGTCCTGAAGCTCATGTTTAAATATTTAAATGGTGAAACGAAAGGCTTATTGACTATTTCATTTGCACTAGAGTGCCACTGCATGTGACTTGAATTTATTCTTATAGGGATGATCCCAGCCAACAAGGGGGTTCAGTGGAGCTGGGGTTGCCAGCCAAGGTAAGCGGCGCACACATAGATCAGTGCTGTTTGATTCTTTGTTTGACGGAGAAAGAATGAACAGGCCTGCAGGTACAAACAAAAGCAGTGTGGGTGCAACAGGAGTCAATTTAAAGGCCGACTCAAAAGACAGATTATTATTCTGTAATTCTGTTTTTTTTCTTTAATGTTCAAATTTCAAAGAAAGTTGTAATTATATTTTAACAAAGCCATATATGTTGGTTGGAAGGTATACGTCAGGCCTGCCCAAAGTCCGGCCCGGGGGGGGGGAAGCAAATCCGGCCCGCCAGGCCATTCTGAGTGGCCCGCGGCTGGCTGGCCCACCCCTCCCTCCCTCTCCTTCACCCCATGTTTTTTTAAAGAAAGTGGGTGGGGCTTGCAGTGGGGTGGCAGGGTTGGGGAGCAACCGGCCCCTGAAACATTCTCAGCCACCATATCTGGCCCTCCTTACAAAACGTTTGGGCACCCCTGGTATACGTTCACCAAGAAATTCAATAGCAGTGACATTCAGAACCTTTTGGTGGCAGAAGGACTGCCTGTTATTTGCTTAGTTCAATTCCCTAAAGGTATAAAGGCTCCAGCTGTGTTTCAGGCAATCTTCTGAGTGCAGTCATTTGTGACCCTCCAGCTATTGGTGAACTGCTGTTCCCTTTAGTCACTGTATAATATTGCCTGTGGTGAAGGACGGTGGGAACTGTAGTCCAACAATATCCCAATGACCACAACATCTGGAAGAGCAGCATTATTTATTGAACACAATTCCTGGATCCAGATCGGATGAACTTTCAGGTGACCTATGTTTTTTTAAAAAAATAATACAGGTAATCTGAATTGGTGACTTCCGTTGTAGGTCCATTGTAGATTACACTGGGAAGGTTGCTTTCCCTCCCCCTTGCTGCCAGATGTCTGATTTTTTTTAATCTCTCTTTTCTCTGCAGCTTTTAAGATTATGTTTGTTTGTTTAACCTTCTTGCTTTCAACTGCTGTAAGCTCTTCTGGTAAAATCAATAGAATGTAATGTTTTAAGACAAGCCTTTCTCCTATTCAAGCACTAATCAGACCAAATCTATTCAATGGCATATTGAAAGGGTTAAAATTAGATTAAACTACCCGGCATAAAGTCTGTAACGACCACAATGTTACTGCTCTGAGCAATTAAATATTTCATATTATTCCATGTGAAGTCTGCCACACACAATGAGCCAGATTGTGATTTATTAGGTGGTGGTGGTTGTGTCTGGGTGTATCTGATAAACAAGCCATAGTTCGTTAGCCAAAAACAAGCCACAATTAGAAGCGATGATTTGTTACTGCCATATATATTCAGGCTTGTTTAAACTAAGTTTTTTGTTGTTGGGAACCATGGCTTGTGTCTGTCTGTCTGTCTGTCTGTCTGTCTGTCTGTCTGTCTGTCTGTCATACAGTATATCTATCTATCTTCCTTCCTCCCTCACTCCCTCACTCCCCCCTTTCCCATCTCCAGAACTAAACAACAACCTATTGTGACATAAACAGTAGTGAAGCATGATGCACAAAGATAACATAAGAACATAAGAACATAAGAAGAGCCATGCTGGATCAGGCCAAAGGCCCATCTAGTCCAGCTTCCTGTATCTCACAGTGGCCCCGCTTTTCACCGCTTTTCACCTCTCTCCATTGTGAAAATTTCCCATTGACCATTGATCTACTGATTCAGAATGCTGGATGATTTGATATTTACGGATTCTTGATGTGAAACAAACTAACATGTCAATTACAATTCAGCCGTCCAGTGCCCTTCACACATTGTAAATGCTCTGGCCTAGTCATCTAAATGTAATTCCTCTCAAAACATACACATAAACAAAATTGTACTGGGCCTGAGTCTGAAAGAGGCCCAGTACAATTTTGTTTATGTGTATGTTTTGAGAGGAATTACTTTTAGATGCCTTGCGGAAGGGCAGGGCAAAATATTTTAAATAAATATGAATTATGGCATTTGAAGAAGAAGGGGAGCTAAGCAAGTTGGAGACAAAGCTTGTCTGTTGGAACCCTGTGCCTTGAAAGTATCTTTCCATCACCAAAATTCTGTTGGGGAAACACAGAATTCAAAGGGAGTAATTCAGGTAATATCCTTCTCCAGCAGGTTGTCCCCAGGTTTGCACTGGTTGTAAAATAGGCACATGACTAGTGTCTCCCAGGCCAGTCAACCGGAAGAGGCCATACACTGTATGGCTGGCTTTATGCATGCAACCATTTGCAACAAATTTGGGTTCAAACGTAGGAAGGTGGGGAAAGCCTTCACCAGTGGCACAGTCCTACCTAGGATGGGTTAACCTCTCATGCTTTTAATTGCATGTGTAGATTGGCCTTAATTACTTTAACCTTATCCTTATCAAAATGACAAGGGCAGAGACGGAGTACTAGACTTTGATCATACGCCTGTAGTAGAGAAAACAAAGAACCTTACTTTGTGTTAAATGAATATTTCCTGCTGCCTGCCCTTGTGTTCTGGTGTGTGAAGCTCTTTTCTGCCACTTTCCCCTGCTAAAGTCACTGTGCACAATTAGCAGGGTTTATAATTTAAGTTTCTGCTTTTCCAGTAGGAATTGTGAAGGGGAAAAGCTGCATTGCCATCTTCTGGTGAAAAGCGAGCCAGTTTTCCGTTTTGGAAAAAAGCATGCAAATAAGCAGAAATTAGGAAAATTTCCTCAACTTGCTGCCCTTTAGCTCAGTTGCACTACATGTTCTATTTTCCCCAACCAGTGTGGCCCTTGAATATTAAGTGTTAAGGGGATCTTCCAACCCACCTGGAAGGCACTAGCATGAAGAAAACTGGAAAAGGACTTTGTTGACATCACACACAGTGTGTTTTGTTGCTATTTGCTACTCTTAACTTGGGGTTTTGGGTCTGTATAGAAAAGCAACGTTCAGGTTTTCTGGGGAGGAAACAGAGTGGGATGATGCTGTTTGCAGCCACTCCTGTCTCCAGCTAGCCCAGTGGTTCCCAACCTGGGGGTCGGGACCCCTTTGGGGGTCGAACGACTATTTCACAGGGGTCGCCATGAGCCATTGAAGAAAAAGGCACAAACGGCTTGGGTCTGGAGGATGGGGGGGGGGGAGGAAGGAGGGAAGTGAGCTACAGCTTCTTGATAGGTTGGAGGGGATGTCAGTCAATGGCACCAGAGGCTGCCATTGGCTGAGGCTGCCTGTAGAGGGAAGTTATCTATGGCCTCTCTGGAATAGTGGCCTGCCAAAGGGGGCTTGTGGCCTCTTCCAAGCAGGGCAAGGGGTCACCCAATATGAGGAACCGTATTAAAGGGTTGCAGCATTAGGAAGATTGGGAACCACTGAGCTAGCCACAAAGTAAACCTGGTGCCACCCAGCATTTTCTTTTCTCAGTCTTTTCTTAAGCCCCGTCAATTTGCACTGTGAGATATTTCAGTGAATCACACATGTCGACTTTATTAATAAACCATAATGGTTTCTCATAACAGTTCGACATGAGTATGGTTGCAACTTCTTCTTTAAGCTTAGATCTTACAATGTCAGTCAGGTTTTCTCAAAACACTCTGTTACAAGTC
>JAHTLZ010003526.1:15370343-15390869 GCA_023846285.1 Phrynocephalus versicolor | reverse complement strand
ATCTTACAATGTCAGTCAGGTTTTCTCAAAACACTCTGTTACAAGTCATGCCAACTCAATTCACTCTCATTCTGCTACAGTAAATTTTTCAAACCCCTGTCACCATTTCACTATCTTCCCCTTAATCTTCTTCATATGACATCTCTCATGTCAGACTCCTAGCTCAAAATTTGATTCAGACTACCATACCATCTCCCTCCAACAGTTTTTCTCATTGTTATTCTCTGATCCCTCTAACATCTCAAACACATACTGTATGTATCTACTTCTGGCATTCTCCAATTGGTTCTCTCTCTCTGCTTCTCCCACAGCAAAGCATGACTCAGTTCAGTGTTGCTGTGTAGATTTTCCTGACCCAATTCTGGTGTTTGCCATACTAGTCTTCTGTCATAGGGCAGAGGCATGGCGTTGTAAAAAACCTGGAACCCATGGGTATACTTAAGTCAAGCTGACTTACAACTGTCACTCTGTTGGTTTTTCACAAGATGAATAACCAGGAGAGAAGGAAAACAGCAGGGAATTTCCCTTTGAAGATGAATAACCAGGAAAGCAGGGAAATAATAGGGAATTTCCAGTTGAAATAGATCATGATGTTGGATTTATGTGTGTATTTGTGTACACTAAGCACAACTGCAAAGGAATCTAAAATGTGACTGTTTGTGGAATCTCTACCAGTCATGCATATAGTTTGTTGGATACAAAACAGTCCTTATTTAATTTTTACCCCTCTTCACTCAATCCTAGAGATTTCTTTTGCGGGAGAACAACATGGTCTCCCGATACATGAAGGAGTTCCTGGAACTGGAGAAAATTGGTGTTGGGGAATTTGGATCTGTGTACAAATGCATCAAAAGGCTGGATGGCTGCGTTTATGCTATCAAGCGCTCAAAGAGGCCCCTAGCTGGATCTTCCGATGAGTAAGTGAAACATACAATTTGTGCACCAATATGTGCATGCTCTGCATGTCTTCTAAACATTTTCTCCTTACTGTATGTTGGTTAGTGATACTGGAGCCAGCTATTGAAACGTGTAATGGTAGGAGAACCTGGAGCTGCCCTGGAATAGGAACTGGCAAACCACTCCAGTATTCCTGCCAAGAAAACTCCATGGACATGGGGTCATGAAGAGTCAGTCACAACTGTAATGACGCAACACACACACACACACACACACACACACACACACACACACAGGAGAACCTGGATCAACCAGGTGTCTGGCAGTTTAGCTAGAGGTTGGGAGTAGGGATGGGCATTTTGTTTGGGAACCAGTAGGTTACAAAACAAACCATGCAAGCCCAGGTGGTCCTCGGAACGGCTGATACACGCAGATCTGATTACTTTACCTTTCTCTGTTTCGCACAGGGTTAAAATCCAACGAGGAAGCATGCTGCAACGTCATCTGTGCTAGATCTGTGATGCTGGCCAATCAGGAGCTGTGCAGGGACAGGGATCATCCCGCCTCCCTCTCTGATTGCCCAGCAGCACGAAGCAGGAAAGATGACATCACAGTGTGCTGACTCACTGGATTTTAACCCTGCGCTAGACAGAGAAAGGTAAAGCAATTGGATCTGCATGTATCAGTCAGTTCTGAGGACCATCTGGGCTCATGGTTTGTTTCATAACCTACTGCCCGCCCCTAGTTGGAAGTTCCAATTCCCCATTGTGCAGGTGTTTGCTCTGTAGTTTTTTCTAGTGGCCAATTTTACTATTGCACTCTTAAAACGATGTAGCTGCCCTTAAGAGCTCCTGTCAAGGAGCCCTGTGGTGCAGTGGTTAAATGCCTGTACTGCAGGTAAAACTGTACTTACGACCTGGGATTCAATCCCAGATAGCAGGCTCATGGTTGACTCAGCCTTCCCTCCTTCCGAGGTCAGTAAAATGAGTACCCAGCCTGCTGGGGGGAGGGGCAATGTGTAGTCTGCATACTGTAATTAAAAGTGTAAACCGCCCAGAGACTACTTGAAGTGGTATGGGGCAGTATAAAAGCAGAACTGCTTTGCTTCTTGCTTTAAACTGCCCTTTAAAAATAAACATGGGGCTAAAATCCTATTAAGAAAATTGTGTGTGAAAGGTTGAGACCTGAGCACTTTTGCCTCTGTGATCAGCTCTCCTTTGCATTATTGATCATGAGATGTCCAATGTACCCAGTAGCCCAGATTGTGGGTAGATAATAACATGGCTGCCTTTATGTAACCATGTAGCGTATTTTTCCGTGTATACCATGCTACTTTCTAAAACTGTGCCACAAAAAATTAAGGGACGTCGTATACACAGAAGTAAGCCTTTCTGGGTGGGTGGGTGGAGGAGAACCCAAACTCACTTTGCTTTACCCCCTCTGTGGTTTGTTTTTTACAGGATTGGGCCCATTAAGAAATGTGCTCTAGAAAGAATATTTATTTATTTATTTATTTATTTATTTATTTATTTATTTATGTATATACTACCCATCTTCCCAAAGGAACTGCGGACAGTTAACAGCGATACATATTATAATAAGAACAAATATCAAACACACAATACAAAAAATAAAAATAAAAATAAAAATAAAAATAAATAAATAAAAACTACAACAAAACAATAGAAAAAATAGAAAAAAGCCACACCTTTTTTTTTTAACGTGAAAAGCCATTTCTTAATGGGCTGCTCAAACCTGATCCTGCAAAAAACAAACCCACCAAAGCCAAAAGGAGTGTTTAGAATAGGGAAATTAAAGATAACACCGGGGGTGGAGGAGACCACTAGTACAATTTATTAATTTCATTTATTTGGGGTTCTAAAAAGTGGGGGTATCTAAGAAAAAGGAGTGTCTTATAGATGAAAAATATATGGGTAAGTGATTAGTTGACTCCCTAGGGAGTATTAAAAATGTTACTTGTTTCAATTTAAAAGTAACAAGTTATAACTAATTATTTTATTTGTAACTAGTTATTTCTAAGCTCTACAGCCAACATGGCCAGAAATTTTAAGGGGGGGGGCGGGTCTCCATCAGCAGTATGTCTGGCTGCAATGATAGGCAATTCCGTAATAAAATAGTTTGGATGGTGGGACCTTTCTCTTGTTCTTTTTTGTCTTTCCCTCTATAGGCAAATGGCTTTGCGGGAAGTTTATGCCCATGCGGTGCTTGGCCACCATCCCCATGTGGTACGCTACTACTCTGCTTGGGCGGAAGATGATCACATGATCATTCAGAATGAACACTGCAATGGTAAGGGTAGATTTGCGTTCATCTCCGGAGCAAGTGCAATATAAAATGCATGGGAACTCGATCCGCTCACGTATATGCAGTGAGAGTCCATTGAATGGACAACAAGGCTCTCAATACTTTTGCCATTTTTTTTTTCATAAGGAAAAGAAACAAAAAACAATGTGGTGAAACTCCATCTGCTCCATCTCCAGTGGACAAAAAGACATATTTATTTATTTATTTATTTATTTATTTATTTATTTATATAGCTTGTATGCCGCCCACTACCCAAAGGTCTCTGGGCGGCTCACAATCAGAATGAACAATTAAAACATCAAGATACAATAAAATTAGAACAATAAAACATGTAAATGCAATAAATACAATACATTAAAACACAACACTAAAATTGCCATCAGGACCCACAATCATTAGTTAAAAAACTTTTGGAATAGGAAGGTTTTTACCTGGCACCGAAATGTTATCAATGTCGGCGCCAGGCGAGTCTCATTTGGGAGGGCATTCCATAGTCTGGGGGCAGTTGCTGAAAAAGCCCTATTCCTGCAAGCTATCCCCTTCACCTCCTTAAGGGATGGCTCTTTCAGGAGGGCTCCCTGACTAGGTCTTAATTGCCGGGTAGGTTCATATGGAAGGAGGCGGTCCTTCAGGTATCTATATCTATATTGCTGCTGGGATCAGTGGGCCAACTTCTAGCTGATTTGCAACAGATCAGCAAAGGTTTCCAACTAACAATAGCATAGCCTCTTCCGTGCACCCTCCCTTTCAAAATTATACAGATGCCATCACACGTGTTTGGGGAAAATAGGAACACAGGAGTCTGTGCAAGAAATCTGCATGTGAAGTCTGTCTCTGAAAAAAAAACATACGTGGTCAAAGCATGCTCTCCAAAGGACATTGACTTTATCTCTGCTTTCTTTGAGCCCATATTTTGCACCTGGCTCCAGCTGACATCAAGTTCAGGAGCCTGGGATGGCTGGTAGCCAGTGTGCAGAATACGTTTTTAAGCCATATTACAGGAACGTTGACAGAAAAGTATTTCCCTTAGCCAATCCTTCCCCGCCACACAACCCTGCTACTCTTTAGTTTATGACCAGTGGCACAGCGAGGCCCCCAATGAAATTGGGGGGGGGGGGAATAGGTGAATATCTGAAACACTTATCTGGAAGTTGAGTCATGGCAACTGGACTTCTTTTCTTTGAGAGATAGAAATGTTTTGCTGCTCATCCAAACAGCTTCATCATTCAGGGGTGTATCTGGGGGGCGGGGGCAGAAGGGTACATCTGCCCCAGGCACAGCAATCTGGGGGCACCTGGAGGGGGAGGAGGGGGAGGAAGCCGTGCACCCTCCTACTAGCGGTCCTCCTTTCCCCTGGCTAAGGCTGGGGGTTCCATGTGTGTGGGAGAATGGCAGGCAAGCAGGCATGGGTCTGGGGCTTCTTGGGGGCTGGCACCAGTGCACTGTTGGGCCAGACCCAGTGCCTGATTTCATCAGAGAGAGGTGTGGCAATTGCTGCCTGCAGGTGGCCTCGGCGGGCAGGCCCTCAGTGCCTGGGGCTTCCCTGGGCATGGCAGCCGGGTGCTCCTCCTCCGTCCATCCACCTGCCTGCCTGGCGATGCGGGCAGAGTGAAGGCAGCACATGTCCACCCAGGGAGCCTGCCGTGAGCCCTCAGCCCCTGGAGAGTGACCGGGTGACCGAGCAAGAGTACAGGGGCCATGCTGGGTGGGTGATACATGTTTGCGGGGGGGGGGGGGGCCCGAGTTTGGCCCCCGGTGGTCCAAACTCTAGCTATGCCTCTGTCATCAGTCTGAATAAAGCTAGTTGCGAGTCCCTCATCTTATAGTCCGCTTTGAGAGGACTCACAACTAGCTTTTTTCAGACTGATGAAGCTGTTTTGATGACCAGTGAAATGTTTCTATCTCCCAAGGAAAAGTCCAGTTGCCATGACTCAACTTCCAGATGAATTTACCTGGATGACTGAGAATCTTCACAGACATATCCGAAGCACTTCTCTCTCTCTCTCTTTCTCTCTCTCTTTCTCTGAGAAGAACATTGCTGTGAACAGGTAAGGCAGGGCAGCATGATTGTGATGCGTGAGCCTGCTTGGTTTTTCCACAGGTGGGAGCCTTCAGGATGTGATTCTGGAGAACCTAAAGACAGGAGATTATTTCAAAGAACCTGAACTGAAGGAGATCTTGCTCCAGGTTTCCATGGGGCTGAAATACATTCACACTTCTGGCCTGGTTCACATGGATATCAAACCCAGTAAGTCTGTCGATTTTGTCAAGGTTTGGGTTCCATTTCTAGACACCGCACACGGCTGTCACAGATTGAGGGCACGGGTCTACCAAACACACATAATTCTTTGGGCTTCTTTTTTTCTGTATAGAGTTTAATATTCCTGCTCAGTCTACACCATACCTGTCAAGTTTTGGATTTGAAAATAAGGAATTGTGGTCACAGTATCCCTGCCCCTACCATCTATTGAGAGTGCATGACACTTCAAGTATGGTGAATAGCTGTCCCCAACATGGTGGCGCACATGCAGCGATCCCTAACATGGCTGCCGCCATTTGTCACATGGTTGCAGTAACTCCGCCCCTACCACCTATTGAGCATGCTTGATGCATCGAGCATGTTCAATAGCTGTCCCCAACATAGCGGCTCCAATGCCATTCAGAGGATTTTTTTAAAAAAATTATATAATCTGGGACATTTCCGGGGAAATAATATATCCGGGAAGATGGCAGGAAATAAGGGTAAAAACGGGATTTCCCAGCATATACAGGACACTTGACAGGTATGGTGTACACTGAGGTTGCACCAACCCCTTATTATTTATTTATTTATTTAAAATGCTTATATGCCACCTTTCTCCCAAAGGATCCAAGGTGGCTTACAGCATTTAAAAGAAACAAAATTAAAAAAACAAATAATAAATTGTTACAGTATTTTTAAAGCATTAAACAATCATGTTAAAACTCATAATAAGAACAACAATAATAAAACTATTTAAACACAGAAAAGAATGTTCCCATTAAAAAAATACCCTTGTTGGGATTATTGAACTGATTGAGTACTGTAGGATTGTCACTTCTAAGTCATAAGAAAGCTTGGACCTCTTCTTCCACTGTTAGGTTATTTGCCCACTGCCTAAAGTGCTAAAGCAAGTTCTGTGAGGAAAAGAATGAAGAAATAGCTTATAGGTTCAGCATGGAGAAAGGAAAACAAAAGGATACATGACAGGACTAAAGAGTGAAGATCGGCTCTCTCCTCCTCATTGTGAGCTACCTCTTATGGGCCTGGGTTACAGGAGGGTTGATTTTGTTTGAACATCAGAAGAAAATTCCATAATAGATCCAATGATCTAGAGCAGTGGTTCTGACCCTGAGTAACCCAGATGTTTTTAGACTGCAACTTCCAGAAACCTTCCCCACCAGCTATGCTGCCTGGGGTTTCTGGGAGTTGCAGTCCAAGGACACCTGGGTTACTCGAGATTCAGGAACCATTGATCTAGAGGCATGGAGATGTTCTGCCTTGTTTAATATCTTCAGGTTGAGTCTGGGCAATCATCTGTTAGTAACAGTCCAGCTGCAGATTTCTTACATCAGCCTTGTAGATCAGCTTACAAGGTCCCCACCTGGTTTTGTTATTGAGGGCCTTGTAAGCTGATCTACAAGGCCCTCAATACAGCATTATTTCTGTATTGTTTCTGATCACTAGAAAACTGTTTGATGTGAAACTTGGGGGATGATGGCTGTAGCCATAGCACAGCAGAAGGCAAGGTCACGTTTCCCCATTTGTTCCCCGATGTTTCCCCATTTTTCTTCCCAGAATGCAACTTTGCTGATGGCTAAGAATCTGTAGATAGATGCTTGTGAAATTCAAGCTCCAATGGCTGTTGACTGTAGAATTTATCTACAAGGATCTATATTTTTGTTTCTCCCTGATCACAGGCAATATCTTTATATGCCACAAGCTGATTGGACCTGCTGGTCAGGAGGAGAGTGACGGTGAAGATGAAGGATTTGCCTCTTCTAGTGTGGTGTATAAGATTGGTGTGTAGCTTGAGCATGGTCTTATCTTTGAACTGCATGGTTCAAAATGCTTTCTTGGTTTTTGGGTGGCTCCTCCTGTTATGTAGGAGTTAATATATCCAAAGTCTTGGTGTTGGTGGTGGTGGTTACACAGATGGTGGCAATCAGACTTATTAAACAAACGAGGGTGCAAGATGATGGTTCGAATTCAATATAGACAGAAGCTCAGGAAGAATCCCTGTGAAAACCACTGTCAATTCCGGATCAGTGCACAACTTAAGCAAAGTGCCTGCAGATCACTAAAATAAATTTAGCTCACATGGGGAGTAATGGGAAGGATAAAGTGATGGGCTGAGACGTGAGGAGATTTGGGTTCAAATCCTCACCTAGCCATGGAGGTTCAGGGTAGCAATGACAACCCACACCACGAACTCCTCACAAACCATGAGAATTCTATGGAAGTCAGAAGCAACTTGACCGGTCAGCTAGGAGAACTCCTAGTCCCTTGAAAGATACGTTTGACAATCTCTTTGGAGGATATGTCTGTGACAATTCTCAGTCATCTAGGTGAGTTTATCTGGAAGTTGAGTCATAGCAACTGGACTTCTTTACTTGAGAGAGTGAAACATTTTGCTGCTTGTCCAAACAGCTTCATCAGTCTGAGGAAAGCTAGTTGCGAGCCCTCCATTGTATAGCTCACTTTGTGCCCTTTGTCCTTCAACTGGAGGTGTACTGCTGATTTTGGCCCTGAGCTGTTGCCCCTCCTATGTTGGGCCATTCTCCTGTTTAATAGCTGTTTCGTTTCCCCAATGTAGAGGTCTGCACACTCCTCACTGCATTGGATTGTGTATACTATATTGAAGGACAAAGGGCACTCATTCAAAGATGAGGATGTACACATATTAGACAGAGAAGATAGGTGGTTTGAGAGAGGGGTCAGGGAAGCCATTCATGTGAGTATTGAAAACCCCTTCTTCAACAGAGGTGGGAGGCTCAGGCACAGTCTATCTGCTACTTTTCAGGCAGTGAATTCAATAATCTCCAGACAAATCAAAAATACTTCACACCTCCACCATCAAGGTTACAGCACCTTAGGCCGTTGTTCACCTAATGGCCTATTGAGACTATTGTCCACCTAACAAGCCTATTCAGGCCATTGTTCATCTTATGAGCCTTTTTCAGACCAGGGTGACATGAGGTCAAACTGAGCTATAAAAATGGAGGACTTGCAACTAGCTTTCCTCAGACTGATGAAGCTGTTTGGATAAGCAGCGAAACATTTCTTTTGCAAGAAAAGAAGTCCAATTGCCATGTCTCAACTTCCACAGAATCCCTTTGGAGATGTCTCATCCAAGGACTTGGATGCTAGAATCCTGTTGACACAACTCAGTTGGTGAAATGTCGCTGGTGAATTGCTGCAAATTAAAAAGTAAATGGAAGTATTTGTTATCATACACACTGAGTCAGTGTCTAGATAGAAAATATCTGCACTGACTTTTACCTTGTGGACATTCACCAATGAAGTTTACATTAATGGAGTTAATGCTAGTCTGCTTCCGTATCAAGATTCCAGCCAAAAGATTCCTGTAGCTAGCATGCAGGGGATCTTCAGCAGTTGAGTTCCAGATATGGGAATGTCTCTCTGAAACCTGAAAATCATTGGCATATATATTATGTGTTCTGTGGCTCACCTGTTTCTCTGTGTTAGGGGACCTCGGACACGTAACATCCATAACCAATCCTCAAGTGGAGGAGGGCGATTGCCGCTTCTTGGCCAATGAAGTCTTGCAAGAGGTAAGACTGTACATGTCCTGCTAAATTAGACCAAGGTCTATGTGGTCCACGAGTATGCGTCCCTCTAGGAAACCCAGAAACAGAACACGTCTACAATTGCATCCTTCTTATGTTTTCCAATAGTTCGTTTTAGGGGCATACTGCTTGTGGTACTGGAGGTCATAGATAACTATTTGGCTAGTAGCCATTAATAGTCTTACCCTTCCTGATAAAATGGTGATTTTGCTTTGGGACTGGCACGGAGGACTTTGGCTAATCAGTAATATACACCGACACTTCCTGAAAATGCTTTTCTCGTTGTCTTCAAGGCTTCTATGTCATCTGTGCTTAGAAGCTCTACTAAGGAGCAGCAGTGGGGTGGTTGTTAGGTTTTCATTCCAGTCACCTCTGGAATTGGCCATACTGGTGGGGACTGATGAGAGTCAGAACCTGACAACATGGAAAAGGCCAAAGGCCCCTGATCCCTAAATTGGAGCCGATGTTGCAGGCATTGTTCACACGCTGTGCGTTTCCAGATGTGGAGATCATGGGTATGAATCAGCCTGAGGCAAATGTACACATAACAAAAATGTTTGTTATTTATTTCGATGTAGATCTAATTTGGAAGGCAGGAAATTCTTCCTTTAAATCTTAATATTTGTATTGTTCGTCATCAAGTAACCATTCCAGGTATTTGTAGAAAATGTGGGGAATGATGTCTGTTCTGATGATGTTATTTGTACTCGGCAGTTACTTACTAAATATTGGGTTAATATCGTATGGCTGAGCCCAGGCATGTCCAAAGTCAGGCCCGGGGGGCAAATATGGCCCGTTTTCAAATTTTGAGTGGCCCGTGACCTCTTCTGCCCACTGGCTCAGCTTGTCACTCATCCCTGCCAGCTGGCCCCTCCCTATATTGGATGGAGAAATCACCTTGCAGTTTTACAGTTTGCCTGCCCTCCCTGCCTCTTTCCATCCCCCAAGCCACCTGCCTAGCCTACCTGCCCCCGGTTCTGTGGCTGCAGCATCCTCCCCATCTCCTTGCATGTTATAGAGATTGTCCAAAGTCCAGCCCGGGGGCCAAATGTGGCTGAATGGTTGGCCGCCACACATTTTAACCTCACCAAATTTGGCTCTCCTTGCAAAAAGTTTGGACACCCCTGGCCTGGCCTATAGCAGGCCTGCCCAACAGGTAGCCCGAGGGCTACCAGTAGCCTGTGAAGGGTTCAAAAGTAGCCCACCGGCCATCAATAAAAAAGTGAGGGAAGAAGTTCTCCACCCCTCCCTCCCCCATCCCAAGGACCACCACTGCCCCAGCAAAGTTCTGGGTCTGCCAGCCCACTGTCTCAGCCGAGTGGGGCAGTTCAAGGGCCATGGCGCAGTCCCCTGCTCAAACCGGGTGCAAGGGAGGCATGTGCATGGTCATGTGGATTGCCCCTTGGAAGTGGTGATCTGTGCAAGCATGCATGAGCCCCCCTTGCACCCACCCACATCAGTTCGAGCGGGCGCAAGGGAAGCGGGTGCATGGTCAGCCTTCCCATAGGAATGCATTGAAATCTGTTCCCTCCAGAATAGATTAATTGATTTTCAATGCCTTCCTATGGGAAACCGCTGCTCTACTTGCATTTTTTAAAACTTACGAGCATGTGCTCGGAACGGATAAAATTTGTAAGTAGAGGTTAGGAGCCCTCAGGCACTTTGGGCCAGATAAAGTAGACCTTGGCCTGTTCAAAGTTAGGCAGCCCTGGCCTATAGTAAGCCACAACTAGGGGATGCTCAGTCAATTGATGAAACCTATAAAGGGGTTGACTCACGATCTCCGCACTGGTTCCATGAGCCTACACTGGTTGTGACCTACTAGGTCAGTGGTTACCAACCTGGGGGTCAGGACCACTTTGGGGGTTGAAGGACCATTTCACAGGGGTCGCCATGAGCCAGTGAAGAAAAAGGCACAAATGGCTTGGGTCTGGAGGAGGAGGGGAAGAAGGGGGGGGAGATTGAGTTACAGCTTGATAGGTCAGAGGGGATGTCACCCAATGGCACTGGAGGCTGCAACTGGCTGAGGTTGCCTGTAAAGGGAAGGCCTGCCAAAGGGGGGGGCATGTGGCCTCTTCCAAGCAGGGCAAGGAGTCACCACAACATGAGGAACTGTATTAAAGGGTTGCAGCACTAGGAAGGTTGGGAACCACTGTACTAACAGGATTTCAGCCGTTTCACTCTAACCAGATGTGATCTTAACTGGTTGGTGCATGTGCTTGGCTAAAAATGTGTTGAGGAATTGCATATTCTAAACCAGTGGTTCTCAACCTATGGGTCCTCAGAAGTTCCTGGACTGCAACTCCCAGAAATCCATTCCACCACAGCGAGTAGTGGAGGCTTCTGGGAGTTGCAGTCCAGGAACATCTGGGGACCCACAGGTTGAGAACCACTGTTCTAAACCTATACTGTACTTTTTATTTTGAACATGAGAGACTCATGTAAAACCCTAACCCTGTTCAGATGCTCAAAATAAGGGTTAATCTCACCAGCAAACTAGTTCTACCCTCTCTGTTCGAACTCTTTCCTGCGAAGGGCTATGCCTCAGTGCAATCAGGGACCCTGACCCTGCAGGTTCTCTGATCAGGTGAGGAACTCCCCTAGAAAACGATTGCTTGCTGCTTGTGGTTTAGCATCCCACATGGGGCACCTGCAACACAGGAAAGGAGGGGGAGTTTAATGCGTTAAGCTCCTGCGTGATCACTCTTCCCCACCTGGTGCCTCTGCCACAGAGATGCCTTGGACTGAAACTTCAGTTTTTCCCAACTAGCTGAACATGACCTGAGTGCTTTCCTGCTGTGATGGTGTTTTAAATCTTGCTGTTCTCCCCCCCCCCCTTTCTTCTTTAATTGCCTTCGCAGCAATACTGCTATCTGCCCAAGGCAGACATTTTTGCCCTTTCGTTAACCATTGCTCAAGCAGCTGGCTGTGGACCTCTGCCGGCCAACGACACCATGTGGCACCACATCCGTGAGGGCAACCTGCCACCGATTCCTCAGCTGCTGTCACACAGTTTTACCCAGCTGCTCAAGGTGAGCTTCCAGGTGGGGGGGTTAGGAAGGGCAGCATTGGGTTGTTTCAGGGGTAATACAGGACTACTATGCCTACCTCTGTTCTTTGTTTTTGTACGGGACCTCAGCTTATGATTCATCCTGACCCAGTTGCAAGGCCATCTGCCACAGCCCTTACCAAGCACCCTGTCCTCCGACCTTCAATTGGGAAAGCGGCCCAGCTTCAGAAGCAGCTCAATATGGAGAGGTTCAAGACTGCCATGCTTGAAAGGTAAGAACCCCTCCCTGGGGTCTGTAATGAATGCACTTGTAACCCCCCCCCCATATCTTCAGGGATTAGTTCCGGGCCTCCCCGCAGATACCAAAATCCATGCATAAGAGTGAACTATTTGTCAGCACCCCCTAAAATCAAATGTGAAGCATGTCAAGCAAGTGATAAGAATAAATTTAAGCTAAAGAAATTGGGTGTAGGTGGTTTTCTTTGTGAGTTGCCAATGCACCTATATAAGTTGTCAATGCATCATTGGTGATTCATCAAAGCTGCCACGCCGAATTAGTTATATAGCAAAAAGGTTTATTAAAGACAGATAGAGGTACAGCACAGGACAGAGAATGTGTTAGCTTAAGGATCCAGGGCGCAGCACGGCCAGAGGCCCTGCTGCCTCCTGGATCGGACAATACAGAGAATGGGTTAGCTTAGGATCCGAGTGCAACATGGCCAAACGGCCTTGTTGCTCTGGACCCCGAGTGATGGTTTCCGTGGTCTTTTATACTCTTTCTGTAACCGCAGCTTACGTATTTCGTGCACATGTCTTACGTAATCATACCTGGTAAGTTATCATAATTCTCAGAAATGGCTTTTGCCTATTTTTAGTTTGAGATTGAATTCCCAGAAAATGACGCTTTTGGCACCATGAGATGGTGCCCACTTATCTGTGTCATCTTCGCTTCTCCTTATCTTGGTTTAACCACAAGAATTTGCTATTTCTGGCACCTGGGTTCTTATCTATTTTGTGTTTTATGCCAGCATGACCTAATACCTTCCGTCAGGTTTAACACTTTATAATAATTTTTAGCTTTATTCTCATATTGAGTTAATTCTATTAATTCTTATTAATTCTTATTAATTAATTCTCATCACAAGAACAATCTGGAGCCGTGTTTTCGAGCACTGTTTGTGACAACAAATTATTTAATTATTTTGGGTGGCCAACCGTGGATAATGGAATCAGCGGATATGGGGGCATTACTGTAAAGGCCAATAAACGGTGGAACTCTGTTCCCCTTCCACACTTGGAGCAGTTACTTTTTTGTTAGTTGTGGTTAGGAGCCTCGGGAAGTTGTAAAAACCAACTTTTTCCAACTCGCCTGTTTTCCTTTAGGACTCCATAGCCATAGCTAGTGTTCTCTTGAGGCCAATACAATAAGGAGTTGTTAAGGCAAAGCAGTTTCATGGCAGCAACTTTGCCTTCTTCCACACAGAGAAAATGAAAATAAAGAAGTGCATTGGGAGTGGCGCAGTGGCTCACTTGGCTCCCATTCTAGGCCAATATACAATAACTGACTCTCTTCTTTTAAAGGTAGCCCAGATAGTTCTGTATGCCTGATAATATTTTGATTGCTGTCGGAAAGGCTAAAAGGGATGTGTTGGTCACTCTTGGGCATGGAAATAGTACTAGACATCCCATTATTCTGTATTCTAGAGTTCCACCTGAGATACAGATACCTAAACTGTGGCACCTGGGACCAAGGCCTACACAGGTAGACGTTCTGTTCTAGCTGGGCCTAGTTCTGCCTAGTTTCCTGTTCAGAAAGGAAGCTTCCAGAGACTGAAAGCATTCAAAAAAGTCACTCTGTTTCCTTAGGAACCAGCAACACTCCTAGGCACTACCACCACAGTTGCCGGGCTTAAAAAAAGACAGACTTGTTTCTTCTGCATATGCACTTGCATTCTAGTGTTAAAAATTGTCCGATTTTGCGTGGTGTCTGTAAACACTAAGATAAGAATGTTGGGTGGGGGGATGCTTTTGGGCACCCTAGTTGCCACAATTCCCCAACCAACTGGCCATGCTGGTAGGGAAATTATGGTCGCTATGGCGAAAAGGTAGTTGTTTTAAGCTGTGTTGCAGATATTTACTTTGATCTGTGTCACCTTACTTTGTTCAAAGCAGATTTGACAATCCTCTGCCATCCATAACAGGCTGTCTCAAGAAATATGAGTAAAGTGGTCAGAGGGACGCTCTTCTCTCTCTCCCAAAATACCAGAACGAGGGGACATCCACTCAAATTGAGGGCTGGGAGAGTAAGAACAGACAAAAGAAAATATTTTTTTCATCCAGAGTGCTGTTAGTCTGTGGAACTCCCTGCCACAGGATTTGGTGATGGCATCTGTCCTGGATGCCTTCAAAAGGGGATTGGGCAGATTCCTGGAGGAACAGTCCATCACAGGTTACAAACCATGATGGAGATGTGTAATCTCCAGGCTTAAAACCAGGGTACTTCAAGGGCCAGATGCAGGGGAGTGGTATCAGGAGACAGATATCTAGTCTCATGCGCTCCCAGACGCATCTGGTTGGGTCACTGTGAGATACAGGAAGCTGGACTAGATGGGCCTTTGGCCTGATCCAGCATGGCTCTTCTTATGTTCTTATATTTCCCGCATTTCTTCATGGTGGTTTAGGTAACTGGATCTCTCTTTCTCAGGGAGCTGCAAGCAGCCCGTCTCGCCCAGACCTTCAAAAAGGACCCGCTTTTGGAATGCATCCGACCTCAAGGATCTGGAGCCCACTCGAACCAAAAGAACAGAAAGAAACACCTGGTGGGCGGGAAAAGCATTCGGTCATTCAGTTTCACTGCCACTGGCTGTTGAGGGCCAGGCTATTTGGGGGGGGTTCTCTCTCAAGTTACCGAAGCCTATCTTGAAGCAAAGACATTGCAAATGGCTTTTACCTGTTTCATCATGACTGCAAATACATTGGTTGTGCTCAATACTAACTGCAGCAAAATGATCGTGTTCTATTATGTTGAAACAATCCTTTTCCAAGTCTGCCTATTCCTCCCTTTAGCCCTCTGGACTTGGCATCTGTAGCTGGGTGGATGCAAGGCCATGAAAACCTGGAGATCCTACTGCAGAGGGACTCATGGCTGTGGCTCTAAAAAGGATATATTTTTTTTAAAGAAACCTCAATTGGTGTCTTTGGTCTCTCGGATTCTCAGAAGTGTGTGTGGCTTAATTTCCTTTCTCTAGCTTTTCTATCAACCCACCTATTTTTAAAACAACTTCTGTGCTCATTTATCTGGAGAGGAAAAAAAGGCCTGAAAATTACTGTTTGAAGAAAATATTTGGTAATTAGCTACTGGAAAAAGGAACCTAAGCCACCAGGCTCTTTAGATCAGTCTATATTGCCAGTGGTTCTCAACCTGTGAGTCCCTAGATCTTCCTGGACTGCAACTCCCAGAAACCCCTCCCAGCACAGTGAGTGGTGGAGGCTTGTGGGAATTGCAGTCCAGGAACATCTGGGGACCCACCGGTTGAGAACCACTGGTCTATGCTTTCAGACCTATCTAAAGAGCCAAGCAAAGTACCTGGAGCAAAATATATTTTATGTAAACAGTCCTAAATGAAGATCATCTTGAAATTAAAGGAGTAGAACTGTTGACAATAGGTGTTGAAGAAAAATAATCTATTTTGGAAACAGGTTGTCCGTCCGATGTAACAGCAGGCAAGGTATAGCCTGGCCTTGGGTACAGTACATTGTTTTGGTCTAGAATGAAGTTCCCTGCTTTATTCTTAATCAGATGGTGGATGGCTCACATATCTGACAGGTAAAGGCTCTTCTACTTACAAATGTCTAGGGTGGGGATTTTTTTAAAAGAACACTGGAAGGGAAGTAGACATGCTTTTTAGAATGCCATCATTTTCTGGGGATTACAGTATGTAAAGTGTTCCTAATAAAATAAAGTAAACCTTTTGTCCCTGTCAATAGTGTTAACTTCTGGTACAGTTTTATGAACAAAACCCACCATTTCATCGAATCTATTTGCTAGACTTGGCTTTTGGGGTGGTCCCCTTGGATAGAAGAGTGGGATTTCACCATTTTCTTCACCATGTAAAATCTCCCAATGTGACTAAATGCAGATTTACTTCTAGCTACTGGACAGCATAAACTTTTAAAGGTGTTGAGACTGATTTTCCAGGCCTTTTTTAAAAAAAAACAACATGACACCTGTGTGAATAAAGCTTTTCATCTTCTTTATTTAAAAGTCTCGGTGTGGAAAAGTTTCTTTGAGATTGCACAAGGGAATGATCGTGACTTTTTGCTTAGCCACATGCACACATCATTTGGGACTGGTTCAACAACAACAACAACAACAACAACAACAACAGTAGTAGTAGTAGTAGTAGTAGTAGTAGTAGTAGTAGTAGTAGTAGTAGTAGTAGTAAACAACTTTATTTTTATGCCGCCTTTCTCCCCAAAGGGACCCAAGGCGGCTTACAACAAATTCATAAAAGTACAATAAAAGCAGTACAATGTAAAACAACAACAAAAACAATACCTATAAAATACTATAAAATACTATACACTATAATACAATAAAAACAAGATTAAAAACAAAAGCTGCAGCAGAGTTAAAATGTTCCCCAGCCAATGAGACTAAAAAAGTAAGATGTTATAAAAGTTGGTGAAGGCTGGAGGCTCAAAAGGCCTGCCTAAATAAGTAAGTCTTAGGGCCTCGCTTGAATATCTCAAGGGAGAAGGTGTTTCTCAACTCAAAGGGGAGGGAATGCCATAGTATCGGTGCCACTACTGAGAAGGCCCTATTTCTTGCCGCCGCCCCTCGCACGGCAAGATGCAAGTAAGTAGCCAAGTTTAACTCTACCTGGTGCCTTCCAGATGTGTCAGTCTCTACACAGTTTCCATCACCCCTCCCCCTCGTCTATAGGAACTTGCAACCCGGCTGACATGCAAATACAGATACCACAGCCAATGAATATCTGGTATGAAATGTATATTCCATCACATATTATATTGCACAGCTCATCCTGCTGCTACATGTCTGAAGGAATGGACGTGTAGCCCACAAATGTTACATTAAAATACAAAAGTTAGTCTTTAAGGTGCCACATGTTTTGTGTCTTTTGTTTTGTTGTGTTTCTCTTTGATTTTGCCTAGAATTCTTGAGAAGACAAACACGGCTACCTTCTCCAAAACATCATCTTTCGCAAGCTGATCTAACTTGTTAAGTTGCTACCCAAAGCGCACTGCCCAGCTCATGTCTGCTGAGGAGAAAAGGTGATTGGATGGAGAGGGACTACACCGTGTCGTATTTCAAGAGTACACAACCACCATCAGTGGTATTATAATCAGATCCTTTGGCCCCTTCTGACTTTACAGTCTCTGTTAGCCTCATTCCCAAAGTCATCTATGGCGCATGTTTTTATATTGTTTCAATAAACTGCTGTAAGAGAATTGAAGGCAGGTAAGGCACCACTAATTATCGGGGATGGGGTGGGGTAGTATTAAAAATAAGATGAAAATGTTGTGACACCTTAAAGTCCAGTTGCCATGACTCAACTTCCAGACTTAAAAGTCAGTTATATTGTAATGTGAGATTTTGTGAACAAGTCTACTTAGATTTTATTAAGTCTGTCTGGAAAGGAAATGAAGGAGCACCATCTCTTTAGGACCAAAGCGTCACCCCCCATAAGAAAATTAAGGAAATGTATCAGACTCCCAAGAGGTAGCAGAAAACCTTTGAGGCACACTCTCTGCCCCTTGAGCCCAGGGATCTCATGGCGATATGATTAAACTGCTGTACTGCAGTGAAGACTTTGCTCATGACCTGGGGTTCAATCCCAGATAGCCAGTTCATAGTTGACTCAGCCTTCTATCCTTCCGAGACTGGTAAACTGAGTACCCAGCTTGCTGGGGATGGGGTAGTGTGTGGCCTGCATAAATACAGTGGACCCTTGTTTAACAAACAGTTTGTATAACATACAATCTGTACAGCATAAACAATTCTGGAGATAGGAGAAATTTGCTTAACATAATCGCCTATGGGGTGAATCCGTACAACATAAAAACGGGATTACTCCGTTTTCAATGCATTCCTATGGGAAATTTGTATAAAGGAAAATTTGCTTAACATCATTTCATTTGGAACGAATTAATTCCTTCATACAAGGTACCACTGTATATTGTAAACCACCCAGAGTACCTTAAGCACTATGGGGCAGTTTATAAGCAGAACACTTTGCCTTTTTTTCAATAACAGACTTACGTAGTGGGCTCAAGACTGACTCAATCTTCCATCCTTTCATGGTCAGTCAACTGCATACCCAGCTTGCTGTGAGTGGGGAACAATGGGGCAGCAATGTGTAGTTTGCATAATGTGAATTGTAAATGGCCCAGAGAGTCAAGACCTTTTGAATTCTTTCCAAAAGCACTTTGTTTAAGTAACTGAAAGGATGCATCATGCAACAATCACAAAAATCTAGTCCCTGCACTGTGAACACAACAATACCTATGGTCTAAATTGGCAAACGTATGGCACAGGTGCCAAAGGTGGCACACAGAGCCCTTTCTGTGGGCATGCAATATCATCCCCTCACAGCCACTGCTCTGTGCAGAGAGCTGGGAGAAGGGAGGAAGCGGCTTGTGAGCTTATTTGTAGCCTCAGCTTACTCTCCAGCCACGCCATCCCAAAAGCAGCGTGGCTGGACAGTAAACTAGGGCTATGAATGAACCCACAAACCACTGACTTCCCTTTGCCCGGCTCTCTTCATGGAGCCATTTCAGAGGTCTCTCCGTGCAGAGTCGGGAAAGTGAGGATCAAAGAGCAAGTTTTTGAATTTCCCACAGCCACAGTGAGGGTGCTGTTGCCCCGGGAAATTTAAAGTCTGCTCTTCGATCCTCACTTTCCTAAAGGGTAGCACTCCTGCTCTTAGATCCTCGCAGCAGGAGCAAAAAAAAAATACCCACCCTCCACCATGGTTCTTGAAAAACTCACTAAAACCCGGTTAAGTGGGCATTAGTGGTTTATTATGACTGTGGGGAGCACAATTTTTTGGAACCCGTTTATAGGAAAATTTGATGCTGATTTTAAAGACCATGGGATCCAGACCTAAGTCAGTATTGAACAGGCTGCCTGAATCCCCTTGGGATCGATCTCAGGTGTGAGCAGAGGGTTGACTGCAGCAGGGCAATTTGACCACTTCTCACAAATGCTGTCAATTGGGGAACTGGAATCTGGCAAAAGTAGCATACGGAAACCGTGAAGGATAGTCCAGGGATAATGTTAGAGATTTGAGTTGGGCCAGAAGTTGGCTTGGATTTCTCCTAGGGCTAGGCAGAGAAAAGCGACCAAGTGCAGTCTAGAGCTGTACCGGAATACTGTAAGTGGGAATTCCAGAAATAAAAGCAATCTTTCCTTCCCTCCCTCAGTCCTTTGTAAACTATAAGCTGACAAGTAGTCGGCAGCTCAACACTGCACAGGAGCAATCTGCATAAATCGTCATCAGTACCGCAAAATCCTCTTCATTATCAAGGGCAGCCCTTATTCCTGTCTCGGGAGAGGAAACAAACGAGAGAAAGACAGCTGTCTTAAATGGGTAAAGAGCTTTTTGTTTCTCTTTTTAATTCGTTATTAATAATGAATTTCCCATCTCGGGAAAAGAGCTTTGTGTCTCTCTTCTTCATTCATCGAATTCATAAGTCTATGGTTTGTTGGGGGGGAGACGTCATTTGTTTTCACCTCCCTCCTGATGTTTTGGATCACAACTCCCAGAATTCCAAGCCTGTATTTCCAATGGCAAAGGCCTGTGGGAGTTGTGGTTCAAAACATCTGGAGGGCCGAAGGGTCTCTCTATCCTTTGCCAGCTCCATGGTGAGCCTTCCTCTCCCGCCCACTCCTAGGGTTTGGAAAGTTGAAGGCGAGCGAGGAGTTGAACCAAAGGCCGGAAGTGAGCGAGGACGGACGGAGCGGTGGCCGCTCAGGGTTTTGTCTCTATGGTAGCGCCTCCTGGCTGCTGCTGGGGCAGGCGGAAGGAAAGGAGCGACGCCGAGAAGCTCCATGTGCAGCAAAGGTGGTCCGGGTCGCCGTGCAGGTGAGTGCGCGCTGGACGCAGCACTCCGTAGGAGAGCAGGTGCTTGCGTAGGATCGCCCGTATTTCCCCGATCCATTTTAACCCCTTTAGGAAAGCACGCTTTTAGGGTGCAATACTTTCCTCCAGTCATTGCAGGTGAACCCCTTCAGACCACCACCACCCGCTTCTCCAGAAGGATCTGCTCCCCTTTAGAGGACGAGTAACTTGTTCCACCGGACCTCTGCACGTGTTCCTTCTCCTTGCTTATTATTTTTTTTTTTTTGGAGGGGGGAGGTTCCTACCAAATTTGAGGATAAGGGAATCTCTTTCTCTGCCCACCTCCTCGAAGCGATCGGACTAATCCAGGAGTTTTATATA
>JAHTLZ010003526.1:15349305-15367037 GCA_023846285.1 Phrynocephalus versicolor | reverse complement strand
CACACACACACACACACACACACACACACACACACACACACACACACCTATCATTACAACTGAACAGATAGCATAGAGAGAGAATTTAACCTTTATACACATAGAGGGCTAACTCAGTGGGGTAAGCCCATCATAACATTGTATACTCCTTAACCATGAGAGCTAGGTGGTGGAGTCTCCTTCTTTGGAGGTTTTTAAGCAGAGGCTGAATGGCCATCTGTTGGAAATACTGTGGTGGGGGTTCCTGCATGGCAGGGAGTTGGACTGGATGGCCCTTGAGGGCCCTTCCAACTCTACGATTCTACGATCCTCTATGATCTAGGCCAGCAATGTGGCATCAGTGGGTTAGGATGGGTGTTGATTATTTAGTAGCAACAAGAATAGGTGTTTCAGTTGCTTTGGTGACCTAAGGCAGAAGATAACATACTCTCAAATGCCTTTTTATACCTTACAGATATACAAATTTTCTAGCCCAGACATTACCTAAGTACTAGATTTGGTCCAGAAGCTCTGACCATGTGAAAAACTTTGGGGTGTGTGTTCTCGGGTTTCTACACCTGGTGGAAGCATTCCCATGACCACACCAACTCTTATGTGCAATGCTAGACCTATGCTGGATGAACTGTAAGCTAAGTGGGTTGCTCTATTAGTGTACTTTTAGATCTAGTGGAACTGGATCCTTGCAAACATCAAGCATTCTTCCTTGGATCTAATGATTCAGTGGAAGATCATCTTGTTTACCTGTCAAACTCCACTGATAGAACAGGGAGTATATCAGTTTTGACTGTGCTGACTCTAAACCAGTGGTTCTCAACCTGTGGGTCCCCAGACGTTCCTGGACTGTAACTCCCAGAAGTCTTCATCACTAGCTGAGCTGGCCAGGATTTCTGGGGGTTGCAGTCCAGGAACATCTGGGGACCCAGAGGTTGAGGACCATTGCTCTAAACCAGGGGTGTCCAAACTTTTTGCAAGGAGGGCCAGATTTGGTGAGGTGAAAATTTGTGGGGGCCAAACATTCAACCACATATGGCCCCTGGGCCAGACTTTGAACAAGCCTCTAGGACAGGGGTCTTCAAAGTTTTCAAACGGGGGCGGTCCACCACCACCCAGACACCACTGGGGGCCGGATTACAGTCCAAAAGCAGCTGCGGAGGCTTGCTTGCTCACAAAACAGGGGGTAGGTGGTGGGGGTTGCAATTGGTCCCAGAGGCCGGATTCAGGACCTTGGGGGGGCGCATCCGGCCCCGGGGCCTTAGGTTGAGTACCCTACTCTAGGACATGCAAGGAGGCAGGAAGGACGCTGCAGCAATGGGGCCAGGGGGTAGGCTGGCCAAGTGGCTGGGGGGATGGACAGAGTCAAGGAGGGCCGGCAAACCCTAAAACTGCAGGCTGACTTCTCCATTCGGTATGGAGAGAGGCCAGCTGGCAGGGATGCCTGACAGGCTGAGCTGGTGGGGATAAGAGGCTGTGGGCCACTCAAAATTTGAAAATGGGCCGCATGTGGCCCCCGGGCCTGACTTTGGGCATGTCTGCTCTAAACCAATATCAGTTTCATTCTTCGTCCTGTTTTATTTTAGCATTGAATCGCGTCCAACTACTGGGCCGTGTCGGCCAGGACCCGGTCATGAGGCAAGCGGAAGGGAAAAATCCTGTGACGATTTTCAGCCTCGCAACCAATGAGATGTGGCGATCGGGCGAAAGTGAAGCATTCCAAGGAGGTGTGCATGGGTGATTGTTGAGGGAAGAATCATAAGGATGTGTTACAAGAGGGCTGATCTGGCACTGGGGTGTCTCATCTCCTGCAGTGGTCTATAGCTTGATGAAAGTCTGTGTTATAAGGAAAATATTTAAAACATTGTTCCCACTGCTTCATATACCCTTCACAGATACTTCCCATAGCACAAGATCTGAGGAGTGTGTTTTACTCTTGGCTTAGTTTTAAGTAAGAGAAGAAAGAAAGCAAGGTTCCTTGAAGTCTCAGGAGGCCTCCATGGGTTTTCTTGGACTTCTTCTGATTCTTCTCCTGATCTTGTGTTGCTCTTTCATAACATTTAAAGGTGCTTAGCTCTTCAGGTTTTATCCCTTGATCTTCCCTGTATTATTTCTTGCTTTTGACTCCAGTAGGCCCCAATTGTATTGAATCTACTTCTCCACAATCTCTCTCTCATTATCACTTCCTGTGCTTTGATTAGCTTCCCGTCCTGCAGGTTTTGGAATATCTGTTCAAGGTAGGCTACATTACGCATTTCTTTCTGGAGCACCTCATTCCCGAGTAGTATCACTTGATGTTCTACATGCCCTGCAGCCCTTAATCTAATACTGATAAGTTGCATCTGATAACACCGCAGCCTGATTGTTAACCGGGGCTAGTTATAAAGATCCCACAACTCTCTTGTTATAGCGACTCTGCCCCAATGAAGAAGGCTTACCTTACGGATGTTCAGATGAACACACCTTTCAGGCATTGGCCACTGTGTGTATGGTCATGTTGGGTTACCTGTCCTCTCTAAATCAGTACCTGTACTTGCTCTGCTCCTCACAAGTGACAAACCTGGCCATGATAAGACTCTGCAATTTCCCCTGTCATAGTGAAGTACAGTGGTCCCCTGCCCTTTTGCGGTTCATATACTGTGGTCCCGCTATATCGCAGGACCATAGTACTGTATATAAAAAAGGCCCCCTGGGGTAAGGGGCAAAGGTCTGTTTCAGGCCTCTTATACTTACCCCAGGACTGGGGCTGCCCCGAATGGGCCTGCAAGGGCTTTCCCAGGACTTCTGGAGGCCCAAAAAGGGCCTCCCTGCAAACCGTGACTTCTGAGTTACCGAAAATCATTTCTGAGGCCTCCAAGGGCCTTTCTAGGCCTGTCGGAGGCCTCAGAAATGATTTTTGGTGACTTAGAAGTCACTTCCGGTTCGCAAGGGGCCCCTTTGGGGGCCTCCAGAAGGCGTGAGAAGGCCCTCGCAGGCCTGTTTGGGGCAGTGCCAACCTGGGGGTAAGTACAAGAGCCCCCAGTTAGGCCCCCCCCAAGCCCAACCCAACCTGCATTCACATGTTGTGAATTTTAAATTACTGCTGGTTGGGTCGGGTCCCTAACCCCCGCGATAGGCTAGGGGTCACTGTAACATGCAAGGGGGTTTGAGCATAGCTTCAAAATTTTGTGTCAGGTTTAAGATGCTACTTTCAAAATGGTTGCATAGAGACAGGATGACTATTTATTTTATTTATATACTGCGACCATCTAGCAGAAAGCTACTCTGGGTGGTTTACAAACATAAACAAAATACTGTATAATAAAACTCATTATACAACTTAAAATAGTAAAGAAAACTGATTGTATCTAATATTTTTAAAATAGCCTTTTAAAGTAATGATTTATTTCAGAAGGGCAGAAGCACCTGCTTGTTTCTCCACCTGTTTAAAGCACAAAAATTTGAGTTTTATGTTAGCACCTTAAAGCTAAAATGTAATTTCTAAATGCTTAGTTTCATTGAACACTTCCCTGGCCTTAATGAAGAAATCTAACTCAAGAATAGGTTGTGCTCTAAATATGTTTCAACTACAAATACCATGTTCTTTCAAGCTTAGCTATGCTGGCGAAGTCTGATGGGGAAGCCCAGCTCAACAATAGCTAGATAGCCGTATATTTTCCAATACTTGTCCACACTTCCTTTAGAAAAGATCTGGAAAGTATGGTTTGTTTGTGTTTGTAATCTGTACTTTGTTCCCTTTGTTTCAGGGGATATCTCACAGAAGACAACGTGGCACAGGATTTCTGTGTTTAGGCCGGGCCTAAGAGACTTAGCTTACCAATATGTGAGGAAAGGGTGAGTTGAATTAGGTCACTTGTGTGGACAGAGTTCCCTGTTTATCAAGCCCATCACACAAGTCAGGCATTGTCACAAGTATCCCTGCTATGAGATAGGCCCATATATAGCTATTGACCTATCTGAGAGGTCTTCCTATCTTCTATCTTCCTGCGGAAGCCTGTGGCAGTTGCTGGAATCCCAGTCCCATGCAGTCACAGCCACCATACCCAGGAATCGGGGATGGTGGGGGTTGGAATCTAGCAACATGTGAAGTCTACACCTTCCCCATCATTGCCTTGTTGCCTTCATTGGGTTTCTCCTATAACAGTTAGAATGTTGTTCATGTTATTTGGACGGAAGCCAACTTTTAGATGAATATCAGGAAGAAACTTCCTAACTGTTAGAGTAGTACAGCAATAGAGCCATTTACCTCAAAAGGTGGTGAGTGCTCCAACTTGGGAGGCATTCAAGAGAAATTTGGAGAACCACCTGGCAGATATCCTCCATGAAGCATGTGGTTGGACTTGATGGCCTTTTAGGTGTCTTCCAACTTCACTGTTCTATCATTCTAGGAACTGATACTCACTTCACCTTAAGTTCCTAAAGCCACAAAAGCTGATCATCTGAGGTCCTGCCTAGGTTGCTCTCTATGTGTGATTCCTCATGTTGCTGCCACTTTTCTGCGTGTTAGTAGTCAACTTGCCCCGTTCTCTGGAGCAGCCATGGGCAGGCATTTGGTTTAATGCTTTACATCTTGCTGTGAAAGCCTGTTGGTCAGTCTTTCCCACCCTGTGTTCTGTGTGTATGCTGGACTTGAGTTTGCATGATCCCTGCAACTGGCATCATCGTAGATTTATCCCCAGGCGGCATGCTGAGAAGACACCTGCAAGGCCGTTGTGCCTGGTCGGCTTTGGGGCATGTGAGTTCGTCATAAAGTTCAAGAATGACGTACAGAGACAATGTAAGAAAGGTCAGAAGGAGCAGATGTGGTAAAGACAGGAAGACAATGACTAATGGTCTCTGGAAGTGCTTTCTGGCAGATTTCTAATACGAACTCTGCTAAAAAGGTCTCTGGCTAAGAGCTTCTCTCTTAATTCAGCATGTTCTTTATGCAGTCCTCTCCTTAAGAGCCTGATAAGAATTGTACTGGTTCAGACTGAGGGTCTAAGTAGTCAAAGATTTAATGTATTCTCGAAAGTTTTCACAGCCAGGATCTGATAGTTGTTGTGAGTTTTTCAGGCTGTTTGACCGTGTTCTGTAAGTTTTTCTTCCTGACATTTCTCCAGTCTCTGTGGCCAGCCTCTTCAGAGGGCAAGGATCTCAGGGAACAAAGAGTTCTCTGTCCCAGAGCACAGAGAAAAACTCCTTGTTCCCTGAGCTCCTTGACCTCTGAAGATGCCAGCCACTGAGTCTGGCGAAACGTCAGGAAGAAAAACTTCTAGAACACGGCCAAACAGCCCAAAAAAAACTCAAAACAACAGTCAGATATTTAGTTTACAGAGTGGCCAACCAGTTGCCCATAGAAAACTCACAAGTAGGACATGAGCTCATCTTCACCTTCCAGCTCATGCTTCCAAAGAATTGGTGTCTAAAATAATAAGCATATGCCATCAAGTCAGTTTTGACCCTATAGCAACCCCTTTTTCAGGGTTTTCCAGGTAGAGAGCAATCAGAAGCGGCTGACCATTCCCTTCTTTTGGGGGCATCCTGGGACTGGGCAGCTTGCTCGAGGGCCACACCGGTTGGTTCTACTCAAAGGTGACACAGTGAGGAGGAATCAAAACTCCCAACCTCAAGCTCAGCACCCAGTGACCTAAACTGTTGAGCTCTCCAGCCACCTAATTGAGAGGTATTGACATTGATTGCTTCTGTTATTGGAGACGATGTATAGCCCTTCCAATTAGTAGGCATCGATTGTTATATCTTCCCTAAATCAATCCTATGTTCTGGTTGACTGCCATCACTAACATCTTGTGGCAGTGAATTCCACTGTTTAATTTATGCTCTATGAAATAAAAATTCTCTCTCCCTCCCTCCCTCCCCCCCCCCAAATCTCCCACCTTGAAGGTTGGCTCCAAGAAAACAGGAAGCTGTTCCATTCTGTCCCACCTCTTTGGTCCACTTAGCCTGGTCTGGCTCAGGCGTGGAGATTTCAAGCAGAATTTTTTCCCTGCTGGTCCCTGATCATCACCCATCCACAAAATTCTAACCAGACCTGTCCCTCCTTAGCTTCTGAAATCTTACGAGAACAGGCATATTCAGGATAATTTGGTACATGAGCAATTTTTAACCCCCCCCCCGCCCCCCACCTGCTTCTCCCTTATTGCGCTCTGAGCATGGCAGGGCAAGGAAGTAAGTCAGCAGATAGTCTGCATGTGATGCCCTTTTCTGTGTGAACGCCAGCTTCCTCGCAGCCGTGAATAACCAGCGTGCCAGGACCCAGCAGGATCTGATTCAGAATTCTGCTTCAGAGTGCCCTCTGCCAGCCTTGACAGCGGGCTTTTAAAAAACTCCCTTTTCCGATGAACCTTTCTGTGATTAATGCATTAACTGGCGAGCAGCATCCATGAAGGACAGCACGCCGAAGTACAAATTTAATTAGAAAGAAGGAACTGCGGAATTAAAAGCAAATGTTAGCATTCATCTCCCCGTCGTCTCTGTTTGGCTCCCGACAGGGCTCGGATCTTTGTGGAAGGGAAGATAGACTATGGCGAATACGTTGATAAGAACAACGTGAGGCGACAAGCCACAACCATCATTGCAGGTAAGAGCTTTGTGTGCTAAAAGCTGGCAGGGTTCCTTTGGCATCCAAGCCCCCTCCTCCTTTGGATGACAGGTTGGAGTTTGCAAGAATAGGAGCCTCAGTTCCTACCGACTTCCACTAGGTGTCACCGCTGGGTACAGGAAGTGGAGAGACGGGAACTACGGGATTTGTGGCCTCCTGTTTAAAAAAAAAAAGAATTACATATATCAGTTACACCTCATTAGGAGGAAGCCACGAGCATCGCACTCTTTGCTCCCTCTGTTTTTTCTGTTTTTAGAGTTAAACATAATGCATGTGCATCA
This sequence comes from Phrynocephalus versicolor, assembly GCA_023846285.1. Lineage (NCBI taxonomy): Eukaryota > Metazoa > Chordata > Lepidosauria > Squamata > Agamidae > Phrynocephalus > Phrynocephalus versicolor. The sequence goes on along the minus strand of JAHTLZ010003526.1, from coordinate 15,360,164 downwards.
CTGAAGATGTATATACAGTGGACCCTCGTATAACAAACGGTTTGTATAACATAAAAGCTGTACAACATAAAAAAATTCCAGAGATGGCAGAAATTTGCTTAACCAGAATCATCTATGGGGCGAATCCGTACAACATAAAAATGGTCGCAATTAGGGATTACTCTGTTTTCAATACATTCCTATGGGAAATTTGTATAAAGGAAAAATTGCTTAACGGAATTTCATTTGGAAAGAATTCATTCCTTTATGCAAGGTACCACTGCACTTGGGGTTCGGGGGAATGTGCAGAAGCATTTTAATCAGTTGGAAAAGGAGAAATTTGTCCAAGTTAAACATGCAGTTAAAATACGTATATTAGAAAAGGCATAGGAAAATATGCCCCAGTTGTCACACCCAAAGGGAAGGGAAAGATTGAACTCGACCGGGATGGCTAAGGAACAGGATGAGGAGGAAAATTGTAGGTTTTCATGTACTGTCTTGTAATAATAAACCAGGTAGATCAATAACAGAGGAAGTAGATAGGGAGGAACCTGTGAACCAGGAGCTCTCGTGCAGACCTCATAGCACAGCTTTCCCCAAACTGGTAGAAAAAGTGTACCCACATGGGTTGGACTGCAAGCCCCATCATTCCCAGGCAAATGAGTGATGAAAGCTGTCCATAGTGGGCATTATGCCCCCATCCCCTAGATATGTTGGGATAGCAGTCTGGGTTTCGGTATTCTAATATAGGTTGCAAAAAGTTAGCTACTGAGCAATCGGTCCCATCTTTGCCGCTAGAAGAGGTGTATCAAGTTCAGTCCGTTTTCTTCCTGAAAGTGGGCCTTGGTTTAAAGCGCCAGATATACTTGTATTTCTGGCTGGGGTACTCATTACGGATTTTCTCCACTTCCTGCCTTTTTGTTCTACCTGGTTTGTTGTTACAAGAGAGGATTTACAGGGAGGTGAAAAGGGGTAGATAAGAAGAAATGAAAAGAAGCAAGTGTCAGTAAGTGTGTTGTGTTGTGTTATCCCCCAAAGTATGCTGCCACAAAAGCTTTAATGCGCCAAGTGGAGTCCTTCCAGATGTGTTGGAATATGAGTGGGAAACTGTCACCCAAACAATTCATTTTCCAAGCTCTGTGCAGTGCCAGAGGTGTCACAGTTACAGTACTTTGAGGCTGAGGCTAAATGGAAGAGGTGTTAGCAAAAGGGTGTAGTAATCATTCATCATTGACCCACCAGCTGTTGTGAGCAGCCATTTTGTATAATTTCTCTTCATTGGCAAAGGTGGCTCAGACTTCTAGGAGTTGGAGACCAAAAATCTGTAGTAGCAATGCAGCCTATGGACATTTTTACAAACCTAAAGGCCACTCTTGAGCCACCCAGCACAAAGACCTACTTTATACATTTAAAAAAAAAAAACCTTGAAAGAAGCTTTTCTAGGTGACTATTTTTACTTAGCAGCTTAATGAGAATCCCCCCTTCATGCCCCCAAAACAGAAAACTGGAAGTGTCTGAGTGCTTTCTGGCCATATCGGACCTCATACTTTCTGACCCCACAGTATGGTCAGTGGGGCACATGTTTGACACTCAGTTCCACCAAGGTTGCCCATCCCTAAGACAGAGGGTTAAAAGAGCCTTCACTTTTGGTTAGTGCAGGGGTGCCCAAACTTTTTGTAAGGAGGGCCAGATTTGGTGGCTGAGAATGTGTCAGGGACCGGTTGCTCCCCGACCCTGCCACCCCACTGCAAGCCCCACCCACTGACCCATAAGGCCCACCCACTGACCCCTTGCAACCCCACCTGCTGGAAGGAAGGCAGGGACCAAGGGAGGGAGGGAGGAAGGTGGAAACCAAGAGAGGAAGGAAGGAAGGCGGGGACCAAGGGAGGGAGGGAGGAAGGTGGAAACCAAGAGAGGAAGGGAGGAAGGTGGGGAACAAGGGAGGAAAGAAGGAAGGTGGGGAACAAGGGAGGGAGGGAGGAAGGTGGGCACCAAGGGAGGGAGGGAGGAAGGAAGGTGGGGACCAAAGAAAGGATAGGGAGCCATGGCCACAGGTCGCCCCTTGGAAGAGGTGATTTGTGCGACCTTGCACCCCCCCCAAGCTCCCCAGTGGTGGCGACGGCTCGCCTGCCAGCCCACCCCAAAGCTCCTTGGCGGTGGCAGAGGCCCGCTGGCCTGCCCACACCCACACTTTCCCCTGCGGCAGACCACCCAGCCGTCCAAGCTTCCCAGTGGTGTTAGTGTTGGCAGAAGATTTAAAAAAAAAACATGGGGCGAAGAAGGGGGAGGGAGGGGCGGGCCAGCCAGCCATGGGCCACTCAGAATGTCCCGATGGGCCGGATTTGCCCCCCCCCCCCCGGGCCAGACTTTGGGCAGGCCTGGGTTAGTGGGTCCATTCTCTCCAGGACGAGATATGGCTCAGCCTTGGCTTTGTCTGCAATGGGTTCAGTGGGTTTCTGCAGACCTAACGGTGCATAGAACAGGAGATGAGTATTTGATTCATTAGTCAAAGTTCTATCCCACCTTTTTGCCACCCCCACACCATCATTCAATAACAATAGTATGATTTAAATAGGTATAATTCAAGCATTATCACAAATTGAAACACAGGATGAAAAGAGATCCACAAAGGATGAAAGAAAGCTTAAAGAAAAGAGACACAACATTTGTGTGCAGTACTATTTTGTTAAAGTATTTGTGTTTAAAAGGCCTTTCTTTGGAAGTTGATATCAGACCACAAAATGTAGAAAAGAGTCTCTTTTGTGTGTTTGTTTGTTACGAATTGAAATGTATTTATTTATTTATTTATTGGATTTATATACTGCACATCTGACAGCGAGGCCACTCTGGGCGGTTTACAACGATTTCATCATAAGGGGGGGGATATGATTGAGACGTAAAAAATAATGCAGGGTATGAGTAAAGTGGATAGAGGGACACTTCTCCCTCTCACAAAATACCAGAACTAGGGGACATCCACTCAAATTGAGGGCTGGGAGAGTGAGAACAGACAAAAGAATTATTTTTTACCCTGTGTGTTGTTCGTCTGTGGAACTCCCTGCCACAAGATGTGGTGATGCCATCTGGCCTGGATGCCTTCAAAAGGAGATTGGACAAGTTCCTGGAGGAAAAGTCCATCTCCAGGCTTAAAACCAGGGTACTTCAAGGACCAGATGCAGGGGAGTGGTATCAGGAAACAGATATCTAGTCTCTTGCGCTCCCAGACGCATTTGTTGGGAAGCTGGACTAGATGGGCCTTTGGCCTGATCCAACATGACTCTCCTTATGTTCTTAAGTATACTGTATAAAAGCAAGGTCAAATCAGCAGCATCAATCATAAATCAAAGATCCAAAAATATGCTACAGACAGACAGAGAATAATGCAGTGTCTACAGATCATGAAAGAAAAGTTAATAATCGGGGAAAGTCATTCAGAATAGCCAGGTCTTCAGATGTTTTTTGAAGACCCAACAACATGAGGGCCAGGCAGATCTCTGGGGGAAGTTGATTCCGTAACTGAGGAGCTGCCACCGAGAAAGCCTGATTCCTCATTGTCTTTATGGGCTTCCCTCAGCCTTGGCACCCCCAAATGACCTTCTTTGCGAAGAACGAGTATTATGGGTGGTGTTCTGAGGTAGGAGCCATTCTGATAGATAACAAGGTCCCAAACTATTTAGGGCTTTGTGTGTCATCATCAAAACCTGGAAGTCAATGTGGTAATGGATCAGCAGCCAGTGCAGGGCGGCCAGCGTGGGGGTGATATTGCTGCTTTTTGCTCTGTTGAATTGTGGGTTGATGAGCATGTTTTGCATTGCACATTTCACGGATCGTACCTCTCCCTGAAATCACCTGATACCAAGTAGGCTAGAAATACCTTAACAAATTAAATTCTTCCTTCTCCAACCAGAACCTTCTCTGAGCTGGGAACTAACCAGACCTTCTGGTTAGAAAATCACTGGCAACCAGAGTGAGCAATGCTGACTCAGCATCTTGTATGCATACATCTTTCAAGGTGTGACTTCTCAATTTTTCTTCTGTTTTTTCCTTTAGATAATATTATTTTCCTGAGTGACTTGGTGAAAGAAAAGGAATGAGGTGCAGATTTTCTGGAAAAGTTTCAGTTGCTGTTTTCCCCCACCCTCCACTGTAGTGTTCCTTACTTTTCAATCATGTATCCACTGATAGTTTCTTTGCCATGATTAAAAATATGTTTTGTAGAAAGTGGATGGAATATGTGAATGATCTGGGTTTATATTGGAACTCCCACCCTAGTTCTCTCATGTTCTTGATATTTTTGTGTTTTTTCCTCTTAAGGAAAGCTGTGGGTTGTAAATGGCGAATATGGGGAGGTGGAGAATTTGGCTTGTTTTGTGGGGTAAGTGGCTTACACAGGTGTGGTGACTATAAACAATGACAGCACAGAGCCAAATTTGATAGCCACATTATTGCATTTGGAGCTGTCATCTGTCATTTCCACATCTTCAGTTGGTGCTGTGCTTGTGACCTGGTATGAGGCTAAATTGAAAATGGTTATTTAAAAAAATCCACAGTTCGGATAGATACTCCTATATAACCAGTTGATAGCATAGTACATATACAGTGGTACCTTGAGTTACGAACACCCCAAGTTACAAAAAATTCAAGTTGTGAATAGAAATCAATAGGTATTGGAAAATTTCAAGTTACAAAAAAGCCTCTTTTTTATGTTAGGAAAGGCAAAAGTAAAGATTCCTTTTCAAAATGGCTCCTGCTTGTTTGCAATAGCAATACTGCCATTTTGTGGCCACCCAACTACAATACTGCAGTTGTGAAGAAGGAACCATTTTGAAAAGGGAAGCTGAGAACTGGGGTTTCTGTTTTGCAATGATCTGTATGAAGTGCCTGTTTCGGAAATATTGGGGACTTTTTGGGAGTTCTTTGATGGATTTCTCAAGTGGTTATAAGATAGGTTACTCATATTCTGTTGTTTGTTTGCCTGTTAACTGCTTTTTGCATTCTGGCGGAGGGGGTGATTTCCCACTTGGAACAAATTAATCTGTTTCCAATGAATTTCTATAGGAAACCCTGTTTTGTGATACAAAAAATAGAGTTAAGAAAATGCATTTGGAACGGATTAATTTCTTAATTGGAGGTGCCACTGTATAACCAAATGATAGCAGTCGATTTGACATAAAGCATGATAAAATCACAATTTAAATCATGTTAATTTTTTAAAAAATCACAATTGAAATTTAGAAAAACTGATTTTGTTTGACAATTTTTTTTTAGAATTGACTTTTTGATTTACATTGAGATTTAAACAAGGTTCCCTCAAAGATGCACACGTATCTCCACCTCACCCCACGCAGTGATCTTCCTCCTCCTCCTCTGTGTAATTGTTTTCAGCCCCTTTAGTTCTGGGCACAACAAAACACCACACAGGGGAGTAGAGTCGTGCCGGGGGGAGTGGAGCCCTGCCCAGCAGGACTGAAAATTAGAGGCACTGTTGGATTTAGATCAATTTGATTTTTAAAAAATCATTGATTTTTATTGACCCTGAATGATAGTGTTTGCAGGCCTTAGGATGTCCCCTAAGTGCTACATCCCCATCCCCACTCTTTCCAAATAGTGTTCCCTAGCTGAATGTGTGTGACTATGTTAGGCTGTAACAACAGGCTGCATCCAAGAAGAGGATCCCATTAACACCTCTCTTGACTGGTGTCATGCCCTTCCTTAGTCTCTAAAGCAAGTGCATATTTGGCCAGCAAAGGATTCACATTTGAAACTCAGCTGAATAATACAGGGGAGCCATGCAGAGGGTAAAGGGCTTGTTGAAGCTGGAAAGAAACTGACATTCAGGTTCTGAGTCTACTCTGGTTGGTTTTTTGCAAAGCTCTATTGCCAAATATAAGCCTATGCTTTCCCTCTTGGAGGTTTGCCTATCTCTTCAATGGAATCCTTGATGGGTTCACATGTTGAGATATAAGAAATGCCTTAAAGCAAACGGGGTGTGTCCCTGCAAAGTCAGTGAAACAAAAGATACGGTAAGTAAGCATCCATTAAAAAAATCCCAACTTACACAAATAGAGCTTAATTGCCGGAAGCAACAAATACAAAGGCTTTTGGAAACCATAATTTATGGTATGTTTGTATAACCCTCTGATTATGGTTTTGGTCTTAATTCTTTGGCGAAATTAGGCTCCTTTGCGAGTGACTGGGTCTATAGGCATCATCATGGACAAAGGATGAAAAGGGGGATTTTATTCCAAAGTAAATGCAGAGGTTCTCTTGCTTTAAAAATAAAAATAAAAATAAACATTCAGACATGACCCTCACAGGCCTAGTTGCTGGATGCAGAATTGTGCAGGTGTGGAGGAGAGGCTGATGGGAATCATAGAATCATGATGTATAAGGTGCTAGGATCCAAATACAGTGGTACCTCTTAAAATGAATTTTAATTCGTTCTACGGATCAATTTGTTTTAAGAAAATTTTGTCTTATGAAATGCAGTTTCCCATAGGAATGCATTGAAAATGGGTTAATCTGTTCCGGAGACTATGGGTCGCTTTGCTTTTTAAAAATTTTGTCTTGCGGAACACAGTTTCCCATAGGAATGCATTGGGAATGGATTAATCCATTCTGGAATAGGCTAGAATAAAGGCAAAAATTACTGGTTTTCCCCCCTGGGTAGATGTGGAATGTCTTGTCTTGCGAAGCATCCCATAGGGAAATTTTTGTCATGCAAAGCATGGTATTCCCGGAAATTTTCCTATGATTTTTTTGTCTTACGAGGCATTTGTCTTAAGAGGTACCATTGTAGCTTTATGCTCAGGTGGACAACATGATGCCCTTGAGATGTGAGCACCCCGATGTCGAAAATGTAGCATTGCCAGAACCCATGCCGGCACCCATCACCTATCTACACGTGAACTGTACGTCTTGTTTGGGTTTAAAAGCGGGGGAAGGTCGAGGGCAATTTTGCTATGCTTTGAGAAGCCCTAACAGGTCTTGTCCCTCCATGACCTCCAATAAAAAAATAAAAAATAAATAAAAATGCCTTATGACCACTAGAGGGTACAAGGCAGCTTTTTACAAAAAAAATAAATAAATAAAAATAAAAAAGGAAGGAAGGAAGGGTTTGGGACAGTGGTTCTCAACCTATGGGTCCCTAGATGTTTCTGGACTGCAACTCCCAGAAATCCTGGCCAGCTCTACTAGTGATGAAGACTTCTGGGAGTTGCAGTCCAGGAACATCTGGGGACCCACAGGTTGAGAACCACTGGTTTGGGAGAAGGGGGCTTATAGGAGCGGATTAAGCACTCCAAGGTTCAGCAATAGGCAAGTGTGTCCCCAAGCATCTTGATGTGACCACCTTTCCTTTAGTTAACACATGCTGTCTAAGTCATTAGGATACTGGGGAAGAGGGGAGCCCAACTGTTAAAAGGGGTTGAAGCACCTCCCCTATTAATCATTTTATTTATTTTGAGTATTTTTTTACCCCACCTTTCTCCTTGGAAAAGGACCCAAGGAGGCTTACAGTAATGAGGGACAATATACAGTCCACTACAATTAAGACATATTCAAACTTGAGAACAGGGAATTTAGGGGCATATTAACGGCAAAAAGAGACCACATTAAAACTACAAGAAAACGCAAGCGGTTTAAAAGAAGAGTAAAAATTCCATGTAATCATGTACGGTAGGTGACCTAAAAGTTATGAGGGAATGAAACTAACATTGAAACAGTGTCAATGCAATCACACAAGGGGAGATATAAACACAACATTACAGTATAAGTGGTTATGAACACAACGCTTATGTAGATTCATATAAAAGACACATAATAGATAGTCCATCATTCAGGGAAAGCTTGCCTGAAGAGAAAAAGGTCTTTGCCTATTTCCAGAAAGACACCAGAGATGGGGCAATCCTGGCCTCCACTGGGAAGGAGTTCCATAGTCTGGGCACAGCAGTCGAGAAAGCCCTTTCATGGGTTCCCACAAGACGTACCTGTGAGGGTGGTGGGATGGAGAGAAAGGCCTCTCCTGATGACCTTAACACCCAAGCTGGTTCATACTGTGAGATTCGATCTTTGAAGTAGCTTGGACCCAGGCCATACAGTGCTTTGTAGGTCAAGGTCAGCACCTTGAATTGTGCTCGATAGCTGATTGGCAGCTAGTGGAACTGTTTTAATAAGGGTGTGATGTGATCTCTGTGCCCCACCACAGTCAGCAGTCTGGCTGCTGCATTTTGGACCAGTTGAAGTTTCCTGAGACTTTTCATCGGAGGTTGCACACAGCGCACATTACAGTAGTCCAGCCGGGACCTCACTAGGGCTATGCTCACTTGCATGATCCTACAGTCCCAAGAGTCAAAACTTGTGTTTTGTGTGTCTGGTTTCTAAGAGAGGTCTGTAAGATGTCTCAAGAAAGCTTTCCTCATTCTTCACCTTAAGGGTCTCCATCTCATTCCCCCACCCCCTTTGTGATCCTGGGGCTACTCTTGATCAAGAAAAAATCCATATTAATGGATGGCTCTTTTAAGGAATAATTCTTTTTCTTTAAAAAGCCGGCTTACTGGTTATGCATATGCCAGTGCAAGAATTAAATTTTTAAATAGCGGTTCAAATGTCTACTTGATCTTAAGAATGAACAGGCACTGTGGAAGCCCACCTAGATAAGGACTTGAACATTTCGGGAGCAACCAATTACTCAAAGGTTGAAAAGGAAAGGGTTGGTCCTAGCATTCTGGGAGTTACAATTTTAAAAGAAAATTTTCCAGACTCGGGTTTGGGGCATGTTCTCTTCTTTTATTTGGACAGTGTCTTAGATTTCTACATCTATATCAATGAATCTATGAACAACATGCCATTGGGGACATTAGATTGATAAGCAAGTTCAGGTGCTATCTCTCTCCCCCATCATTATTTACTCTAGCACTGTTCCACTTCATTTGTGAGTAAGTGCTGATGCATAGCTCTTGATCTCCAGGAAGGACTGAAATAGGCAGCATAGCTAACCATGCCCCCCCCCCTTGTTATCTTTCTGTAAAGGGCATTCCAAAGTGAAAATCAGGTCCCGGCCTGTTGCAAGCTTGGAATGTTTGAGTCAAGTTGAATTAGAGCTGGTATACGGGGTGGGGTGGTGTTGAGATATAGATCTAGTAGATGTTCCCAAATTTGTCTAGTAAATGTTGGAAATGTGCACAAGAAGCAGGGTCTTACTATCACGCATGCTGGACATGTGATAAGGCGAACAAATATTGGATTAAAATACACACCTGGCTTATTAGAATGACAAAAATACATGTAGACTTTAGCCCAGAGCTGTTTTTACTAGGCATGCTACCAGGAAATTCAGACAAACAAAATACTTATCTCATACTGCACATTCTGACTGCAGCGAGGATAGTTTGGGCACAATACTGGAATAGCGAAGAAACGCCAACATATGAAATGATTATTAAGAAAATTTTGGAATGCGGAGAGTTAGACAGACTGTACAACATAAAAACTTCCGGAGATAGGGGAAATTTGCTTAACAGAATCACCTATGGGGCAAATCTGTACAACATAAAAATGGTCACAATTAGGGATTACACTGTTTTCAATGCATTCCTATGGGAAATTTGTATAAAGGGAAATTTTGCTTAACAGAATTTCATTTGGAACAAATTAATTTCTTTATACAAGGTACCACTTGTACTTTCTTCTTTGTTATAGAAAATGAATAAAATATTTTTTAAAAGATAGAGATCTAGTGAAGTATAGACCCACAATCCTAAAATAACCCCATAAACAATATATATTTTTCTGCTTGTGCTTTCTTTTCGGTCAGAGACTTGTCTAGTTGTATAACAGAACAGGAAGAGCCTTCCCTAACATGTTGCTGTCAAAATGGAATGAACTTTAGTGTCCGTTACCCATATCAGCTGGAGATGGGTAGGTTATGGTAGTTCAGCACAGCTTGGAACCTGTCCACAAAATGGTGCCTTTAGAGCAGGCATGTCCAAACTTTGGCCCTCCAGATGTTTTGGACTGCATCTCCCACAGTCCTTTGCCATTGGCAATCTAAGCTTAGAATTCTGGGAGTTGTGGTCCAAAACATAAGGAGAGCCGAAGTTTGGACATCCCTGCTTTAGAGAGTCAATCCATCTCATCTTTGGTCTTCCTCTGTTCCTGCTGCCTTCAGCCTTTCTCAGCATTTATTGTCTTTTTGAGAGAGCCCTGATAACTCAAGATATGCCCAAAGTAGGACAGTCTCTGTTATATGATTTGTGCTTCCAGAGATATCTCAGAATTGCTCTAGATCTAGAATCCCACTTATTTGTCTTTCGGGCAGTCCAGGGTATCGGCAAAGCTCTCCTCCAGCAAAATGTTTCAGATCAAATGAATATCCGCCGGCAAGAATGGTTTGCTCTTTTCGTAGTAGATCTCTTGAGTGGAGGAGAGAGAGAGAGGAGGGAGGGAGGAAGAGAGAAAGAATGTGTAGGACAGTGGTTCCCATCTTGGGGTCCCCACATGTTCTTGGCCAGAAATATCAACTAGTGGTAAAGGCTTCTGGGAATTGCTTCAGGTTCTTTTCTCAATCAACCAAGAGTGCAGGGTATGCAACAATGGGCTCAAGTAACAGGAAACCAGATTTTGGATGAACACCAGGAAAAAAATATCCCAACTGTTAGAATAATACAACAATACAACCTATTATCTTGAGAGGTGGGGAGTGCTCCAACACTGGAGGCATTCAACAGACATTTAGACCACCACCTGGCAGATATCCTATGATTTATATTTCTGTATCGAGCTGGGGGTTTGGCTCGATGGCCTTATAGGCCACTTCCAATTCCATGTTTCTATGGATTTTTTGTCCAAAACATCAGGACCCAAGATAGGAAACCACTAGT
>JAHTLZ010003526.1:15329768-15349295 GCA_023846285.1 Phrynocephalus versicolor | reverse complement strand
CTATCTATCTATCTATCTATCTATCTATCTATCTATCTATCTATCTAATTAACATCCACAACAATACCCAAATGCTCCTCCTCACCCAATAGGGGTTAAGGACTCCTTTGAGAAAAAGGGTTTCCTAACGTCACATCCCCAGACTCGGTCTGAGGGATCAGGAGGTTTAACTCTGGTTCTGGTAATGCTCACCACAAGGACACCTGTACTCCAAGGGGTGAACCTGGGTGGGATGTCTCCACATTCTTGACCAAACCCTTCCCAGCTGAACTCTCCCATCCTGCCTTTTCTCTTTGCTCCTGTGCTACCTTGGCTTTCTCTTTCCAGATCGTCCTTCCAGACTCCCCAGACTCCTTCTCACCCTAGTATGATGGTTTCTGTGGGCGCACCTCTCTTCTCCTTCTCCAGCCTCCTTGCGCAGGACCATCAACTTCTCCGACTGTTTAGCCCAGGCGGGTACCATCCAGATCCATTCCCGCCCTTCCTAAATTTCTCTTTCTTAACCGCCGCCCTTTCTCCTCCTCCTCTTGCTGTCTTTTCTAACTCTCCCCTCAAATCTTCCATCCCTGGTTCCTCCTTATCCCTGGATTCTACCCTGTTTCCTTTAAAACTGCCCACCTTCCCCAACACTGCTGTTCCCATCTTGGGTTGTTTGGCTGCAGGCCTTCCTTCTAATCTCCTTTCTCCCTGAATGAGGTGGCCCCCCTTTGGACAGGAGGGGTTCCGGGTTCCCATGGGCCTTTCTCTCCTCTCCCTAGTGAAGGTCAGAATGACATAAGGCTGACCTTCCAGCTCACAACGTATCTGAGTAGTGATTTGAACCCAGCTCTGTTTGATCCAGTGACCCCAATGGTAACTACTGTTTTAAGATGGAACTGCACATTTTTGCTAGTTTCAAGAATTTTATTTATTTATTTATTTAACATATATACCACACCATATGGCGTTAAAGCCACTCTGGGTGGTTCATGGGATGATGTTCTGCAATGTATAATCAGTCTATTATAGTTCCATAGTTCTGGTTTTTTTCAGGCTACAGTCTGTCTAGAGGGCTTGGGTTTAACAGCAGGATGAACATCTATAAATACATTAACATTGTGTCTTTGAAGATCACAGCATGGTGGAATGTAATGATGCGTTTATTTTGTATGTCTATATCGGTCACCCTTCTGTCTGGGTCATCTATACAGACTAAGATTAGAAGCCACGCGTGCCTGAAGTAATGTGTCATGTGACACATCCTAAAAGTGGCGGGATTTATATATATTGATAGAGCAACTCACATGTCCAGAAAAATCTTACTTGGACAAAAAAATCTTAAGTTACATCAATAATTTGCAGAATGTCATATTCCATATCTGTAGGAAAGGCAAAATGTTTTCAGGGTTATAATGTAACTCTTTTCATAACAAAGCAATACGTATATTGGCATTTGGGATTTTAAAATAATTCCCTCAAGCAAATCTGCTGCTCCTGTTGTTGGTCTTTTCCATTTTGTTAAGAACAATATTTATTTATTTATTTATTTATTTATTTATTTATTTATTTACCGCCCTTCTTCCTGAAGGAACTCCGGGTAGTGTACAACAATAGAATAAAAATCAACAATTCAGTATATATAAAAACCTTCAACTAGCACAATAAAAACAACATAAAACAACATGTAGAAAAATGTAAAGTAATGCATATTGGGGCAAAAAATCAAAGCTTTATCAACTCATAGGCACTGAGCTATTCATAACGGATCAGGAAAGAGATCTTGGTGTACTGGTGGACAGCTCAATGAACGTGTCTACCCAGTGTGTGGCAGCGATGCAGAAGGCCAATTCCATGCTAGGGATCATCAAAAATGGGATTGAATATAAAACAGCGGACATTATAATGCCATTGTACAAAACAATACTATTGCACACAGTTCTGGTCACTGTATCTCAAAAAGACATAATGGTGGGTGGAGGCCGCTTTGTGCAAGGTCTGAAAGAGTTCAGTGGTTTGCATGATGGATGATGGTGCAAACCAAAGGAGAGTCCGTAGGGTTTTGTCCCAGGTGTCAGTCTTGCCTATCCACTGCCTTGCCTCTGGTCCCCCATCTTAACAGAAGGGCATCCCAGCTGTCTGCACATGTGGACAGGGTGGGCAAAGGGTGAAGACAGTCTCTGTTTGGGCCTGATATTTGCGCAGACAGGCTAGCAACCTATGGGTACTGCTGCTGCCGCTGGAGACCCCTTTCAAGATGGCGGGGGCAGCGAAGGATGCTGGGATGTGACACATTGGTCACTAGCTCCAGCACCTTCTGCAAGGGTATGCAACTCCCTCTGCCTAATGGTAGGGACTGTTGTTCTTAAACTTTACACACATAGGTTTAGGCCCTGAAGAGCTGCCTCTTTGAAATCCCAGCTGTGACGTTTCCTGACTTCAGAAAAGGGCAAAGGTGCCAACAACCTGTCAAGGTGTTTTGCCCAAGCCAAGATTTTAGCAGCTGAGCATGAAATCTGGTGGTGAACTAATTCTGTGAAGCTCAACCCCAGCCCAGAAAAGAGTTTGCATTAGGAATCCTTGCACAAACAATATTTAAACTGTGCTCACATGACCTTTAACCGGACTTGTGTTTTAAAAAGCATTAAAGAAAGATGGTTCAGCCCTGGCAGCCATCGGGAGGCCTACCAGCATTAATTGGGACCCCACCCAGAGAACTTGGCTTATTGAGCATTTTGAAAATGTGATATATAAAAATCAAATAAAGGCTCCACGTACATTTAGTCCCAGTGAATGGCTGCAATGTTAGCACACTTGTATAGGAAGATCTTTGAGATCAACTTTATTTCCGTAGGTAATGAAAACCAGGGAGTGTTATTTAACAATGTAATCCTGCCCATGCACAGGATGGAGGCAATGGCTCTATTAATGATTTCCTCCTAGCTTTCCATCAGAGGTGATAAAAAGCTACTTTTTTTGTATTACTGCTACCAGGCCATGCTATCTCGTATATTCCTAGAATTGTAATAATAACAATATTAAACAGTTTCCTACCTTCTGCTTCAGCTGAGGCAAACCTCAGGGCAGGAGAGATTAATTTGTGACATTCCAGTGTTGGTGGTTTGTAACTTCCATCGTTCATTGTGACTACGCCTAATGGGAGTTGGAATACAGCTACCTCTGAAAGGTCCTGAATTGGGCACCACTGTCTTAAGAGATGTGTTCTTTTTACAGATATACTTTGACCCTGTTCCAGCTTGGTGAGCTGTGGCCTGTGAACAGGTTCGCTTTTTTACCTCAGGCAGTTCTGATCCAAAAGACTCCACAACACCTTCTGGTTGGTTTAAACAGAACAAACTTTTGAAATGTATTGAAATAGCATTTCAATGGCAATGCAAGGGAGTCTTTTTTTTCCCACCCCAGGAGACAATGTAGAATTTCAGAAGTATCTTGGGGGATATATTTCAGCAAAAAATGGAAATCAGGGAAGGGAAGAGGCTCAAACAAACCAAGTGGGGCCAAACTAAGTGGGCATAATTCAAATTATAGCCGTTTGGACATTTCCTCCCAAAACAACAAAGAATGGCTCAAATCTTTGCATGTTTCTGCTGCAAAACACAACCCTATGCAAGAAGTCTCTATATTTAGAAAATTTAAACATTTACCTTTTCTCTTATTACTATGGATGAGAATAGCAAGAAAAATCCAAAGCTGGGAAGTCTCTCCTGCAGTGCTGTGGAACAGACTGCATTAACACCATACCCATGTTTGTTAGGTGATTGCAACCTGTTCTTTTGTGAAGGGCATCAGCCAAATTCCTACATTCCTTAAGTAAGAAGGTTTTTCCTGATCTGCCCAGGGCGAGGGCTGCTGAGCTCATTTCAGGTATCACAAGTTCACAGTCTAAGTCAGAAATGGGGAAAATTCAGTTTCAAAAAGGGGCTAGAGTGAGACTTCCTTATCTTTCACTAAGTAAGTTAGAGCTGAAGACCACATCATTTCCAGAACATTTGGAGGACCAGACTTCCTGCGCCCCAGATCTCAACATTCATAGTAGGGAGCTAAATGTCTCACCGGAGACCAAGATCATCTGCAATATCATTCTTCCATTCACCATCTATGACTGTGAAAGATGGACAGTAAAGAAAGCTGATAGGAAAACGTTGAATCATTTGAACTGGGGTGATGGAGGAAAGCTTTGGATAACATGGACTGTCAGAAAGACAAACAACTGAGTCCTCCATCAAATCAAGCCTGAGCAAGCTCTGGAGGCAAAGATCTTCCAACTGAGGATGTTCTACTTTGGGCTGATCATGAGAAGGCAAATTTCTTTGGAAAAGACAACATTCCAAAAAGTGGAAGGCAGCAGGAAAAAAAGGAAGATCAAACACAAGATCAGCCAGCTCCCTAAAGGAAGCCACAGACTTGAGATTTCAACAGCTGTTCAGGACTGGACATTTTGTAGATCACTTTTTCATGGAGTAGCCACAAAGTCCAGGATGACAGCAGGTGTCAACAAAAAGGTTGTAACAGCGCTAGAGTTGCCTCTCGCACAGGGAACAAAGGTAGCCATGCCCCTGTTCTTTCAATGGATGTTTGTGCCTTTGTGACCATCCTTCTTCACTTTTTATGGGAAATTGCTTTTTGTTGTTGTTGAAATGTTTGACAACTACTCCAAGTATAAGGACACACATTCCCAGGAGCTGTGATGGTTTTCTTTTTTTAAAAAAAAGTCCCTTCCAAAGGCCACATAAAAATGTGTGCATTATGCAGCTCCCTTCTGGCCTCAGTCTTGGTGGCAGGTCACAAACAGTGGAATTCGCGTTCCCATGTGACTACAACACTTGCCATCTCGCTCTCATTGCATTGTGACAATGCACTGTTTGTCTCCTTTGTTGCTAGGTTTATTTTTGTGCCATTCCTGACCAATTTATTGTTTGCATGCTGCGTCATGGATTTAACGACATTTAGCTGCCTAAAGCTGCAACAAATCAAGTGAGTGGGTACTACTCGTCTTCTTCCTGCCGGAAGGTGGACTATTCAAGGGAAGTCAGTAATAATGAATTATCAGCGAACTTTGATCCACGTCTTCAGGGGCTGGGAAGGCAGGCAGGCAGGCAGGCTGTCCCTCCTCCGCCCGTGGCTAGTCAGGATCTGGCTCTTAGTCGCCTTCGGCCAGGACATCCGCTTTCCAAATCCCTGCCGCGGCATGCTTGCTTTCCTAGGAAAGGACTTTTGGCCTCAGCTCCTGGGTTTGCCAACCCGGAACCCCCGAGCGATGCTGACGCCTCAGCGCCCTGGAGATTAAACTCAAAGGAAGGTAAAGGTAAATAAAGGTCGTGTCCAACTTTAGGGATGGTGCTCATCTCCATATTCATGCCGCAGAGCCAGTGTTGTGCAAGTCCATGGCCATGTGGCTGGCATGGCTGCAAGGAAACAGTGTTACCGTCCCACTTTTTTCATAGTACCTATTTATCTACAGTGGACCCTTGTAGAACAGTTTGTATAACATAAAATTTGCATAGCATAAAAAAATTCCAGAGAGGGGGGAAATTTGCTTAGCATAATCGCCTATGGGGCAAATCTGTACAACATAAAAATGGGATCACTTTGTTTTCAATGCATTCCTATGGGAAATTAGTATAAAGGAAAATTGGCTTAACATAATTTCATTTGGAACGAATTAATTCCTTTATACAAGGTACCACTGTACTTGCATTTACATGCTTGCTAGGTTAGCAGGAGCTGGGGTTAACAATGCCGAGGTCACCCCCGCTGCATGGCACCAGGGATTCGAACCGCCGACCTGAGACTTTGTAGCTGAGAGTTTTTAGAGCTCTAGCCCGCTGAGAAACCACGCCCCTAATAAACTCAAAGAAAAGGGCGATGCAAACACTGTTTGCTCGGGACAACCTCCTCCCTGACTTTGCAAACAGGCAGCGGGTCCGCCCTTTGCAGCGGGCAACCGCAAAGCCCCGCCCCCTCTCCCGCCCGTTTGGATCGCCGCTCCCAAGCAGTGGGCGGGACTTCTCCCTCAAAATTGCCGTCTTGTCGCTAACGCATTGGTCGCCGCGCCTGCCCGTCTCCCTAGGTGGCCAGCCGCCGGCGAGCCGGTGGAACTTTCAAGGCTAAAGGCTATTGGTCAGCCAGGGCAAAGGGACTCCCGCTCCCCCCCACCGCACGCCAACTCCCGATTAAAAACAACCCGCGGCCCTTCCCCTTTCGGTGACGTCAATGGGAGAGTTTCCCCGCCCACATTCCACAGCTGGGGAAAAGCGTCGGAACGGCCGAGCGGCTTTGGAGAAGAGGGTTGGGAGGGGGGATTGGGAAGGGCTTTCCTGGGCTCTGATTGGGCGAGACGCGCTGAGGCCGCCGAGGGCCGCTTTCCTGATTGGCCGGGGATGGAACCCCGCTTTGGCAAGGAGGGGGGGGAAAGGGGGAGGCAGGAACTAGTGTCAACTCCGAGGTTGGCGGATCTCAGGGCAGGATCTAGCGGAGTTGGTAGGGAGCGCCGTTCTACACGAGACGCTTCGTGCATCCCCTGGAGGCGGCGGGTCGGGTTGCAGATGCGGCACGCTGCAGCTGTTGCCTCTTGGGCAAAGAGTAACTCGGTTGCCTCTTCCAAGTTTGCAAATTTGTTCTAGATTTTTTCCCCCACTCCCCCCAAATTTAAGCACTTTCCCGGAGCGGGGGATAACTAATCATTGGATAAGAGGAAAGTGCTGCAAGCGATTGCTGGCGTTACTTGCTATCATCATCGTCGTCGTCGTCGTCGTCTTCGTTCTTTGCTCTATGGAACAGGATTGCTTTCCCGGGACTTGCTGGTAAAAGTTGTGCGTGGGGATCCCGCCCCCACCCCCCGAGAGTGTTGTGTCTCCTTCCTTGGCCCTCTCTCTCACGGGGACTTTTTTTTTGGCTGTGATTCGAACCGGCCATGGAGGTGCTGGAAAGCGGGGAACCGAACCTGTTGCACTGGGATCGGAAACTGAGCGAGCTGTCAGAACCAGGAGATTCCGATGCTCTGCTTTATAACACGGTGAGAAAACCAGGGGGCGAGGGGGGGTCGCATTGAGAAAGAAAGAAAGAAAGACAGAGACACAGAAAAGAAAAAGACCGTGGGGGGGGAGCAACAAAAAAAATCTATATGCCTGCTTTGGCGTCAACAATTAGGGCTGTTGGCTTAAGGCGTCTGATTTTATTTTATTTTAACATGTGTTTTGGAATAAGGAGACAGAATCCTTTAAGCAGTTTTGGAGGGTAGAGGTAAAAAGCGGAGTTTTCCTCCTGTTGGGCGGAAAAACTGAGTTTGGATTAGCAGACAACATCTGGTTTTAGAAAGTTACCCTGCTATTAGTATTTCTTGGTCTTTCATTATGTAGGTGGAGTTTCATGAGTAGATGGGGAATTGGCATCTCTTTTCCTCATCCCCATGATTTCAGGGCAGGTCACCCCTTGCCCTTCGAAAGCCTAGGGGCTCCTTCTGATCATGGGCCTGAGAAAAAGTGTGTGGAGAACTGCTTAATTAAAACATCTTTCTCTTTAAAAATGGAGGCTTGGGTTTGGAATTCCTGAGGAAGCGGAGCAGTTGACGCAATTGGGGGAAATTTCATGAGTGTTTTCTCAGTCACTCCAAGGCTTTTAGTGTAAATCCCAGAGCCCTTTTACAGCTGGCTGCCTCTACTAATTCCTATTTCTTCAAAAGTATCTGTTTGGGTAACTTTTGATCGGAGTTTCCCTTCCTGTTTCTGTAAACTAAGAAGTTCTTTGGTCATTGTTAGCAAGAAAAAAAGCTGCT
Source organism: Phrynocephalus versicolor (assembly GCA_023846285.1). NCBI lineage: Eukaryota > Metazoa > Chordata > Lepidosauria > Squamata > Agamidae > Phrynocephalus > Phrynocephalus versicolor. The sequence continues at coordinate 15,341,524 of JAHTLZ010003526.1, read as the reverse complement.
GTGTGAACTGTAATAACATTTCCCCTTTACCATCCTTTCTGTCATAAGCTTACTAACTCAGCAAGTTTGGAAGGCATTTCCAAATTAAGACTTATTTTGCAGTCCCATTTATGAAAGAAATTTCAGGAATTTCTGCTAGGTGCCTGGATTCTTCTTTGTTGGTTGCCAGGTGCAAGAAGGAACTTTGACTTGGCTAAGTCTTTCCCCTGATTGTCTGTAAAGGAGTAATAACACTTAAGATAACAAAGTGATGCCTTTTAAAAAAAGAATCCTGACATGAAGGCATGACTAACCCCAAGTATGTGAAGAGTCGTTCCTCTTTTGGTATAAGAAATCAAGATGCATTGTTTATTTTGGGAATAAAAATTTTCTAAGGTGAAAGGAGTTTTGATGTATGTTGGGTGATTTTTCTCTATGGAGAGAAATAACTCTTTTAAAAAATTATAAAGGAATACATGGCCGTCTCCCACCCATTGTGGGACTATACATTTCAGAATCTAAGTGGATTACATATGCATGCCATATTCTTTCTGCAACACTTGTGTTCCCCAATCTGGTTCTTCCTCTGTGTGTTGGACTATAGGTCCCATCATCCACAACCATAGTATGCAGTGTGCTGAAAGGGGGGGGGATGTATATACTAATGCACATTGACATCCTGCAAACCCTGAACGTAGCACAAAACACCGTTATCCTGATGTCCTGGAATGATAAATGATTAATTCTGCCCTGGTGAAGAGAAATGATGTGACCCAAAACCAGCATGCCAGTTTTGCCCGTGTTGGTTTTCTCTTGAAAGAGAATTCCTCCATGTTAGTTCTTCAACAACAAGAACAGCACCAAAAAGTTGATGGGGACATCCTCTGTGCAGCTGCAGTGGTACTAGGAAAATATGCCATCTGAAGAGCCCCACATCAGTGGTGCCCATTTCTGACTATTTATTTATTTTATTTAGTAGCATTTGTAGGCAGCCTTTCCCTCACTGCATTAATACAAAAAGAAATAAAGGCACAATCAATTGTGCACTAAAAAGGAATTAAACTGTACTACTTATTTAAAAAAACACTGGATTGTTAAAAAAAACATTTCAAACTTTGAAAACAAACTTATTAAGCTCAAAACCCATGCAAGATTCAATTGTTAAGAGCCTGTTGGAAAAGATGGGTCTTCAGCAGCTGGTGGAAGATAAAAATTAGCAGTCCAACCTAATCTTCCAAGGGAGAGCAGAGTGTTCCACAGTCTGGGAGCTGCCAGAGAGAAGGTTTGTGAAGATTCTCAGTCATCCAGGTGAGTTAATCTGGAAGTTGAGTCATGGCAACTAGACTTTTTTTCTTGAGAGATTGAAACGTTTCACTGCTCATCCAAGAAAACTTCATCAGAGATGGGACAAAGCTGTTTAGATGAGGAGTGAAACGTTTCAATCTCTCAAAAGTTCAGTTGCCATGACTCAACTTCCAGACAGAGAGAAGGCCCTCCCCCATGTCCCCATCAAATGTGATGGCAATGACACCAAGAGCAGGACTTCCTCAGATCTTAAGAGTGCATGGATCGGCTCTGTAAAATTAAGGCAAACTTATGTGGTTACATGCAATAGCTCCAGTGCTGCCTGGCAGATGTCTATTCTGGTAATTTTCAGAATGTTGAGTATAGCATTAGCTGTTTTAAGTTCAATGAGTCGTCATCTGGGGTTTTTTTTTTGAGATCCTGAAGTGGGGCAGTGTTACAGAATTGCAACTGCTCTTCATCTGCTACTGTCAAATCTAATTTTGCAGGCAAAATGTGATTATACTTTCTCAAATTCTGTTATGGACAAGAATTTCTGGGGTGGGTGCACCAGTTGCAGCTCTGGTGTCCAGTTCTCTGTATCCTAAGGATGGATTAAAAACTAGATAGTTTTTGTGCACAGGGCTCACAAAGCCACCACTTCGATCATCTGTAGTACTACTACTGGGAGTTGAGTCATGGCAACTGGACTTCTTTTCTTGTGAGACTGAAACATTACACTACTCATCCAAGTAGCTTCTTCAGTCTAGGAAAAGTTGGTAGGAGGCTTCCAATTTATAGTTCACCTTAGTTTCATCCCACCCTGGTCTGAATAGGCTTGTTGGGTGGACAGTGGCCTGGGGTGTGTGAAAATCACACATATGTAACCCTTCCCAACACCCATTTAGTATGGCAAACAAATCAGAACCACTAGACAGACAGAATAGGTTCATGGCTGAGTAGGGATGTGAAGCTAGCTCTCCCCATTCCCAGTCCAGTACTCTGAATACTTCATCACACTTTCCCCTCAAATGTAGTCAGTTACATCTGTCTTCCAGTTGATGCTCTCCAGGTGTTTGAGACTTACAGCTTACATCATTTGCTATTACCAGGACCACTGAGGATGACAAGATGTGTTGTTCAGTACATGTGGAGGACACCGAGATGGGAAGACTAGACTTGTAGGAAATTGGGTGATCTCGGATTTCTAGGATTGCCAAACACCTAGAAATAAATGGCCACCCTGTATTGTTGCTTAGGGACAGTTTCCAGCAAAGGAAGGCACATGGCATATTCTCTTCAGCTCAGGCAGAGCATGATCAAATACTGATTTGAAGTATTTTTTTATGGTCACACTACACAACTGTTTTGAATTGGTCGGCCCTGTTTTTCTGTCTACCTGGCTTTTCCCCTCTGCTGCTGGGGGCTTCCACCTTTTCCATGCTTGAATCATTTGAATGGAGCTCCCATGTGATTATTTGTTCTTGTAAACATGTTGTGTGTGTCTGTGGGTGACATTTTGGTCATGTAGGCAATTGGGGTGTGATGTTCAGGATCATGAGAATGCTTGCTCCCATGTTCTTTCCACTGGGGTTGTCTCCCATTTTTTTTCTTTTTTTTAAAAAAACGTTTTGCATTTATGAGACTAGTGCTAGATAATCTTTCCAGGAGCATTGATATCACAAGTTTAGCAAATCAAATCTCAACAGAGTGGAATTGGAGTATTTTTGGCAGTGGCAGCCTAAGCTCTTTCTTTAAAAACGCAATGCATATTGAGCAGGGTTCACCATTCACGGTAAACTTGGTTTCTTTGGGCTCATATGCACCAGGCCTAAGGGTTTAGTCTGTAACATCTACCGTTAAACCACAATTGGACAATTGGTACCTCTCCAGATGTTGTTTAACCCCTTCTCTTCTCAGACATAGGCTGACTCGCTTTCCACCCACATCTGCAGGATCAGTGGTTGCCTATCCCTGAAAGGGTTCAGAGGGTTCTGGTGGAGTTTGACTTCCCTTTCATTGCTCACCTGGGCCTGCGAGTCATCATCAGCACCAGCTAATAACAGAGCTTTCTGATTCTGTTAGTGTTTATTGCCAGGATAATATATGGAATAATATCTTTGTGCATTTTGCTTTAGGGAAGTCAAGAATACTGGTTTCTGCCTTGTGCAGCTTAAAATCCGATACATGACATTTTGAGGGGGAAAAACACATTAAAGCAAAAGTGATCTGCTTATATACCGTCCCATGCCACTTCAAGTAGTCTCTGGGCAATTTACAGTTATTAATTACAGTATGCAGGCTACAGCTTACTGTAAGTACCCAGCAAGCTTACAGCTTACTGTAAGTACCCAGCAAGCTGGGTACTCATTTTACCGACCTTGAAAGGATGAGTCATCCATGAGCCTGCTACCTGGAATTGAACCCCAGGTCGTGAGCGCTATTTTACCTGCAATACAGGCATTAAACCACTGCACCACGAGGCTCTTAATAGAAGTAGGTAGAAATAGACAATGAAGTAGCATATGGTTATTTCAGTTGAATGTGCTTAGGGTAAGTTACAACAGGGGTGTCTTTGCTGATCTGGCTTCTAGTAGTATTGGGCTACAATGGCCATTGCCCCTGACATAGTCACTGGCCATGATTGTCTGAGCTGATGATCATTGTAGTTCCAAAACATTCGGGCAGCATTAATTTCAGGGGATCTGCTAAAGCAGGAGCACAAATGCTTATAAACCTAGTTGTGAATAGGCACCTTGTTTTCTTAGCAGTTGGACCATATTGGCATGCCTCTGAAAGGTGATCTGAACAGCCTTTGCAGGTTGCTGGGAATGAAGCCAGTCTTCCAATACCTCCTTAGCAGGTAAATCTAGGTGAGAAAAGACATGGTGGGCCAATGTTGAGAGACAATCTTGACTCAGGCCTTTGTACTGCCCTCATGTTCTGAATCAAATTTCTACTAGAGATAAAAACCTGCCCACAATGAAACACAGATGCTTCAGCCATTTCATAAGAGACACTGGCCCAAACCCAGCTAAGATGAGTCATGACACAGTCCTGCTGAAACCAGAGGGACCAAGTTACTTGCAAGGGAGCACACTCAAGGTGCTGCCAACAGTAGCCATATTAGGGTTTGTGTTTCTGGAAAAGACAAAGTCAAAACTACCTAATTCTTAGTTATAAAGTCAGAACAGTTCAGTTTGCAGCTATTTGTAAGTAGCCCCTAGTTCCCTGAGCTCCTTGCCCTCCTGAAGATGCTGACTGCAGAGTCTGGTGAAACATCAGGAAGAAAAACTTCCAGAACACAGCCAAACAACCTGAAAAACTCACAACATCTATCAGATCCCGGCCGTGAAAGCCTTTAAGAATACATACCGTATTTGTAATACTATACTCTTAGCCCATCTACGGCAATGATAGATTTCTTCTAAATAATGTTGCATTCATGCCTTTTCATTCTTAAAGTAGGCCCACTATAATCAAAGAATAGGTCTTGATGATAATACAGTAGCTGTATTACACCAGATGATCTGTGGAATATATTGGTGTTTATGCCCTTTTTTATGGCTGTGATCTAAAGAATAGCTCCAAGCTTGTGTTTCACAGGAGCATGCAGACAAGTAGCAGATCAGGTCTACTTCTGAAATTTTGGCATGACCGTAGGATAGAACAAGTACAGTAGCTGTTGATAGCTCATGGGGAAGGGTGGCTGTCCCCTTGGATTCTTTGTGTTCAATTTGGCATTCCTACAATGTATTAATATATATTAAAAATAAGGTGTGCTATAATTCCAAGAAAGGAAGAGAAATAGAAAGTAGTGTATAGCATCCAGGATTATTCAAGGAGATGTGTGACTGCTGAAACTTCTAACAAAACCCCAGACCTTTCTTCAATAATCCACCCAGTGTGGTCATAGGGTGTAGCTGTTTCTTGGCCAAGAGAGAGACGTGCAAAACTTGTACCATCACCGTTAAACTTGTGTTTGCATTCTAGAATCTTTCTTTTTCCTCTTTCTTATCCAGTTTAGCTCTCTCTCTCTCTCTCTCTCTCTCTGTGTGTGTGTGTGTGTGTGTGTGAGTGATTACGGGTGAATGCCATCTTGTATGGGCTTTGAGTGACTAAGTCAGAATTAGGGCTCTAGGGTCTTTCTTTCTCTCTACCCTATATTTTCCCTCTTTTGTAAACTGAGGATATGGTGGTGCCAATGCCGTGTCTGGTGGCCTTTTCACTTTTGCCAGAATGGTGTTGGGGACCTGAGTAAAATGCTCCTATCTTTGTTCTCGGAGTGTTTGTCTGCCACATCCCCAAAAGTGATTGCTCTGTATGCCACTCCAAGTCATAAACATTTATGTTTCCTTATTTAAGAGAATGTTTTCCCCCCTCCCCCATGGAGATCTGGCAGTTCTCAAATACTGTACCATTTTGGATCTGGGCAGGGCTCACGCCCAGGTGTCCCCAGAAGGACAGGACAGGTTGGGTATCAGTCTATGCATCCTTGTCCAGGTCTGGTCTTGGTTCGGAGGCTTGTACAGATCCCTTGCCTTTGGCATCAGCCCATGTAGTACATAGCAGGCTACTTGCCAACCAGGAAAGTGTTAGAAACATTTTTCGATAAGGTTTTAGATGTGGTTGGACACTGTCTGCTAGAGAAAGTTGGTAGAAATGTGCAATTCTGCTCTGTACCTGGAAACCCTTGGTGTCATTTACTGTAGCTAGCTGGCAGCTAGTATTTTACAAAATGGAGAGACAGAGGCTATAAATACTGAGGATTTCCAGACTTTACACACACACACACACACATACACCTGTGGGCCTCAGGAAACAAAGACCTCACCTTGTTGCTCAGGAGGCCCACATTCTGTACTTGATCTCAGGATTGCCTTTCCCTTCCCTTTTGCAGCGGGGCTGCTCCTGTCAGCAGGAGAAAGAGCCCTTTATGTTAAACTGCAGTCGCTGCTGCTGCTGCACAGTAACCCCCCCCCCCGCTTCACTAAACCCTGGAGGGGATGAGGCCAGGTGCAGGAGGCTAGCATGGCACTCAGGTAACTAGGTACATTCACATAGCATTAAAAAGTACACGGTGTACGTCTCCTGAGCACTTGGGTGATTTCATGTTCTACCTCTGCCTGCCACGGTGTAGGTGAAAGCCATTTTAGGCAAGAACGAGCCATTTTTGACATATTTACCATGAACTACTTGTAAGTTTGGCTTTAATTTCAGAGAACCTTCCTCCCAGGCAAATATGTGCTGGGTCGTTGCAACACGTACAGCTCTTGGCCATGCTCTATAGGTCGGCAGCTTGGTGGTTCGAATCCCGGGTGCCACGCGGTGGAGTGAGCTCCCGCTGTGAAACCCAGCTCCTGCCAACTTAGCAGTTCGAAAGCTTGTAAATGCAACTACTGTAGATAAATAGGTACTGCCATAAAAATGGGAAGGTAAACAGTGTTCCGTGCGCAGAAATGTGTTCAGCCATGCCAGCCACACGACCATGGACTTGCACAACACAGGCTCTTTGGCTTGAAAACAGTGATGAGCACCGCCCCCTAGTGTCAGACACAACTAGCATGCATGTGCGGGGGGAGCCTTTACTTTTTTACTTGTAGTTGGCTTTAATTTCAGCGAGCGTTCCTCCCAGCTTTGCTTTGTTCTGGGTGCACGCGCTGTGTGTCATTTAAACCTTGCACACAGGCCTAGTTCACAAATAGGAAAACAATGCCATAATGCTATAAACTGAAGTGCTGCACCGTTGTAGCAAGGGTTGAAAACTTAAAATGCTGCAGGTGTTGGCGCTTTCATTGGCAATGTAAAGATGTACAATGGTAAGTACTTGGGATGGCAGCAATTAAGAAAAGCATCTTATTTCATTGTTCAAACACAAAATGATAACCCAAACAGAAATATCAATGGAAAATTTTTTTAAAAAATAAAGACAAAAGGCATAAGTTGAAATCAAATTATTGATAGAGGGTTCTGTATTTGACTGTTTTTGCAGTTTATCTCAGAATTACCAGTAAAAGAGGAATTCCTTAATGGGTTAGAGAGATTTTCTTTGTCATTCTTGACAATACAGTTTGCACTTGGTTCTTTTTCTGCAACCCAAAGAAGCCGCTGAGATAGATGTTGAAGACCTTTTTGATTTGTATAAAAATAAAATTGGGCCATGGGTTCTAGAAATTAGATATTTTGGAATGTAAGTATTGAAGTGCTGGGGAGAATTTGAAGGATCCAATTGGAATCTGGACTCAATGATGACACATTTATCTCCAGCCTTGATCAGAATTCTGGAGCATTCATTTGGCACTGTTTGTCCTCTTTCAACCTCTCCCTATACCCTGTCTTGCAATCATGAAGACTACTGCCCTAATTTGTAGACTGTCTGCCATAAATGTCAGAGACGAAGGTACTAGGCCTGTTTCTGCTATGACTAATATTTTTTTCCTCCTTACTTTCTCCTTGTTATTTTTTATGACTTCTATGGCCTGACCTAATTTCATGGTCCACCTATGTATATGTTTAAAACAGTTTATTAGTATGGTAAAAAGGCAAATTATTATGAGTGACATCTAGGGGAGCAATTTCCTTGGTAGCACAAGTCCTTTTAGGACTTTTTTTGCTTGTAATATTTAAGAATAATGAGTTTTTTGTTTGTTTTTGAATATCCAAAAATGTGAAGGTTTCCTCTATGACGTATTTTCTCTCTGTTGTACTTTGTAAGGGCTCTTTACACTTCAAACAAATAGGTACTAGGGACCATTCATAAATTAATTATATCTCAGGTCACTATGATTTTTCCTCCACCGATTCGAGAGCATATATTCCAAACCCCATTGTTACAGCTACGAAATTTTAATAACAGTGTTCAGTGCCATATTGAGCACTGAAGACTGAGCAAAACAGTGGCTGTCCCTGAGTTAGTAATTTGTCTATACAGTATCTACTTCTGTCAACTTATACAGTGGTACCTTGCATAAAGGAATTAATTTTTTTCCAAATGGAATTCTGTTCAGCAAATTTTCCTTTGTACAAATTTCCCATAGGAATGCATTGAAAACAGAGTAATTCCTGATCGTGACCATTTTTATGTTGTACGGATTCTCCCCATAGGCGATTCTGTTAAGTAAATTTCCCCTATCTCAGAATTTTTTTATGTTGTACAGATTTTATGTTATACAATCTGTTTGTTATATGAAGGTCCACTGTATTCATTTTATATCAGTTGGCAGAAAATGTGAAAGTTAAGTTTTTGGATTCTAACACAAAAGTTGGCACTGTTAACCTCTGCAACAATGCAACATCTGTTTCAAGATTGTTCAGTTCTTCCACCCTTAAGAACAACTATAGCTTTCAGACTGCCTTGAAGAGGAGAAAGGCCTATCTAAACCAGTTTTAAATTTTTCATGTGGATACACCCTGTGCGTTAGCAAAGTTCGTGTCTTTTTCTAGTTCTGCTTAGGCAAGTAAAGTAAAGAGACAGACTGCCTTTACATCCTGTTCCGTTTTACAGTGTTGATCTTATCCTGGTTCACTGCCCTGGGCCAGCCAATGTCAACAGGCTGATTCTGATGGGAAACTTCTTAGGCTTCATTATTTGTAGAAAAGGCACGTTCCTCTTAAACAGGAACTTGTGTATGTCAATGACGTGCGTGAGTCAAACCTCTTCCTTGTGACATGGGCTGTAATAATTAAATCTCCTTTTGAGCCCAGCTTCTGTTCTACAGTTTATAGTTTTGTCCATTTGATGGACAGTATAGGACAACAGGAACTCGGGGGTGAGGGTGTGTGTGTGGGGGAGGAATCAGGTGTGTTAATTCAAGGGATCTCATCACAAAAATAATTTGTTCTGTTATATATGCTGTGTCTTGCTTTTACTTCTAGTTTCGAAGGATTGTTAGCTGCCCAGAGTGTCCTTCGGCCAGATGGGCGGGATAAAAATGTAATCAATCAATCAATCAATCAATCAGTCAATCACTAGGGCCATCCCTGTCAAGCATCTTACGGCCATGAGGTGCCTGGTGAAAACAAGACAGCAGCTCATGGCTAGATTGTCAGACCATTTCCAGCCATATGAACCTTCCCTTGTGTTTGTGTGTTGTGTCATTACAGTTGTGACTGATTCTTTGTGATCCCATGTCCATGGAGTTTTTCTTGGCAGGAGTACTGGAGTGGCTTGCCAGTTCCTACTCCAGGCTCCTCCAGCACCTCATATTTCCTGGTGGTCTCCCATCCAAGTACTAACCAGGGCCGACCTTGCTTAGCTTCCACAATCAAGCAAGATCAGATGTGCTTAGGGCATCTAGGCCTGAATCACCAGTAAACTGCTGGAAGGCAAGAAATCAGTGGAGGTAGTTCCTATCACACTCATAAGTTGCACAACTGGACTGTAATAGGAGATAGATGTGCTGAATCATCATAATCACATCCTCCCCCTCATCCTCATAGAACTGGGACCCCATGGGTCATTGAGTCAAACCCTTATCAAGAAGGCACAGTGGGGAATCAAACTCCCAGCGTCTGGCTCTGTGGCCACATGCCTGAGCCACCAATTACCTAGCAACAATTCGCCCCTGAAAATTAAGTTTGTTGACTTACGGTGGCAAGTGAAGTCATCACTGGTCTGTTCATTTTCTTTGTAAGCTCATAAGTAAACTTCAGGGTTACTTCTTAGAGCTGAACTATGTTCTAAAGTATCTGTCTGTCTGAATTTTTATATTGTGTATGTGTCTGTATGTATGATTTTATGGACGTTATGTTACAGTAGGACCCCGGCATCCGCTGGGGATTGATTCCAGGCCTTCCCGTGGATAATGAAAACAGTGGATAAGAGAGAACGCCGGCCCACCCACCCCCAAACCGCTGTTTCCTGACAGCAGCTTGCTTTATGACTGCTGTTTTGAGACAGTAGCTTGCTTTATGGACGTTGTTTGTGACAGTAGCTTGCTCTACAGCTGCTGTTTGTGACAACAGCTTGCTTTACACCTTGCTTTGTGGCTGCTGAATTATTTATTTTTTTCCCCTCTGCCAGCCATGAATAACTGAATCAATGGATAATGAATCAGTGGATACGGGGGTCCTACTGTATGTGCTTTAACGTCAGAATTGACTTGTGACAACACTGTTAAGTCAGACATTTAAGGAGCAGTTTTACCAGTTCTGTCTCTACTCTTGCCATGAATCTCCATAGCTGAGCAGGGATTTGAACCCTTATCTCCTGAAGCCTGCTCTGTCATACTACCTATGACACTACATTGATCTAGAGCAGTGATGGCGACCTTTTAGAGACCGAGTGCCCAAACTGCAATTCAAAACCCACTACCGTAATTTTTTTTGCAAAGTGCCAATACAGTAATTTAACCTGAATACAGGTGGCTGTGAAGGGGCGATGTCGGGTGCCCACAGAAAGGACTCCGAGTGCCACCTTTGGCACCCGTGCCATAGGTTCGTCAACACTGGTATAGGACAACAGGCACTCGGGGTGGGGTGGGGGGGATGAATCTGGTGTGTTAATTTAAGGGATCTCATTGCAAAAATAATTCTTGATGTTATATATGCTGTGTCTTGGTTTTATTTCTAGTTTCGAAGGATTTTTACTGCCCAGAGTGGCCTTCGGCCAGATGGGTGGGATAAAAATGTAATCAATCAATCATTCAATCAATCAATCTTTCACTAGGGCCATCCCTGTCAAGCATCTTACAGCCATGAGGTGCCTGTTGAAAACATGACAGCAGCTCATGGTTAGATTGTCAGATCATTTCCAGCCATATGAATTTCCCCTTGAATGTGTGTGTTGTGTCGTTATAATCGTGACCAGCTCTTCGTGACCTCATGTCCATGGAGTTTTCTTGGCAGGAATACTGGAGTGGTTTGCCAGTTCCTACTTCAGGCGCCTACAGCATGTGGTATTCCCTGGTGGTGTCCCATCCAAGTACTAACCAGAGCCGACCCTGCTCAGCTTCTGAGATCAGGCAAGGTTGGATGTGTTTAGGGCATCTAGACAGCACTGAACCTTCCCTTAGATTATAATAATCTCCTCCCTCTGTATTCCTCTCTTTAAAGAGAACTGATAGCCAGTGAGAATGCAAGGCATGGCCATTCCGGGGGCTTTCCCCTGATTCTACTCACAATCGTATCACATATTTATAGCAGAGTAACTCTACTAGTATTAACTGTGTATGCCTAAATCTGGATCCATCCTTTGGTAGTTTGGACGAAGGAGCTTACACAGCCAGGGTGCATGTGACAAGCAGTCCATGGTTCAGCTTCCAGCACGCCACATGGCTTTTCTTGTCATAGATGTTTTGGTGCATAAAGTTCAGACAGAGTAGGGAGGTTGTGCTTCGGGATGAGCTGGGAAAACTTTGAGCTCTCCTTATCTCTGCAGATAAACTATTCAGAAGCCATAGCAAAAGGAAACCACAAGCTTACTCCCAGCTCACCCTGCTTGTCTGTTTTTCCTAGAATACTCTGAACTCTCCTTTCTGCTAAGCTTTAACTTA
>JAHTLZ010003526.1:15293176-15329268 GCA_023846285.1 Phrynocephalus versicolor | reverse complement strand
TTTTCCTAGAATACTCTGAACTCTCCTTTCTGCTAAGCTTTAACTTAAGGAGTGCTCTTGGCTGTCCAGATGGAGTTTACGTCCCCCCCCCCCCCATCAGCCCTTCCTAGCTTGGCCAGTGGTAAAGTTTGGAGTCGTAGATGAAGATTATTGAGTGGGTCAAAGGATGCTCACCTCTGGTTTACAAGTTTATTTTTTCCCTTCCTGAAAATGTAGTTTGGAAACTTTTGTGATTCCTCCTCCAACGTACAGCTCATTTTTAATATACCCAGTGCATTTCTTTTCATACTCTGGCTGTTGTGGAATCTTCTCTTTAAAAAAAAATCATTTGGGAAGGAACTGTGGATCTAGACGCCTTTGTATCAAAGTTCCTGGTGAGATTTCCAAGCGATCTGTGCGGTGTTTTCCTTGACCTATGCCTCTTGCCCGTACAGCTCTTAACAGTGCAATCCTAGGCATGGCTACTTGGAAATGCAACGAAATGATCGAGTCCCAGTGTTGTTAAGGCTTGCTGGCTGGAGAGCTCAGTTTAGGTATCTCGCCAGGGAGACAAAGGTTGGGAGTTCAGTTCTCCCATTGTGCTTTTCAGGAGAAGCACCAGTCTGGGTAAGCCTTGGGTAAGCTGCACAGTCTCAGAGCACCCCAAGAAGAAGGGAATGGCAAACCGTACATTCTCTACCTAGAAAGCCCTGCAAAGCGTTGCCATAAATCAGAATGGACTTGGCAGCACAAGATTATTCATGTTTAAGCTTCTGTTTGACATCTGTTGCAGAGCATAGTTTTGTTTGAATTTAGAAGTCCAGGCCAAATTAGTTTACATGTCTTTAAACCAGAATCTTTCTTTCTTTCTTTACATCAGAATGTCACATGAGTTTATAAAATGGATGCATGTGTAATAAATACAGTAGTACCCTCGTATCCATTGATTCAGTTATCCATGGTTGGCAGAGGGAAAAATAAATAAATAATTCAGCAGCCGCAAAGCAAGCTGTTGTCACAAACAGCAGCTGTAAAGCAAACTATTGTCACAAATAGCATCTGCAAAGCAAGCTACTGTCACAAACAGTGATCATCAAGCTGCTGTCAGGAAACAGCAGTTTGGGGATGGGTGGGCAGGCGTTCTCTCTTATCCATGGTTTTCATTATCCACAGGAAGGCCTGGAACCAATCCCCAGCAGATACCGGGGTCCTACTGTATAGGTAAAATTAAAAATAATTTACATTGCTAAGATAATTAGACTGTTTTTAACCAGAGGTGGGCTGTTTCAATAACATCATCTTGGACAGTTGGCAGATTTTCTTTTGTACACATGGCAGGCCATAAATTGCATGAATGTAAGTGTTTGAATTTCTCTCCAGAATTGAACCAGGTAAGCCCCTTGGATCAAAAGAATGGCAAAGTAAGAGGCAGCAGCAGCAGCCAGCCTATTGTGAGACATTGCCTCCCTATTTAAATTATTTAGCTGTACTTTCTAAATGTTCAGCAAGAGATTAAAAAAATCAACATATGTGAATTTCAGCGTTCTTTATTGGTAATTAATTAATGTAGTGAGATTTTAGTGCCCCTAATGGGAGTACAGTACAGAGCACATTTTGCTTAGCAAAGAGGGGAAAAACCAAATCCAGATGAACTGATGCCTTATTCCTGTCAGCAAAATATTATTACCTCATCTGCAGTTTCAGGAGCTGTTTCTCTTTCAGAACTGCTCAGGGATGATTTGAGAGGAAAGGAGGATAATTCAGCTTCACTCTGACCTCAGACTCAAGACGGCTTTCCATTTTCACTCTTTTCCTTTCCGCTGAATTTAGGATTAGGCCTAGAAGGGAACCCACAACTGGGACTACAACTGTTGTGTTTTTTACGTGTGTCTTCCTTATTTTAGGTGGCTTACCTTCCACATTGCTGCATAATGCTCCTCTGTCATAGGAGGTATGTCCAGGTCTACTGCCACATAGAGAAAGGGTTGAATATTTAGCTCCCATCATCCCTCACTGTTGACTTAGGTTGAAAGAAGATGCAGATGCACTACAGTTGGAACACCAGATGTTCACCAGGCCTATTTTAGAATGATGAAGGAGAAGTAGCCATTTTGGAGCAAACTCCAGTGAAGGGAATAGTCATTCCCCACCTCCACCATCATTCAGTTACTCTCAGAGGCTGGTAGGATAGCTTAGGCTGATACTTCACGTCCATCTCATCACTGTTCACGGTCCTGCTTGGGACCGGTATGAAGTAATCTAACCGCACGTCCATTGCGGGACGAGGGGAGTTTGTCCTGACCACTCCCCCTGAACTGCAATTTAAGCAGGATGAGAGATTCCCCTCCCTGGCGTCGGGAATCTGCTCATCACGCTTCTCGTGGCCGTAAGGTAAGGCTCGTCACACAACATGCTGTTCTCCATCTAGTGGCAGGAGTGCGAAGTGCCATTCGCCAGTACATTCTCTATGCAGTCAGCAACGCAGCGCAGAGAGATTAAAAGACAAATGCCTCAAACTTAGCTCCCTAACGCATTGAAGGGAAGGCTTCGGAGAATCGAAACATCAAAAAATGGAAGGTCGGGGCCGAAAAAAAACACAGAGAACAAAGGCATGGAATTACACATCTCATCGCGGAATGAGGACATGCGGTAACAGTCATGGTGGTATCATCCATCACGCCCATGCGTACACGGGAACAGGGACAGAACCGGAAGAAGACCATGTGACTGCGCCTGACATCAACACGCAATGAACTTCCTCCCGGGACGAGAATGGACGTGAAGTAGCCATCATAGTGGTTTAGATATCTGATTACAGAGTTTGGGAGTTTGATTCCTCAGTTGTGCCTCCTGGGAGAATAGTCAGACTGGGCAACTTGTACAGTCCCAGGGTTCTTCCAGAAGAAGGAAATGATAAACAACTTCTCAGTTTGCCAAAAAGTTTGCTACAAGTCAGAATTGACTTGAAGGCAAATTGTCGTAGTCACGACTACGTTTATTATTAAGTAGGGTTAGGAGTGGAGGAGGGGGATACGAATACTGTGGTTATATTTCCCAGAAATAGATATATGTATGATCAGAGCATTGGCAGGTTTCTGGAGGAACATCTGTTCCTCTCATTTTGAGGTAGTTGTATTTCAAACAAGCCAGTTACGTGTATCAGTTGCGTTTCTGTATTTCTCTCTCCTTCTGGTTTCTTATAGCTAAAGTTTCCTTTCTCTGACATATGCTGTGCCTTTGTGTTCTTGCCGTTTTCCTCACAGCTGCATTTGTGATCCCAACGGTGTGCATGCTTGCTTGCTTTCCATACAAAGTGTGATGTGCATGTTCTCAGAGCTTTTATACATATTTTTAAAAAGGCCTCCCTTTTCTTTCTTTCTTTTCTTTTTTGAGAACTGGACACACTGTGTATTTCTCTTGCACATTAATCTTGTACAGATGCTCCTTTTCTTAAAAGAGGAAAAATTGATAAAAGAGCATGGATAAAAAGATAACTTTTTGTGTGTGTCAGGAGGAGGCTTTCCCCCCCCCCATCCCTCCCCGCAAAATATGCAGGGCCCAACCAACTTGGTGGGAAAAAAAATGTGAAAATGAATTGGTTTCTTGCTTTAACTTTCTCAGTGCCCAGACCTGTCTCGCCTTAAACCCAAAGACCACCCCCAGATATAGAAAAATACTTCATTCATAAGTTATGCTCAGCCAATAACAAAGGACCTTTTCACTAAGCAAAGGGGGGGAGGTAGCAACCTGGCGCCTGCTGGCCCTCCAGATGTGAGATTCCATTGTGAGCACACACACCAAACTCTAGCCTTCTCTCCTCTAGCAGCTGGAAAATCTTACTCGCTTGCGGCTCCCTCAAGGCAGAACTCAGCAGCAGAAAAATAAGCCTCCTTGTTTTGGTAGGGGAAAGAAAGGGGTGGGTGGGAAGCTCTCCTATGAGCAAATGTGTTGGGATTAGGTGGGACCTGGGCAGGCCCAGAACTGGAAATGTTGCGAAGAGAAGGCCTGTGTGGAGTAAGGTCGGCAGCTTCCCCAAATAAATTTACATCGAGTTAACTCTGTTGCTTCTTCGTCAGCAACTGGGTAGAATATTTCCTGAATGCTAGGCCTCCCTCCCAAACAGTTTTCCCAAATAAAGGAACGAGAAATTGCAGCCATAGTAGCTCTGGACCTTCTGGATTTATTTCGGGTGGGAGGTGGGGGAGGGAATCATAACTGGTGGTGATGCTTAGCCAGGATTTACCAAAATGCTGTTTCCAGAGGCTTTTTATGGTCTCTCCTTCTGATTCCACTTCTTTCTTTCCCCCCCACCTCGCACCCCCAGCAAAGGATGGTGGCTCCAGAATGAGACCCTAACCAGCTGCCCCCAATCTTTGCAAAAACGTAGGAAAATGTGGCTTTTCTCACTTGATCTATTGGGCGTTATTAAGGCTGAGGGTAAAATAACTGGCGAATGACCCAAAGCCCCAAACTTGACTATCCCAGTGAAGCATTATAAAGGATAAAGACCCACTTCTGTTCCAGTGCAGCTGCCAAGATGAATTTAGGATGTTTTCCTTCCGTTTTAGATTAATCGCATCTAGATTAGCCTGGGGCTTTTAGAGGAAAAGACTTGATCTAATTTAATCTTTATTCTTTCCATTTTGCTGCGACCCAGAAAAGCCACTCTTTGGACGGATGTAGCTGTCTAGTCTGAAAGAATCTCGTCATTCTCAGAAGCCCACTGGATGCATCAGTGAGATGGCCTCTCCTCTTTGGGGATTTGCTGAGAAATGGAATGCAGAGGAACAGCGGCAAATGTAATTCAAAAACAGGAATTGCTGCTTGATCGCAAAAGGACTAGAAACATTGGCAGGTCATGCAAGCAAAATTAGCTTGCAAAATTATAATGCTGTTCCAGGTGGCGGCGGTTGGGGGCGGGCGGGGGGGAGAGGATTCAACAGAGGGGAAAAATAGGAAAAATTGCATTTCGGAAAGCAATGCAAGGCTAGTTATGGGTGACACATGAACTTCCAGAGCTATATCAAAGAAGGCACTAAGAAAATTCACAGGCATTTCAGTCTCATTTCTGTACTCTCAAAACAACAGCTGTGTTTGGTTCCTTGCCTGCAACAGGCCTACCTTCTACCCTTCTGTTGCACCCCACCTGTGGAATCATGGCTACATTACTGTTCATTCGCATGAATAAAATGTTGTGAAACTATGTACTGCACTTATAACTGGGAGAGGATTCGTAGTGCTTATTTTAGTAGGCCCCGAGCCTCATGTGCCATGATTCATACTGAGGAAACCCTTGTAGGGCAGTCTGGGAGATTATGACAAACCCTCACTAATTAATTATTCGATGCTTGCTTCCAGCTGGAGACGAAGGTGACTGTTTCTGACGCAAAATAAATAAAATTAGTGTCACTTTTGTGTTTTTTAGATTATAACTTCCATAATTCCCCTGACAGCATAGCCTAATCAAAAATCATAAACAGTATCTTTAAAATTGTGAGAGAGCATGTAATTAAACTGTGAAAAAGAACTACCTCGCTTGTTGATATATTGTTTTTGTAACACAGTTTCCCCTCTCATTGCTGATAAATCACAATTCTATATATACATTGTCAAGATAGAATTATGTATATCAGGTTTGGACTCCAGCTGGCCTCTTGAACCCATGATGGAAAAATATATGTAAAATGCTACAGTGTAGTGTCTCCCATTAGCACGAAGGCATGATCACTATCAAAGCTTGACTCCTACATTTAAAATTTTCTTCGGCATTTAAATCTTATTTTATTCTTACACCTTGTTTTAAGGAAAGGAAATGTGTTGCCTTCAGGCACGCTATTCTGTTGTGGACAGCTTGAATTTCCACTGGACTGCACTCTTCAGGGTTTGTATGTGGAGTTCTGTGAAGGTAGAAACCAGTTAGCAATCTTTCCAGCGCCAGTACTGTGAGGACAAACAAGTGGATACCAGTTCATATCTAACCCAAACGCCCCCTGGAAGTAAAATTTACTCATCAGAAGCAATCATACTTTGGACACGTCAGAAGAAGTCAAGATTCACTGGAAAAGACAATAATGCTGAAGACTTTCAAATGAGCAGGACAAGAAAATGATTGGACATGAGATGTGTTGACTCACAAACAAGTCTGAAGCCCTTTGTTATTTGAACAAATGAATAGGCAATTTTAATCCAAGTGTTTAAACATGTGAACCTAATCTGTCACAGATGTGGGGCTCAAAAAGTCAAAATCCTTGAGGGCTATTAATTCTTTCTTTTTTTTTAATTGGCAGGGATAGTGGCTAATCTCCAACCTTCTTCTACCTCACCATCCAGGTTAAAGCTGCAGTAGATGAGATACTGATTCCACATCCAGAAACAGTGTGCCCTTAAGGGGAAACCACCCTCTTAAGAGGAAACTATCCAACCATTCCCTCAATCCACATTTGGCAAATGAGTCTCTTGTTTGTTTTGCAGTAGGTCAATTGAGAGATAGCAGGCTTTTGTTTGCATGTTTCAGACACATAACTGTGAAAGATCTTTCAGCTTAGATGAAGAGGTATCTAAGGGGAGGTAATGACATTTGCCTTAACCCAGGCATCTCCAAAGTCAGGCCCGAGGGCCAAATGCAGCCCGTTTTCAAATTTAAAGTGGCCCACAGCCTCTTCTCCCTGCCAGCTCAGCCTGTCACACATCCTCACCAGCTGGCCTCTCTCCATACCAGATGTCAGCTTACAGTTTTACAGTTTGCCTGCCTTCCCTGCCTCCTTCTGTCCCCCCCCTCCAGCCACCTGCCCAGCCTACCCGCCCCGGCTCTGTTGCTGCAGCATCCTCCCTGCCTCCTTGCATGTCCTCTCAGAGTTCAAGTATTATATTTCCAGCATCTTGATTATTTAGCATTTCTTAAATAAAGTTTTTTTTAATGCATGCAGGGGTATTTGGTAAAGAGTGTTCATGTGTTCTATCTGTTGTCTGAAATGCTACTTACTTACTTACTTACTTACTTACTTACTGCTCATCTGGTCTAAAAAGGTCCCCATAATGTTGGTGGAATTAAGCTAAGTTCTGGAAAGAATATGATAACTATGCCATTTGTGATGGTGAATTGGGAGAAGCTATTCCAAGCATTAGGGTTGTTGTCCCGCATTACCTAATACAGGATTTAGAATTTTAGCCCTCCAGGTGATGTTGAATTACAACTTGTTGACCTATGCCGACATAACCAGGGATGACAGCAGCAGCAAAGAGAGCTTGGAACAATCTTGTTGCAAGTAATGAATTAATGGTATTTAACTCCTTTCCCTAAGATAGCTCTGTCACATTATAACTAGTGTAATGTAATGAGGGCACAGTATAGTATCCCCTTTTGTGCTGAAATTGTAATCTTGCATGTTACATGGCTTCACTAAATGGTGGAAGTATGACATGGGACCAAGCCACCTAGATACCCTGAGCACATCCGATCTTGTCTGATCTTGGAACTGGCAAGCCACTCCAGTATTCCTGCCAAGAAAACTCCATGGACATGGGGTCATGAAGAGTCGGTCACGACGGTAAGGATAGAACACCATGGCACGTGACCAGTGAATGGTGATTCATACTCTGTTGTGGGATGCTGAAGTGAAAAAAAAGTAATTCTAGTATTTTATACAGTATTAAGGAAATGTGTGTCCTACCACAAGCCGGAGGCTTTAACATTTAAGATTTCAAAAGAAATAATTAAAGTAATTAAGAAAGCTTGGTACCTTTAAGGCTAACAAGTATTATTTGGTGTCGGGCTTCATGGATGTAGCCCATTTCTGAGGCTTATAATTACATTTAATTTTCTGACATCCATGAACAAAGTGCTTCTTTTAACATTACAATAGCAGCTAGCTACATTTGAGGATTTCAGACCTTGGCTGTATCGAACAACTTTTTTTTTTTTTTTTTTGGAAAAGCAGCTTTCTTAGTTCTGGCTTCAGGCCATCAATATCTGGACTCTGGTTGTCCATTCCCACCCCAAGCCAAAATTGGCATGCACCTGAATTTCTTATGGACTAACTCATTTTAAAAGCTCCATGAGGGTTATCCCAGGATTCCATATTGTTGAGGAGTTTGCCTCACAGAGGACGGGCAACTTTTAAACTTGATTCAGACTTGATTTAGATGTTCCATGCTGACATCATTTCTCAGCTGAGCCTTTGTGTCTGGAAAAAACCCCTGGAGCCATTCAAAAGCGCATGCCATTAACTGCAAACTAAGTTGTGGAACTGTCTAGTTAATAACAGAAGCGGTGTTAAAGGAGGTAGTGGTTGATAACTGTCCATCTCAATGCCACTGCCAGTCAGAAATAGTTTTCGGCCACGTTCATGATGCAACCAAGGGCATCCTGTTCCCCTGCAGGTTTGAAGATCAAAGGATATCACCTTTACCAGGTTATGATGTTGCTAGTGAGCACTGAAACACATTAATCCTTCCTTAGGGTTCCTAGTCTTGGTCTGCTAAAAGGCTCAACTTGATGTCTTTGAGGCAGTCCTCTCTGTGCTACAGACCGTTTCCTGGTCCTTTGATGTATGAGGTGGAGAAACTTATCATTGTGCTTCTCATCCATGTGTTGTTCTGGACACTTCCATTCAGTCAGTGTTTTCCAAATACAGTACAGTGGTACCTCTACTTACAAGTTTAATCTGTTCCAAATGCATGCTCTTAAGTCGAACAACTCTTAAGTAGAGCAGCCCTATCTAAAAAAATAAAAATAAATAAATAAATAAGTAAATTGAAAAAAAATGTATGTAGAACAAACCACATCTAAAATTTGTAAGGTAGCAGTTAAAACACCAAATTTTTTCGTTCTTAAGTTGAGCCGTGCATAAGTAGAGGTATCACTGTAAGTGTGTGTGTTGCATTGTTACGTGAACGACTCTTCCTGACCCCATGTCCATGGAGTTTTCTTGGCAGGAATACTGGAGTGGTTTGCCAGCTCCTACTCCAGGCGCCTACAGCACCTGGTATTCTCTGGTTGTCTCCCATCCAAGTACTAACCAGGGCCGACCCTGCTTAGCTTCTGAAATCAGACAAGATCGGATGTGCTTAGGGCATCCAGGCAGCTGCCGCTGTAAGCAGCTGTGTTAATTAATGATGTGATACTACAATGGAAATGGTAAAGATGAAATGCTTTACAAAAATTGGCATTTCTTACAGGTTAAACAAGTGCACATTGGAAGATTTGTCCTCTTTGGCCCTCAGTCCTATCTTGGCCATAAAAATCTTATTGCTTGACTCACTTTAAAACTATAGTTCTCTCAAGTGTGATGTAGGCCTCCATACATGTTCTGGGTAAAGTATAAACTTCTGCCTTAAATTTCAACCTGCCCCAAACGGTGTCCCCATTCCTTTATTTGGAAATGTAGATGGTTTTTATTTAGGACTAAGAGTAGGACCTTCCTTTTCTTCCTTTAAGGAAACCGGCTTTAGCAAAGCCAGTCTTTGCTGCATTTAATCTGTTTGACAAATTGTAGGCAGGTTACATGGGGGGAGAGGGAGTGTCTCAAATGTCCCCTAGTCAGCTTGATTTGAACATCAAAGCAGCTTCCTTTTCATGGTGGTTCCACACTCATGGGGCTTTCCCCTATCTATATATCCCTGTATATTTTTCTCTTCCTGTAGCATTCTCTGAGAATTGACTTCTTCAGAGTTGCGTCATTTGAGATAGCATATGTGATTCTACTGAAAGTATTTTGCTACTTGTATTTTATTTTTCACGCTAGCTGGGATTTGCTATTTTCAGCTATCTGTGTTGATATTTGTGACTGTTGACTGTTTTTCTTATGAATTTTGTAATGTTTCTTTTTGTTGCAGTTTTGGATTTCTCATCAAAAATTATTAGCACATTAGAAGTACAGAGATCCGCAGAGGAGAATAGCAACAAAGTTCCCCAGAGTCCACCCCCTTATTCATTTACTGGCACTTAGAGTCTCAGTAACTCATTCTGAGAAAGGAGGAGAGAGAATAAAAAACAGTTATTTGCTTTCAGTTGCTTGAAATTACAGATTTGGGTATCCTGCTTTCTTTACTTCATATACGGTATGCTAGTAACCAACTAAACAGAACAACAGTAACAAACAACTGCCACCAACCAATGAAAAGGAGAGATAGAACATACAGCAGAGATATGAGACTCTCTGAATTCCAGAAGCTGGAAGGAATGATTGGTTAGTGCCCAGAAAAGTCCCTCCATCTCACTCTACAAATAGCACAGGATGATGTAAATTCAACTCTACCACTTTTATTTTCTTGGGATCTAAAAGGCATTGAGAATATTTTATATTAAATGAACATAGGTCTGTCAGATAGGTTGCTGCATCTTCCTTATCCTAGTCATGCATAAAATGGAGAACATTTCCTAATGCTATTACATGATGGGTAAAACATCTGTTGAATCTGTGCATGGCATTACACTCTCTCTTTCATCTTGATGTTTATTGAGGATGATAATTTTAAGATCCACAGTCAGAACTTTGAAAAAGTTCCTTCTTTTTACTATAGTTCCCAGATTCCTTCAGTGAGGATGGGCATTGGATAATACTGGCTAGGAAATGGTGGAAGATGCAATCAAGAATATTTTTTCCAAGCTCTGCATGGAAGGGTGGGTGTATTTCCTCCTTTGGTGATGCATGTCATTCCAAGAACTAAATAACTCCATGTACCTTCCTGTGATCTGCCCTTGTACAGAGCAAAAGGAAGTCCAAAGGTGCTACAGATAGACATACAGATATCTTGCCGAGGAAGACTTTCAGACTTCAGTCTTCACAGAAGTGAGGGCTCAGCCCAGGTTGACAAGACTCATTTTTAAGTGAAGACATGATCTAGATGGTTTAATTTAAAAGAGAGGGCAGTTGAGTAAGAATAGGACTTTTAGAAATTATTTCTTTGACCATGTAGCCCATATTTCTCCATTCTGAGAGTTCTGTCTTACATTTGCACACTTTATTGTGCCGGAGCCCCCCACCTCTGTTGAGAGATGGGTTTTCAGTACTCATATGAATGGCTTCCCTGACCCCTCTCTCAAACCACCTATCCTCTATGTCTAATACTCATCTTTGACTGAGTGCCCTTTGTCCTTCAACCCAGACCAGATATGCCGGCTCCTGGGTTGTGAGTACTGAAATCCCCAGACAAATCAAGAATACTTCACATCTCCACCTACAAGGCCATGGCTAACGACTCAAACTTTATGGGTGTTGGGAAGGTTGTAAAGGTGGGCCATTGTCCGCCTAATGAGTCTATTCAGGCCATTGTTCATCTTATGAGCCTGTTTCAAACCAGGGTGACATGAGGTCAAAGTGAACTTTAAAATGGAGGAATTGCAACTAGCTTTCCTCAGACTGACAAAGCTGTTTGGATGAACAGTGAAACGTTTCAGTCTCTCAAGAAAAGAAGTCCAGTTACCATGACTCAACTTTCAGATAAACTCACCTTGATGATTGAGAATCTTCATCCCAGAGCTGGGTAGGATCAGTGTCTCATCTAGCCAAGGTTTATAATCTCAGACTTGGGTTATCTTCAGTAAGAGAGCTAAGTTACCTTGCTTTCTGACCTTTCTCTGACAATAAATCCTACCCATATTAATTATGAAATAAGATCCACAATGTTCAAGTGGGATCATCTCCCTTATTTAAGTTTGTAGCATCAATCGGTTTTAACTGCATTTATTTTGGATAATACTATTAAACTTTGATACCTGGTATGTTGTAATGGATAAAGAGATGAACCAGGTCTATGGAGATCAGGATGTGAATGCCCATCATGGAAACTCACTGGAGGACAAGAACTTATAACACTACCACTTAAATATCACCCTTACCTTCAAAGTGCTATTAGACTTGCTATAAGTTGGTTTGGATTTGACTGCACATAGTAAGAACAACTCAACTTGAGTAGTGGCAATGCCTTCATTCACATAGCATGCTAGCATATTTGTTGACATAACAAAGTAATGCAATTGGGAGAGAATGATCTGATTCCTTCTATTGGCAAATAATGCTGCTGTCATGCTGGTTTTAGTTTACCCAGGGAGTATTTCTGTCCCATCAAGTGGAGCAGGGTTGGAAATGAATGGAGTGAATGAGTCAAGGGGGACTTAAATGCCAAAGAAAATAAAGGAGGGCATGTCCCCATCTGGTACAACAAAATTGAAGATGTGTTCCTTGTATGCTTAGAACATGTTTTCAAATATCATTCATGCTCCTGAAGAAGAAGATTCTGAATTTGTATTCACCTTAGGTCAGAAGTCTCGACGTTTTTCTGGCTTCCCTGTAGGCAGATTGTTTGAACGCTGTGATTTCAGCAGCACCAGCCCTGCCATTAGTCAGAGTAGGCAACAGATGTCATTAGTTTAACTTATGATTACATTTCTTGATTTTGCTGTGAGGAATGGGAAAAGTTTCTTTTGAGATCACAGCCTGAGGCTGGCAGTTTGATTCCTCACTGGGCCTTCTGAGAGAAGAGCCAGCCAGTGTAGTCATGGGCAAGCTGTGTGCTTCCCCTCAGAAGAAGTGAAATAAGTAGTAAATCACTTATGAGTAGGGATGGGCAGGAAAGGAAAAACGAAATGCTGTTTCATCATTTCGCTATGTAATGAAACAAAACGAAACAAGAAAGCAGCATTTCGTTATACATGAAATAATACAGTGGTTTTTCCATTAAAACAAACCGTTTCATTCCATCGTTTCGGGCTCCTGCTGAGCTGTCAATGGCTGGATCCCTTTTAATCTGGCCCTAAACCTAAGAAATGGGGGGGGGGGGGGGCAGAGCAATCACCGGAACTGCCCTCATTGACAGCTCGGCAGAAACCCTTTAAAAATGGCTCCCGGAGTCCCAGGCACCATATCTGGTGCCTCCAGGACACAGGGGAGCCATTTCATTTCGTTTTATTTTGTTTCATAAGAAAATTAAAAAAAAATTCATAAGAAATGAAATGAAAAAATGGGGGTGAGCGTGAAATGAAACATTTTTCCATTTTGTGCCCATCCCTACTTATGAGTAAAACCCTGGAAAGAGTCGCTCTAATAAATAAGTCCTAATTGACTTGACACCACACGGTTATTTATCACAATGATTATAATAAGGGTGAGAAAGGGTGTCATTTGCTGTTTTGCCTCAGGCATCAGAAATATTGAGCTGACCCTGAATATTGAAAAGCTGGAATTGCAAGCTAAACTGGTGCAACCAAACCAGAGAGTCAAGTATTTACTCCCACCACCACCCCCTTTCCCCTGTCATCTTTCTCTTCTACCTCTCAGAGGTCAGCAGTTGATGCTTTTAGTTCAGACGCTTGTTCACCCAGTTCTTTTATTAACTCAGAATCTGCTTCAGGCAAGGAGAGTCCAAGAGGTTAAATGGTGAAAGCTGCAAGGAATGAGCATAATATTTATCCTAAGGTTGCAGCCAAACGATTGGCTTCAGATTCTGGGTTGCCTGTGCATGAGGATCAGGAATTTCCTGCTTTCTTCATGGACTAGAATTGTAAAATGGAGAGAGGTTAGAAGAAAGCTAATCCACTCTCCACTTCTCTGTTTAGGAGCCTCTGGATATAGGAACGTAGGATAATTCAAGTTAACCGTGGCAGCTATTATAACCACACAATTGTGTTGCTTTGAGAAATTGTATGACATGGAAAATGTTGGCCACGTGGTAAATGTAATTCTATTTTCTGAGATCCCTAGCCTCATTTCCCCTTCTTCCCTTCTTATCTGTTGCTGTGTGCAGAAAAATGCCAAATTTACATACCTTAATACTCTTTCCAGGTAAATCCTGCACAGAAAACAAGTCTTTTTTCGAAGGAAGTGTGATAATCCTACACAGCCTGGGATTTTTTTGAGAGGGAAATAAGGGCTTATTTCCACCGAGAGGCTGCGAGGTTCACATTTCTGTTCCAGAGTCTGGAGGTGAATTGTTTCCCCATTCTCATCTTTTCCACATTTGCTTTCTCATTCTTTTAATTTGGGGTGGTAGGACTTGAACTTGGGTCTTGGGCAGTGTCTTCATACAGAGCAGGTGCTTTACTGCTGAGCTGTCATCTGTTCTCAGGTATTGCTGCTGTCTACTGCAGCTGTATCTTGTTCCAGTTATTTAAGAAACAGATTTTGCTAACAAACTCACAGTTTCCCCTCATACTTGGTTCCAGCCTCCGTTACACACCTGACTTTTGGTGTGTGAAGCTGGGCAGTCACTTGAACCCCATCATCCTGAACACTCTTAACTGGTTAGCATGCAACATTTTGTGCTATATATAGCATGGCTTCCCAGTCTTCCTGTGTTGTGGAAGAAATAGGAGAGTCTGCTGGCCTCAAAAGAGGTCAAAACAGGGAGTGTGCTCAGTTTCTGCACCAACAGAATAGGAAGGAAATCACAGACACTACACCCGGTTACTTCACATCCATTCTCGTCCCAGGAGGAAGTTCATTGTGTGTTGATGTCGGTCTCGTTCACGTGGTTTTCTTTTGGTTCTGTCCCTGTTCCCGTGTACGCACAGGCGTGATGGATGATACCGGCATGACTGTTACTGCACGTCTTCGTTCCATGAAGAGGTGTGAAATTCCATGCCCTTGTTCTCCGTTTTTTTTTTCAGCCCGACCTTCCGTTTTTCGATGTTTCAATTCTCCGAAGCCTTGCCTTCAATGTGTTACGAAGCTAAGTTTGAAGCATTTGTCTTTTACTCTCTCTGCACTGCGTTGCTGACTCCATAGGGAATGTATTGGCGAATGGCACTTTGCACTCCTGCCACTAGATGGAGAATGGCAAGCTGCCTGAGGAGCCTTACCTCACAGGCACTCGTCTCAGAATGAGAAGTGTGATGAGCAGATTCCTGAGGCCAGGGAGGGGAATCTCTCATCCTGCTTAAATCACAGTTCAGGGGGCGTGGTCGGGACGAACTTCCCTCGTCCCGCAATGGACCTGCAGTTAGATGACTTCGTATTGGTCCCAAGCGGGACCGCGAACAGCGATGATATGGACGTGAAGTATCAGTATAAGTAAGTTGAGACTGAAACAAATCCCAGCGCTGTCCTTCTTCCATCTGTCCACATGGGGGAAGGTAACTTATTAACAGGCTTGCTTAAGAGCCTTGTAGCCTGTTTTTTTCTATGTTGGCTCGAGAGAAGGAGCCCTGCTTTCCACCGCAACTCATATGGAAAAGCAGAGTACTAGATACTTGGCGACCTACTAAAATGTTTTGCCAGCTCAAAACATTGCTAGACTTATCTGTTTGCCTGCTTTATAAGAACGTTGCCCCTTTTGCTGTTAACATCAAGTTATTTATGAGTGGGGTTTCACCCCCTTTCTACTTAGCTGCCTGATGCTCATAAGGCACTAAAACAGAAATGGCAGTCTAGCATTTTCCAAAATGTTAGTCACAGAACAGTATAATTAGAGAGTTTTATTTTTTAAAAAAATCTGTGCTGTGCAGATGGATGGGTATGCAAAATTTCTAGGTCATCCAGGCTTTCTCTTTGAAATGAAATTCAGACTGAAAAGTCATCAGAATTGTCCAGTCAACTTGGATCAAACTTTCTGTACCTGTAGAGTGTAATTGATGATAATAATGAAAGATATGGATATGCTGGAATAGGAAAAGAGAACGTACATTGTTATAGGGAGGTTTGTATGCCTATGACAAGGCATTCCCTCCCCCGCCCCCGGGTGATATAAGTATTTTGCTTAAGTTCTTCCTGGAAGCCAGCCAGCTATCCCGCCTCATGGAATGCATTCTGTCTACTAGTTGAACAGACCAGGATTGGAAGAGTATTCAGAAAAGCATTCTTGGATTTTTCTTCTATTTCCCTCCTCCCAAGGGGAGGGGGGATGCTTTTTGAGTTGCATCACTGTTAGAGTCTTTGCCTGCATAATTAAAAAACTGTAACCCCCCCCCCCCGAGACTACTTGAAGTGGTATGGGGCAGTATATAAGCAGAACACTTTGCTTTGCTTCCCTGTTGTTAGTATGTTTTAAGGCAGGGTTGTCCAAACTTTTTGCAAGGAGGGCCAGATTTGGTGAGGTGAAAATGTGTGGGGGCGACCATTCAGCCGCATTTGGTCCCCAGGCTGGACATTGGAGAAGTCTCTATAACATGCA
Source organism: Phrynocephalus versicolor (assembly GCA_023846285.1). Lineage (NCBI taxonomy): Eukaryota > Metazoa > Chordata > Lepidosauria > Squamata > Agamidae > Phrynocephalus > Phrynocephalus versicolor. The sequence continues at coordinate 15,313,182 of JAHTLZ010003526.1, read as the reverse complement.
AGGAGGCGGGAAGGACACTGTAGCAATGGAACTGGGGGCGGGTAGGCTGGGCAGGTGGCTAGGGGAATGGACAGAGGTAGGGAGGGCAGGCTAACCATAAAACTGCAAGCTGACGTCTCTATCTGGTATGGGGTCAGCTGGCGGGGAGGTGTGACAGGCTGAGCTGGTGGGGAGAAGAGCCTGCGGACCACTCAAAATTTGGAACCAGGCCGCATTTGGCCCCCGGGCCTGACTTTGGACATGCCTGTTTTAATGGACTAAAGTGGTTTCTTTTCTATGTTTATAATTATCTTTGTTGTGGATTTGAATTTCTGCAACTACTGGTTTAACTTATTAGTGTGGGCAATTTTTGAATCAGAGATGATCCAGTGAGGATGATTATGATGATGGTGGTGTGTGGGTGTGGGTGGGTGTGCGCGCGGGGGGGGGCGCAAAGGGCACAGAGTGCCCCTTTTTGTCTTTGAGTGTGTGGGATATTTTTAAAACACATGTTGTAGCAGCTGTATTTCTTTTTAGAATGCGGGAAGCTTTATTAGAAGGCCCAGAATCAACCTAACCCTCAGAAATGGCTGGGTGTTCTTCTCTGGTTGTTATTCAGCCTGGTATGAGTCTCAAATTAGCAGGCAGACATGATGGCCTGCCTCCTTGATGTCTGGTGGGTGAGGAAACCTGCGGTGACTTGAATGGAAGAACAGAGGGACTGAACTGGGGAGCTTAACCAAAATTCTTCTCTCTCCAGTGTGCATGAGTGATCATGATATCACAAGGACTGTTGCACATAGATAGACTCCAGCAGTATTTCCTATTTGCAGCCAGACCCGTTTGCCACCTGATGTTCCTTCTAGTGAGGTCATAGAGAGAAGGGGAATACATGTTCCTCAGGCAGCCTTATGGGGGAGGTGGACAATAGGAACCTGAACCATGTTCCAGGGCTCATTAATCAATAGTGTCTGTGTTTGGTTTGTGGCCCGTTCAAAGCAGGTTTCAAAATGTTCCCATGCCTGAGTCCCGTCAGCAAATAAACCTAGTGTGTCATAATACATTATCTCGTAAGTTGCTGTTTTTAATTTTCAGCCAAGAAATGACTCACGTTAAGTAACTGTGTCATGGAAGGGACAGTGATAAGAGGCCTGTTATTTGCAAAACCATGTTTCAAGTTGTTTGGGGATACTCAGTGATAGATCAGTGGGGGGTGGTTCCCTGTTTTGTACTCTAATGGTGTTTCTCCTGTTGGCATCTTTGAAGCCTCATGCTGGCCCAGGTCTTTCCCTTCTGGAGTCATTATTTTGGACTCTTGTTTCTGCTCACATCAATCCAAGCAAGCATGGCCAATGGTCAGGGATAGAGATGGACACAAACAGAACCACAGACCAGGGGAAACAAACCACCACCATGAACTGGGCTGGTTCATTTAGGGATCCTCTTTTGCCGAAATAAAACAAAATGCCAAACATTTTTGTCTCTCAGCTTTGTTTTGCTTCAAAAAAGGGGTGATGCCCCCCAGCCTCCATCACCTCCCTACCTTGTGTTGAAACCACCTTCACCAGTACCATCCTGAGAGACCACAGGGCTGGTTGCTTACACAGATACTAGGTCTGCTGTCTGTGCCTGTCTGTTTGAACCCAGCATGAACCGCCCCTCCCCCCCCCAAAAAAAACCCAACAACCCAGAACTGTAAATTAGTTCATTTTTTTCGGGAGGCTCTTGACAGTTGTAACCACAAACCATCATGGAAAACTTTTTTGTCTTGTTCGTCCCCCACCTCTAATTAGGAATGTAAGAGTACTGTTAGTTTATTGCTGAGGGCCAGTTTATAATGAATTATGTCAGGACTGTTCAACTTTGAACAGGCTGAGGTCTATTTTTTTCCGGCCCAAAGTGCCTGAGGGCTACTACACTAAAACCTCTACTTACAAATTCTATCTGTTCCGAACACATGCTCATAAGTAAAAAAAATTGTAACTAGAGCAGCGGTTTCCCATAGGTATGCATTGAAAACCAATTAATCCATTCTGGAGGGAACAGATTTCAATGGGCCATGGCCATTGAACTGCCCCACTCAGCTGAGACAGTGGGCTGGCAGACCCAGAACTTTGCTGGGGCAGTGGTGGCCCTTGGGGTGGGAGAGGGAGGGGTGTAGAGTTTATCCCCTCACTTTTTGTATTGGTGGCTGGCGGGCTACTTTTGAACCCTTCGCGGGCTACTGGTTGTGCAGGCTGAATTACATTATGAATCACTTTTATGAAATAACTCTCCAGGTGCTGTTGCTCCTTAGTAAAGGAGTGAAGGTTTTCATTTTCTTACCCCATTTATAATGTGTAACTTTTTTGTGAGCAAGTCTTACGAGCTGTATTGAGTTCATCCTTGGCACAACTTGTGATTGTTGGTGGTGTTTAAGAGCATAAGAACAGCGTTGCTGGAACAGGCCACAGCCCATCCAGTCCAGCATTGTGTCTCACACAGTGGCTCACCATTTGCTTCAGAGTATTCCCAAGAAGATGTCTTCACCTGCTTATTATTCCCTGCGAATGGCAACGATATATATCCTGCCTATATCTCCAACCTGGAGATTAATGATAGCCATTGATACCCGTGTTCTCCATGAACTTGTCTAATTCTTTCTTAAATCTGTCAAGGCTGACAGCTCTCACCACTTCTGGCAGGGAGTTCCACAGACCAGTGATCCTCTGGGTAAAAAAGTACTGTACAGTACTTTCTTTTATTTGTTTGAGATCTAGCACCCAAAAGGTTTCATGGAGTGCCCCCTAGTTCTAGTGTTGTGCGATAGGGAAAACAGTTTTTCCTTATCGACTTTGTCCACACTGTATGATTTTATAAACTTCAGTCAGGTCACCTCTTAGGGCGCCGTCGTTCAAGAGTGAAGAGGCCCAGCCGTTGCAGCTTCAGATGGTAAGGAAGGTGTTCCAGTCTCCTAAGCATTCTGGTTGCCCTCCTCTGCACTTTTCCAGTTCCATAATAGCCTTCATAGATCACATGTGAGTCACACACACTTATCTCTGCAGTCAACAGTTTTTAGGTGAAAGGCTCCTCTGAGTTTCAGAAATTGCCGGAGTGGACCACAGTTGGATCTTTGGTCCTTTGCTAATCCAGATGGATTATAGCAGATGCTTGCTGGAGAAAATAATAATAAAAAACCCCGTAATTTTTAAACTGAAGGGAGACGACTACCACTCAGGAAATACCAAGAGGCTTCAAATGTTTGCTATGGGAATTAACCACAACAACCAACCACCTGCTATGCCTGATTTTCCTTCCCTGCTGCCTGAGGCCTGTTCTGAGAACTGAGGAGAGAGGACAGAGATCTGACAGTTGCTTAGCAACCACTGTGGGTTACTGTCTGGACTGGGAAGGTCCAGGTTGGCCTGGTAGACAGCAGCAACCTTTGTCAAAGGAGGGCTGCTTCTCCCACCTCTTCCTACTGTCTTCACAATTGGTGGACCTACCTTAATATAGTACATTTTAATTGCCTCAGTACATTTAATGATGGACACACACAGCACAGCACACACTCTGTCTTCTTAGAAAACCCTTTCACATGCAATGCATATATGTGTAGAAGATGGCTACTGAAAAAAGCAGGAGAGCAGATTTAGTCAAGACAGTGACAGCTCTAGTATCTCATGACTGGGCATTAGCGATCAGCGGCTGCTAATATAACCAAAGCGCTGCCTCAGACAGTCACTGTGTTGCCTGACAGTTATCCCTGCTGCTAAAAGAGGACAATCTTGCTGAAAGTGACATGGAGGAAAAGAACTGTCAGAATGCTTTGTGGGTGGCATTCTCAGAATTCAAATGCCTTCTCTGTTAGGGTCTGATAGGGCTGATTTTTTTGTATATGAGGAACACTATAAATCGGATGAGGATGTCAGAATAGTGAAAGAGGTAGATGTTTGAAATTACTGTATGTCATTCCAAAGGATGTCAAATTGGTTGGATAACTCAGAGGCGTAGGTGTCTGGCTGTAGAGCCAGACGTTGGGAGTTCAATTCTGCACCTGTCCATCCCAGAAGAGCCAGCCTGTGTGGCTTTGGGCAAGTGGCACCATCCCATTATGGGCCCAGAAGAAGGGAATGGTTAAGCTACTCCTGAATACTTTATTTGGCACCTCAAAAACTCTGAGAAGGGTTGCCATGAATCAGAACTGACTCAACGGCACACAATTATGATTAAAGTATATTAAAGACATTGTTATCGGTTATAACTTTTTTCTTGCTCAGAACTAATTACTGCAATTACTAGAATCCCTCCTGTGTGGGGAATATTAAGTATTTAACCTCCCCACCCATAGTCCCGCCATCTGCCTTTGCTTTGGGATATACAGATAGATCAAAATGAAAGTTTACATAATTTCACTCTTTTCCCTCACTCTTTTTTTTTGGGGGGGGGCTTTCTTTGTAGGCTCGACTACTGTAGAACAGAAAAGGACTCGTGTTTTATTTTATTAAGATATTTTCAAAACTGCTTTTTAAATTTGCTTTGCTTTGGAAAACTAAATGACAATTATAATAAAATTAGGCACAGCAAAACTGCAGTTGTGGCTTGCCTCCCTTATGACTCCGTGAAGTCTGAATTCAAGCTGGTCAGCAACTGAAAACCAATCTGTCTGTGCTAGGCCATAGCTCGATTCAGTGGATGTTTGCTGATGTGCTGTTGAATTTTGTCAGCACCTCTGCAGGCTGGGAGCAAAGGTTTTGCTGGGTTCTTGGCATGTGATCAGGAGTTTCAACACCTGATCATTCAGCACCATGCTTTTGATATAACATGTACAATGACACATGGCTTCTTCTTGACACTCTGTATTATGTGATTCCTGATGACATAAAGACATAGCCTTAATTTATATTACTCAAGAGTGGATCGTATTTCTACTGTGGTCGCATAGTGAAACAAAGGCAGAAAATTCCTTGCCTCTGAGAATCTCCTACTTCCATTTTGCAAAGAGCTGATTAGTTTTGTTCCAGATTAATTCGGTTGTTTCTTCCATTAGGCCTCATGTTCCATTCTGGTTCCCTTTCAGATACGATATCTCCCAAACTGACCTGTGAAATGGGAAGATCATACCTTAGATTTTCCTCTTGCACTTGGGCAACACAGGGATTTGATGCTAAGAGGACCAGTTTTGTACTGTAATCATACTACACATTTGCACATGTCTGGACTAGCAACGGATGGCATTGGGACAACTGTTAGTGTGGATTGTGAATTATGGGTTCACTAGCTTTATATGGATGAAAACATTGATAGAAGCAAGGAAATACAGAAATGCCAACAGAAGCAAGGAAATGCTGGTTTAGAGCGGTGCCTCTCCCTACCCTTTTGCTTGATAAATGTTTCATTCAAAAGCTGAGTCTTCCTCTGTCGTCTTGACAGTGACCCTTTTCCAAGAGTATTAATTAATTAATTAATTAAACATCTATTTTCCAAATGGGAAGTCTCACCACCTAGAGATGGCCAGCAGTATTCCTGGAAATAGTGTGCTAATTTTATCCAGCAAACAGTGTGCCCCATTCAAAGCAAACACTGGTAAAAATAAACAATGGGCACTGTATGTGTTGCATGGTGAGACTACCTTCTGCTTTGGATCATCCTTTGAAAATTGGAGACTGCGCCTATGTTGGAAAAGCATCTTATTTGTTGGTCCAGAAGTCTGACTTAGATTCCAGCTGGAGTAGCATATACTGTATAACTCTTCCTTTTCAGATATCCAGATACTGTATGAAGAAACTGCAGTAAAATGCTTGGGATTCTTGGGTTCCTACTACCCTCCTAGTGGTAACTTGCTGCCCTTATAAACTTCGCACTTCAGTCCTATGCATATTTCCTTGGGAGCATTCACCGCTGAACTCAGTGTCACTTACTTCTGATTATAGGATTTCATTTCTTTACATAGATCTGTAGGAAGGGAGAAATCCCCGAAGGGATTCAGGTCAGCCCACTGCTTGTGGTGACGTTTAGTTCTGCATGACTCATCACACTCCTTCCTCCCACATTGCTTTGGCTTTTGTGGGAACAAGGTGGGTGGTAGCTGGGATCCCATCAAGATCATAATAGTCATCTGAGAACTGCAGAGCTGGAAGGGTACCCTCTGGGTCAGGGGTGTCCAAACTTTTTTGAAGGAGGGCCATATGTGGCGGTTGAGAATGTGGGGGTGGGAGCAGCTGCTACCTGCCCCTGCTGCCACAGCAAGCCCCACCCACTGACCCCTTGCAAGCCCCACCCACTAACCCAGAACACCATTGACTCCCAGAAGACAGTCAAACAGCCCAAAAAACTCACAACAAACAAACAAGCAAATAAGGGAGGGAGGGGGAGGCCAGCCAGCCGCCGGGTCAATCAAAATGGCCTGGCGGGCCGGATTTGCCCCCCGGGCCAGACTTTTGACATGGCTGCTCTGGATGGTTGAGTCCAGCCCCTGTCACAAGAGCTCAGTGGGGAATTGGGTTCCAAACCTCTGGCTTCACAACCAGATGAAACAATGAGTGACACCAGTTTTTTTTTTTTTGTGTAGTGAAAGCAAGCTTCCCAGAACATGTATCTGCTGTCAAAGATACAGATTAAGAAAATGAAGGGTGTCCAGTTAGTGACGTCTGGATTCTAATATAAGAACCATGGTTTCCAAGCAGTTATCCAGAACCAGAAGTTTGGAAGGAGTGAATGCTTTTAGTTTTCTGGTTTGTGCCCATCTCTGCCTGTGGCATATTTGCCAAAAAGGTGGTCCTCAATGATTAAAAAAATGTCATTGAAATACCTTCAGGAAAGCTACTTAAATTGCAAATAGAGATGGGCATGAAACATATTTTTAATTTTTTAAATTTTGTTTTAAAAATTCATAACGAAATGAAACAAAACAAACTGGGGGGGGGCGTGAAACAGAAAGAACTGAACCATCGGTTTTCTGTTTCGTGCCCACCTCTAATTTCAAAGAATTCCATGTGTTTCACTTAGATAAACAGCCCAGTAATTATGCCAGATATTTTAATTAGAACTGGGCCTTAAGGTGTGTGTGTGTGTGTGTGTGTGTGTGTGTGTGTGTGTGTGTGTGAAGGAAGCATTGCCTTGGGGATTTGTAAGGAAGGTGTCTTGTTACTCCTGATATCCATATCAGCTTTGTGTGCATTACAACATGACTCGAGCAGCTCTCGGGATGTCTTGTGGGGAAGTCAAGAGCAGAGGGTTAAAGTGTAGAGCCTGGTCTCCTCCACAGGGATTCTTGCAATCAGACATAAATAGCCTTTTATGCCAGAGGCAGTCTCGGTGAAAGGAATGTTTTGTCTGAGAGGCATGGTATGTGGCTGGAGCTGTTGCGGGAGGCTCCAGCTGGTACGCTGCCAAGGTGTACTTTCTAAGGCTCTCATCCTTAATGTTTAAACTGCTGGAATTATAACTGGTAGGGTTGGTTCATTGGGAGGCAAAGCCCATTTTGGGTTTGCATTTCCCCCCGTAAACCAAAAGTAGTCCTTTAAGTAGAGCACCATCTATGTTCAGCATGCATATTGAACGTGTAGGGTTTGTATTGTACTTTAAGAACGTACGAACATATTCATGCTTTTAAAATAATAAAAATAATTTATTTATTTTAGAGTATTTTTACCCCACCTTTCTCCTTGGAAAAGGACTCAAGGCGGCTTACAGTAATGAGGGATAATATACAGTCCAGTACAATTAAGACATGTTCAAGTATTTGAGAACAAGGAGTTGTGGGACATATTACACAGCATTAATAGACAACATTACATTCAAGCTACAAGGTTATATGTAGTTATAAACACAAAGTCCATGTGAACCTATAGATTCATATAAAATACACATGGAAGTCTATCATTCAGGGAAATCTTGACTTAAGAGAAAGTTCTTTGCCTGTTTCCGGAAGGACAACAGATATGATTAAGTCCTGGCTTCTAGTGGGAGGGAGTTCCAGAGTCTGGCCGCAGCAGTTCAGAAGGCCCTTTCATGGGTTCCCACAAGACGTGCCTGTGAGGGTGGCGGGATGGAGAGAAGGGCCTCTCCTGATAACCTTAACACCCGAGTCAGTTCATACTGTGAGATTCAATCTTTAAGGTAGCTAGGACCCAGGTCATATATTGCTTTGTAGATCAAGGTCAGCATCTTGAATTGTGCTCGATAGTTGAAATAGAGGAAAACAACAGAAAAGGAAAAACCAGAGATCTATTCAAGTAAATTGGAGATATTAAAGGGGCATTTCATGCAAAGATGGATATGATAAAGGACAAAAATGGTAGGGACCTAACTGAAGCAGAAGAGATCAAGAAGAGATAGCAAGAATATACAGAGGAACTCTATCAGAAATATTTGGATGTCCCTGATAACCAAGATAGCGTAGTTGCTGACCTGGAGCCAGACATCCTGGAAAGTGATGTCAAGTGGGCCTTAGAAGGCATTGCAAACAACAAGGCCAGTGGAGGTGACGACATTTCAATTGAACTCTTTAAAATCTTAAAAGAGGATGCTGTAAAGGTGCTGCACACGATATGCCAGCAAATTTGGAAAACCCAACAGTGGCCAGAGGACTGGAAAAAATCGGTCTACATCCCAATTCCAAAGAAAGGCAATGCCAAAGAATGCTCCAACTATCGCACAATTGCACTCATTTCACACGCTAGCAAGGTTATGCTAAAAATTCTACAAGGCAGGCTTCAGCAGTATGTGGAAAGAGAACTTCCAGAAGTGCAAGCTGGATTTCAAAGGGGCAGAGGAACTAGAGATCAAATGGCCAACATGCACTGGATTATGGAGAAAGCCAGAGAGTTCCAGAAAAACATCTACTTCTGCTTCATCGACTATGCCAAAGCCTTTGACTGTGTGGACCATAACAAACTATGGCAAGTTCTTAAAGAAATGGGAGTGCCTGACCACCTTATCTATCTCCTAAGAAATCTATTTGTGGGACAAGCAGCAACCGTCAGAACTGGATATGGAACAACTGACTGGTTTAAAATTGGGAAAGGAGTATGACAAGGCTGTATACTGTCACCTTGCCTATTTAACTTATATGCAGAGTACATCATGTGAAAGGCAGGTCTGGATGAATCACAAGCCAAAATTAAGATTGCCGGAAGAAATATCAACAACCTCAGATACGCAGATGATACTACTCTGATAGCAGAAAGTGAGGAGGAATTAAAGAACTTCTTAATGAGGGTGAAAGAGGAGAGTGAAAAAACGGGCTGAAGCTCAACATCAAAAAAACTAAGATCATGGCCACCGGTCCCATCACCTCCTGGCAAATAGAAGGGGAATAAATGGAGGGAATGACAGAGTTTATTTTCTTGGGCTCCTTGATCACTGCAGATGGCGACTGCAGCAACGAAATAAAAAGACGCCTGCTTCTTGGGAGGAAAGCAATGGCAAACCTAGATAGCATCCTAAAGAGCAGAGACATCACTTTGCCAACTAAGGTCAGGATAGTCAAAGCTATGGTTTTTCCAGTAGTGATGTATGGAAGTGAAAGCTGGACTATAAAGAAGGCTGATCGCCGCAGAATTGATGCTTTTGAGCTGTGGTGCTGGAGGAGAATCTTGAGAGTCCCCTGGATGCAACCTATCCATCCTGAAAGAAATCAACCCCGAATGTTCACTGGAAGGACAGATTTTGAAGCTGAGGCTCCAGTACTTTGGCCACCTCATGAGGAGAGAGGACTCCTTGGAAAAGTCCCTGATGTTGGGAAAGATTGAAGACAAAAGGAAAAGAGGACGACAAAGAATGAGATGGTTGGACGGTGTCATCGATGCAACCAACATGGATTTGACCAAACTTCGGGAGGCAGTAGAAGATAGGAAGGCCTGGCGAGCTCTGGTCCATGGGGTCACGAAGAGTCGGACACGACTGAACGACTGAACAACAACAAGCTGATTGGCAGCCAGTGGAGCCATCAAATATAAAGTTTATTTAATTCATTTTAAAATGTTTGGTTTATTTTCTGTTTTTAGCCTTTAATGTTATGTTCTTATGAATGTATGCAGCATTGGGTCCTTTTTTTAGGGGAAAGATATTGTAAAAAGATTTTAAAAGCAAGCAAACAAACAAGGCATTTTCTAAAAGGGTGCTTCCTTCCTCTAATGCAGCTGTATTCTCAACTTAGTGTCCCCCAGATGTATTTGGACTACAGCATTCATCATCCCCAGCACTGGGAATTGCAGTTTGATGCATCTGAAGGAAGCCAGTTTAGGAGGAATGATCTGGAGGGCAAATTTTCCTTTCCTGGGCTCCTAATTCCTCTTTATTTCCCTCTTTCTTCTCCATTGTCTTGTCTACTTAGCCCCACTTTTCTAGAAGAGAAAGTCTAGCCCTGTCATTGCCTTCCTATTTTGCCTAGGAAATTAAGACAGTTGAGACCATCACTGGCATAGAAGTCACCATTAATCTCTTATGGAATTTACCCTATAGATTACGTGCTTTTTTTAATCCCAAGGGTTTTTAGTTGGCAGGCCAGGGCAAGACTGACCTGGACTTTAATTCCGACTTTGTGTAAACTGGCTTGAGGTGATCCAAACCTTTATCTCAGGGCATTAAATTGGTGCTGATGTTTGCTTAGTCTTGTGACCTTTGATGGCACGGTCAAGCAAGACATAATGGGCTTTTAATGTTCCCATCACTAAAATGAGGCAGTTAAACTGCTGGGCACTACTTCTTGCTAAATTATATATATCTTAGTTATTTAGTCACTGAAGTACAGTAAAACCTTGGTTTATGAGCATAATTTGTTCCCAAAACATGCTTGTAAACCAAAGCACTTGTATAGCCAGACAAATTTAACCCATAAGAAATAATGGAAACTCAAATTGTTGGTTCTACAGCCTCCAAAAATTCATATTTGTCATAATACTTGCTTTCAGACATTGTTCTCTCTGTGTGAAACTCTCATGAAAAGAGATGTAATCTAGAGAGGGCAGGGCTACAGTAGTACTGTTAAAAGAGGTGTAATCTAGAGAGGGCAGGACTAGTACTGTATACTCGGCTCCTCATGTAAATTTCACATATGGCCAAGAATATCCCCATTACCTCTTTCTTCCTGCCTTCTTGGCTAACTTCACTTGAAGACCGCCTGACGTTATTAACTTTACTTTCCTTGGTTAAAAATTTAGACCTGTGGTGACCATCACAGAAGCATACCTGGCACTAAAACTATTGTTTGAAGAGGGATGCTACTGACCATACCTCTGGACGGAGTAGGAAGTATGGTCAACATTCTCCCTTTCTGCCCAGTCTGAAGTACTTGGGGCCACTTTTCTTTGTAACACCATGCACCTGTGTTTCAGTTTGTTAACTAGACCCTAGTAAATGCAAACCCTCTTTGTCTGTATGGTGGTCTAGAGCAGTCCATCAAGCTTGTTTTCCGGCAGTTCATCAGATGTCCTTGCTTAGATAGCCCAGTGGTTTAGATACCTGGCTGTGGAGCCAGACATTGCAAATTGATTCCTCATTCTTCTTCTTTGACACGGGCTGGACTTGATCCAAAGGGACCTTGACAGCTCTGTTGTTCTAAGATTCAAAGAAATTTACTTTCTCATTTCCCCATTGCTTTGTGAAGAGTTTTTTAAATGTTCTACATGAAAATTAGTCCTTCACATACATTTCTTCAGATATGCTTTTTGTCTGCTGCTTTTCAAATATACAGTATACAGATCTAGCAGTCATTATCTTATGGTACATATTCACGGCAGTGGATAAACCAATTTTGTGAGAATGTTGCCCTAAAATGCTAAACTTGTGTGTGCGTCTTTCTGAATATATTCATTTCCTTTGCATATCTCTAATTGTCAAACTTTAGTACAGTATTCATAAAAGTGTGGATTTCAGGGTACCTCTGCGACACTGAGTGAATTATGTTTGTTTGAAATTGCGAGTCCAGCAAAATTGTACACCAGTCCGAGATTAAACATTTCTCTTTCCTTGAACTCTGTTGTGGTAGGCTTCATGGGGACATGTGTGTAAGCAGCCAAGAAAAAAATATCGCATCTTTGCCTGCAGCTGAAGAGCTAAATTTCCACCCTCCTGCTTCTTGGAGACCTCAGGCTGGATGATACAATGCATATGTACAGGATGTGGTCATTTTGGCTGCATATTGAATTGGTATTGCTTGGTTGGGTGACAAGTGTTCTTTAATTCCTTTTGACCTTTGGGGGGAAGGGCAATTTGACAGCATTAACATTTGATTTATAATGCCATTGTTATTATTTTACTCTTGGGTGAGACTGGCTGGTGTGTCCCCCCCCCCCCAATTTGTCTTTGATATTGGATGCATTTCAACCACCCCTTCTTTTTTAAAAAATAAATAGAATCAAATTCTGACTTCGGATATGATTTTGGAGGTCATGTTTTTACATTGGCCTTTACCTGTTCTATCCCACTCTTCAGTGTGGAGATTTTGCAACCTCATGATCTGTGATATTTGAAACACGTCTCTCTACTCATTGCTTTTAAAACCACCAATAAAGGAACCCCCAAAGGCACCTTTCCACTGTTAACAGCTCTGGCCATCAGACAGTTTCGGCTAATATTTTGCTGAAAGCAGCTTCCTTGCATCCATTTCATCTAGCTCGTGCCCTCGAGTGCAACAGGGCAGGGGCAGTGGGGGAAGGTCTACTGCATCTTTTGTTTGTCTGGTAGAAGGTTAGGGCAGGGCACACTCAATGGAGTTTTGGTAAATAAAGTTAACTAAACAGAAGTCTGTGTACTTAACGGGTAAGGATTTTGAAAACTAAGGGCAAATGAGAAAGGAAGAAAGGTCAGAACACTGTTGCAAACTACAATGTGTGGTTTATTCCTACAAGGTCTGTATTTAGGATATCCTGAAGGCTATTTCTATGCGATACTGCATGATAACTGCTATCACAGGATAGTCAATATTTATATGCAACTGTGAAGCATACAGTAATGAAATCCAGAGAATTACACTACGTACATTTATTTACAGTATTTATTTTATTTTGATTATTTTGCCTCACCTCTCTCCTTGGAAAAGGACTCAAAACAGCTTACAATAATGAGGGACAATATACAGCCCAGAACATTTAAAACATATTCAAGTTAAGAACAGGGAATTAGAAGAGGCATCTTACAACATTAAAAGGTAACATTAAAGCTACAAAGAGCACGCGAAAAGACAAAACATTCCATTATGAGGGATGGAAACTAACATGGAAAACACTGATGTCCTTATGAAATCAGTCAATGCAATCATGCATCGTAATCCATCTAAAAGTCACATAACAGGTGGCCCATCATTCGGGGAAAGCTTGCCTGAGGGGAAAGGTCTTTGTCTGTTTCTGGAAAGACAGCGGAGATGGGGCAGTCCTGGCCTCCAGTGGGAGGGAGTTCCAAAGTGTGGGAGTAGCAACAGAGAAGGCCCTTTCATGTGTTCTTATGAGACGCACCTCTGAAGGTGGCGGCATGGAGAGAAAGTTCTCTCCTGATGACCTTAGCACCCAAGCTGGTTCATGCTGTGGGCTTTGATCTCTGAGGTAGCTTAGACCCAGGTTGAAAAGTGCTTTGTAGATAAAAACCAGCTCTTTGAATTGTACCTAGTACCTGATTGGCAGCCAGTGGAGCTGCTGTAGTAGGGGTGTAGTGTGATCTCTATAACCCGTCCCAGTCATCAATTTGGCTGGTGCATTTTGGACCTGTTGAAGTTTCATGAGATGGGTAGATGGAAAAAAATCAGTAGAATGCATATCGTGTAGTGAAGTGATTTCCCAGGCTTAGGTTCCTAGATGTTCTTGGACTATACCCCAGAAATCCTGGCCAGCTCAACTAGTGGTGAAGGTGTCAGAGAGTTGCATTGTTGTAATGTAATATGTAAGGGATTGGTTCCCTTACACAAATTTACCTGCATTTATCGCACTACTTTCTACTTTCACAAAGTAAGCCTGGCCTGGTAAACATCTGTTGTAAGAAGAGTGAAAGGAAGAGAGTACAGTTTCTCCACACACTTGACTCATCCTGCTAAACAGACTATAGATTTTGAATTGACAAAATGAAATACTTTTCAGGAACCAAAATTGTGTTGAACTCGCAGAGCATGGAAGGGTAGATGAGGAAATGATTGGTGATCTTTTGTGGGCTGTCTCTGACAAGCTTGATCAGCCGTTTGGTTGTGCGATTGATTCGCACAATGGAAATCCCAACAGACATTTTAAAAAGCACACACTTTTGTTATTGTCCTTTCTGCAAGTGGTAAAATTCAACAAAATTAGAATATTTAAGATGGCCAGCACAAGGTGACTTCCTCACAAGTTACATCTATAACAGGCATGTCCAAACTTCGGCCCTCCAGGTGTTTTGGGCCATAACTCTCACAGTCCTTTGTCATTGGCAATCTAAGCTTAGAATTCTGGGAGTTGTGGTTCAAAACATTAGGAGGGCCAAAGTTTGGTCATGCCTGATCTATAAGAAGTCTTCTTTCCTGTGCTTAAAACACTTGGACTAGGGGCAGGATCACAGTGGCAGTCCCACCAGTCTATTTTCATTGAATCTGGAGTGTGAATAGAGATGGTCTGTATGTATGGACTATATTTGTAGTCAAAGATATATAAAGGAAAATGTAACAGATCGCATTGAGAAATCTGCACATCTATGGATTATATATGGCATAACTAGGTCAGGATCGACACCTACTATCAAGCATTGAGCCAATCTGTCGTACATCATTGAGAAATCTGCACATCTATGGATTATATATGGCATAACTAGGTCAGGATCGACACCTACTATCAAGCATTGAGCCAATCTGTCATATATCAAAATCGATAGGAATAGGCCTATCAATACTTGTTTGGCTCTCAGCATTTGGGGTAAAACCATCAGAAACCCCCATTTCTGCAATATGTGCTAGTCCCGTGAGTCATGTATGTAGAGGCTTTGTAGACTGAAGCACCCTTTCCTTCATACCCACTTTTCTGTTCATATCAACCCTTTGCAGGTTGGAAAGGCTTATTGGCTGATGATCATCCTGTGAGCTTCATGGCTGATAGAGCCATGCTTGGGACATTACTGTCTAGCTTATGAGCTTTCTGGGTGGGGAGGGGGTCAGATTCTGCAACCAGAATCTCAATTCTGCAATCAGAATCGCAGTTCTGTGAGGCAATTCTGTTTTCGAACAGCTTGCATTGTGATGGGAGGCACGCAGCGACACAATTAGACCCTCTTGCCAGTGCTCAGATCCATGCACTCAGTTTGCAGGTTTGGTTGAGAGCATAGATTAGCAGTTTTCCCCAAGATTGCCATTGAAATGTCAACACAAGATTCAGTACCCAAAGGCTTGGGGGCTGAAAAAACGGTTAACCCTCTTCAGAGTTCTTTCCCCTTCTGTCAGAAGCCGGACATGATGATCCAAAGGGACCTTTACAGCTCTGCAGTCCTAAAATTTAAAGAAATTTACTTTCTCATTTCCACATTGCTTTGTGAATAGTTTTTTTAAAAGTTCTGCATGAAAATTAGTCCTTCTTCACATACATTCCATCAGATATGTTTTTTGTCTGCTGCTTTTCAAATATATACAGATCTAGCAGTCATTATTTTACTGTACATATTCATGGCAGAGGATGAACCGATTTTGTAAGAATGTTGCCCTAAAATGCTAACCTTGTCCTCACGACCTGGGGTTCAATCCCAGGTTGCAGGCTCATGGTTGACTCAGCCTTCCATCCTTCCAAGGTCGGTAAAATGAGTACCCAGCTTGCTGGGGGGAGGGGGGGCAATGTGTAGCCTGCATTCTGTAATTAAAACAGTAAACTGCCCAGAGACTACTTGAAGTGGTATGGGGCGTTATATAAGCAGAACTTTTGCTTCTTTGGGTAGACTTGTTTATATTTCATCTCAAGAACATTGCCATATTCTCTCTTTCTCTCCTTCCCCTGCTTTTTTTTGTTCAGCACTTCACCGAGCTCCTCGATGATTTCTCCCAGGATGTTTTGGGCCAGCTCTTGAACGATCCTTTCCTCTCGGACAAAAATGAGATGATGGAAGTGGAGCTGTCGCCGGCTTCTCCCGCTCCTCTCATCCAGGCGGAGCACAGCTACTCACTTTGCGGCGACTCTCGGCCCCAGTCGCCGCTAACCCACATCTCCGCCGATGACAATTTCAACGAAGGTAAAGCGGGTACGAGGAGCCATGCTGTCCAATTCCTATGCGTGGGACTATCCTTGCGAGTTCCTTGGGAGCTGTCTCTGGCCAAAAGCCAACATGTGACAGTAGGGAGATTATGTTCTCACAGGAGTTCATGAATTGACCTTGATCCTCTCCACTTCACGCAAAAGGTTCTGGGTATGGGCATCTCTATGTGAAGGGAAATAATAGGAACAGCACTTTTGAAGCCATAAAATGTAGGGGGTTGAATGAGACAGATCAATATAAAGAAAGTTGGTGAAATTGTGGTACGTGAGACAAGGTGTTGTAGAGCAGGGTTCCTCAAAAATTTCAAACCGCGGGCCGGTCCACCACCACCCAGACACCACTGGGGGCCGGACCACAGTCCCCCCGCCAAAAAAGAGGCCAACATGGAAAGGGGGGGAGGGAGGGGCAAGTGGGCAGAGCCCCTCCATGATCGGCCCATGATCATTGCATCTCTGCTCTACTTGGCCATAAAATTCACCGACTGTCCTTGAGTCAATCACAGTCTCCCAATCTCACTTACCTCTCAGGTTCGTTAGGAAGAGGATGGGTAGGAGAGAGACTGCACGATTCCTTGAACTTATTGGGTTGAGTGGGCTAGATACGATTGTGATAAACAAGACAGAGAAAATAGAGCTGCTATTCCCTGGGGATTTTTATATTGCTAGGATAAGTGATGTGGATGCAGCCAGGGAGGAACTGAGACATCTCTTCTACAATTGCAAGCATTAGATTTCATGGCTCTTGTATCTGATTCTGTCTGGCTAGTGAGCAGATGACTGTTTCTCCAGTTGTTGCCATTTTGGGGGAATATTTATTTAATGCAGGAGTTAGAATGCTTTCTCTTGATAAGCTTTGCACTGAATCCATTGAAAGCTGTTGAAGTTGGCATTGCAGAAGTGAGTTGGACCAGGGGCAGGGACAAAGCTTGCAGGATTAGACACAGGGCAGAAGTTGGCCCATGGGCCACAATTACCCTTCTGCTAGTTGTTGCATATTGGATTCGTGAGTTATCCAATCTATGGGGAGTTACACAGATCACCAAGTAGTGGTATATATGGTTTTGCTAATCAGTCATGGAATTGAATGCACTGCATAAATTTTTAACTGTGGTTTATTAACAAGCATCTCTAGCTGCTTGTTGAGCCTCGTGGCACAGTGGTTAAATGCCTGTACTGCGGGTAAAACTGTGCTC
Source organism: Phrynocephalus versicolor (assembly GCA_023846285.1). Classification (NCBI taxonomy): domain Eukaryota; kingdom Metazoa; phylum Chordata; class Lepidosauria; order Squamata; family Agamidae; genus Phrynocephalus; species Phrynocephalus versicolor. The sequence goes on along the minus strand of JAHTLZ010003526.1, from coordinate 15,295,838 downwards.
ACGACCTGGGGTTCAATCCCAGGTAGCAGGCTCAAGGTTCACTCAGCCTTCCATCCTTCCGAGGTCGGTAAAATGAGTACCCAGCTTGCTGGGGGGGGGGCAATGTGTAGCCTGCACACTGTAATTAAAATTGTAAACCGCCCAGAGACTACTTAAAAAGTGGTATGGAGCGGTATATAAGCAGAACACTTTGCTACTGACTTTTAGACAGCCAGCTTTGGTCAGTTAGATAAGCTTCCCATGTTCAAGCATGGTGTGTGGGTTTAAAATGTGTTCAGTTTGTCTTTTGTCTTCTGTGCGCATGATATTTATAGGGTTTTCCAATAGCTTTCCCTGGACAGATTGAAGAAGTTGGGCTCAGCCTAGATACTTCAGCAAACCACAGCAAGGAAGCCTGATATAAATACTTTCTGCTAGTTCACTGGGAAGAAAACTTATATAGTCAATTCTGTTTCATCATTTTGAAGATGAAGACAGCCTATGGGGAATTCCCTGTGATTACTTTGAAGAGTAGGGGACCTTCAAAGAGGGCTTCAGCATATACCGTATATACTCGAGTATAAGTCGACCCGAGTATAAGTCGAGGCCCCTAATTTAACCCACAAAAACTGGGGAAACGTATTGAGTCACATATAAGTCTAGGGTGGGAAATGCAGCAGGGCCTGGCAGCTCCTCCTTTGTGAGCTGGGGGAGCGGTGTGTGATATTTAAAATGACTTTTAGCCACTGATGCAAGTGCTTGGGTCAGTGGCTAAAAGTCATTTTAAACATCGTGTGCCGCTCCCCTGTGATGCAGAGGGGGGTCATGAGAAGCGGCACACGATGTTTAAAATGACTTTTAGCTACCGACCCAAGCACTTGCCTCAGTGGCTAAAAGTATTGACCCACATATAAGTCGAGGGCCCCTTTTTTCAGCCCAAAATTAGGGCTGAGAAACTAGGCTTATATTCGAGTATATACAGTACCTCTTCTTCTTCAAAAGAGGAAACTTCAGTATCCAGAATAGAGATGGGCACGAAATGCGCTAGGAACCAAAAAAACAAACAAACATGAGCAGCGTCTTTTCCTCCTCTGCCTCAATCAACCACTCACCAAGTCCAGTGTGCTACCTTCCTCCACTTCCTTAATTGATCTTCCAATCCTGGCAACAACTCAGGCTTCTTGGCCCTGCTCTCTTGGCAGATCTCCAACTCTGGCAAAAGGGAGGGGCAGAGAGGTCTGTGCTCTTGCTCATGAATGGGAGATTAACTGTGGTGTTTGAAAAAGCAAGAAGCTGGGCCGGCTGAGTGGCGGATCAACTGAGAAGATAGGGGTTAGGAGAAGCAGTATTTGTGCTGCCGCCTTTACGAACAGGCACAAACTGGGAGGAACTGGTTCATGCCCTTCACTAGAGCTTTGGGACTGTTTAGTCTGGAAAAAGGCGCCTGAGACGGGATATGATTGAGACATACAAAATAATGCAGGGCACGAGTAAATAGCATTAATAGACAACATTACATTAAAGCTACAGTAGTCATAAACACAAAGTCTATGTGAACCCCCATAGATTCATATATAATACACATGGTAGTCCATCATTCAGGGTCCATAAACGGGGGTGAAGGGTAGACTCTCTGCATAGCTGAGCTTTCAGTGTAATTTAATAAGAGATGGGCGTGAAGCAAACAAACCACAGTTTGGTTATTTTGTTTGTTTTTAAATCAGCATAGTTTGTATACACCAATGAACCACAAATAATCATGAATGGCTATTGTTGCTATGTGGAAAAGGCCAGCCAGGTCTCATTGATGTAGCCCTGGACTATGTGGTGAAGGGTTTTTTTGTGAGTGTGCTTTCATAAATTGAACAGAGTGATTTTAGCAACCAGGACTGACTTCCACAAGTAGTATGATCACTCTCTCTCAATAGTAAAGAGAAACTGAACCCCGGCTTTTTTAAAAAAATTGAGGTGAGGGTTTATAATAGGCTCAATAGGCTGGGTTTTACAGTCCAAGCCTAACGGACAAAGCAGCTTTGTATTACACTGTACTCATCTTTGCCAGCAGCTGAACACTCTGGCATGGTGTCTTTCTGATCAAGGGACTGGAGTAGTTCTTCTATAAGGACAGGTTATGACTTTGAGGAGGCTGTTCAGCACAGAGAAATGGCAAGAAAGGCGGGCAGTAGAGAAATGTTTCAAATTGTGTGCAGTGTGGAAAAAGAACAGGGAGGAATCTTTCTCATAGTGCTCAAAAATGCACTTAAACTGAATGAAGCGGTGCTTTCAATTTAAAAAAGAAGAAAAATATTTAAGATAAGAACGGGGCACATACATTCTTACAAGGCCAAACAGCAGGCATGTTTGGATTGCGGACATTTGCCCATCTTTGGCCTAGAGCAGGGGTGCCCAAACTTTTTGTAAGGAGGGCCAGATTTGGTGGCTTAGAATGTGTCAGGGGCCGGTTGCTCCCCGACCCTGCCACCCCACTGCAAGCCCCACCCACTGACCCATAAGTTCCACCCACTGACCCCTTGCAACCCCAGCTGCAGGAAGGAAGGTGGGAACCAAGGGAGGAAGGGAAGAAGGTGGAAACTAAGAGAGGAAGGAAGGAAGGTGGGGACCAAAAGAAGCACAGGGAGCCATGGCCACCGCATGGGAATGTGTGGGTGAAGGAGGGGGAGGG
>JAHTLZ010003526.1:15280970-15292852 GCA_023846285.1 Phrynocephalus versicolor | reverse complement strand
CACACACACACACACACACACACACACACACACACACACACACACACTTCAGTGGTCCCCACAGTCACTGGGGCTTTGGGAACAACCTCATGGAATTTCATGTAGGGTTATAAGCAGCTGCAGATCTCAGAAATTACATAATCAAAGCTGCAAAAACGGCAGGAAATTTGCTTAAGAGAATCATCTATGGGGCGAATCCATAGAACATAAAATATTTGTGATTAGGGTTTACTCTGTTTTCAATGCATTCCTATGGGAAATTTGTATAAAGGAAAATTTGCTTAACATAATTTCATTTGGAACGAATTAATTTACACAAGGTACCACTGTATTGGGAACAGAATGTGGACTGTGCTAGTATTTAACAGATACTTATACAGTACTGTACTTGCATTGGAGACCACCAGAGAATACCAGGTACTGTAGGCGCAAACTAGGCCAGTATTCCTCCAAGAAAACTCCGTGGACATGGAGTCACGAAAAGTCGGTCACAGCTGTAATGACACAACACACACATACACACGCACATAGAGTACTTGGATTTTCCAAGTATCTGTTAAATATTATATAACTTGTGTCTGCTATATAATAGCAGTCAATGTTTTCATAATTTTGATGGACCGTGTTTTGTAGTTTTAATAATAATAATAAAAAATACCCCAGATATCATGATTATAGAAAAAATCGTGGATCATTGATGTTATACCAGGTGATAGTAGAGTCACCGAGAAACAACTTGAAAAAATTGCCCAATATCAGGATCTGAAAATTGAACTTAGTGGTAATCGGCACACTGGGTGCGGTGCCTAAAGAGCTAAGCAAGTATTTAGAAGAAATTGGAGTTGACAAAGTCATCATCAGTCAGCTGCAGAAAGCCACAATGATGATGGTGGTGGTGGTGGTGGTGGTGATGATGACGATGATGATTGCCGGAAGAAATATCAACAACCTCAGATATGTGAGCTCTGGTCCATGGGGTCACGAAGAATCGGACACGACTGAACAACTGAACAACAACGACAACAATAATATCCCTAAGTACTCTTTTTTTCAGTAACTGAAGTGTTACTGAACTGCATTAAGGTTTTAATTTTTTTAAAGATTTATTTGCATCTTGTGCAGCAGGTGGGATTTTTAAAACCACGTTTCTAGGTTTGGAATACAGGGGAGGAGCACCACCTAGGAATGGATTTGGAGGAGAAGGACCGCATGATGTGCCATGTGATGTCCTGCCTTCTGCTGCTATAATGTGTGGGTGTTGAGGTGACAAAAAGGAAGACAGGTAGAGTGATTTTTGTGCCACTAGTCAGTGGCTTTGAAGGATTTAGACATTTTTTAAAAAAATAACAACAGTAACTATATGTGTTACTTTTTAAGAAATAGATTTTTTTTAAAAAAATCTTAATTTAATCTATATGAATAAAACTGAGTTAGTTTCTATTCATCAGTCTGTTTGCTGATGCATCACATTAAAGTGGCTGGACAGATATGTATCAGATTTGGGGTGGGCTCTGTGACATACCTGAAAATTGCTTAGTTTCCCATACAGATATTCACCAAAATTGAGGAGTTTCCTTTTAATTTGGTGGCCTGAATAGGCTACAAGAATGTAACTTCAGAGGTCACTGAGGGAACCCCTAATAAGATTTTGGTACCTGCAGTTGTATGGGACACGGTTCTAAAGCTCCTGATCAGCTGTGCTTAGAATCGTTCCTGCTTAGAACTGTACCATAGTTGTACAGATCAGAGGCCCCAAAAGTTCATTAACTGGGAAACATGATTCAGCTCAGAGATTGTGGGAGTTTTGCGTCTTGGATAAGCTCAATGAGTATCAGGATGAAGAAAGAATTTGAAATCAGTGCAAAAAAGGCATGGGGTGCTCAGTGAAGAGAGACCATGGGCATGAGGGTGACCAGTGTGGGATTTTAACCTGATTGAAGCTAAGCTCCAAAGTCCTTATTCAGGCTTAGGGATAATATCTCTGACTGTTCCAACTTGGTAAGGTACAATAACTTATTCTTGTTGTATGCCATGATGTCATTTCTGACTTATTGGGAGCCTGCAAATTAATGATCTGTAGAACAGGCCTGCCCAACAGGTAGACCATTCAAAAGTAGCCCACCGGCCATCAATAAAAAAAGTGAGGGGATAAGTTGTCCACCCCTCCCTCCCCCATCCCAAGGACCACCACTGCCCCAGCAAAGTTCTGGGTCTGCCAGCCCACTGTGTCAGCTGAGTGGGGCAGTTAGGGGCCATGGTGCATTGAAATATGTTCCCTCCAGAACAGATTAATGGTTTTCAATGCATTCATATGGGAAACTGTTGCTCTACTTACAAATGTTTTTACTTATGAGCATGTGCTCAGAATGGATAAAATTCGTAAGTAGAGGTTTTAGTGTAGTAGTCCTCAGACACTTTAGACCGGAAAAAGTAGACCTTGGCCTGTTCAAAGTTGAACAGCCCTGCTCTAGATGGTCCTGTCACTGACAACCATACTTGGGTCTATATTAAAGGTTATAGTTTTCTATTATTCAGTTCATCCTTCATCTGTTAGGTATTTTTCTTCTCCTACTGCCATTTACTTTTCCTAACATGATAGCTTTTTCCAATGATTTTTTGGTCTGTTCATAGTACTCTAATCTCAGTGTAGTTTTTTACAGTGGTAGTGAGAGTTCAGATATGATTTTATTCACAAGCTATTTATTTCTCTTTCTGGTAGTCCATTTTATCCATAAAGATACATTGGTGCCCTGAGATATGAAATAAATTTGTTCCTCAGGACGCTTCGTATCTTAATTTTTTTTTTTGTATTATATATCCGAACGGGGCATAATGCACCCTGGGAATTGAAGTATTCCGTAAAATGTTCGTATCTCAGGGCTTTCCATAGAAAATTTTCATATCTTGAGTTTTTGCAGAATACTTCAGTTCCCAACAGACTTCCTTTTTGTATCTCAAGGCATTCGTATCTCAAGGTACCACTGTATCTTGGAATACATTTCAAATGAATCTTTTTTCTCATGTCTTCTTTTATATCCAATATAATAATAATCAGAGCATGATAGCATGGATGAGCTTAAGGTTGGTATGCAGTGGCATATCCTTACTCTTAAGGATGTTTTCTAGTTTCTTCCTACATGATCCTCTACCTTTCAGTCAGTCTTCTTTTCAGTTCTTCACAGCAGTCACCATTTTGATTGATGGCTGAACAGTCTACAGTTCTCTTCCAAGTAATAGCCCAAACTCTCTTAATTGAGTGGGATGTTTCAGAGTCTTGTGTGCAGCAGTGCGCTAGTAGGAAAAACTGTACTAAGGTCTGTTGTGGTGCAGAAGTTAAAAGATGGATAAAGTGGTTGGGGAGGAAACAACCCCCCAAAAAAGGTACAAAGAGGGAACTTGAACAGATTTTGGGAGGTGGTTGGCTGGAGTTACGAGGCCTTCATCGGCTCTCTTGAATTTATATGCAAGTGTGAAGGTAGCCATATGTGCCACTAAAATAAATACCGGTAGCTTTCTGCAGTTTATGTAACTGGGCTTGGCAGTTACAAAGAACATTCACACCTTTATGATGTTAAATATCAGTTATCATCCCTGCCAACGTGCCAACTAGGAATTCATGACGTATATTCCGTTTCTTAAATGAGCAAAAATACGTCATGTCTGTACCTGACACATTTTGTACTAGAAATTATACAGCTTGCATGTACTTGAAAAGGAATGGTTCAGGGAACATATATTGCAATACCGTTACGTAAATCTTATTGCTGGATTGAGAAGCATGTCCGTTTTTAGCTTGGATATATGAAAAACAGGAATATTATCATTCTGGAAAGAGATACAGGAAATAAGCAGCAGAAACAAAAATGTAGAGAAACATTCCCAAAGCATTTGGGGCTCATTCTGTTTTGGAGAAGCTGGGGTAGTGTGGGGTGGTCTTGACACAGGTTTATAAAATCATGTACAGCATAAAGATAACAATCTATTTCCTTTTCTCACAGTCCTTGAACTTGGGGTCAAACCAAAATACAGTTATCTTACAGAATTCCCACTAGACTACAACCAGAGTTAAAACACTTATATCTGACTGGGACAAACACGTCTCATTGCTATGTGTTTGTTTATCTGTTTATCCGTTTCCATGGGATTCACCTTTGACAGCAAAAGCCAAAAAAAGTTGTGTGGCTTCAATGATTTTTTTGGTCTGTTCAAGTACACTAATCTTTAAAGCTTATGCCTTAACTTATGCCTTAAAGTTAACACATTTGTTTGGCATAGGCTTCTGTTATGTTGTGGGCCTTTAAATTGTGCCTGGCAAGGTATCAGAAACCAGAGCAAGGGAAGCAGTTCAAACCTGTATACAGATATGCCATCTGCAATATGACACTATATTCCCAAGTAAGCTGAAATCTAAGTGGGGCTTAATTGCCTAAAAGTGTGTTAAAAAAGGAAACTTTCATCAACTTGCACTGATTCTTTAAGGAATGCTAAGATATGGGGTGTTCTTGACATGACTGCTGAAAAGGCAGAATAATGGTACACCTGTATGCAGTGAGCACACACAAGCAGAAATCATGACTCTTCCCTTGTTTGTGCAACAATTACCACATTGTAGTTCATTTCGGTTCAAGAATGTCTGCACACGTTTGCGGTGGATCAAACTGTAGCCATCTCTGATCCAGCATTATTTTATCACTGTGGTCACCTTTATAGTATAGCTTTATCTTGCCAGCGCATTACAATTCAGATATTGGACATCTTGTAATGAACTGTCTACAGCAGTGTTGATAAACCTATGGCACGGGTGCCAAAGGTGGCACTCGGAGCCCTTTCTGTGGGTACCCGACAGTGCCCCTTCACAGCCACCTTTATTCAGGTTGAATTGCTGTATTGGCACTTTACAAAAAAATGTGGGTTTTGAATAGCAGTTTGGGCACTCTGTCTCTAAAAGGTTTGCCATCACTGGTCTACAGCAACAGTTGATGTCTCAGTGTGCTTTTTTAGAAATTATGCAGCCATTAGGAGCTCTGTTACTTAACATTCAGTTACCATTACCATGTTGTTTTCTGCTGGGAGTGGGCAGGCATATCTCAGCATCCACATTCTGGAAGCCCCCAGGATTTGTAGTGAGTCATCGTTCTGGTGAATCATTAAACACCCCTTTCTCGCTCTGAGGGGCGATGGCAGCATAACAGGCCTGCTGTGGCTGAGGGGGAAGATGATGGCTTATGTAGTGATATATGATTTTAGTGTTTCCCCCTCGTCTTCCTCCCACAACCCCAGGGGTTGAATTTTTCCTTAAGGGCAATGGTTTCATTTTTTTTAAAAAAAAGGGAAACTGCTAGTTTCCATGGCAACAGAGAATCTAACTGATTTCTGTAGAAAAATTTGCTTGTTATATATGAATGGTAACCAAATTTTTAACACAAACTGGGATTCTGACAAAGGAAAGCACCCACTTGGGTGGGAAATAAATGTTAGAAATTTCTCATCACTAAAAGAAGGGAAATCTTAATAAATCTGAGCATCTACATGTGAGAAAAGAAGCTTCTCTTACCTCTAGGATTACTGTATAGTTTATACAGATTAGTTTGTGACATTTGGTGACTAGTCATCAGGGTCTAAGCATGGGATTATTTTGAAATCTGATTTTACAAACACAGAAAGTCTGCCTCATTCAAGTCTCTGCAACATTAACATGGTTCCAGTCCTAATTATGGGCTATCCTTAATGTCTCTTTCTGTCCTCATTCTGGAAAGGAAGGAGAGATTTATCTCATCACCCTATGATGACAAATCTCCTTTCACTCTTTACTGGAGATCTATATTTATTTTATTTATTTATATAGCTTGTATGCCGCCGACTACCCAAAGGTCTCTGGGCGACTCACAATCAAAGTAAACAATTCAAATAGTTAAAACATCAAATTGCAATAAAAATACAACAATAAAACATTTAAATACAATAAATACAATGTATTAAAATACCACACTAAAATCACCATCAGGACCCACAATAATCAGTTTAAAAACTTCTGGAATAGCATTGTTTTTACCTGGCGCCGGAATGTCATCAATGTTGGCGCCAGGTGGGTCTCGCTTGGGAGGGCATTCCACAATCTGGGGGCAGCTGCTAAAAAGGCCCTGTTCCTACAAGCCATCCTTGAGGGATGGCTCTTTCAGGAGGGCCCTCTGGCTGGATCTTAATTGCTGGGTAGGTTCATATGTAAGGAGACGGTCCTTCAGGTATCTAGGTCCTAAGCCGTTTAAGGGCTTTATATGTCAAAACAAGCACTTTGAATTCGGCTCAGGCAGCAACTGGTAACCAATGAAGGTTATACAGAATCGGCGTAATGTGTTCCTTGGCGGCCGTGCCACTCACCAGCCGCGCAGCATGGAGGAGGCAAAAGGCTGCTTTCCAAAGTAATTATATTTCAACCTCTATCATCCCCAGACGTAGATGGAAGTTGTACTTGAAAATACCTGAAAGGCCCCCAGTTGCTTTACACCTGTGCACCATTCTGAAAAAAGGACACGTATAAACCAATTTGCAGATCGCAGATGTGATTCTTTGGCCCATCCCTCATCATGTGCATGCCAACATAGATAAAGTTAAAATGTGTCAATTATATACATCCATTAATCTGTATATTTTATTTGGCAGCACACAGTAGCATTTTGAAGGGCCTTTACTTATCTGTGCCATGTGGGGCTAGTTGTTCTACTCTTTAGGGAAGGGCATTAGGAAGGTTCTTTGCAGATGCGAGCAAAGTTCTACCATCTAATCCGGCGTTGGTTCCAACCCTGCACATCCACATGCTTCTTGAAATCTCCCAAAGCCACGTATTGTCAAAACTCCTGCCCCGCCTTTCCACTAGAGCAGGCATGTCCAAACTTCAGCCCTCCAGATGTTGTGAGCCACAACTCCCACAGTCCTTTGCCATTGGAAATACAGGCTTGGAATTCTGGGAGTTGTGGTCCAAAACATCTGGAGGGCCGAAGTTTGGACGTGCCTGCACTAGAGTAAAATGGATGCATTATTGTTCCTAGTGTGATTGCATCCCACATTCTCCACTTATGGCACATGGTCCTCAGATTGTAGATCAGGCATGGATTTCCTACCCACCCCCTGTGGGGTCTCCTGAGTCTTAATCCTTTGCTCTTCCCGCTACACCACACCGAGTACCAAAATCACAGATTACACTCATCTAAGATTACAACTCTTTATAGATTACAGCTGTCTTCTTAAAATGGAGGTGGCCTTTTTATTATAGTTTGCAATATGCTGGCACAGGTAACTATTCATTTTCTTCCCATCTTCTCACTATTGCTTTATACTTTGAAGGGGGTGCATTTGTGATTATCTTTGGCCCATACCTGCTTCCCCTTTTCTCCTCCTCCTCCTCCTCCTCCTCCTCCTCCTCCTTTCCGTCCTCCTCTTCTTGTCCTTTGTGTGCCTACATGTCTGCGTGTTTCAGCCTTGAGGTTCTGGGCCTGACACAGCTTGTCTTGTAAGAAATAGCTCCTTGACACAGGCAGCTAAAGCCCCAAAAGCCACACCTGTCTTTCTACATGTGAGTTGTCTGGTTATCGTAAGCTTTAGATCATCCGTTCAACTAGTATCTTCTCAACCATGGATGGTCAAGTGGTGCCTTACAGGCAGATCAGATCCGGCCTACAGTTAATCAAACCATTGTACAGACATTGCCTTATAGCTTAATTCACCAAGAAAAGCAAATAAACAAAAGAGAGAGAGAAAAAGAAGAGAAAAGGGAGGTTTGATTCAATACTGGATTTTACCTTTCTTTGGATTTCTTTTATTTTACTTAAAATATAACACTCCCATAACACTAAAAAAATGTACCCTGTGGTCCCCAATATGAAATTTATGATGAGTTAGGGGCCTTGGATTGCTGAGTCAGGCCCAAAGACTTGCCAGCATCTCTGCACTGTACAGAGATCAGAATATTCCCTAAGAGTGCAAACGTTGCTCATTTCTTCTTCAACTCACAAAGAGAGGTAAAGTTGCCACAATCACCATCTTCCCTACAACAACATATTCTTATTATCCTCTAAATCGTTGTGCTGGCAAACAGTGCCATCTGAGTCCATAGTATTACTAGGCTCCCTGAACGTTGGACTGGTGCTGCCTTGTGGGTAGCCTTCATTGCTTTCGTTGCATGGGGAAAGTCAAACGAGATCTTAATGGCAGTGAAACCAAGGGAATGCCTCTGAATTAATGGCAGAGAGGTACCCACCCATGCAGTAGATACAGATATTTTCTGTGATAAAAAACGTTGTGGGGTTGAGAGAGACTCCCTATCAGTAGAATTAAACATATCTGACGCTTGACTTCCTTGTGTGTATTCCACCCTGGGCTTGCCACTTTCAAGTGGTGGCGTATCCTTCAAAGCAAAACAAAAAGGCCTTTAAAAGGAAATGCTGCACACATACTGTGGGACACCAACTCCCACCCCCTTTGCTGTTTGATCATTCCACACTGTCATGAAAAAAGAGAGAAAGAGAACGGTTCCAGTGTTTGGTTTCTGCACAGGACCTTCTTTGTAAGGGAGGCAAGCCAACGGCCTGTCTTTCATTATTGGTGGTAGTAGGAGCAGCTGAACGGAAGAGGGCGCCAAGGTAAGAGAGAAGGACCATCTCTGAGTTACCAAGAGTTAAACGTTTCCTTGGTAAATGAAGGCAGCTTCTCAGCTATCATAATGGTGAAGCACATATGGCAAGATGTCAGCCAACATCTTGCCGTTGACAAAGGACTGTAGGAGTTGTGGTCCAAAACATCTGGAGGGCCGGAGTTTGGACATGCCTGGTGTAGTGGATAGAGCGATGGAGTGGGATTCAGCAGGATGGGATGTGAATCCCTGCTTGGAAACTCGGGGTCAGAGTGGTGGCAGTGGTAGGACCACTTCTTAAAGATCCCATGTACCTTGAAAAACCCTATAAGGGTTGACACATGCTAGATGCAGCGGTCTCGAAATGGCTCCGTGCAGAGAGCTGGGCGAAGGGGGTCAGTGGTTTGTGGGTCCTTTTGTAGCCCCACTTTACTCTCCACCCACACTGCTTTTGGGATGCCCAAGGCAGCATGTTTGGAGAGTAAACTGGAGCTACGAACGAGTCCACAATGCCTTCCCTTTGCCTGGCTACTCTGCACGGAGCATGGTGGCACAGTGCTGTGCTCCGAGAGGCGGGGGAAGTGCTGTGGTTCTGAGGGGGCGATCTCACATGCCCACTGAAAGGGCTCCATGTGCCACCTTTGGCACCTGTGCCACAGATTCGCCAACACTGATCTACAGAGTCCCTACCAGCTCTGCAGTTCCAAGATTATTGAAGTGTGCTGTAGGTAGACTGTCAAATTTAGACAGACAGACGGATATACAGTGGACCCTTGTATAACAAACAGCTTGTTTAACATAAAATCTGTACAACATAAAAAATTCTGGAGATAGAGGAAATTTGCTTAACATAATCGCCTATGGGGAGAATCCTTACAACATAAAAATGGCGAATGATTAATTTCTCTCATTTGGTTCCTTAATAATGTCCTCATCATGTAACAGTCCTTGTCAAACCATGGGGACTTTTTATTTTTGTGACATTTTATTGTGGGGCGGAAAAGTAATAATTGTTTAATTTTTGAACAAATGATCTGATAATCATTTAAAACAACTGTAATATTGGTTTCAGGGGAACATATCCTACTGCCAAGAATAATACATCAATGCATTCCTATGGGAAATTTGTATAAAGGAAAATTTGCTTAACATAATTTCATTTGGAACGAATTAATTCCTTTATACAAGGTACCACTGTACTGTAAAGTCATTTTGCTAGTCTACTCTCTTTACACACACACACACACACACACACACACAGCATATGGAAGACCATATATGTATATATGGCAAAGAATCTCTCCAGCACAGAGACTACAGCAAAAGAAATTATAGTTATCATTTGTTATCCATCTTGGCAGAACATGGATTACTGTTTTGAAGTGTTTGATTGCAGGATGTGTACATATTTATTTTTGTTCATAATCTTTTTTGGCTTGGCCCATCGTTATTCAAATTACATACTTCCTTGCCAGCAGGGGAGGTTAAGATTACACCACAAAGTAATTACTAGCATCAGATATAGAGCCCTTCCCCCGGCTCCCACCTCGCTACCCATTGCTCAACTGGCAGCAGCAGAGGGGGTTATTTTGCTCTCCGTTTTCGTTTTTCCTCTCTCTGTGTGTGACCAAAGCTTCTGGTAATTGCCTTCTGCTGCAATAAATAGCTCATCAGAGGGACCTGGGAGAAGCGATTCATCACTTGCTGTGTGTTGTGTTCCTGGGGAAGAGAAGTTGTTGGCTAGGATGGTGATAAAACATACTGTCCCGATATGGCTCCTAAGTGATCTATTTGACCAAGTCACAGAGGACAGGGCTTCTGAAACTTGCTAGGTTTGAAGAGTACACAAGAATTCCCACGATAGCTTAGTGCAGTGTTGGCGAACCTATGGCACGGGTGCCAAAGGTGGCACTTGGAGCCCTTTCTGTGGGCACCCAACATGGCCCCTTCACTGCCACCTGTATTCAGGTTAAACTGATGCACTGGTACTTTGTGAAAAATTAGTGGGTTTTGAATTGCACTTTGCGCACTCGGTCTCTAAAAGATTCGCCATCACTGGTTTAGTGGTGTTAAGTCTTTGGCTGTGAAGCCAGAGGTTAGGAGTCGAATTCCCCACTGGACTTCCTTGAGAGGTGTTGGACTTGATGGTCCTTCTGCAGCTCAAAGGTTGTTGTTGTTGCTACTATCATTGTACTGCACTATATGTCCAGTGTGGTATAGCAGACAGAGTGATGGACTAAGACCCAGGAGATGGCTGTGGGAGCTTACTGGCGGGCGGGTGTCTGTGTGTGTGTCACTGGCAAAAACCTTCGGTATCTCACTTACCTTGAAATCCTATTAAGGTTGCTATTAAGTTGATTCTGCCATGATGGCGTATATAACTAGAGATGGAGACGAATAAAAAATATTGTGATGCATCATTATTCATTGCGGCTGATGAATTGATGCATCAACCAATCAGTGAATTTCCAGTGACCAATCAACAAATGGATTCATTTCTCCTTTAAAATGCTATTTTTTTTAAAAAAAAAACTGTCATCTATAGGCCCCTAATTTGCAGGTATGCTTCCTCTTTCTCTCCTCTTCAAGACCTGGGGAAGGTTGGTGTTCAAAGAGAGGACGCCCAGGAAAGTGCCCTCTGGCACCTGCGGACACCAACGTTGTAGAGAGGCTCCTGCCAGATCTCCTCTACAATCCCTTCAAATTTGGTGAAGATTGGGTTTCAGACATCTGAGTTATACACCTACAAATTAGGTCTCCCTAGGATGGTGTTGTTAGAAATGGCACTGGGGAAACCCAATCTTCACCAGACTTGGAGGGATGGTATAGAAGAGTCGGAGGAAGTTTCTCTGCAAGTTTGGAGTCCCTAGATGCCTGGGGGGGGGGGCTATTTGAGGGTGACTACCTCAGGCATGAAACATCAAATTACCAAAGTTGGAGGGGTTGGGAGTTGGGGGATGTTTCCCTCCCATTTTGGTGTCTCTAGGTGCCTGGGGGGACATTTATAGCCCAACAATTTTTTTAAAAAAATCAAAAATTGCTAAAAATTCATCAGTTCATATTTGTTGGAGGAAGCCGTTTATGACAAATACAAATCAAAGGATTTTGACAAATCAGCCAAATTCACCAGAAATTATGATTCGTTTTTCAGTTCATCCTCATCTCTGCACATAACACAGTATATCATATGATCATCTAGTATGCCGGGGAATGTGTCTCCATGCCTTTCTTCAGGATACCTGGAGGCATGTATCCA
>JAHTLZ010003526.1:15253948-15265311 GCA_023846285.1 Phrynocephalus versicolor | reverse complement strand
ATGAATGAATGAATGAATGAATGAATGAATGAATGAATGAATGAATGTGGATTGCTCAGTTCCCACTGTACTTCCCAAGAGAAGGAGCCAGCCTGTGTTGCCTTGGACAAGCTGCCTAGTTCCAGAGTGGCCCCAGAAGAAGGGAATGTAAACCACCCCAAGGTCTCTGTCCTTAGAAAACCTTAAGAAGGGTGACCATAAGTTGGAATCAACTCAACAGAGGCAGTTATTAATTATGAGTTTAAGCAAGAAAGACATATCCACAGATAATTAATAACTGTCTGAGCTGCTGCACATACTCAATAGCAATGATACAAAATCATTTATTTCAGTACTTCAAATTATAATATGGGCAGTGGTCTTTTATGAGTGGAAATGCTTTGCTCTTGAATCCAAGGAGGAAGGATGAAGAATGTAAAACCACACTGAAATTTGACAGAGGAATAGATTTTCTTGAAGCTGAAGTAGCCTCCCAGAGACCTTTTAACCTTCTGTCTTGTTGAGTTGGGTCGTCATTCCTAATAGTTGAAGCACCTGGCGATTCCTTGCAAAACCTCCCCCCTCCCCAATTTGTGACTGGTTCTTAAAAGGAATAATCGGTCTGAAATTTTTAAACCAGGCATCTATTATGTAATTGGTGAACTAAATGAAGGAACTGTCAGGCACTGTCCCTTTTTTTAGAGTACTTCGGTTTCCCGTGGAGATGGGAGTTGAGAGGTTGCAGTTCCCTTTAAATGTTGTGCTGCTTGTGGTAACGTCTCTTCAGGACATCAGGTGACTGACGGTAACAGAAACAGAAGGCTGTTATAGGTTAACCACGGTCCCTGTGGCATCTTTTGAGAACTTGTAGAATATCCACAAGCCTGGGTCACATGGCTGATTCTGAGATATCTTAAGCGCACTGTAGATACTTGGAGCCAAATTTGAAGAGATAAACATGCATGGCTGGCTTAAGAACACTAAAATAGTATTCCTGGACCAGACCACTTCTAGCTCCACATTATGGTGGCCCATCTAGTGTCCCAGTGGGAAGCCCTTTGTACAAAGCTTTCTCTGTCTGAGGAACACCATCTAGAGAAGCAGGCAGAGCCCATTTGAGATTCTAAAATCACCAGATTTAGCCATTGGAGTGGGAATTCCTCAAACTAGATGGGAAGGGCTTAGCCCTGCTGTAAGAATTCCCATCTCCAACAAGTTTATCCAATGGAAATTGGGGAAACCCTGGTTCTTTGTCTCAAGCAGATATAGACTTATTGCTCTTCTTCGTGAATGGGCCTCAAAACCACAGGTGGGCAAAGTGTGGCCCTCAAGGTGTAACTCAACTGCCATGTTCATAATTCTTCACCATTAACTAAGCTGGACCAAAACCAATGGGAGTTGAGTCCAACAACATCTGGAGGATTCCACTTTGCTCACTCCTACTCTAAAACCAGGCTCTCAATGTCATCCTCTAAGGATCTATAGAATCATCGAATCCTACAATAGTGAAGTTGGAAGGGACCTGCAGAGCCATCAAGCCCCAACCTTGCCTGTTGGAGCACTCACCACCAACCAGACTTGCTCAACTCTTGATTTTACTACTTACTGGTACTTATTTTTTATTCATTTTTTGAGTATTTTAACTCCACCTTTCTCCTTGGAAAAGGACCCATGTACTGTACATTATTTAATGCACTTCTCCACTTCATGAATATTGTGGTTGAAGGATGATCAGAGAAGCATTTTTAAAATCCAGAAATCATAAAAACAAAAATAATGCAGGTAAAGTACAGCTATTGCAGTAAAATGGGGCCCCTTTATAATCCAGAAACAGAAGTAATCAGCGAAAGTTCATCATTTTACTCTACCAGCTGTCTAGAGACCTGTAGTGGAAGAGCCAACTTAAGTTACCTAACCTCACTGGGGAGAGAATTTCACAGACTGGATGCTGCTACATAGAAGGCCTTGCCTTATGCTCCTCTTAGCCTCACCTGTCCACCTATTGGGGGGAGGAGCAGCCTTGATTCACAGGAATATCAGAAGGCCTTTGGTACTGAGCAGAGTCTTGGTCCACCAAGCCCAACATTGTCAACGTTGACTGGTAGCAGGATTCCCAATTTCCAATCAAGATTCTTTGCTAGCATTAATTACTTAATGGTTCCTGGTATTACCAGTGCTCTCTCATCGTGAGGCCTACGCCTACTTAGTTTAAAAAAATATCAGACAAGACTGATTTTTTTTCAGGGTGCTATTGGTTTTGTGAGAAGAAAGCTGAGCTCATGTTCTAATTTTGCTTGATCTGAAGGTGTTTGGACAGCGACTGGTATAGAATTCAGGAAAAGTGCCTGCAGATTTATTGTGGGAAACCAGTCAGAACTGGTTCTTCAGGCAGGGTTGTTAGCAAAATTGAAATTCCTTTGAAGTGTCTTCCACCACATCTATGATACAAGCTACCTCTTAAGAAATGGGTTTTCCAAGTTAATTGGGCATTTCCACAGCGAGTCTGTTTTGGAGGTTATTCTTTCATGTGTTCTTATTGACAGAGTAAGATGTTGAGGCCTACGGGTGTGGAAGGCATGGAAGAAAGATGGAACAAAGAGATTTGAAGGGATGTTAAAACTGACTTCTCTTGAACACACAGGTGTGCAAATAGACATACACACAAATATCTACAGCAGGGGTGTCTAAACTTCGGCCCTCCAGATGTTTTGGACCAAAACTCCCAGAATTCCAAGCCTGTATTGCCAATGACAACGGACTGTGGGAGTTGTGTTCCAAAACATCTGGAGGGCCAGAGGTTGGACACTGCTGGTCTACAGGAACTACAGAGGGAAAGATACATCGTGGTATGCTAGCCTAGTTCATGTGCACAGCATGTGCCACTAAAACACAGTGCATCTATTTGATTGTATCAGAACAAAAATATTAGGATTCTTAAGGGGTAAGCATCACCATTGGAACCCCTGTGGACAGATACTCTCACTCCAAAGCACAAAAGTTGATTTATATAAATGTTACCGTACCTGCAAAACACAAAAACTGCCCAAGAACCTGTGTATTCTCTATTTAGTGGGAATGGATATTTTCACAGCCTACGTGAGACATTTCCAATGAGGCACAGAGCTTGTAAATCACCCTATTTAATTCCTACCGTTTGTCATTCTTTTGGGATGATTGTGTACATTTTTGAATAAAAGCAAGCAGCAAGCAGACAAAACATGAATTCTGGTTTGGAGGTGCTGAAAACAGAGTGATGATTTTCTCTAAAACAACATCTTCCATTAGAGCAGTGTGTGGGAGAGTGTAAAGGCAATGAATATATAGAACATTTCAAGAGTTAGTTGTCCCTGCTATGAAGTTGTGGAAAATCAGACTTAAATCTATCAACTGGTGTCCACCTCCTGCATAGGACTGTTTTCTTAGGAATCATGTTGCCAGCACCCCTGCCTCTCCCTTCTTGCTACTTGATTCATAATTGTTGTTGATGTTAATTTCCTTCTAGATGTAAGTCAATTCTGACTTACGAAGAACCTTTCCAGGGTTTTCTAGGTACAGTAGGACCCCAGTATCCGCTGGGGTTTGGTTCCAGCCCTTCCCGTAGATAATGAAAACCATGGATAAGACAGAACACCAAAAAAAACCTGCTGTTTTATGATAGTAGCTTGCTTCATGGCTGCTGTTTTATGACAGTAGCTTGCTTTACAACTGCTGGATTATGTATTTATTTGTTCCTTTGCCAACTGTGGATAACTGAATCAGTGGATACGGGGGTCCTACTGTACTCAGAAACGGTCTATCCACCGTCTCATCTTCTGGGGCCATCTTTGGGTTGTGCAACTTGCTCGAGGCCATACAGGCTGGCTCCGTTCACAGTGGAAAAATCACACCTCTGCTTCCATAGACAGCTACCTAAACCACTGAGCTATCCGGTCTCTAAACAAACATCCTTCTGAAGAAGGGTGGCTGTCTTGTCTTTGTCTTGATGGGGCTCAGGGTTTTTGACTAATTGGTTGTGTTTAAGGCTGAGGACAAGGATCGCTTGTTTCATTAGCAGTCTGTTCATACCTCTCAAGAAGTCCGTCCTTGGGTTTAGTTCTAGAGTCCGTTATTGGCAAGGGCCAGGCTGGATGATCTTTGAGGTCATTTCCAATTCTAAGACCTGTAGGACCACAGTGAGCACCTTAAACGAGTTGGTGTTCTTATCCCATTTTATGATGACCCTGCAAAGTCCACCGGATGATGCTAGACCAGTGGTGGCGAAACTTTGGCATTCCAGATGTTTTGGACCACAACTCCCACAGTTCTTTATCATTGGCTATACAGGCTTGGAATTCTGGGAGTTGTGGTCCAAATCATCTGGAGTGCCAAAGGCTCGCCACCACTGTCCTATTTATTTTATTTATTTATTTATTTGACTTTTATACCCCCCATCTAGACCAAGGGCTACTCTGGGCGGTTTCCAACATGTAACAACAAACAAAGGAATACATTTTAAAAACCAAGATACAAGGTACAAAATAAAATAAAATATACATAAATCAACAACAAAAACTAAAATGAAGCTAAAATGAAGCTAAAAATGGCAAGAGATTTGATAAAACGGTTTAAAAATAGTGCCTAAGTGTTTAAAGAATCAGGGAATGCCATTCTATAGAACCAGGTCTTCAATAGCTTTTTAAAAATTTGAAGCGAGGGTGCCAGCCGAATTTCCGGGGGTAGATGGTTCCATAATTGGGGAGCAACCACCGAGAAGGCCCTACTCCTTGTTACAACTTTCCTGGCCTCCCTCGGGGTTGGGACTCCCAGGTGTCCTGCCTGGCTGGCACGGGTGATCCTGGCAGCTCTTCTTGGGAGGAGCCGCTCTGTCAGATACTGAGGTCCTAGACTGTTTTGACTGAGTGTGGCTATACTAAGGCTACTCAGCATTTCTTGAATAGACAACTAAACCCAGGTCACTGTATCTAATGTCATCAGTCATCATGAAGGGCATATCGCTGGTCCTCTTTGTTGAGCTTCTGTTGCAGCTGTTCGAGTGGGGGCTATCTTTGCCCTTTAATATGCACTTCACCAATCACACCCGCAGGAGCTAAAGGGAAAAGTTAAATGGAAGAGCGAGAGATTGATCTTAGCCTAGCAGAGCTGTGAAATGGCTCCACATCTAATGGCAAGGGAAAGGCAAGCACAAGCAGAAGCACACATGGCAGCCCAGAGAAGGTGATTCTTTAATTGAATGGCACCCACAAAGTATTGCAAAAGTGTCATTTCGTCAACCTCATTGAATAAGAGCCTGTGTGTTATACTCTCCATCCTGGAACATGCTTGCTCTCTTGGCTCTTTGGTGACCTTCAGAAGAAGTATACCTGCAGCCTTTTAGTGCCTCAACAACTTTTCCCTCACTTTTTTTTTTAACATGGCTTCTCACTCGATCCACACATATTCCATTTTCAGGATGTAGTTCCCAAACTAAGCTGTTAATAAGAAATGGAAAGAGAGTCTTCTTGATAGAAAAGCAACACTTTTGACCTCTCGCCATGCTTTCTGCTCAAATGCAGAATTAAAAGTCCGAAAGGAAGTGTATGGTGCACTGTGTAGAGTAACCACATTTGGCCACGTGAGCGGCCGTTTTGGTTTCTTCTAATTGATTCAGTTATTGTCCTGGAGTAATTTAGAAGTGAAGGAAGCGGCTTCATCCCGGAGCAGGCGGTCTGTCCCTGTGTTAATTCTGGTTCTGAACGGTGTCAGGTAGAGGGTATTTCCAGTCACTTGATGCTCTTTGATCCTGTTTAAGTGGGAGATGGCCAGGATTGAACCTGTGAGCTTCCACGCACAATGCATCAGTTCTACCTCCCAGCTGGGATCCCTGGATCTCTTATTATGTAATTCTGTGGAACAGGGTTGGAAACATGCAAACAACATGAATCCTTACACTCATTAAAAATCTTTCAATTGAAGCAAAACAAGTTGAGGAACCGTGTAACCATCACAAAAAACAAATACAAAAGTGGAACAGGTGATACCTTTAGGCTACTAGAAAATTAACAAAAACGGCTCATTTTGGATGCAGCCTAAGAACATCCAAGCTCCGAGTCTCAACTAAGAAACTGCCTGGCTTTTTCCCCATTTTGTCAAGGACCTTACATCTAAGAAATAACTCCTGGCAAATCCAGCTTTTGCCCTGTTATAGCCTATCGGTACTGCTCTGAGGAAGAGGGTTTTGCCCTTGAAATATTAGCAACATTTTTGTTAATTTTCTAGTAGCCTAAAGGTATCACCTGTTCCACTTTTGTGAAAATCTTTCCTTTTTTAAAAAAAATGCGAGGCTCAGAAACTCCCCTTCTCCAAGCTCTTAAAATGTCAAACCTCTTGTGCAGTAGATTGTTGCACAAGTAGATAGCAAGAACAGGGCCCTAGCTTACATCCCTTGTATCTCAGTCCAGTCCAGCCTTAACTGAGTCGGCATCCATTGATATTGCTCAGCAAAGATACCACAAGTGGTGAGCACAGCAGTCATCTTTGTGGGGTGTTTCCTACCAAGTTCATTATATAGCATTTTACTATCTCAGCATTTTCCGTGAGACACACCTTCTGGGCCATCTTTTCCAACACTTAGGAAGATGTGTTGGATTCCTATTGTGGTGTGGTTGATAGAGTGACAGACTAGGATGCTGGAGAACAGGTTTCGAGTTCCCACTTGGCCATGGAAAATCACTGGGGAAGTGGAACTGGTAGAACCAGTCCTTCAGTATCTCACCCTGCAAGCCCTGGTTGAGTTGCTGTAAGTTAGTTCCAACTGGACAGGGGAGAACATACACAGATAACCCCAGATGTTTTTCAATAGAACTGCCCATTGTCTCTGTCCTGTGTGGACGACTGGAAATGATGGGGATTGCATTCCATTACACCTCGAAGGGGCCAGGTTCGGAAAGAGTGATCAAAGGACTCATTAAGTTTTATGTGCAACTGAATGCAGCATAGTCTCAATGTTGGAGAGTTCTTTAAAAGAAAAAAAAAAACCAAACACACAAATAGATTGAAAAAAGCAGATTTAGCAGCATTTCTGAGTACAGGAGGGAAGGGCCACATATTCCTTTTACACCCACTATTTTTTCCACTTCAAGTTGCCCACACAACATCGAAACACAGGGAGAGACACATTTTAAGCCCTGCAGGAACAGCAGAGGTGGTGCTGCGGGAGCTCTGTGCGTGGATGGAGCAGTGAAAAAGCAAGGAAGGAACAGATTGAAAACCACCTCACTTCTCCCTCCCTCCCACTTTCTCTCATTTGGTCTCTGTCTGTTTTGTACTTAAAAAGAAAAGGGGGAGGGGAGGTAATCCTCCAATCTGTTTTTCTTTCCTTTGTCTTTCCTTTGTCCTTTTTTTGGGGGGGGGGGGATAAAAACCTAGTATTTGAGCGCCATTACATGCAGCTCAAATTTGAACTCCATTACCTGCTCATAACATATGCTTAAGTCTCTAGCCATGAAAGAACATGGCGTCCCTCAGGCTGCCTTGCTTGTTGACCGTGTGTAGCCTGATCTGGAAACAATGAAATGAAGAAAGCATAGTGTTCTGCTTATATACCACCCGATACCACTTCAAGTAGTCTCTGGGTGGTTTACTGTTTTAATTACAGTGTGCAGACTACAGATTGCACCCCCAGGAAGCTGGGTACTCATTTTACCGACCTCGGAAGGATGGAAGGCTGAATGAACCATGAGCCTGCTACCTGGGATTGAACCCCAGGTGGTGAGCACAGTTTTACCTGCAGTACAGGCATTTAACCACCGCGCCACGGGGCTCAGATTTAAAAATAAGAACAGGGCACCCACATTGAAAAATAAAAGAGAATTCCACACCCCACAGGGCATTCAGTTCCCCTGAGTCCCATGTTAACTTAATAAGTTTAAAAGAATGTTCTATTGGTCCACTTAGATCTCTGTTGGGAGCATTTGGAGTACTAATTTAAGGCTGAACTTCCAGAGTCCTTGAATTCATTCTACCCTAATTAGAGGCGTGAATTTAAAAAAAGAAAAGAAAAGAAAAAGAAGACAGGCATATATGTACATTCCGCTGCAAAGATACTCAGAGGTGTTTCACATCCGACAACTGGGCTTTTAAAAGTGTGTTCTCTTTTATTCTCTCTTGTTTAATGCTGTTATGGTGAATGCCCTTTCATGGATTTAAAGTATGATGGTTACATGAATGCGGCCTGGGTGAAAAAGTGTCAGTGTTAAGAAAATTCAGGTACAGCACTTTAAGTAGAGGCGATACATCTCTCTGTCATAGAATCAGATTTTCATTTTCCCCTTGCGAACAAACCTGTAAAGGCCTTTCATGTTCCTCATGGATGACATAGATCAAGCTTGGGCAAAAATCCCCATCCCAATCCCAAGTATTTTGTGGCTGGATAGCTCTCCTGGTCAGGAGTTCCATTCCCTGCTATACCATGAAAGAGAGCAGCCCATTCATGGGGCTTTGGGTGAGCTTTATGGTCATAGCATGTCTCCAGGAGAAGTACTTAATCAACTCCTTCTGGATGCTTTATACCTAGACAATTCCAAGAAAGACTGCGGTAAGTTGGAACTGACTTGGCAGCACACAGTTGCTATATTTTTAGTATCTGCCACTAACAAAATTTGGTGGAAGCTAGGGAAAACTCCATTTGCCGTAACTAAGTTTGCTGCTAGATTCTAGCACCAGAAAGCAACGTGCTAGCTTTAAAAGCATAATAGCAGTTTGCTGCTGCAGTTCCACAGAAATAAGTCATCCATAGTAAAAGTGTTCTGCTTATATACTGCCCCATACCACTTCAAGTCGTATCTGGGCAGTTGGCAGTTTTAACTACAGTATGCATGCTGCTGCATAAATGCAAAAGGGCTTGCTTTGGACCAAGCTTCCCTCACGGTTGTGCCTAAATTCAGTGACATGGTTTTCCTAAGTGGTGGGTGCTGGATGCACAAATGTAGCCTGTGGACTATAAAAACGGCCCACAGGCCCTCTGATTCCCATCCAGTAAAGGTGTTTGATCCACTCCATGTACCACGTCTGTCTCTCTGGTCTGTTCTATGTGGGTAGGTGTGTAGCGTTACTGACAGGTCCTGGTGAATGGAAATCTTAAAATATCCCATAAATCTGACAGAGCCAGAAGGACAGAATCGAAGTGATGGAAGAGAGAAAACACCAAGACATGTTCCGCGATTGAATTTTACAGATTTTTATACTGCGTTATGTAGAGACGATAGCCAGTTGGGGCAGCTTTAAAGGGAGCAATGGCAAGGTCACTGAGGCTACGTCTGTCAGTGGCTTGCACGTTTGATAGCTGCCTAGTGCCTCCGGTACCAAAGGCAATATTCTTTCCATTGGAGGCTGCAGAGGAACACAGGCTGTCACAATCATGGCTCATCTTTCTCTCAAGAAGGATTGCTGGAGAGCTCGGTGGTTGGAAGTTGGAATCTCCACCATGCTTTCTTGACATGGGATGATCCATAAGGTCCCTTCCAGCTCTGCAGTTCTGAGATGATGGTGGTCATCATCATCGTGGTAATAATGATTGTGATCATGATCTGGTTGGTCTTTGGCCACTCTGGCTCTTAGTTCTCCATCCTTTTTCCAGTCCCCTGATTTATGCTGAATTTGCTGATCCTTGCTGCTCTTCGCTCCTTTCAGAACACTCCTGCAACAGTTACAGCGGCTCCAAGCCATGGTGGCTGGGAAAGTGTCCCGCTCGTGCAAAGCTGCCAGCACACAAACGGGGACCTGTCTTATGGTGAGTGTCTGTCATCCATGTCTTTGTTCCTAGAAACATCCATTGGCGAAAAACAAGATCTGGGGGAGCTATAGTGATCAACACGTTGCTGCCTTTCTCGCATCGGTGTGAATACCCTGCCTTTTTTTCTCACCGCAAAGTGCCACTTTCTCCATGAGTTTGGGGGCCAATATAGACCTTTCCCTCTTACCTGGACTGGGTTTCCTTGCCCTCTTTTGCTCGATGCAGCTTGTTTTACCTATGGCTGTTGGAGGCCTCCATCTGTACTGGGGTGGGTAGCAGTGTCTTCTTCCTAGATTCTGGGCGGGGGGAGGCATCCCTATTGAGACCACAAGTTGCTCGTACTAGTGGCTTTATGAATATCAAGGAGAAGAGATGGGGAGATTCTTTTTCCTGCAATATCCGCAACGCCATGGCCACTCTGGACCCTCTTTGGACTGGGAGCTCCAGTCCAAAATAGTAACCTTACTCATCCCCATCCAACCATGGGACACAGCCTGGCTAGTTTTGAGCCATTGTTGCTTTGTGCCATTGTTGTTTTGTGCCAAGGTCACGGAGAAATCATGGGACACCAGGGATTGGCACAGTTGGAGGGCCACAGTTTATCCTGGCTGGGTGCCCAGAATGCAAAGTAGCCTATGCCTTCCTGGGCACTTGAATGGAGGTAGCCCAGAGACCAGCTCTCTGAAAAACCCAATCTCAGGGAAGAAAATTGCTACATCCGTTTTGCTGATCTCCTTTCCCTTGCTGCCCCCCAAATATTTGTCTTATATGGATTGAAGACAATGCCTCTTTCCAGAAACACATAGCATTTCTGTTTTTTTTTAAAAAAAGCCTTTAAAAAGATAAACACTGGTTGAGCAGAACTGCAATTCTACCCTTTCTAAAGAAGTTGATATTTTTAAAATAAGTAAATAAAAGTCTGCTTGCCAGGCAGGTAGCGAAGGGAAGAATCCTTCTTGAGATACTTTCTTTCTTTGGGAAGAGCCTTCAAATGCATGATTCCATCAACTGCCTTATGAAGTAATATTATCCCAGGAGAGTTGGAGCATCTGCTTGTAGATTGGCTTTGCGCCACTGATGAATTCTGGGTGTCCTTCCCTTTCCTTTCGTTATTAAACCAATTGGATTAAAGTGCTTTAACATGATCAATCCTTTTCTATACCTAGCCATTGCTTTTTGTCTTTGCATCATTCTCCTCTCCTTGCATCAAGCCTCTCTTTCCCCAATCTTTCCCGCTCGGTTGCTTTTCAAATTGCATGCACGGCCATCGGCACATGGAGCCTTGGGAGGCGCCGACTGTGATGTTATGAAACAGCATTGAGATTCACATCACAGTCTCATCTCACCGAGATGGATTTCTTACCTCTTAAAGTTTTGCGAGCAAGGAGCTCATGTGAGCAGAAAGGATGCAGAGTTTCTGGGA
Source organism: Phrynocephalus versicolor (assembly GCA_023846285.1). NCBI lineage: Eukaryota > Metazoa > Chordata > Lepidosauria > Squamata > Agamidae > Phrynocephalus > Phrynocephalus versicolor. The sequence goes on along the minus strand of JAHTLZ010003526.1, from coordinate 15,254,140 downwards.
TTGCCATACTAATGTCGACGCGTGTCTTAGTCAGCTGATCCTTTGCCAAAGCACTGTTTTTAGTTCCCAGCATAGAATAGAACTCCAGGCAAAGAAAAAGAACTTGATGCTATCTGCTAAATACGAAAGGGTGGTGTGGCACCCTTAGATAGATAGATAGATAGATAGATAGATAGATAGATAGATAGATAG
>JAHTLZ010003526.1:15243346-15253938 GCA_023846285.1 Phrynocephalus versicolor | reverse complement strand
GATAGATAGATAGATAGATAGATAGATAGATAGATAGATAGATAGATGTATACAGTGGACCCTTGTATAACAAACAGCTCATATAACATAAAATTTGTGCAACATAAAAATTCCGGAGATAGGGGAAATTTGCTTACCATAATCGCCTATGGAGAAAATCTGTACAACATAAAAATGGGATCACTCCATTTTCAATGCATTCCTATGGGAATTTGTATAAAGGAAAATTTGCTTAACATAATTTCATTTGGAACAAATCAATTCCTTTATATAAGGTACCACTGTATATATAAAAGCATGAGACACGTGGCCACTGGCGTAGATGTATGAGATACCATTTTGAGCTTCAGACTCATGTACGTGCAATGCTTAAGTTGGGAATGGAAGACAGGCGGTGGCATGAGAGTGATTTTAAATGCAGAATTATTGCTGCTGCCAACTGCTTTACAGTAAACGGCCTGACAGCAGGTTGTATAAGAACCGGTGATGTGATGTTAAGAGTTCCCCGGTAAAGCTGTCCTCACCCTTTTTCCACTTTGCAATTGCATTACTTTGTGAAGCAATGAAAATGTTTTTGATGGGGGTGGCTTTTGCAGCTGAAACCCCAGAGAAGGCACAAAACTATTCTATGAAGGGAAGGTAGCTGGTTAATATAGCGTGTTCAAAAGCCATCATCCCACTTCAGACTTTTTGGGGAAGGAGTAGAACCTCTGGAGGTATCTTACATCGGCCACTTTATCTGATTGGCTTTGATATGAAATCTCTTGATGTTCAGGGAATGGGCCTTTGTTTTCCTTGATCCAGACTTAAAGTGCGCATTCATTCATTGTTTGTTGTTTCTCTTGCTAGGTGGTCGTTTTATGCTTCGCCATTACTTTTGGCAGCTTCTCCCAGATGTACGGGCCCGATTCCTCCGTCACAAAAGCTGTACTGCCAAGCCAGCATTCCACGCCAGAATCATACGCAGCCTCTGTCGGTGAGTGAGAACTCCCTGCCCCAGCCCTGCTGCTGTTTCAATATTTATTTAACTCTTCCGGCAACTTTTTGCCAAGCCTGGGTGCTCTGGGGTTGCAAGACCACAGAACCCACCACCACTACCACCTAGTCAGGGATGATGGGAACTGTGGCCCATTCCAAGAGTGGCCACTTGAGAAAGGATCAGTTTAGGTGTTCTGAAGAAAAAAGGGATACCATTTTTTCCCTCTAGGAATCCAGCAATCCTTGGGAAATTACTGAGCAACATGTGGGGCTATAACGTGCCTGTGGGTAAGCCAGAAATGGCAGCAAGTTCTACTTCCTTGTGTTGAGTATGAGTGTAATAATCAGGAAGGGCCTCGATCAGGCCACGCAGAGTTGCTGTTTGTGGGGATGTCGATGACAAAAGGTTGTTACTGAACCCCAACATTAGCCTATTTCAAGCAGGCTTTTTGCTGGCTGCAGTTGGCGCGCCAGAATTGCGATGCCTGTGTCAGCAGGAGTTATGGAGTATGTGGTGATGACATCTGGCCTGGATGCCTTCAAAAGGGGATTGGACAGATTCCTGGAGGGAAAGTCCATCACAGATTACAAACCATGATGGAGATGTATCATCTCCAGGCTTAAAATTAGGGTACTTCAAGGGCCAGATGCAGGGGAGTGGTATCAGGAGACAGATATCTAGTCTCATGCACTCCCAAACGCATCTGGTGGGGCTACTGTGAGATACGGGAAGCTGGACTAGATGGGCCTTTGGCCTGATCCAGCATGGCTCTTCTTATGTCCTTGTGTTTGACAAGTCTGAGCTTATTTTGGGAGCCGGTTGATGAGATCACTTCTGAAACTGGGGGAGTTCCAGTCTAGAAAGAACCATGCCTCAGTGGCAGGGCAGACGCTTTGCATGGAGAATGGCTCAGCTTCACACTCTTGTGTGTCTAATTTGGGGGAGGGGGGACATTCTGGGACCATGTAACTTTCCCATCAAGGCAGGGAAGGGGCAGGGTCCTTTCAGAATAAGGTAGGAACCTCCATATATATTCAGTGGCAAATGCCATGCTATCATCAAGGGTAGAGCACAGATTGTGAAGACAGAAGGTCTTTGGATTAAGGCAGGCATGTCCAAACTTTGGTCCTCCTGATGTTTTGGACCACAACTTCCAAGAATCCCAAGCCTGTATTTCCAATGGCAAAGGACTATGGGAGTTGTGGCCCAAAACATCTGGAGGGCCGAAGTTTGGACATGCCTGGATTAATGCCTGGCATCTTCATTGAAGGACCTTTGATAGAAGGGCTGGAGATGATTTTGCCAGTCTGATTCCTTGGGAATTTAGTCTGGTTGGTATAGGCAACATTGGGCAAAATCAGCTTTCTAGCAGGATGTCTTCTAGATGTCTGGGTTTGCAAGCTTTTCTCAATGACTGTGTCTCCTTTATGAGCCTTCCTGGGTGTGAAGATCATCAGGAGAGGCCTTTCTTTCAGTCCTGTCACCTTCACGGGTGCCTTTGTTGAGGACATGGGAGACAGCCCTCTCTGTCACTGCTCCCAGATGTGGGAACTCCCTCCCAAAGGAGGCCAGGCTGGGCCCCGTCTTTGCTGTCCTTCCATAAGCAGGCAAAGACCTTTCTCTTTAGGCAGGCTTTCCTCATAATGACTGGATGACCAATGGCGTTTGGAAAAGGGATTAGGGTTATTCTGTTACTTTAATTGTGTGTTTAATTTTGCTCTTATCATTAGTTTAAATATGACATCTTTTAATGCTGCTTTAATAGCGTAATGATTTATTGATCAGCTTTCAACTTGGTCTTTCTTCATACTGAAAGCCAACCTGGACCCTTTAGGAGAAAGGCAGCAAATCAATACTTGAAATAAATGAAAGGAATAAATCCTCAGCCAACAAGGGGCATGCTGCCTGGGTGTGATGGGAGAAGTGGTTAGAACAGGAGAGCCCAGAGGACAGGAAAGCTGTTCTAAATGGCCCACGGAATAAAACAGCTTTTGAAGAGTTCCTGAGCCAATTCTTTTCCCATCAGTTAAGTAACGGTGCGATAGTGAAGCATGGGAGTTCATAAATGTCTCTGATTCCCCATCATTCTCTGAGTCTTCCTGTATTTCTCCTCCCACCTCCCTTTTCCCTTCTGTACAGTGAGGTCAAGGAGCCTGCTGATATATGATGGGTCTCCCCCACTGGAGGAGCACCACATCCTAGAGAGCAGCAGCAACAGCTGGGACAGGCACCTGGAACCTTCCAAGCACCCAGCCCTGTCTTTAGAGTCGACATCTCGGTCACCCAATGACGAGATCACAGAGATCACAATAGCCAATGAGACGAGGCTAGAGAAGGCTGTCCTGGTGGAGCTACAGCCACACAGGTGAGCACAGGCCAGTTGGGGATGTGAATATTTTTTCACCCAGTGCGTTGTTAGCCTGTGGAACTCCTTGCCACAGGATGTGGTGGTGGTATCTGGCCTGGATGCCTTCAAAAGGTGATTGGACAGATTCCTGGAGGAGAACTCCATCACAGGTTACAAACCATGATGGAGATGTGTAATCTCCAGGTTTAAAACCGGGGTACTTCAAGAGCCAGATACAGGGGAGTGGTATCAGGAGACAGATATCTAGTCTCGTGCACTCCCAAACACATCTGGTGGGGCCACTGAGAGATATAGGAAGCTGGACTAGATGGGCCGTTGGCCTGATCCAGCATGGCTCTTCCTATGTTCTTATGAACAATCGAGGTTTAGAATGGTACATGTGGGGGCTCCAGGCATTTGGCTGTGCTGGCTGCAGGATGCCCGGGGTTGTAGTTCAAAAATGGAACTTCTCCAAGCTCTGGCACAGTAGTGTTGGGTTCATTGGCCCATTTAGTTTTCTGGACCGGTTGTGTGCTATGGGAGAGAATTACCAAGGTACCTCTGTTTAGTTGCTCTGGTGAAAGCGGCCCACTAAGGGACAGGAAGAAAGCAGAGGCTGTGCGAAGGGGTGAGTAAAATATATCTATTTTACAAGATGCAGCGGACTGGATGGGCAAGCTTTGCAGTCCCAGGTAACCCCGATAACCCCCTATTTCCGAGTATTCCCCACCTGGAAAACCTTGAAAAAGGTTGTTGTAAGTCAGAATTGACTTGATGACACATGGTGGTTTTTTTTTTTTTTACGTGATGCGTATTTAATGTCACTGGAAGTGGCATTTCTCCCTTCTTCATATACATCTGGGATATTTTCTGGTATTTTCTTTAAAAAAGAAAGGATTCTGAGGTGTTCTTTTTAATAAGTGGTCTGGTTCACTTGGCACACTTTTGTAAGTGAATCAAAAGGATGCTAATCAATTTACACTGGGCTGTTAACTGCTATTCTAGGCATGGCCTCAGCAATGAATCCCAGTTGAGTGGAGAGAGCCTTCTGGCGCAGTGGTTAAACAGCTAGACTGCAACCATAACTCTTCTCACAACCTGGGGTTCAATCAGGCTCAGGGTTCACTCAGCCTTCCATCCTCTTTGAGGTTGGTAAAATGAGTACCTAGCTTGCTTGTGGGGTGTGGGTGCATGCCTGCATTGTTCCTTGCAAGCCACACAGAGAGTGCTTTAAGCGCAATGGGCTAGTATATAAGCAGCACATGTTGCTTATCCACAGGTGGAAATGGTTATAAGTAGAGATGGGCACGAAACGAGCAATTTTTCGTTTTGTTTTCGTTTTTTGTTTTGTTACGCAACGAAACGAAAAACGAATTTTTGCTTCCAAAGGAAACGAAACGAACAGAAACACCAGAAATTTTGTCGTCCGTTTCGTTTTTGTTACGGGCAGTACATTGAATTGTAGAAATGGGAACGAAACACACAATTTTTCATTTTTGTTTTCGTTTTTTCGTTTTGTTACGCAACGAAACGAAAAACAATTTTTTGCAAAAATATGTGAAAAACAAAACCGAACCGAAACGGACCCCCTAAATGACAAACGACAAACGAAACACCATTTTTTTTGAGTCATGCCCATCTCTAGTTATAAGACTGCAGCCAAATGGATGGGAAGAATTATGGCTTTGGGGTTTTGCAGTCATATGGCCCCAGCTCAAACTTTAGCATCCCCTATTAAAGGCAGCTTAGGTGCTGGAGCTGAAAAATGCTGCCTGAGACTCATCTGCTGGGCGGTGGAGCCATATACATTGAGTAAATGCTTAGTAACAACATAAAAATAAGTCCCCATGAGTTTGTTTGTTTGTCTGCAAGGGTTCCCATTTTGTTGACCTCTTCTCCCATCTCTGATTATAGGGTCAACTCAGAGCTGGAAATAAACGAGACATTAAAATTCATCGAAATTGACAGAAGAATGAATGCGACATCTTAAAAGAGAGCGGGGACAGGGTTATTCCCACCCCTTCATCTTCTTTCCAGCCAAAGGCCTGCGGAACTAATCATTGTCATAAATCCAAAGAAACTTGTCTGATTTCCACACTGCCCTACAGGGAAGTGGCTTCTTTGATTCTTCCTACACATACCCTCCCCACCGGGCCCCTAAATCTCCAACTCCTGCTGCCCCGCTTGGCTCTCCACTCCTACACCCAAGGAGAACACTCTAAGGACAGCTAGTGCCAACCAGGTGCTGCTGCTGAAATTTGATCAGGCAACTCTCCCAGTTGAGGTGCCCAATGGATAACCAAGCTTTCCTTGAGTCTTTGTTTAGAACTGCAGCTGCCACGTCTCTGCTGTCTCGTTGCGTCATAAATGCATGGAAAGGGAATATCAGCTCACGAAGGCTTTTCTAGTAATAGCCCGGACCTGACTCCTGGGATTGGGCCAAAGGGTGACTTCCCTTGATCATGTTTCCCATGGACATGAGCCACAAGGAGGTGGCGAACCACCGATAATGTTTCCATGACCGTTTATTAGCAACTGTCTTATTCTAAGCGGTTGGGTTCCTGCAAGGAAAAACAACTGGAACGCAGTGGCATGCTTTCTTCCTGAAGCAGAAGACCTGGATTGATGTTGTGCCATATTCTAGTGGCAGAAGAATGGAGAATTTTAATCAAGATCTAGTGGCATATCCTTGCATCCCAGAAAAAAATGTTTTGCCTTCAGCTGTCAACAAGATTGCTAGGCGTCGTAAAGATAAATTAGGGGAGGAGAGAACCCGTATGTACCTTTTTGAACTCCTGGATGGTGGGGCAAGTTTCAATGTGTATGAATTATATGACATGAACATTCTGTTCTGTGCTGCCTGAAGTCATCCCTTTTAAGAACAGCCTCTGTGTGCTAGGTTGGGTGCTCTATCCTGAGATGAAGATAGTAGAGCAGCAAGAGAAAACAAAGAGAAATGCAGTGATGATAAAGACGATGGAGAACAGAGGCATATGAGACTATATTAAGGAGCATATGCTTCCTTTATTCCCAGCCCGCCCTTACATTTTCCCTTGCTTTGTACCATTGTACCTTGTATGTACATATTCACCACTGACTTTTATGAGAAACAGACACTTAAGTTTCTAATATTTTCTGCCCAGAAACTCCCTCCCCATGAAGGAAGTGGGTCAGCTGAAATGAATCTGCCTGAACACCTGAATGTTCTGCTTCTGCTGGTTGGTAGAAGCGGAACATTCACCGCTCCCATTCTGTTGTAAATAGTATTTATTAGGGTCTTTCCCCCACCCCCACCCCCCGTCTGCCCTGCCCTTTCAATTATCCTGGTGATCTTTAAGGAACTTTTCCAAATTTCTCTTTCAGCTTCTAGCGCTAAGCGTAAGCTCTTGATGTAATAATCTTGACACACTTCTTCACAACCTGTTTTACTCCCTCTGTGCATATGCACCTGAAGCCAAAGACGTATTTGCTTTGAAGACTTTGGCCAACAGACCAATTGTATAGGTTCTTCTGGGACATGCAGTCCAAAATAGAGAGAGGGGGGCTCCTCGCCCCCAGCCTCCCTCATCTCTGCTTAAAGAAGCTATTCTAGAAAAGACCGCCTATGTTTCAACCTCCTGTTTCCTTGGTAAGTTCCAAGGTACTGTAACCATATGTGAACGTGACTTCTACTTTGGTGCCTGAGGGCTAGTTTTGCAATCAGAAAATGCACCAAGTGTCTGCTCTAGTTCTCAAATAACTGGAACGGAATCACTGCTACCCTTCCCTCTGTCTAGGTCACTTCTCAGATCAGTCACCATTCTCTTCGTGTTATTCTAGTAGGTATCAGAGCAACAATGCTGTAGACATAGAAGTAGCCTATCCCTCCTCCCCATAAAACTCAGCCTGTGATTAAAGTAATAATAATAGAAGCTCTTTGCTTCAATCTTTCAAAATGGCACCCTTGTTTGCCTTGAGCAGGGTACCTTGGGCATACTAAAACACTGTTTGGCAAACAATGATAATTTCATGACGCCATCTGGCACCAATTCCACATCCCTGTATCTGCTAGACTTTCGGAAAGCTGGTGGTTTATGAAAGGAGAGGGATTGTTTCATATATTGTGTTCATGGAGCTTGAGTATGAGGCTGGTGACGGGGCTGAATTGTGTCGTTTAATCATGGGCTTGTAAAGTCATCCCCCACCATTTTGCAGTTCATACACTGCGGTCCCAGTATATTGCGGGAACACAGTGTATGAAAGGCAAGGCCCCCTGGGATAAGCTACCTGGGCTTGTTTGAGGACCCCTACACTTACCGGAAGTCTGGCGCTGCCCTGAGCGGGCCTCCGACGGGCTTCCCTGGCCTGTCGGAGGCCCCAGAAGTGGTTTCCGAAGAACCAGAATTTGCCTTCTGAAAAAACGGAAGTGACTTCCGGATTGCTGGAAACCACTTCTGCGGCCTCTGACAGGCCAGGGAAGCCCATTGGAGGGCCGTTCAGGGCAGCGCCAGACCTCAGGTAAGTGCAGGAGGCCACAGAGAGGCTGCCCAGTCCCGACCTGTTCTAACATCTGCATATTGCGGATTTTCCATTATCGCGGGTTGGGTTGGGTCCCTAACCCCCTTGATAGGTGGGGGATTACTGTATTTCGATTCAACATCCTTTTCACTATACATGTGCTTCACTTTTACGATGCCTGCCTTATGTTTCTCCTTTTTGCTGGCAAATACAATGCGTTTTAACAGGTGGGTGCTCATGAGCCCCATTTCAGCTTATGTAAATTTGGGGCTTTTTAAAATCCCCAGGCTAAAGACCTTCTCCTTTTATAGCAACGAGGCAACATTTTCAACTAGACTTGGGAACATTGCCTGCTCGTTGCTTATAAATCTGTGTTTAATGTCAAATTTGAGGTGCCCAGTTTTCCCTTTTTGGAGCAAAGGACCCTGTGTGCAGATTTTCTCCCCCTTCTGTTTTATTTAAACCTTCAGTTTTCAGGAGGAGATACTGTCTAGACACCTTTTGGCTGTCAGTCAAACGAATGAGTGATATTAATTGCCCCCGCTGGGCAGCATTTCTACAAAGAACTGGGGATCTAGAATGTCAGAAGGCCGTGGTGCAAACTCCCCCACCACTACCATGCACAAGCAGCAGAAGGTGTTGTATATTTAGCATCCTTCTCCCTACTCAGTGACAAAAATAATTCTCCCGTAATTGCTAATTGGAAAGAGGCCATTTTCTCCCCTTGTAATTTTGAAGGTGAAATAGTGGGCCACTGTTCTAGCAGCTGAACCTGGGTACGTCTCAAAAGTCCATTTGGACTTTCTGCTGTCGAAGGCTTTCATATGACGCCTTTGCCAGCATGAATTTGAACTCAGGGCTTCTAGGTGCAAATTTAGTACTCCATACCAGGAATATGTTGGTGTTTCTTTTACCCAAACCGTTTGTGCTCATGGGAGGGACATAGAATTTGTCAACCACACAGCTTTTAAGAGATGCTTAGGGAGAGACACCACCAGGAAGATAAAAATGGGAGAAGACCTGTGTTTGGACCACCAGGGACCTTTGGGCTGGGAGGAAAAACAAATCCTTCAAACTAGCAACTATTGACCAGTGAAATTAGGAGAGAGCAGACTGCCCTTCTTTCTGATTTGCATTATTTAAACAATATGAGATTGCAATAGGAAGTCTGAGCCAGGTGCACATCTCTGAAGGTTGCCCGATAAGCAGATTGAAGGAAATATCTGAGTGATTCGGCAGCCTTTGGAGAGACACAGTTATATGGAGCAGACTCGGTGGCATCAACACTGAGCCACCATCTTGTGCAAGCTTGACCAGTATTTCAGTGCATTGCCCCCCCCCCACATATATGTTTCCATGTGCAAGCCCTGTATACATTCACACTCAAGGTATATTAAATTTTATATTTTGTTTAACAAAAAATCTGCTTGAGGAAAAACATTCCAGAGATAGGAGGAAATCGCTTAACAGAATCGCCGATGAGGCAAATCTATAAAACAGAAAAATCATCGCGATTAGGGATTAATCCATTTTCAGTGCCTTCCTATGGGAAATTTGTACAAAGGAAAATTTGCTTAACCTAAGTTCATTTGGAACAAATTAATTCCTTTATATAAATACCACTGTATTTGGATTGGTGTACGGTTTTGCTACAGAAAACAGGAGAAACTCAGGAGATATATCTGCTTGAAAATGTATTTGTTCACAGGCTAATTCGTTTTCTGTTCCAAAGCAGTGGTTCCTAGCCTTGGGTCTCTAGTTGGACCACAAATCCAGGGATCTCTGACCATTGATCATAGCGGCTGGGACTTCTGCCTAACAGAGCTTGCAGACCATTTGTTAGGACCCACTGTTCAGTGACTCAGATCTTATTTCTTGGTGAAAGAAAAATGTAAAGCTAAAGACCAATGCCTCATGGGCATGACCTAAGAATTTTCAAGGATTTGACAAAAGAGAGGGTACATTAAGTGAAGGTGATCTGTTTTGTTCATCTCAAAATACCTTACATTAAGTTTCAGAGCCCACTTCTTTCCCATTAGTCTGATGGCACTTGGAGGATGAACAAAATAATGATGACATGAAGAAATGAAAGAATAGTAAAATAATGAGGTCCAGTGGAAATACTCGTGATAATTAAATCAGTGCTTAAAAATTTACAAATTAAGTGCAGTGAACAGTTGCAACAGTCACAATTGGTGATTGCGCAAGCACCCTAACATTGCTAATAATTCCACTAAATTGAACACAGACACTCACAGTCCTTTCCTGAAAGTAATAAGGTAATTCTAATTCAGAAATGTACAGCTGGTAGACAGGAAAGCATTTTTAAGTGTACAGTTTGTTCCTTTTGATTATGTTTAGTGCAGAACTTGAAGGTTCTCCTTGCACCTTTGAGCTCATTTAGCAGAAGTTAGAAGGGAGCGGAACATAGTTAAAAACAAGCCTATGAAATGGGAAATAAGATTTCTTTTTTTAAATTGGTTAAGTTGATGTCTCTTCATTAATTTCTTCTCGCTCCATATGAGTGTTTCTCAGTTATAAAAAGAGTCTTTCTCTGTAATAATGCCCTTGTCTCAAATATTCTGTAAGCTGATCGTAACGCGAGTTGCAAAGCTGAGGTTACATTATCTAGACACCTAATAATGTCATTCTACAGCAAGTGTTCATTGACTGAGTATACAGTACTGTATTCTTAATCAGGTTTGTTTCAGTCAATGATGGTCCATCTGAATTTGTGGCAATAACTTTGATGGGAAAGTAGACATCTCT